>CM077152.1:3204690-3817545 GCA_039583875.1 Platanthera guangdongensis | reverse complement strand
GCATCGTCATGACATTGTCGCCCGTCAACATTTTTTTTTCAGGGGGAAACGACACGTTATCGCCACATTTGACAATTCTGGCATTTTCCAGTATTGCGGCCGATATGTCGGACATGTCGGCCCAATATTATGGTTAATGTTGGCTAATGTCGACAAATGTTGGTCTAATATTGCGGATTTTTTTTAATTTGATTTATAGAATAAATTCATTAGAAGGTTCTAGCAAAATACCTAGAGCTTCTTCCATAGTAGGTAGAGATCCGTATTGGCATTGTTGATAAGGTGACTTCAATGACACCAATCAAATACGATTAAACACTTGTTAATAGTTAATTTTCTCATATGAATTTTAGTTTACTTTTAATGACATTCACACAAGATCCGTGCGAAGAAATAGGAATGCAACGACGGGGGGCTCGCCGGCCACCGGCAGACCGGCGTTCGTCGGCGGGCACGCCGACGAACCTCGAAAGGCCGGTGGCCGGCGAGCCCGCCGCCTCCCCTGCATCACGCGGCCAACTGCATCACACCGCCACCGGCTGCGGGCTCGCCGGTCGACCGGTGGCTGCAGGGGTTGTGGGTTGCAATTGGACGGCCGGAAACAGTCTTCGCGCACTCGTTCTCTTCGCATATGATTCGTATCCTACATATATATTACAATCTCACTTTTTGAAATATCTTTGATATATCCCCCGCAATCCGACCTAAAAACTCAAAATGACATGAGTCCGACATCCGACATCTGCAATCTTGGAATATATTAATAAATGCATAATATTTTTTATCAATTCGAGTTGATTCGAATCATATTTTGAGTGATTCAGGGATTGCTCGAAATCGACTCGAAATGATTCGAGTCAAATTGAATCGACTCATTGAGTTGAATCAATTTTAACAAATTCCAGTTTGGCTCAATATTCGAGCGATTTTCGAGCGAATTTCGAGTTTCGAATAAAATGCTCAGCCCTAATCCCGTCTGCTGCTCATCAACGAAGAATACCCTTCCTTCCGTCGATATGTATCCTTTCAACGATGTGAATCCCACAGCTGTTCCCTTCGACGATCTCCCGTCAGATACCTTCTAGCGCTCTCGTTGCTCCCTTCGTAGATCTCGTCTGCGTATTCCCTCTGAAATTATCTGCTTCATTATTCATCGCTTTCTCCACTCTTCGTTTCTTATGGATGCTCGGTGGTTGCATGGACTTGCTCACCCACTTGTCCAATTCTCGTCTTTTGTTAAACATACTTGTTTTGCCTCCATTCTTAGTTTTGAAGGAGTTCTCGTCGACTACCTGCTGATCGATAGTGCTTCCTTTGACGTTCCTGTGCTAAATCTTGCAGGCTGTTTATCTCATCCCGATTGGTGTGTTCCATCAGCTATCCTTCATGTTTTAGACGATTCCAGCCGCTGCCCCTTGCATTGCGATATTATCAGTCGTATCCCCTTCTAGGGTGGTAATCTCTCGTCGATAGTGAAGCTTCGTGGTGTTTTGGTCGTTTTTCGTATGTTATCTTGTTTGGTTGTTAGTATTTACTTTGTATGGTCTTGTTATGCCTGCATGCACGTGTGTCCCACGCGAGGGAAAGTGTTTGAGACGAAAACGACTTGTATGAGTATTACATACTCCCGCTTAGTCCCAGTTCCTCTCTAGACTTATGTTTTTTTGTTGTTTAGATCTCCCAGAATTCCTTTGTTGATGGGCACATGTGTTGTGGTATGGTGTTTGTTGAGTGTCTTAATTTCAACGGGTTCTATCGTGTGGGACCGTGTCATGTGAGACCGTGTCATGTGGGACTGTGACGCCTGGGAATTATCTTTGGCGGATTATCCTCGGTGGCCCGTCTGATGATTTGCCCGACATCTTCCATTATATTTTGCATGTTGCTTGTGTAGATGATGTTGGTTGACCTTATTCCAGTGAATTGTGTTGCGTGGGACCATGTTGTGTGGGATGGTTTTGTGTGAGGCCTCCATTTATGCAGATTATTCCCGACGGATTGTCTCTGGTGGCCCGTTTATTGATTTGCCCCACATCTCCTACCTCTACCAACTTTATATGATGTTTTCAAGCTAGAGTTTTCCCCTCCCCTTGAGGGAGTGTTGAAGTTATCAAATTTCCGTTTATTATGGTTTTTGTAATAATTTTTAGGTACGTATGAGTTTAGTCCCATATTGTGAGTCATTGTAAGCCCTATAAATTGCCCATATGATGAATAAATCACGCTTTCTATTTCTTTCTAGATATTTCAACAGTAATAAATTTCACTATGGCATCCAAGTAGCCCATATATTGGTTTCCTACCCACCAAGCATTGCAAACATATATCGATCATCTTATTAAACACCTGGTTTGCCTGCCCGATTGAGGGTGATAATAAGAAGAAAGATTAAGCCTTGTGCCACTAAACTTGAACAATTCTTACAAAAATTTACTAGTAAATACTTGATCTTGATTAGACACAATAGGTTCGGGTAATCCATGTAAGGGAGCAATATATGTTGAAAACACATAAGCCACATGAGCTCAGAGAAAGATGTGAACGCTGAATAAACTGCACTGCCTTGAAAAGTCTGTCTACTATTACCATCAAAACGATTTACCCAAACTTATGTTGAAATTGTCAAAGGTTGTAAAAAACCGATAAGGTTGAAGTGTTCAGTTTTATTTTGTTGGCAAACTGAACAAGCGCTTATGAGCTTCATCACTCTCTTTTTTACCCTTTCCGATAGAAATCTGCTCTGCTGCATTGTAGTTACATCTGGGCACCTTAGTGTGCACAATTGTGATTAGCGGAGAGAATGATCGAAGTAAGAGGGGTTGCTGGTAACACATTTTTTATTATAGAAAATCTGTCCTGTCATTGAGCATTTAGTATTTCATTTACCCCTTTTCCATATATTTTCCTCGAGAACAACAAAATGTGAGATCTCATAAAATAAATCTCGCGTGTGAACACTGATCTGTATGTATAAGGATGTGTCTTCCCAACGAACGAGGAAGCCAATCTTGCATTGCCTTGGCAATTCCAATTAATTCTCTTTCATATGCGGGATACTTAAAGTGATGTTGAGCTTACTTCCGACTAAAGAAGGCTACCAGGTGGTTTTATTGATGAAAACCCGCTTCATTTCCCTTTCTTGAAACATCATATTTTAACTCAGTTCCTTCTTCGGCCCCAAGGAGCATCAACATTTCTACTTTGGGTATATTTGTGGGAAGTAGGAAGTATGGTTGTTTGTAAGAAAAACTGAGGCCTTGATGGTGGGCGTTGAGGTATTCTATGCTTTCTAAGATGGGGGGTTGTGGGATCAGTTTTGGTAGGGGTGGAGGCAGGTCTGGGAGGTGGATGATTCTGTTTAGGCGGTGAAGATGGGAGCTCATGTTGGTGCTGTATAAGCTCGATGGTGGAATATTTAAGAGGTGCGAGATAATGCTTGGAATTCCTTTTTCACAAAACATGCATACTTCATTGTTGTGGTTGTAGTGGAGTGGTTGTGTTTTTGGGGGTGAGCATGGATGTCTTGTTGTGACCCACGAAGAAAGTAGCCCGTGCTGTAGTAATCACTGTAACATGAATGACGGTCTCAATGAAATCACCGATGTAATCATTGATTGATTCAAATTGATGGATCCCACCTGCAGAGGCATTTGAAGGAATTTACAAATTGGCTAGTGTTGCAGTAAGCTTATCTGTTCTTCATTTGAAAGTGTCCACTAACACTCCATGTGACTCTTGTTTGCAGCACATGCCAGTCAGTTTGTATGATGCGTTAAAGAGCTCTTTCCTTTGTAAGCTTTTTTTCTTCCCATTTACTTCTTCAATTCTTAACTCTATCTTCAGGCATCCCAATTACCTCCTAGAGTATACTAGGCAATTAACAGTCGGGTTTTAGAAAGTGTTTAAAAGTGACACTTTTTCAAAATTGCTTAATTTCTAGGAACTAGAATTTGTTTTTCAACTGGAAACCACCCGGTTCTCGTCTTTTGGTAAATTTTAACAAACATAAAATGGAAGTTTAGGAAAAGTGAGGGGGATAAATCGACTTTTAAGGATGGTTTCTCGTCTTTTGAATGGGCTGGCCGGGGTTATAACAGTTCTTGTACTATCAGAAGGGAAGTTTGAAAATAACAAACCCTTAAAGTTTCATATCTTCAATCATGGCTAGAGTTTATTGTATTTCTCCTGACATGCTTTTGTAGAAGGATACTTGTGAAGCTGCATTATTATGTAAACACTTGAGATATCTACTTATTATTACAAAGCTGCAAGATTATTAGGTTCTTCTGCCTAAATTGTTCCTTCTCTTCTTTTATTCTCTATTCCAGGTATTTTATACTATCACATGAAACTCAACCGTTGTCTAAACGTAAATATCATTATCTATAATTTGAAGGCGAGCCTGCAATGATTCAACTGCGCCCGTTTGGCCACCGATGTGTGCGCATTTTGACATAATTATTCACATGTATTTTGTTATACTCTTCTGTAGGCGTTGAGATGCGTGCATCTGCATCCATACACACCTGTACAAGGTACGTATAGTTGCAGGCATGCACTGTCTAATTGTATACATGTGTGTACAAAATATTTGAATATATTTATACAAAAATTCTTGCAAAAATCAGAAGAGAAGGGGATTATTACCCTTTTCTTAATGTTTTTTTAGGTATTTTAGTGTGACTTGAGATGGACTTCTTGCAAAATTCATTTCAGAACTCAATGTGTTGGCTGAGTATGATTCGTTGACTTTGTAACACCTTAATTTTAGTTGGGTTGACATTTAATTAAGACCTATTTGACATGTCTAACCAAGTTGAAGTTACTTTTGAGCCAATAAGGGGCGGCCAATTGGGAGCAATTAAGCTCTTTTAGTCAATGTGATTACTGGATCGATGGTGAGCGCCACATGAAGTGACGGATCCAAAAAATTAATAATGGGGGTGCACAAATTGATAATGAGAGTGCACACATTTTTTTTGAATGTCAGTGTGTTCTAATAATTTTAATATGGGAGGCCAGACATCAACTTCAAAAAAAATTGAAAGTTTCAATTTTATCGGAGCTGTGTCTCTCTCATCTGGCCACCGTTTTTGATGTATAAGTAGTTAAAATCCATTGCCTCGACGAGAGGAATTCAAATACGCTAACCATTTTGAAAAATAATGGGGGTGCCAGTGTCCCTCGGGCCCTCTTTGAATCCGCCCCTGGCCACATGATATTTTAGCTTTGTTTTGGATGCCGTGGTGGTGAGAACATTAATGATGAGAAGTCAGTGGTGTGGGATAAGGGCTGTCAGAAATGACTATATTTTGGCATAAAAATATGGTCGGCCCACATACCTTTAGATACGTTACATGTATCTAAAATTCTCCCCGGTTCTGTGATATTAGGCTCAACAATTCTCGTATGAATGTTATTGCTTCTCATATTCTCTCTCTCTCCTCCCCCTCTCTCTATATATATTATATTAGAAATAAATAATTGTGATGCCCATCAAATTAATTTGAGTCTTACCTTTTAATCTCCTTGATCTAATACAACGCATTTATTTATACGTATAACTAGCATAAAATTATATATGTTGTTTATAGATACTATCAATCGTGCACAGTATTCCCCTCAAAGGGTAGTATGTGGCGGTATTATTACTCAACCTTCTTTTGACTGAAACAGGTATCGTGCGGTAGCTGCTAATTTGTATATAAAATAATGCTAACCTCTCATTCAAGGTGATTAGAAGAAGGTCGGGTGTTTGGTCCCGGGAGGGCCTCGCTGGTGCACCTAGAGATGAGCGGAGAACTACTTGGAGTGTACGGACTACAGTTTGGATGTCAGGCCAGCCGGTATACTTTTCGAAGAATGGTGTGGCTGCACCGCTCTTCCAAGAGTATAGCAGCCGGCCCGCACCCAGATTGCAGTCGGCATACTTAATGGACTGCGTCCGTACACCAACTGCATTGCAGCCAGCTCTCTACTTTTTTCCTCTGGGCATATCTATGAGCAGTGGATTGTTGAGGTCCTCCCAGCCAGGATCAAACACTCCACCTCCTTTATATAAACTTTAATTGATATAATTTGGAAATATATGAAAAATGAAATCATATTAATAATAAATCTTTTTACGGAGAATACATTTCTAAAATTAATATATATAGTATAATGTTTAAGTTTGGTTTAATTGTCCCAAGTTCCTTTCTAATTGAATTCTAATGAATAGTATTTATTTCGTGATTCAGATTAATTTGTGATTGGTCCGATTCACTAATGTCATTTTTTTAATAATTTTTCTTAATAAGTCAAATGCATTGTTAGATAAAGTGGGAATCAATTCTCATCATGAAATGGATCTTCATTTATGAACCCAAATTGAGAAAATTTCTTTGTACGCACAACGACACGAGGGATTGCCTGCCCGCTGCCGGGTCCAACGATTGCAATTTGTTTTTTTTTTAATCTCCGTATTTAGCTAGCAGTTTGAGCGCAGATCAGACGACCAAATTTCTCCTCACACCATGAGCATGAAACGGGCGCGTACCTAACTATTTCTCTAGAGAAGATTTCAGTCCAATTTAATTCTAGATTTTTTTGATAATAACTATATGCAGTCCCATTTTGATTATGTACAGACTGAATTGTATTGAAAATGACTTTATGCAACATTAATATCAGAAAGTTTTTTAATTGACCTATATTTATCGGTCGACTGATGATTTTTTTTTATAACTCATCCCATCATAAAGTTAAAATTATATATCGTGGTCTTGTCATTATCTCTGCCATGTAAAGGAATAAGCAACGTGGTCCCACTGACCAGCCCATCGTAGTTCCGCAAAGCCTCACTCGCTCAGTCGACCGCCACATTGCACGTGGCCCTTCACAGAGAAAGCCACCAAGGCACCGCCACGTTGGACACCGATAAAACCTTCATGTAGTAGCCAAGTTCACTCATATTTACACACACCAGGAGACCCATAAGCTCGCGAGATTACGAGGTGTGTGTTGCGCGGTCCCCAGCCGGTGTCAATTTCATGACTCACTAATGAGTAATGAACAATCGCGAACACCCTGTATCGGCGCTGTCACAACTACTTTTCTTCCTTCCCCATCAGTCTGCCGCCGCAGCGCCTCCATACACAGCCGGACTATTCTCTTGCCCTCTTCCATTATCGATTTCTCCTTCAAGAAACTCTAAGCTCAGTAGAGTTGACTTTGAAGTGGGAAGAGAAACCCTAGCTTTTAGCATTCTCGTGGTTTTGAGGGATCTGTGGAAGAAGGGGGTAAACAAACCCTAGGCCCATCGTTGGGAATGCAGAAGCCAAGTGGAAACCACTGCACCTAGGGAGATACTCGTTGTTATTCGATGTTTGTTGTGGATTTCTTGTTCGATCTAAGCCGAGTCTGAGGTTTGAATTTTCTTACCTATGCTAGAAGCAGTGGATTTCTGAAACATTGCAGCCGAACTGCATCAGTTCTCTATCTGCTGTTGCGATCGGTTAGTGTCTTATTCGAATGCATGTTTGTCGATTCTTAGCTGTTCAACTTACTATTCTTCTCCTTCAGCATCTCCCACTTGTTTTCCTTTGCTTTTATATTGCATAATATAATTTGATCGGCCGTGTCTGGAGCAGAGAGTGTCTTTCTATTTGTTTTATTGTGAGATTTTGATTAGCAGGGTGTGCAGGCAGCTGGAATTCATTTCCCATCTGTAGAGACTTGCAAGAGAATAAAATAAGTGAACATAATTTCTTTTCCTGAAGTTCACAGTCCTCTTCAAAAAAATAAAAATAAATAAATATATATATGTATATATTCTTTCTGTACCTTTGTATAGAAGTTTTAGGTTGCAGAATTATAATTAGAAGTGTGAATGCAAAACTTACCAATTATCGGAAAATACTGTTCATTAGAAGCCTGTTTGATATACTGCTCTAAGCAAGCTTTGATCTCAGAAAAAGATTCATGGCTGCCGAGATGGTGAAATCTGCAACTTCTGAAAAACTAATGATTATGGATTGGGCAAAGAATATTGAAATATGTGAACTAGTTGCAAAAGATGAAAGGTATGCTCATTCTTTAGTTTTTTAGCGTCATAATGCTCTTTGAAGTTGTGTTCTGATGAATTATATTCTTTCAATATTTAGTTGCTTTAGAAGCAACTCTTTTCTTGTACTAGTCATCTTGATAATTCCCAAATGTGTTCCTTTGTTCCTATTGTTCTCTTTTGAGCAAGTTTTTTTGTTATTGTTTTGTATATAATTGATTTTTCTTCTTCTTATGATCAGGCAAGCGAAAGATGTGATAAAATGCATAAAGAAACGACTTGGGCACAAGAATCCTACCACACAACTTTTTACTGTTAGGGTGAGTACCTCTACCCTTTCGTATACCAGGTTTTTATAAGAAACATATTCTACTCAAATTTGGAATAGATTATACTGTTGAAGTAAAATTAATGATTTTCTCCTCCTCATTTAGCTTCTATTGATTACAGGTTTACTTTTTTTAAAAAATCAAAATTACAAACAAATTTTTATCAACTATATTTCAACTATATTTGGGTTCATCTTTTACTTGATAACTGGTCAACTGGCGATATTCTGGTTTCATAATGTATTTAGCTAGTGTAATAATGATTAAAGCACCGCAAGCCCATGATGGAATTCGGTGCCTTCTGGGTAATGAGCTTCATTGTCCAAGGAAATTATTTTTTTCGCTTATTGCAATGTCTTGTTTCTATTAAAAGCGTTTTGTTAGATTTAGTTGTAGTGTTATGAATATCTGCTGACATGTTGGAAGATATAAGGTTTGATGGACCAAACAACAAAATGTCGATTTTTTTGCAACATATTCTTTTGAAATATATCGACGGATGTATCAGTCGATATATTCCAGCAATATATGGGTTGGATTTTTTAGTTAGTTTTGAATCGCCTGAGGTTTAATAGATAGAAAAACAAAATCGTTTCTTTGTTGTGTGCCATAACTCTCGACAACGGTTCTGCTCGGTCTTTGAATTTTGGGTTGATGGTTCTTTTTCTTGCATCGTCTTTATTGATTTCTCGGCTTCCCGCTTCCATGCGTTATACTCTTTTATTTGGGTAATATAAAATGTTTTATTAGTTTGTTAGATTTAGAGATTCAATAAATTCTAAATTATTAATATATCAATATATTAATTAAAAATGATTATATTTATATATAATTATGTATATACGTAATTAAATATTGAAATTAGATATATAATATAACCCAGATATATTCCTAGACGTATTAAAATCACATGAAAATGTCAAACTGACGTGTTCCCGACATATGACGTTTGCAACATTGTTTAGTTCTAAATGCTTAATTGCCTTTTTTTACCATTTTTTCGATGGATGGTTGGGTTGCTTACCAAGTTAATTTTATCTTTGGAGAGTAGATCGATTTAAATTGCATGGTACCTCACAATTAACTCCCACCTGCTTTTCTTACCATGATATTCATTGCACTTCAAGGGGATTGCCCCACAGATGGTTGCTACTTAGAAGTGTTAAGCAGGTGATACACTTTGTGGGTGAGTTGATTTATTCTTTGGGATTGTGTCTGGACACTCTAACAAACTAAGAAAAAATTAAGGGTTCATGCACTGATGAATGATAATTTTATAAGGTTAACTTGTTTCTGATAATGCCATCTTTTATATATTCATATCCCTTGTTTTCATGACGGAGGTCCAATGGACTGTAAGAAAACTATGGATATCAAATTCTTGCACAAAAATTTCGTAACACTTCAAATTATTTCATGTAAGATAGATAAATGTATTGTCCATAACATAATTGTGCCTCATAATCATTACATGGAGGATATCATGTTTTTGCATTAAAGTGTTGGCAAATTTGTTTACATCGGGGATGAGAATTAAGTGTTTGGAAGGAGATTTAAGACGTGCTTTGAAGTAAGGAGATTTGGTCGGGAATTTTTGGGTTGGAAGGCTTATGGTTCTTCATGAGCTTCTCAATCTGAATAAGAGCAATAACTTCTCCTTACTGTAACATGAAAGGCCTTGGAATAAACAATGTCATGTTTATAGACTACATCGTTTCTAACTATGGCAAATGTAGCTAACTGAATTTCCTCCTTGTAAAACATGATTATTTATTATTCATTTGATTTTAAAAATAATCTTGTATGTCATTGATTCACAAGAAATAAGCTTGTATATGTTGTGATTCACATGAATGTTTTACATGCATGATTTTGGTAAATCCCTATAGCTAAGTGTTGAGATGCGCTTATTATTATTATCTTTGTGCTTATCATTATATTGTTTTTTTTTTACCTTTTTTCCTGATCCACCTCCATTTATAGAGGGGATTAGGGTTTCCTCCAATAATGAATGTCATTTTATTTTCTCTCGACATGGTATCAGAGCCGTAGACGATTGTACTCTCGTGTCCTCCGCATCCTGCCCCTCCTTCCGCCCCAGTTTCTGTTTCGTCTCGGTTCTGCAGAACCCGTCGAGTCCCGGATCGGCATCGTGTTCTGCAGCACCCGTCGCGTTCCGTAGCACCCGTCGCATTCCGCTTCGGCGTCGCGTCCCGGTTCCGCTTCCATGTCGCGCCCTGTTCCGCTTCTGCAGTTCTTCTTCTTCATCTTCTTCTTTTTCCCTACCGCTGTGTTTGATTTTCTTTTGACACTGGAGCCCTAACCTGATGGTATTTCCGGTGTCAGTCCTTCTTGGAGGCTTCTTCGAGATCTTGGTTTTTCCCCTTCTTCTATGAGACAACCCTAGTTTCTATCTAGGTGTTTGTCGGGCTTCTTGTGCTTGTTCTCGCATCATGTCCCAGAATGATGGATCTCCTACACTCTTCCGGTGCCGGGATTTCCTCCACTACCTTGCCGTCCGGTGGTGTTGCTCGGTCCAGTCATGACCACAATATTCTTCAAATCACCACTATTCGCTGGATGGTTCCAATTTCCTTCCGTGGTCTTGGGCTATTACCCTTGCCTTGAAGAGCAGACGTTTGTTTGGGTATGTTCTGGGACTATTCCGACACCGGCCAAAGATTCTCCGAACTAGCTACAGTGGGAGTCTAAGAACTTTCTAGTGATGTCTTGGTTAACAAACTCTATGGTTGACTCGATTGCTCGAAATTATCCGTTTTGGAGACTGCATCGGATATTTGGAAAAGGGCTGAGGCTACTTACTCCTCCCGGGGCAATGCTGCATTGATTTTTCAGCTGCGACAGAAGATTTTCCTCCTTCGTCAGGGTGATCGCCCTTCATCTGTCTACTACTTGGAACTCACTCAACTTTATCAAGAGTATGATCACTTTGACTCCCTCACTCTTGTTTCTCCCGAAGATGAGTTCCTTGTTCGAGCTAGGGAAGATATGAATAGAGTTTTTGAGTTCCTTCATGACCTCCACCGCGACTTTGATCTGATCAGTGTGTAGATTCTTGGGCGCTCACCTCTGTCATCCATTCCCGAGGTTTTCAGGCTGGAATTTGATTGGCGACAGATGTGGACCCCTGATACTACTCTCAAAGGTTCTTCCCTGACTGTTCAGTTTGGTAGTAGGGCCCCTCGTGATTCTAGACCCAAGTACACTGACAAGGATCACTTACTCTGTGATTACTGCGGCAAGTCCCGCCATACACGGGACACCTGTTTTCGTCTTCATGGCTTTCCCAGACCCCGTGGGGGTTCCACACTACGTGGCGGTCGTGGTTATGGTCATTTTCCAGGTCGCTCTACTCTGCCCCGCTCTGCTCACCTGTCCGATGCTTCTGAGGAGATGCTTCCTCCTACTACCCAGTCTGCTCCTCTTTCTTTGTCCGCCTGTGAGATTTCTGCCTTCCGGCGTCTTATCCAGGGCATGCATTTCTTCATAAGGTTGAGAGGTTTGCACCTCTGTGCGCCTGATTTGCCCCTTTAGAATATAAAATGCGCATCTGAGTGAAATTTTTGTTGTAAATTTGTTCTTCAAAAATTAAGAAAATAATAATGCAAAAATTCAATATTTTTTTATTGATTTAGTGTTTGTGAAAGATAATTGTGCGTTGAGCCTTTGATAAGATTTAGTGTTTGTGAAAATAAGAAAATGCGCATCTATTGTTTGGTACGATCCATGGGAGGAGGTGGCTTCGGTCGGCCTGAGGGAGAGTGGAAGAGGGTGGGGAGGAAAGAGAGAGAGAGGATTAGTGTTAGAGAGGAGGAGAGGGAAAACACAATTTCATTCCAGCATTAAAACAAAAGAAGGCCTACACGTCCTCTTATAGTGACGAGTAGCGAACACAAAAAGAAAATATTCTAAAATAGGAAGTACGAAAATATTTAAATTGACACACACAAACAAAACAGCAAATTAACATCGTAAGCAAATACAGTAACAAATTAATTAATTATTTATTGCTGGAATTGTGGGCCCATCCGCTATACACGCCCGACGCGTGTAAACTTTCCAAGGTGGCTCGTCGTCGTGCAACTCCGTAACATAAACTCTTTGAATTGTTTTGTGATGTTCTTTTCCTTTCCTTGTGTGTTTCGGGACCTGAAGACGGGGACGATGATTGGCTCTGGTAGTCTGGCTACATGTGTGATTCTTCCACCCCTGCACCTTCACCACAAGCCTTTCATGCTGATCAGCCGGTCACTTTGTTGTCTTGGCATTGCCGCCTTGGACATCCCTCTTTACTGTTTATGAAATGTTTATTTCCTACTTTGTCTGTTGTATTAGTTGATCATTTTCACTGTAATGCTTGTGAACTTGACAAACATCATCATGCTTCTTTTAATCATGTTCAATCTCCTAGTTCTGCTCCTTTTCATGTTATTCATAGTGATGTTTGGGGGCCTTGCCCTGTTTCTTCTATTTCTGGGTGTCGTTGGTTTGTCACTTTCATTGGCTGCTTCTCTCGTACTACATGAATTTACTTAATGAAAGCTAAATATGAGATTTTTCCTTTATTTCAGCGTTTTCACAAAATGATTTCTGCACAATTTGATATCCTGTCAAAATCCTTCGCACAGACAATGGCCGCGAGTACATGGACTCTCAATTTGACCGCTACCTTGCTCAACGTGGGATTATCCACCAAACATCTTGCGTTCACTCTCCTGCTCAAAATGGGGCGACAAACGCAAGAATTGTCATCTTTTGGAAGTTGTCCAGTGTCTTCTTCTCCATATGCACCTTCCAAAGTACTATTGGGGGGATGTTGTTTCACTGCCGCCTATCTTATTAATCGTATGCCCTCTCGTGTCCTGGGTTATAACACTCCCCTTCACACTCTTGGGGTGCCTCCTACTGATCTCCAACCTCGTATATTCGGTTGTGTTTGTTTTGTCCATATTCACCAAAGGACTAAACTTGATCCTTGGGCTCACAAGTGTGTTTTTATCGGCTATGCCCCTACTCAAAAGGGTTATATATGCTTTGACCCAGTCCTTAAGAAAGTCCTTATTACCATGGATGTCACATTCCGTGAATCCGATAGTTAATACAGACCCTCACTTCATGGGGGAGGGGAGGGGGGGGGGGGCGCTCTTCTATGTTGGAATGAGTTCCTTAACTCTTTTACTCATTCCTCCGTTATATCACTATCACTTGAGTCCGTCTCCTACTCCTCCTGCTGCTCCTATTGCCAAGCCCCTGCAGGTTTAATCTCGTCGTCCCAAGGGAACAAACACACAGGCGCCTATCGGAGTCCCAGGGCAGAGATCTGATCCGTCGTCAGGTTCCTTTACTCTAAGGGAAGGTACTTCTACTCAACACCCTTTATATCACTTCGTCTCCTGTTCGTGCCCAACGGCTTCCCATAGAGCCTGTCTCTTCTTTGGCTGCTACTTCAATCCCTACTTCGTGGGAGGATGCTCTCTCTGATGACTGATGGAAGGCGGCTATGAAGAAATGCATGCCCTGGATAAGAATCACACATGGGACCAGTACATCTGCCTAAAGGAAAGACTGTTGTGGGATGCAAGTGGATGTTCTCTGTCAAACAGAACACTCAGGGGGTTGTGCAAAGGTACAAGGCTAGGCTGGTTGCTAGATGGTACACTTTGACGACAGGTATTGATTACCAGGAAACCTTTGCACCGGTTGCTAAGATGAACTTTATGAGGATTTTCCTATCATGTGCGGCCTGCAAGGGGTGGAGTCTCAGCCAACTTGATATAAAAAATGCGTTCCTTCATGGTGATTTGGAAGAAGAGGTATACGTGGCTCTTCCTCCTGGTCTCTCGCCTAGAGGATCTAAAGGCAAAGTGTGCAAGCTGAAGAAGGCCTTGTGTGGTCTGAAACAATCACCTAGAGCTTGGTTTGGAAGATTTCATAAGACAATGACATGTTTCGGATTCTCCTAGAGTAATGAGGATCATACTCTTTTCATCAAAAACAATGAAGGAAAATTAACAGCTCTAATAGTTTATGTAGATGATATCATTATAACAGGTGATGATCAGAACGAGATTCAGACATTGAAAGTAAGATTGGTGAAAGAATTTGAAGTAAAAGACTTGGGGAACCTCAAATACATCTTCAGTATTGAGGTTGCAAGGTCCAAACACGGGATATTCATATCACAAAGAAAGTATACACTTGACCTCCTTGAGGCTTCAGGAATGAGTGAGTGCAGACGGGCTGACACTCCAATTGAAGTCAACCACAGACTTGGAAAAGATGATGGTGACATGGAAATTCTCAGTTTTCAGAGGCTGGTTGGAAAACTGATCTACCTGTCACATACTTGCCTATATATCTCCTATGTTGTAGGAGTGCTCAGTCAATATATGCATTCCCCGAGGACTCGTCATTTAGATGTTGCTCATCGTGTCCTCAGATATCTCAAATCCTCTCCTGGGAAAGGCATCCTGTTTTCATCAAATAAAGAGCTGACTATTGAGGTGTACTGGGTTGCTGACTGGGCTGGATTGATTGAAGATCGACTGTCCACGTTTGGGTATTGCACTACGATGGGTGGAAATTTAGGAACCCGGAGGAGTAAAAAACAACATGTGGTTGTCAGATCAAGTGTTGAGGTGGAGTTCAAGGCTATGAATCACGAAATCTGTGAAGGGCTATGGATACGATCCATTTTGACCGATCTTGGGTTTAAAAGTAGCGAGCCTATTAGGCTATACTGCGACAACAAGGCTGCGATCAGTATTGCTCACAACCCTGTGCAACATGACCGTACAAAACATATTGAAATCGACGGACACTTTATTAAAGAAAATATAGATAAAAGCATTGTTATTCCGTTTGTGCCCTCTGAGCAACAATTGGCAGACCTACTCACGAATGGATTATGTAGTGGTTTCTTTAAAGAACTTATTGACAAGTTGAGAATGTTCGACATCACGCACTCAACTTGAGGGGGGGGGGGGTTGAGATGCGCTTATTGTTATCTTTGTGCTTATCATTATATTATATATTTTTTACCTTTATTCCTGATCCGCCTCCATATATAGAGGGGATTAGGGTTTTGATGGCGATCGACGATACACATGCGTCTATTCCCACAGGAGGCGGTGATTGAGGACCCGTTTGGGCGATACGAGTCCGCGGATGCGCCAGTGCGTCGTTCCGAGTCTATTTCATACATTAGTTTTTTTATTCTGATGTATTTAGTCCCCCGATCTGCTCGAACTTTTATAGATGTCCGATCAGGGAATCCCTAACTCTATTTTAGTTTCCCTCTTATAAATAGCCTTGCATGGGGGCCGACAAGGGTATTGTAGGTTTCCCTAGTGCAATCCGCCGGTCTCTCATTCGGTGGACTCTGAAGGCGTCTCCTCCTCCGTCTGTTGCTGCCGCCACCCTCAACTTCCCTCCGCCAAGCCTGAGCCTCCTCCAGTTCCTCTTCCTGGTGAGCCCCCACTACCCTTGCGCCTACAACTCTTCCCCGACCCCGCCCGGAACTCAGTCGGACCTCCACGATCTTCATCCCCACCACAGATCCCGCCGACGCCTACAACCCCCGCCTCACCTCCTTCACTCGGCCCCCTATCCCGACCCCTTCCTACTATCCCAGCACCGAACACCCCCCACGCGGTTATGCCTGTACCCCTTCACCATATCCTAATTCCATTGGCCTACCACAAAGCTACCCCTTCCCATCTCTTTCACTCGGATACCCCTCCTCAGCCCAACCTCTCCCTGATCTACAACCTACACCTCCATCCAACCCCTCGTGGAACCACCTGTGGTCCAGGGAGACTACACCGGCGCTTCCCTCCGATCCAAATTTTGCCGCCCCCATGCATAAGCAAATCTAGGTATAAGATGTTTAAATTCTCTAATTGAACTATTTGATGTTGAACTGTTGTGATGGCTTGTTAATTATCATATGTTATCGTGTTTATTTGTCTTTTGACTTGTGGGACACATCCGTCGCACTTTAATCGAAACACGCCTCATTTTGTTGGCAAATTATAATTGTTTCTTGCATTAATTGATGCTTACAATTGTGTCCGTCGTGCTCTTAGTCTTTGCCAATATTTTATCACTTGATAGTCGATCTTTACTTAGTCTGTTCTCGTGTTTGCACGTGCATGACATTTATGCCCATTTTCATATAGATTGCTGTCTAGTGCATTTTCATTTCTAGCCGGTCTACCACTGCATCATTTGGTATCAGAGGCAGGTTCGAGTCACATTTGCATGCTCCATAGTGGTAGGTTGTTTCAAACCCCGATGTCTGATAAGAACATCATTGACGATCGGACCGCCAATTTGAATTCGGACATGACAGACGTAGAGTTTCAGCGCTTAATCCTTGAACAATTCACAACCTTTAAGAACAACATAACTAAGGTCAACACTAGAATCGATCATATAGGAGCCCTTAGAGGTCCTGCCCTAGCCCCACATTATGAGGAGCCCCTGGAAGGTCCACGAGACGCCCCACCTCCGCCTGATTGGCAAGTTAGAGACCACCTCGTCGGGACTCCACTCCGCACATACAGGCCCCCGAGCCTGCACGTGATTATCGTCGTGACCCCGCCCCAAGAGGTAACCCTCAACCACCTTACGAGCCACGCCTACCACCGACCCGACAGGGTCGTGGCCCACCTGTACGGCACGAGTACGACTCTGATGAGCCATATTATGGCCTGTGGAGTGGGTTTCCTTGATCGGACGACTATAAAGGTTCGGGCCGATCGACGAGCAAATAGATCAGAAAAAAACTAATATATGAAATACACTCGAAATGACCCCCTGGGCGCATCCGCGGACTCGGATCGCCCAAACGGGCCGCCAATCACCGCCTCCTGCGGGCAGAGACGTGTGCTTGTCGTCAAGAGCCATCAACTCCCCCTGACTTGAAAGCACTCATCTCCGGTGAGTGAACATGATCGTACTCTCGACGTAAGTCGGGGGCAAGTGTCTCGAGCTCCTCAGCAGAAATCCAAGTGTCATCGGAAATCGGGCGGGCAAGCCAATGGACCAAGTATCGCAGAACCACTGAACCGCCTGTCGTCGTGAAGTCGTGTCCAATGATCTGCAGTGTATCTCCGGTAGGCGTAGGCGACTGTCGTAGCGATCTATCTCCGTCTGAACATGGTGTCACTGGTACCGCCGGTGGGGGAGGCCCTGTTCACATGAAATGGACCGGAGGATAGGCCCTCTCGCACGTATTAGGTTATGATTTTAGTAAACCCGTTGACTTGGTTGACGCCCCGTTAGGCTCCCGACCTAGTGAGTCTGTCGAGTCGTTCATTCAGCATATACACACAGTACATGACAGTCCGGAGAAAGATCACGACCAGTAATGAAGTCTACAAAGCTCAGGCCGATCATCACATGAGAGAGCATATATTTGACAAGGGGGAGCAGGTTATGATCCGCCTGCGATCTGAGAGGCTCCCCCCGGGGGCAGCGGAGAAGTTAACAATTTTCCAAAAAATAGCTCGTAATAGGTCCATGATGAAACTAAACTCACGAACAAACCTCCGGTCCATTTCATGTCATTAGGTTACGATTTTATTAAACCCGTTGACCTGGTTGACGCTCCGTTAGGCGCCTGACCTCGTGAGTCTGCCGAGTCGTTCATTCAACATATACACACAGGACATGAGACAGTCCGGAGAAAGATCGCGATCAGTAATGAAGTCTACAAAGCTCAGGCCGATCAGCACATGAGAGAGCAGATATTTGACGTGGGGGAACAGGTTATGATCCGCCTGCGATTTGAGAGGCTCCCCCACGGGGGCAGCAGAGAAGTTAAGTGCTCGTCGGATGGGCCCCTATACAGTCGACGGATTGGTGCGAATGCGTATGTGGTTGACATATTGCCGACAATGGGTATTTACCGAGTGTTTTGACCCCATACTACGAGTAGCGAGTGTACGGGGACCCTTTATCCTCACCCACCTCTGAGCCACAGCTTCCCTCACCCCTCTAGTGCACCCTCACCCACCTCTCCCAGGCAGTCACGGGAGGTTGAGCACCGCTCGGAGGAGTCCACTCCCCCACCGGCGGTACCAGTGACACCATGTTCAGACGGAGATACACCGCTATGACAGTCGCCTACGCCTACCGGAGATACACTACAGATCATTGGACACGACTTCACGACGACAGGCGGTTCAATGGTTCTGCGATACTTGGTCCATTGGCTTGCCCGCCCGATTTCCGATGACACTTAGATTTCTGCTGAGGAGCTCGAGACACTTTCCCCTGACTTATGTGGAGAGTACGATCATGTTCACTCACCGGAGATGAGTGCTTTCAAGTCAAGGGGAGTTGATGACTCTCGACGACAAGCACACGTCTCTTTCCGCAGCAGGCGGTGATTGGCGGCCTGTTTGGGCGATCCGAGTCTGCGGATGCGGCTAGGGGGTTATTCCGAGTGTATTTCATATATTAGTTTTTTTTATCTGATCTATTTGCTCCCGGATTGGCCCGAACCTTTATAGTCGTCCGATCAAGGAAGCCCTAACTCTATTTTAGTTTCCCTCTTATAAATAGGCTTGCATGGGGGCCGGCTAAGGGTATCGTAGGTTGCCTGAGTGCAATCCTCCGATCTCTCCTTTGGTGGACTCCAAAGGCGTCTCCTCCGTCCGCTGCTGCCGCCGCCCTCATCTTCCCTCCTCCAAGCCTGAGCCTCCTCCAATTCCTCTTCTTGGCGTGCCCCCACTACACCTGCGCCTACAAATCTTCCCCTACCCCGCCCGGAACTCAATCGAGCCTCCCGGATCTCCATCCCCGCTACAGATCTCGTGGTCGCCTACAATCCCCACTCTCCTCCTTCGCTCGACCCCTTCCCACTCTCCCAGCACCGAACACCCCGCACCCGGTTACGCTTTTACCCCTTAACCCAATCCTAATTCCATCGGCCTATCGCAAAGCTACCCCTTCCCACCTCTCTCACCCGGATACCCCTCCTCAGCCCAAACTCTCCCCGATCTACAACCTACACCTCCATCCAACCCCCTCGTGGAACTACCTGTATTGGCCCAAGGACCATCACAATTTATACAGTAACATAAGTCATGTTTCATATCACATACAACACAGCAAAATAAATACACAATGAGCTTGCAAAGAGTACAAAATAACTGTATCTGTATCAATATGCATGTATAATAATAATAATACTAAACAGTCATAAGCAGTATGAGTTCTAGAATGTATTTGAATTGGATTTTATATGAAAATGTCGTGGGTATCTACAATACAATATTTATATCAGTATTTGGGCCCAACCCTTCAGGGTCAACGACTACCAATGCAGTACGGTCATCACACGTTGATGCTTTTCAACCGACTGCTTTGGTTGACGAAATAATTCAGTATATCATTTAACCCCTCGTTTTCTCATATTTTGATGCAGGTAAAAAAATGTATGTATAGTTCACTTAAATAGAAAAGTTATAATTAATAGTTAATCCCCTCAGGTTATTATCGCTTGTTTGATTTCTCTGCCGTATTGCCATCCTTTAGCGATTTATAATTTTATCAGTGATACCATGCACATGCAGGAAGATTTTACAATGTCGTAGGTCCTCATCACGTCTACTGTTTGTTGTCATCCTTCGAGTTTCTGTTATAGGCATCATTTATTAAGTAATTGTTTCTCGTGGTTGCATCTTAAAGAGAGGCGATTTGGACTCTATGGAAAGATTTTAGACTTATTAGGAGTGGTCTTATGTTGGAAAGAATTTAGGTGATTTCTACATAAAATATCCATGAATATTTGGGAAAAAGGGAAGCCCTCATGCAAAAGATAATATGTTTAAAACTTCAATTTTGTTGCAAAGATAGAAGTAGGTGGTCAATCCCTCTTCTTACGGTGAAAGGACTGCATACTTGGTCACTTATAAGGATTAAAGTAATTTTCTGAAATAGAACTGAGGAGACAAAATAAGAACATGAGTAGTCATGCCATGCTCAGCCCTATTGTTCATTGGAACTGTCAATCCAAACAGCTAACAAAGAAGAGAATGGCAATCCCAATTCAGCAAGATGAAGAGTAATAAAAATAGCATTTCATGCCCTTAATAATGAAATCCCCCCAAAATAAAATGAACTGTAGAACTTACAGAGGAGGGAAGAAGCAGAGAAAGGGGAAAGTAGGTGATCCACACAACACTGCACGATAGTAAACTCCAACAAATAGAACTTATCACAAGTGAGCAAGAGGAGGTCGGGTGAAGGAGAAGAGAACCCATCAGGTTCTTATATAGACATTCTAGGTCGGCAGCTTCATCAGCAGGCAGGAAAAATCCCGTCAGACTGGGCTTGGTTTGGCGAAGACACGATTCTCACATGTGTCATCGAGAAAGAGGAAAGAGGATGACATGTCAATAGAGGAGAAGAACTCACCAAACCTTCTCTTATCATGGCTTTACTGCCGCTTGCCGCTACCACTGCTGCCTTGCCGCCTGCCGCTGTCGAGAAGAAGAGAAGTGTGTGTGTGCGGATGGCATCGGGACAGCAGGGTTAGGGTAAAGAAAAGAAATAATAATATACCTCTTATGATAAAATATATAATAATATATTTGCCCAGCCCATCTTGCACAAAGGCCCAATATCATTAAGCCCTTACAATGAAGTTAATCAGCTGGCTATTGTTTTCCTTCAGCCATTCTATTTATTCATGGATATATATTAAGAATATATATACATAGCCTTATTATAATATATAAATCCTAATAAAAATCTTCCATAACATATGCATCGAACTTCGTGAAAATTTTGATGGCACATTTTAACACTGATAATTATTTTTCATCATCGGGGTTTTTAATAAGAGAAAAATAAAAATTATTTCATGAAAGTTTAGGTATTACACCACCCGTGGCCAAGGGCGACTACACTAGCGCCTCCCTCCAATCCAAGTTTTGCCTCCCCCATGCATAAGTAAATCAAGATATAAGAGGTTTAGATTCTCTGATTGAACTATTTGATGTTGAACTGTTGTGTTGTCTTGTTAATTATCATATGTTATCATGTTTATTTGTCTTTTGACTTGTGGGACACATCCGGCGCACTTTAATCGAAACACGCCTCATTTTGTTGGCAAATTATAATTGTTTCTTGCGTTAATTGATGCTTACAATTGTGCCCGTCGTGCTCTTAGTTTTTGCTAACATTTTATCACTTGCTAGTCGATCTTTACTTAGACTATTCTCGTGTTTGCACGTGCACAACATTTAGGCTCATTTTCATATAGATTGTAGTCTGGTGCATTTTCATTTCTAGCCGGTCTACCATAGCATCAGGTTTCCTACAATAATGAGTGTCATTTTCTTTTCTCTCGACAGTAAGTGAACATGTAACTTTGAAAGATGAAAAAAATGAAAATACACATAGATTGTGGTTCAAATCTGCCTAATTGTCAGATATCTCACTCAGGATCCACCTGACTAGTTTTAACTTTTTCTTTGAAAGTGAATATATATGTGCATATATATGCTATTGTTTATGTTGTACCACAATGATAATTGATTCATTGATCTCTTATGTAAATTGCGAATACCATCAACAAATTGGTAATTGATATCTATAGGTGCAATAGCTTGCTCCTTGTTAACCAGTGATGATGTCAGGGACGCTTTTCATAACTCTTGTACCTCTTTTTTACTTATCTATGTTTAATTACTGTCTTACAATTTCTTTGTGTTTGCTTCATTGATGTGGGGATAGCCGTGTGGAGACAGTCTTCTAGTTTTTTTTTTCTCTACATGGACTTCGCTCATTGTAATGGCATGATCATGATCAAAAACTAAGTCTACTATGATGCTTTGGTAGTTATGGATAGTGAATTTTTTACAACTGTACAACTTTTATTACATTATTCACATGACCATGTGGAAATTTCTTTTGATGGCAGCTGTTGGAAATGCTGATATATAATTGTGGAGAACATATCCACAGACAGTTGATTGATAATGGTCTTCTTCGAATACTGGTGAAGATAGTTAAGAAGAAGGTGGAGCCATTTTTCTGGAATATATTTTGATTTTACTCTTTTATTATTACAAATTAATCGTTCGGTTTCTTGTCAGACAAACTTGCCTGTTCGGGAAAGGATTTTTCTGCTACTAGATGCTACCCAGACATCTCTTGGAGGAGATAAAGGAAAATTTCCTCAGTATTATGCTGCCTACTATGACCTTGTGGTAATTTGTAAATCTAAGACCTTAAACTTCGTTCTTAGTTTTTATTATTTTGATGAGATTTAATTACTTTAATATTGAACTAATACTGTGGTTATTTTGATAATATTTGTTTTTAGATATCTACTGTTGTTTAATTGATATATCTGTAGATATGATCTAGTTGCCTGTGCCAACAGAAAGATCATTAGAGAGAGCTGCACTTGAACAAACTTGTTGGGCTTTTGTTCCTAATGACTGATAAATGGGTGCTAGGTTCCGACAAACTTTGACCAGTTTCAAAGGATGTGTGAGGATGCAGGATTTAGGCTGTCTTTAAGGCATTATTGTAGGCAATTTTAGTCTGTAGACTTGAGGGTAGATGGAACCTTACCAGAATCAACCTAGTTATTATTGTTCTTTTGAGGACTTGGCCAAGGCAGGGATTTACGAGAGGAAAGGAATGCTTTGGTGAAATTTTGAAGGAAACTTAGGAGATAATCTAAATAGGATTAAATCTAGAAAAATACCTTGGTGGATATGGCTACTTTGCTTCGTCTTTTTCTTAACAGCTTTGTTTCATCCTTGAACTTTTCTCTTCTTGGAATTTCTTCCATTCCTCTTCTTGGAATTTATTCCATTATTCTTCTTGTACTCTAATGGATTTAGAGTGTGTGTGGGAGATTTTATGGAGTGTGAAGGAGTGAGAAATATTCAATTTATTAAGTAGATCAAAATTCTTAAATTTTCACGAAAAGTTTATAAGCATTGGTTTTATTAGTGCACTGAGGATAAAAAAACAATTCACATTAAAATTTAATACTGGAAAGAAAAAAGCTAATCTTCTAGTAGTCGATCTTATCCTCATTTAAGTACCAATTAATATTTCATTATGTTTTACATTGTTTAGTTCTAATTGAGATGTTAAACACAAACTACAAGATTTTTTGTAAACGACTTTCATCCTGGTTACTTATATTTTAATTGTATAAAAGTGTTTCTCATGCAATACATATAACATGCTATTTATCCAAGACTGTACAGTGCAAATTGTTTACAGTGTTTGGACCTTATGCACATGTTATTACTTTGCTTACATAGAAATCTCTTTTACATTCAATGTGAAAGCTTGTTCCATTATCAACACACTATCAGGCCTCTTACACAATTATACTAAGAACGATTATATCTTTTGATGGTTGAAGGGATTTTTTAGATATGTATTATTGGCATAGGCTAGGCATCCCATGTGTTATTTTATTAATGTCGCGTTACATTTTTTATATGCATTGAGTCTAGTTATTGTTTGGTGCTTTGCACCCAATTATCTTTTAAGTGTAGTCATCATTTATTATTAACGCTTGAGGCATTATTAGTTGTTGGTAGTAAGTAGTTATTAGGTTGTTATTTAAGAGTCATCAGTCATGTAAGCCTATTTAAAGGCAAATAATGTGTTGAATGAATGTACACATGAATTAGAACCTCTTCATTCCCCTTGTAAAGAGATTATGATAGTTCTCTCACGGAGAACAACCCACTTAGGTAGCCACGGTTTCGGATCCGTTGTATCCTCTTCCTCCGTCAGCCTCGCCTCTGGCCGCTCCTCCGATGATTCTCTAATGTTCTACAGGTTAGCCCTTAACAATATGCTCATGAATAATATTCCAGATTATTTATATAAATATTACCTTTTGGGGGATAATTATTAGTCCCATCTTATTTCCTAGTTGCAGGTTATTTTAATCTTTAGTTTCTATTTAACTTCAGGTCATTATCATAGTGATAATTATTTGAATATAAGATCTCCGATAGCTTTCTTAATGGTTATTAATTTTGATTTTAATAATCAATTATCAAGTTAAAATTAAAATAATTATTTAATAGATAATTATTATATTCGAATTGAATTTGAAACATGTGATTACTCATGTGTGGATACTTACATGAATATTTTTATTTCAAGTAATTATCTATATGTGGATAATTACATTTATTTGTTTATTAGCTTTATTGGGTTATCTTTATTTCTATGAGTTGTTGATGGCACACAACGCCCGACACAGGTGTATTCCTACAGGAGGCGGTGATCTTCCACCCAGTCGGACGATCCGAGTTTGTGGTTGCGTCCGGATAGTTGATTCAAGTTAAGTTCATATTTTTTTTTATTTTGTGTTGTATTTAGCTCCTGATCGGCCCAAACAACATAAGTCGTCCGATTTGGGGTATTTATGTGGATCTTGCAGTTACAAATAGCAGTTATATATAGGTAGGTGGTGGTTCTGTGCAGGCATCAAAGGTTTGTGCATTATGCTTGCAACCGCTCGGCCTTCTTCCTTCTGGTGCGATGCCGGAAGGGAACCGGCCTGGTGCGACTCTAGGACACGCCCTCCGCTCCCTTCATCTTCCCCGTCCAGTCTCGCTTAATCTGCTTCTTCCCTTACTCATATCCCGCAGGCCTCTGCACTTCTACAGCTAGTTAGCCAGCCCCGCCTCCATCGACGTACTCCCCTTCTAGTTCGTTCTAAGCCATCGACTAACCCTTATTCATTTCCGCCCTCTGTTCTTTACCCCCAACACTCACCTCCACCCTGTTTTTCTCCGCCAGACCTGCACCCAACCTGCTTCCTGTATTTACCTGCGAGCCTTATCCGGTCAACTCCTGTAGCCGAATTTCCCTCACCTCCCCTCACGGCCGCTCCCTGATACTCGATGATTCTTCGAGTATAAGATGATACACAACGATTCATCGTATATGCCATGGATGCTCGACGATTCGTCGAGACAAGGATTGCCTGACCGAAATTCTGGATTCTAAGTCTTGGATCTGCGGATAGCGGTAGAAACTGTCTTATTAATTACTTGGAGTATAAATAGGAAGTTTTAGGGTTTCTACTTTATGCGATCATTCTTTCTTAGCACACGAGCCGTACTGTGCGAAAAGACGGAAACCCTAGAATCCCGATCGAAGTTGTTCCGCCTTTTGCTGTCGCTGTTGCTGATCCCGATCACGGAGAGTATCGCCGCTGCCTCTCCTTCAACAGATCTAGCAGTCTGTGGAGACGTTGAGTGTCCTCTCCCGACCTATTGCTTGTTCGACAAGTGATTGCGGGTTCTCCCGATCGTGCGGATTTCCTGTAGAGCCGCGGATATACTTTATGCGCTCAGAAATCGAGTCGCTTAGTGGCAGGCTGAATTTTGTGGAGCATCTAAGTTGAGTATTGACTCAATCCCATAAAGGTAATTTTATTTACAACAAGTTTTACTTCTTGATTCATGTATATTGTCAGATCCGAATTCTTTGGGCTTTTCTTGTTCTTTATTTCCGCTGCGCACAATGTATTGTGTCGTGAAGAAAAACCCAAAAGAAGTAGCGTCTACCACCTACTGGCGGACTGAAGTTGAGTCCCTTTGGCAAAAAGAAAATAGAGAGGAGACACTCCAAAAAAGGAAAAGTGTCAGTACGGGATCTCTGATGCAAGAATATTGAAATGAATGAAAAAGTACTTAAGTGTTCCAGAGACAATGTTCAAAGAATAAAAAACAACCAGTTATGATTGCGAAAAGTTTTTTGGGACTTTGTGATGTCTTCTTTTTCCTCAGCATTATAGTTCCCCAAGAGTGCCTTCGTCATCGGCATCGATGCACTCGCTAATATTGAAGTTGACACTGCTGCAGATTTGGTTTACTCCCTTTGAGCCGAAAGGAATGTCCGCTACTTCTTTGCTTTTCAAAGTAGACGGATCAGAGTGGTCATCCCTCTGGAATAAGTCACGCAATTTACCCTGCCTCAGCATCTTCTCCACCAGTTGACGAAGTGCTTGGTAGTTTTCAGTCGGATGACCTTTCTCTTTATGGAATTCGCAGTAGGGATCTGAATCTTTGGATCTCTGATCTGCGGACTGATAAGGCCTCTTATAACCGATTTTACCTTTCATGACTTGGACTACTTCTTGCATAACTTGGTCTCGTTCCTTTTCTGGCGAATTATCACCCGGTTATTGGTAAACTGAAGCTGCTTGCGGAGCCAGTGCCGGATAAGCAGGAGCCGACAATTGTAATCTTTGACCTTGGGAGTGATCCCGGCTTGGGAAGAGGTGCTGATGATGTCGAAAATTCCTTCCTTTCCTCGTTTGCGTTTGAAAATCCTTCTGAGGAGACTTTGGAGGTTGCCCGTACGAAGAATGATCTTTCTCTATTACAAGTCTGGAGATATAGTTGGGATTGCTTTTTTCACCTCGTATGTATAAGTTGGCAAGGCCGATCATCTCCTGGTATGTCCTTGGCACCCGAATATTAGCTTTGAACTTAAGTGGTCTTTCTCTTAAACCACTTATTAGGATGACTCGGTACATTTCTGGATCGACGTTTTCAATCTCAAAAATCTCTCTTTGGAAACGATCGATAAAATGAGCTCAAGTCTCATTTTCTCGCTTCCCGATCTCAAACAGGGCTTCAGGACCGCCTTTCCTCCTTGTTGAGGTAGAAAACCTGAGCAGAAGTTCTCTTCGCAGATCAGCAAAGGAGGCGATGGACTGAGGGCGCAGTCCATAGAACCACTCTTTCGCTTGTCCATCAAACGACGTTACGAGGAGTTTGCACCCGGTAGCATCTGTAAGAGTCTTGAGAGCGACGGCTGATTCAAAAGCTTGCAAGTGTGCGATTGGGTCAGACTCCCCAATGTAAACTGGTAAGCGCGGCTCTCTGAAGTGTGCTGGAGTCAGTTCCTGCGGTGCACTCTCTGCAAACGGCGATGACTCTTCCTGCTCCCCTAACACATAAGAGAGAGGAAAAAATGGATAATAAGTTGTAGTTGAAAAAAGAGCAGGAGGATAGAAAGGAAAAGCTGCTGCGGGAGGAGCAACTGCAGAAGCTGAAGGGTGGGGATGACTTCCCTGAAAATTCAAGAATCTTGCTGGACTTTCTCGTGCAGCTTCCCGAAAGAAGTTTTGACGAGCTATAAACTCATCATTTTGAGACAGCAAAGGGGTTGCGGTCTGCCCTGGCGGGTAGGTTACCGGGCAGATCGGCGGATGAGCTGGTGGATAAACAGGAGGGTAGATCGGTGGATAGGTCTGCGGATTCCCCAATGCTGGTGTCGGGTTGACTGGAGGAACCGGCGCTGCTGTGGGCTGCGTCTCTAATCGCTGCGTGATAGAAGCTAGAGCATGGTTGATTGCCTGTAACTGCTGGGCGGTTTCCCGACGTGATTGCTCCAAGTCCTCCCAGAGAGGATCTTCACTAGGACTTGAAGGAGCGTGTTTCTCGGCATGCTGATGATCTGTCATTGCTAACTGTTGGATTTCACCATCTATTCGAAATCTGAAGGTCGCGTGTTTTATGTTAATGCCAAAATTGCGCCTCTCCGTGAGCTCGAGAGGTGTTTACGTTCGATTCGATATGCAGGGATAAGGGAGGTTATGAGGATTGTCGAATAGCCGGTTACTTTGACGGTTAGGATTAGCGGTTGAGGCCAAGAGAAGGGAGAGGAGAAAAAGAGAGGCTGCTGGCAACGACAACAACATAGTTCGCCTGCCGCGGTTAAAATATCACTCCTGCGACGGGCTTTCCTTTGATTACAAAGCTTGTGTTATAGCTTGAGCTAGCTCCTTTATATGGAAAAACAAAGGGTACAAGAGAGAAGCTGACAGCTAAAAAGAGAAGTCGCCGAGACCGCGCGGACTGCTGACTCAGGTCGTCAGGCCGCGCAGACTGCCTTGCCCTGCAACCCGCTACATCAGACCGCCTAATGGCGCGGTCTGACCGTGAAGGTCGCTGAGGCTGCGACTGTCGAGCAAGACCGGGAGGCCTATCCGCCCGGGTTAGCTGCTGAGACCGCACGAACTGGGTTGCTGGGAGCTTGCCGGAGCCAAGGCACCAGACCGCAAGGGCTAGTCGCCGAGGCCGCGCGAACTGACAGTTCAGTCCGCGAATGTTGCAGGCGGATAGGAAACTGTATCCGTAGTGTTGTATGTCTTGGTTGCTCCCCGATCGTTCCTCCCCCAAATGAGAGGTATGAGAGGCTATTTTTAGGCTCGAGGAGGAGACTCTCAGATCTGGACTTGATGACGTCACCCCAATGGTTTGGGCGAGCTACGAGTGAGTTCGCGCCATGCTATGCGAGTTAAGGAGCTCGCCCGCTGTTGGAAGAAGCGAGCGCGTCACTTGCTGGCGGACTGAAGCTGAGTCCGCGCCGGCTGCGGGGAAGAAGCGTCCACCACCTACTAGCGGACTGAAGTTGAGTCCGCGCCATGCTGTGCGGACTGATGAGGAGATGGCTTGCTGCTGCTGGAAGCGAGTTCGCCGCCTGCTTGCGGGTTGACCGTCCATCTGCTGGCGGACTGAGATCAAGTCCACCTCCTTTGGACGTACTAAGATTAAGTACGCCCCAAGCTTGAGCGTTATCCACTGCCAAGCGTTCTGGTGACAAGGTCGCCGCGGACTGGAATGCGAGGCCGCCTGTCGCAGGTGGGCTGAAGAATAGCCTTCGATCTAGGTGGGTTCTTGCTTGCGGCGGCCGGGAGGAGAGTCCGCCTACTAGCGTTGGGTTGGAGAAGAGACCGCTACCCGCCCGGCTAGCAGCGCGACCTGATAGTGCGGACTGGGAAGCAGTCCATGCTATCCCAGAGTTGGCGACTACCGGGCGACTAGCCTAGCCGCGTAGATAGAAAACTCTATCAGCGCGGTTAGCTGGAAAATAGGTCGTGAACCCCCCGAATGAGACGGAACAGTCCGCGGCTTGCAAGTTAGTCATCTTGGAGATGATCGTGGATTTCTGGGTTAACATATAGCTATTCGCTTATAAAATTCTTTATAAGCTTGATTTCTTGCTTACTGCATGTTTAGCTTATTTTTTGGCGATTGTATACCTGGCTAAATTTTTATCATTCATACAAGCGCAAAGTGTTTTATATTTGATTCTTTTTACCCTCACTTTGTCTTACACTTACTCTTTCCACTAGCAAGACTCTTTATTTGGGGGCGCACGACCTTTTGATATTCAAAAAATGTTCTTTCCACTTATCCATAAATGTGAAGACATAACTTCTCATGAGATTCTATAATCAACATAAGGGTCATCAAGTAGTTGTTCCATAACTGATGTTTTGAAAGCAATCTGTTTTTCCATCTTCAAATTCCACCACCTAAGTTTTTGCAATATATTTGTTTTTTTCTTTAATTTATTATATTTAATTTGTACATCTAACACAAATAACCTATGTTGTGTTGTCAAACTTTCTCCTGGTATGATTTTGCAATTTTTACAAATCATTTTATCCATTTTGCGAGTCATAAAATAATCAATGTGAATTAATTGGTTCGCTTTTAAATGTAATTAAATGTTCTTCCTTATTTATAAAAACATATTTGACACAATTAGCTCATGTGTTATGACAGTCAAAAATGATTCGTCCTTTTTCATTTCTTTCTCCATATCCAAATTCTCCATGAACGAATATATAATTTACATTTTCCCCTATATGTCCATTTAAGTCTCCTCCTATGAAAATCTTCTCTTTGTGAGATTTCTTTTACTAAATCATCTAAGTATTGCTAAAATTGCACTTTAATAACTTCATTTAATCCTGCTTGTGGCGCGTAAACACTGATCACATTAATATTTTCATTTCCTATGACTAAATTAAGAGCTAAGATTCTATCATCTTTTCTGCTTACCCCAACAAATTCATCCTTCCAAGTAGTATCCATAATAATACATACTTCACTGCTTGTTTTTTTTCCTGTGTACCGTAATTTAAAACCTGAATTGTCTAAAAACTTTGCTTTCTCACCTACCCACATAGTATTTTGCAGACATAAAATATTTATTATTCTCTTAATCATCGTATCCACTACTTCCATCGCTTTCCCCGTTAGCGTGCCTATATTTCAACTTCCTAATCTAAGTCAATCACAATTCCTACGACATACTTCCCTAGGACGTCTAATATGTGAGAACTTTTGTCTATTTAACACTACACCTAAGTTCTCTTCGAGGTGCATCAGTCCTTGCCAAGACGCCGCATCGGACCACACGACGAGGTCTCTTGCATATTTAACTATACACCCAAGTCCCGAAGATGCGGCGGTACTTGCCAAGACACCGCATTCGGACAATGCGGCGCGCTTCTCAAGGGGAACAACATAGATTTTGCACAATTTTTCAAATGATTCATATTCATAAAGGTGACTAAATTTTATGCTGGCCGTCTAGCTAACACAACCGTCACCATTTTTCATCCTGGCTTTGGACCGACATAGGCTGGTTTAGTATCCGCAAACCAACAACAACCCTCAAGCCTTTATCCCACTATAGTGGGGTCGGCTATATGGATCCTTTGTCGACATTGTGCCCTATCTTTTGTCATACTCTCACTAATGCTTAAGTACATCATGTCTTTCCTTATAGTTTCATTCCGAGTCTTTATTGGTCTGCCACTCCCTCGTTTAACATGCCTAGTGACTAGACTCTCACAATGCCTAACATGTGCCTCTAATGGTCTCCTTTGTACGTGTCCAAATCATCTTAGTCGAGCTTCTCACATCTTCTCTGCCATTGGTGCACTCCTATCTTATCCCTGATACACTCATTTCTAATTTTGTCCAGTATCGTATGTCCACACATGCATCTAAGCATTCTTATCCCTGCAACTCTCATTTTCTGCTCATGTACACAGTTCACTGCCCAACACTCAGAACCATAGAGCATCGCTGGTCTAATTGCAGCACGGTAAAACTTGCCCTTAAATTTTAATGGTACTTTACGATCACATAAGATCCCTGACGCGCCTCTCCACTTCAACCAACCTGCTTGGATTCTATGTGTCACATCTTTATCAATACCTCCGTCAATTAACAACCCGCAGAACGATGCAAAAAATTTAAAATAATGTCAATTAACAACTAAATTAACTAAAATCACGGATACTCAACAAATCAAGTCACTATCCCTGATCTAAGTGATGCAGTTGGGGATGCAACCTAGAAAACATAGAAACAAGAAAAAACATTCAAGCTCACAATTCGATGGAACTTAGCATGGAAAACTCATGGAGTCAGCCACAACCGCCGATTATTCTTGACCAGATTCTCCATCTAGCTGAATCCATCCTTCCCAGTTTGCCATATTATGTATATGTTTTTATGCTTCAGTAGCATATCACATTACATATTAAGAACAACTACATCTGTAGTACTCGCTCCTTGCGATTCTCGTTGGGGAAATGCTTTAGACACGCTCTAAAAGCGAAGAAGACTTTTGGTTAAAGGAGAGGCAAGCTTATTGGAGATCCCGGAACCACGTTCTGCTCCCAGATCCTGATGCTTGTTCCGAAGAGCGCAATGGCAATGGCGAGACGATGCATACTCTTGTTCCGATTATGATGCAAGATCGGGAGTGGCCAAGGATTTGCCAGGCTGCGGCGATAGCCTGGAGGAGATGGTAAGCGAGTAGAAAGTTCTGTAGGGATAGAATCAGATAGGGGAGGCGGGAGGCTGGGATGGCAGTGAAGTCGCATATGGTAGAAGTGACGGCATTGCTATCTGAACCTACTGATGTTCCAATGAATAGGAATTTCGCGTCAGAGCATATGTTCCAATGAATAGGATATGGTAGATGATGGAGGGAGGCGTCTTGATTGCTGCAAGTAATGGCGAGGCAACAAGAAGGCACAAAATTGCCAGTGAATACCAATGGAATCAACGGCATAGTCTTTGCGCGGGAAATCAGATTTTTGGCTAGGGATTCATTGGTTTGCAAATAGAGAAATCCAAAAATACAATAGAGGCATAAACTTAAATGATATAAGGACAATTTGGTATTGTGAATAGACAAATGCGCTCTCTGAATAACATTTTCGTAATCAGCCAATAATGTCTGGTTTGATAATGCTATTGCCACAATAGCGGAATTAAATGCTTTTCATTCTATATGGTTGTCCAACTATGGTCTAGCGCACATTGATTTTGAATTTGTTTGTTTACTTTTTTTTAGAGATGCTTGCTATTTCTTTTGTAACATGCACTTCTTTGGATGCAACTTCCAACCCCGGTATAGTTCGAATTTATGGAGTTTTTACACTTGTCGTTCCTGTCTTAAATTGATTTCTTGACTAGTTAGGATCATGTACTTATTTTATTTTCTTCAGCATCCTGGTGTTTTCCCCAAGGAGGATCCCCGTATCTTTTTTTTTAACTTGGCAAATCTGATCTTTTGTGGCTAGTGTAGTTTTCAGCCATGGTTGTTTGAAAAGACCATGCAGCTGTGTATTGTTAATGTTTACTTTTTTAGCCTGAAGACAGCCGTTGTGGATTTTATTATTCTGAAGTAACAGTTTTTTTTGTAAATCCTATATTTTTTAAACAATCTGAAATTTATGAGTGAATTCTTACTCATTCCAGGCTTCACGGGTACAATTCCCACAACGTAATCATATTCAATCCAAACAATCATCTCAAGCACAGGAAATCAACGAGCAGTCAAAAGGATTACCTGCAGAAATATCCAAGTCCAATAGATGTCAAGGTGCAGAACAACCAAGTCCTGATGGCATATCTGATCATAGGTACTGTCAACTTACACTCCAAGCTTCATAATTTGCAGAATTTCCAGATTCTAAACATTTTGGGTCCAGTCCAGGATTTATTCTGTTATATTTCAAAAAATTATTGCTCATCTCTCCCCTTGGTTTTTCTGTAGATTATTATATGATTTTCCTTCTATTTCCTTCAGTTTGATGCTAGTCATTTAATTTTGTCATCATCATTGCAATCAGTAGATATGAATTATTGAAATATCTTATCCAAACATCCAAAGATAATTGCAACACTTGGTTGTTTGTTGTTGATGCTTTTCTTTTCCTTTTCCTCCCAAAGATCTGAAATGTTACAATTTTATTTAGTACAACATCCTTTCATTATGGAAGCTCCTACCTCCTGCAACGTTTCATGACCATAACAATACACTTGTGAAGTAGCACTGCCACTTCTGGGGCAGTTGCTTTCATAAGTGCAACATGAGTACTGCATAATTTATTTAATCACATTTATGGTCCTCATTCTTATATTGCAACAATTTTAGTGCATTTATGGTTACCTGCAATTTACTCTCTTGCATGTAACTAAGCCTTAGTTACTGAATTTTGGGTTGTTTGTCATTGAAGTGTGAGAATTTACATGTTAAAGTATATGGTTAAGTTTAAAGGTTGGTCAATTAGTTGACCTTTATCAAATTGCTATTTTTCATATTGCATGTTCTTGATTCTCCCCTAAATCTTTTTGTATTTGAACATTTATAGATTCTTATTTCTCATGTCACTTCTGTTTTTCAGCATTATTGAGAAGGCCACTTGTATCATGGAAGTCTTAAGGGATGCTTTGAATGCCTTGGCTCCTAGATGCTCTGAGGTACATGGATTAACGATCTTAGCATGACGTGAAATGATTGAAGGTTATAAAACCATATCATTAATCTTCACATATTTACGAGTGCCCGATTTTGATTTTTCTTGTAGCAATCGTCCATGTATGTATGTCTTACCGTTGACTAGCCATTTACATATTGAATGTATATGATTTTCTAGGAATATTTTGAAATAAATTCAAGTATGAATTAATGAATGAAAGTGAGGTTCATAAAGCCAACGTTAGATATTTTGGTTAGGGCTTGGTCATGATATTGTCGACTTACCTATTGAACTTGTAAGCATGATGATTAGTTCTTTTTAGTTAAAAAATGGAAAGTCTTTAATCCATTTACAAGGTTTTGGAATTGGGCAGGCACGTGCACACACTGCATGTCATTTATAATCAGGTCAAGTCCAAAGAAAATACAAATATAAGTGTTCCCAATGTGAGTAGAAGCTTCATTGTCATATCATAATTGTGTAGGAGAAGACATTATAAATCTCAACTCAATCATGAATTTTTTGAGATTGATCCCTGCACATGTAAAGCCATCACCCTAAAGGTACCTGGACACAAATATCAAATAAATTGAAGTCGAATATCTAGCATCAATGCAACCACTATAGTCATCTTTGATAGAAGGATTCAATTTTCTACATATTAACACAACAATAGGGTATGCACACACACACACACAGATATATACATACATGAGAGGGTGGTCACAAGACCCGAAGTAAGCCTACGTTGTATTTACCATATACAGTATCTAACACCCCCTATCCTCAAACTCAAGGCGATCATACACCGAGAGTTTGGACAATAGATAGGTATGTTGGTGCTATGTCTGTGGATTGGTCATCAAATATGCAAGCTGCTAATCAGAAGGAACAATATAAGGGACGCGGGTATCACGACCATACTACTCACATAAGAAGAAAGCTCTTCCCCGATATGCTTGGAAAGAGAGTGTTTCACCAGGTTCAGATTAATCTGAATGACACCAGTGTTATCACAGTGGAGCAGAGTGAGATCTGAAGAATAGACACCAAGGTCCTCAAGAAGCCAGCAGAGCCAAGTAATGTCCTCAGTGATGGTAGTCATGGCCCAAAGCTCAGCCTCAGTGCTGGAACGAGAAACACCGACTTGCTTCTTAGACTTTCATGCAATAAGGGAAGAACCCAAGAACAGACAAAAATCAGTGACAGATCGACGATCAACAGGATCACTGGCCCAGGTAGCATACGAGTAAGCGCGTAGCTGCAGAGAACTGCAGCTAGAGAAGAAAGACCACATGAAGTCGTCGATCGGAGGTGGCACTGGAGCTGAAGTGGATGACCATAATGCACAGAGGTAGATGCTCAACACATGAACAACATGGGCAATGTCGGGCCGAGTAAGAGTGAGATAAACGAGACTCCCAATAAGGTGGTGATAGCGAGTAAGATCAGAAAGTGGAACCCCATCATCCACGTGTAGTTGAAGGTGAAGCTTCATAGTGGTGCCTACGGTGCATGAATTAGAAAGAACAACCCGAGCTAAGAGATCTGATGTGTAACGCTACGAAGAGAGCTTAAAATCACTTTTTGTAGAGGTGACCTCAAGGCACAAGAAGTTGCTCAACTGTCCAAGACCTGTCATTTGAAACTGTTGTCGAAGATACTGCTTGATGAAGGCCACATGCGAATGATCATCATCAGTAATAATCATATCATCCACATAGAGTAATAGAAGAGTCCGATCACGATAGGAGTGCACAAACAAGGCTAGATCATGTGGACTCGGCTGGAAACCGATGGCTGCAATCTGAGCTGAAACGTGCAAACCACGTGCGGGGCGCCTGCTTGAGCCTGTAAAGAGCTCGTCAAGCAGCAGATAAGGCTTGGAGGAGATGAGATACTGGGAGGAGGAATCATGTACACCTCATGCTGAAGGTCGCCGTGAAGAAAGACATTATTTGCGTCGTGCTGGAACAAAAATCAGTGGCGAACAGTTGCAAATGCAATAAGAGTTTGAACTGTAGTTATGTGGGCGACTGGAGCAAAGGTCTCATCATAGTCTTGCCACTGCTTGCCACTGCTCCTACTGAAATCCACGAGCCATAAGTCGAGGATTGTACCTCTCCACAGAACCATCCGAGTCAGTCTTGACCTTGAAGACTCACTTACAAATAATAGACAACATCGGGTGGAAGAGGGACAAGCTCCCAGGTACAAGTGTGCTCGAGTTCCTCCAACTCAGCAGACATAACAATTTGCCACTAAGGTATCCAGGTAGCCTCACAGTAGGAAGTTGGCTATGGAGTACCACAGACAGTAATAGGAAATGCAATCAAGTCCAGCAGTAGTGCAGCAAGCCTGAGGCATTTGGGAGGATATCTCTATCGAAGTAGGTAGCGGCGCGCAGGAGGATCATTCACATGACAATCAATGGAGGAGACAAACATTGAGTCTAGGGGAATTGGAGGAGAGGAAACATAAAGGAGACGACGAGTATAGTGATATGAGGGGGGGGGGGGGGGGGGGGACGGATGAGCTCATTAGAGGGAGAAGTGGGTGGCAAAGGGGAGGAGTGAGGAGGTAAGACTGGAGAGGTCGGAGGTGGTGTAGACTGCTGCAAGGGAAGAAAAGGTAGACATATCAGAGGAGAGGATACATTAGATGGGGATATTTATAAGCGTGCAAAGACTACATATTCTGGTCGAGGCAATGCTGCTCAGATCTACCAACTTCGTCGTCGGTTGTTCCTCCTGCGACTGAGTGATCGACCCTCCTCGGCCTACTACACGGAGTTCACCCAACTCTGTCAGAAGTATGATCATTTTGATTCTCTGATCTTGGTGTCTCCTGAAGATGAGGTGCTTGTCCAAGCATGAGAAGTACGCAATCACATTTTTTAGTTCCTCCGCGGCTTACCTTGGGATTTTGATCCGATCAACATTCAGATTCTTGGTTGCTCTCCTCTACCTTCTCTGTCTGAAGTGTACAACATTGTCCAACAGGAATTCGATCACCTCCTGACTCTGCTTCCAGACTCTACCACAGAGGGATCTGTCATTGTCTCTCTTTCTCAGCATGGGGCTCGTACTGCTCGCGGCACTAAATTGAGGACCGTGGAGAAAGATCACCTAGTCTGTGATTATTGTGGGAAGGCCCTCCATACTAGAGATACATGCTTCAAGCTTCATGGTTTTCCTCCTCGAGTCGGTCCTGCCTCTCGTGGTGGCCGGGGAGGTGGTCGTTCTTAGCACAGGCCTCCTCTGCCCAGATCAACCCACTTGTCAGACATTGGGGAGGACTCTATTGCTCCTCACACTCTGGATTCCACTACGCCCCCCCTGACTCTTTCAGTTGGAGAAATTCTAGCGTTCCGCCTGATGATGCTTGGACCTCCAGCGGAGCTGTCCGGTTCTGCCTCCTCTTCCTATGCTCATCAGGGACCTGCAGGTGCTCACTTGGCTTCCTCCCACCTCTCCTCTCAGTGGATCATTAATTCCTGGGCTACAAAAGACATGACTGAATCAACTACAGGTTTTGTGTCTTACACACCTATATCGGGCAGGGACAAAGTGAGAATTGCTGATGGATCGCTATCTCCCATTGCTGGGAAAGGATCCATTCCATGCTCTTCTCTTACCCTCTCCTTCGTTTTTCATGTTCCTGCTTTCATCCACAATCTCGTCTCTATTAGTCACCTGACAAACTCAATGAATTGCTCAGTGATCTTTTTTCCTACCTTTTGTATTTTTCAGGACTTGAAGACGGGGATAGTGATTGGCTCTGATAGACTGCGCAACGGGCTCTATGTGTTCGTCCTCTCTGCTTCCACTTCATCCAGCATTGCTCGGCCTCCCAACACTCTTCTTGCTGCTCGTCCATATGAGTTGGATTCCTGGCATTGTCAGCTAAGACATCCTCCTGTCGCTATTATGAAGCTGTTGCTTCCTACTATGTCTTCTACTTTGTTTAATGTTTTTCATTGTGATGTGTGTGAATTGACTAAACATCATCGTAGTACTCTTCCTCTTATGTCCCCCCGTAGCTCAGTTCCGTCTGCAATTATTCATACTGATGTTTGGGGTCCTAGCCCTACTATTTCTATTTCTGGTTGCTCGTGGTTTGTTTCTTTCATTGATTATTACCCTCGTTGTACCTGAGTTTACTTAATGAAGCATAAAAGTGGGGTGTTCTTTATTTTTCAGCGCTTTCACAAGATGGTCACAACTTAATATGGTGCTCTCGTTAAAATCTTACGCAATGACAATGGTCGCAAATATATTGACGCTCATTTTGACAAATTCCTAAGTGACCTAGGTATCATTCATCAAACCCCCGTGTATACACCCCTGCTCAGAAAGGGGTGGCTGAGCGTAAGAATCGGCACCTCCTTGAGGTGGCTAGGTGTCTTCTCCTTCGAATGCATCTCCCAAAGTATTACTGTGGTGATGCTGCTCTCATCACGTCCTACCTCATCAATCGTCTTCCTACATGGGTCCTCGAGTTTCAGACCCCTCTCACCACACTAGGGGTATGCCATACCTCTCTCTCTCTCTCCGTGTCTTTGGATGTGTCTGCTTTGTCCACACCCAGCCTAAGACTAAACTTGATCCACGCGCCCTGAAGTGTGTGTTTATTGGCTACTCTCCTACCCAGAAAGGTTATAGGTGCTTCCACCCCGTTACCAAGCGGATATTTGTTACCATGGATGTCACCTTCCGGGAGTCTGAAGTTTATTATGGGAACTCTCTTCAGGGGGAGAGTACAATTACAAAAGTGAGCCCCCCACCTTTTGTTCCTCTGCCTATTCCTCCGTCTATGTTGCCTCCTGTTCCGATCACCCCACCGTCATCTTCTGTTCCTACTCCTCCAGTGCCTCCTCCTATTTTGCAGGTCTACACTCGACGTAGAAGGGGCACGGACACTCAGTCTCTTGCTATTCAACCTGTGCCATCAACCGATTCATTGTCAGGTATTAACAAAGGTAGCTCTGCTTCTACTTTAAATCCTTTTTCTCACTTTGTGACTTATGACTTATTGTCTCCTTCACATAGAGTATTTGTCACCTCCTTGGCCTCCATTTATATTCCTCAGTCCTGGCAAGAAGCACTTGAGCATAGTGAGTGGAAGACAACCATGCTGGAATAAATGGGAGCTGGTCCAACTCCCTAAGGGGAAAATTGTTGTGGGATGCAAGTGAGTTTTCTCTGTGAAGCAAAACTCTCAAGGTCTTGTGGAACGATACAATGCCAGGTTGGTGGCGAGGGGATATACGCAAACAACGGGCATTGATTATCAAGAAACATTTGCACCAGTGGCAAAAATGAACTTCATCAAGATCTTGCTTTCATGTGCCGTGTGTAAAGGGTGAAGTCTCCTTCAGTTGGATGTGAAGAACGCATTTATCCATAGTTATCTAGAAGAGGAAGTGTACATGTCCTTACCTCCTGGTGTTAGCCAAGAAGGATCGACAGGGAAAGTTTGCAGGTTGAAGAAAGCTCTGTATGGCTTGAATCAATCTCCTCGTGTGTGGTTCAGGAGATTTCACCGGGCTATGATCTCCTTCGGGTACAAACAGAGTAATGCTGACCACGCCTTGTTTGTGAAACATAGTGAGGGTAAGGTGTCTACTGTCATTGTCTATTTGGATGATATAGTAATTATTGGAGTTATCAGGATATTATATTCATAATATTGTATTAATGTATTTGAGCTTATATATATGTGATTGCCTCCGATTTGAGGCAAGGGATTTCATTATTCGACATGGTATCAGAGGGACTTCACACATCCTAGGGTTTGCCCCGCCGCCTGTTGCTTCCGCGTCTCGCCGCATCGGGCGCGTCTCGGGTCCCGCCATCTTCTACTTCGCGCGTCGGGGGCTTCACCGCATCGGGGGCTTCGTCGCATCGGGGGCTTTCGCCGCCTACTTCCGTGTTTAGCCGCATCGGGAGCTTCGCGTCCAGCGCCAGCGTCGTCATCTCTTGCTGGCTGTTGCGCCTCCCGCTGTTTTTAGGATCGGCCGCCTCAGCAAGCTTCCCCCCTCGATTTCGCTTCCTCCTAGTCCCGCCGGAGTCTTCTCCAGTGTTTTCTCCTCCCATGCTCCTTAGTTTCTCCGTGGAGACCTAATGGCGTCCTCGTCATCTTCATGGCGTCGTTCTTGATTCGTTGTATGTGATTTTTCATTTTTCTTCATCCTTTGGTCCCCGATCTCCTTTGCGGGAGGGATCTTGCTACTCGTTATTTCTGTGCTTCATGGATTTCAAGGATACTTATGGCTCTACAGGACGAATTATTAGCGGTCTTCTCGATGAGAAAAATTATTCTTCATGGGCGACTTCGATGAAAGTGGCTCTTGCCGGTCGGAATAAGCTTTCCTGGTTGACTGGCGGCCCTCCGATGCCCAAACCGACTGATAAAGATGACAAGAAAGATGAGTTACTCAAATGGTCGACTGAAAAGTACATGGTTCTTGGATGGATTCAATGCTCGATGGAGCCTCACATCTTCAGCCAGTTCATGCGTTTTGAGGATATCTCCGAGCTGTGGTCCGCTCTCCAGCACACTTTTGGCTACACACGTGTTGATGCTCAGATTTTCAGGATTTTTCAGGACATCGCTTCCACCACACAGGGGGAGCGCTCTGTTCAGGAGTATTTCACTTACCTTCAAGATCATTTTCTTGAGCTTAACGATCTTGAGTCTCTCAGTGCCCTGGAATCTTCTAATGATATCACCCTCATTCGGAAATAGCGCCAGAGACGGGAGACATAACAGTTCTTGATGGGGCTTCGCCCCGAATATGAGTCTACTCGTGCTCAAATTGTGGGGATGTCACCTTTGCCAGATCTCCTTGATGCCTATTCCATTGTTGCAGAGCATGAGAAACGTGTGTAGAGGCAATCTAGTCTTCTCGGCGTTCAGGCTACCTCCTCTCTCCCTACTGAGCAGATGACCCTTGCAACTTCCTACCGCCCTCCCACCTCCCGCACTCGTAGCAGTGGTGGTCGGGGTTCTTCTACTCAGCTGGTGGTCATGGCTCTTCTGGTGGTCGTGGCTCTATGGGTCCTCCTAGCCCTTGCTCTCACTGTGGTCGTCTTTACCATGATCGCAGTCGTTGCTATCAGCTATACCCACACCTGCAGGGCTCTGAGCGTCCTACTCCTGGTAGTGTCCTCAGACACACTGTTGCTTTTGATGAGTCTTCCAAGCCCATTAAGCGCATCGTGGGTACCAACTCCTCCGACTGCTGTCAGATGATGGCCTAGTTTCAGCAGTTTCAAGCAGTCTCGGCCAATGTCATGAGACAAATCTCTATGAATTCTAACATTTGCTAATCAAAATTAAAGTTATTAGTTCTAGTAGTAAAAGAACGTAATACTGTAAGCAGGAAGAAAGAATAACATATCAACATCTCTATCTAATTTACACAAAATTAAAAAATTGATTTCATATAATCAAACCATGTTCCATCGATTATTAAGATTATTATTCACCATTTCACAATTGTGTTATATCATCAAGTTTGGAATGATATAATAAGCTGTGACCATCATATCATCAAGTTTGAAATGATATAATTAATAATCAAAATATCAGGACTTATATCAGCAACTTCAGTATTCCTTTTTGGAATGATATCCGATTCAACATTTGAATAAAATAATTGCGTAAGTCATCAAATTTGGAATGACTGTCAATTAATCATCTCTATCTTTTATCAGATAGTATCTGTAATACTTCAGTGTACTCAACTCTAGATGCTTGAATATGGGCAGACTACGGTTCTAAAATTTAAAACATAAGCAAAGTATTAAGTCCTCCTAAATGGACTGTAATCTCATCTCCCATGATGTTTTAATTGTTAGAACCTTACTTAAGCACTTAGTAAGGACATCTGCTACATTATATTTTGATCTCACGTCTAAAAGGGAAATTATCCCCTGACTGGTGAGATAGGTCAACCAGGCCTGTTTCATCCTTAGTTGTCTTCGCTTTCCATTGAACAACGTATTTGTACCAATGGTATTTGTGGCTTGATTGTCACAATATAACGAAATATAGTGCATTTTCAGACTCGTCATTGAAATGTCCATTATCAGATCTCTTATCCACTTTGCTTCTTCTCCAGTTGAAGCAAGAGCATAGAGTTCCGATTCCATAGAGGATAGTGCAATGCACGTCTGCTTCTTTGACTTCCAAGCTACTGCTGCTCCACCTAGGGTAAACACAGAACCATTAGTGGATCTTTATCAGCAATTTCTGAGCACCAGGAGGCATCAGAATATCCCTCAAGCACAGGAGGATGTACACTGTAACATTAAACGTACTTCTCAGTATACTTTAAGTATCTCATTAGCCTGTCCAAGGCGTCTCAGTGGTCCTTCCCATGGTTACTTGTGAATCTACTCAACACACCGACCGTAAAGGCTATGTCAGGTCTAGTGCAGGTTGTAGCATACATGAGACTGTCTATGAGTTTGAAGTAATCCAACTGTCTAATAGGTGAACCTTCATTCGGTTTCAGTCTATTGTTGTAGTCATATGAAGTCTCAGCCTTTTTGCTACTAACGTAATCCCACTTTTCTAGTAGATTTTGAACATAGTGACTCTGACTTGAGGTAATACCCTTTTCAGTGAAGTTCACTTCCAAACCTAGGATGGTCTTCACCACTCCCAAGTCTGTCATGCTAAATTTAGCCGTCAAAGCAACTTTCACGTCTTCCACCTTAGACTGATTAGTATCTAGAATTAGCATGTCATCAACGTACAAGTATATAATTGAGACTTTATCTGAACTTGTTCTTACGTACAAACATTTATCTGATAGACTAGACTTAAAGCCTAAGTTTTTAACACAAGTGTCAAATTTCTCGTGCCACAATTTCAGTGCTTGCTTCAATCCGTATAATGACTTAATTAACTTACAGACTTTATTCTCTAGACCTTGTACGACAAACCCTTCAGGTTGGTGCATATAGATTTCCTCAGTCAGATCTCAATTAAGAAATGCAGTCTTGACATCCATTTGATGAACAACAAAATGTTCAATAGATGCTAATGCGAGAAGTATCCTAATTGTCGCAATGTGACAAACAGGTAAGTATATATCAAAGTAGTCTATAGCACTCACTTGAGTGTAGCCTTTGGCAATTAGACGTGCTTTGTATTTAGCGATACTCCAATCAGGATTAAGCTTTTTCTTCAGAACCCACTTACTTCCAATGGTTCTAGCCCCTTTGGGCAAGTCGACCAAAGTCCAAGTGTGGTTTTGCAGGAGAGAGTTCATCTCATCATATATGACTTCTTTCCATAACAAAGAATCCCTGGATCGCATCGCCTCCTTATAAGTCGATGGATCAGTTTCAACTTGGTAAGTCACAAAGTCTGTACCAAAGCTTTTAGACACTCGTTCTCTATTAGATAACCTTTTAGATGTTAAACCACTAATGTCTATAAGCTCAGTGTCAGGGTTTCTCATTTCTGGCTCAACAATGAGCTCAGTAGTAGTGGCTGGCAGAGCAAGAAGCGTCAGATTTTTATCCTTAAGCAACTTATCCTCAAAGAAAACCGCATCTCTAGATTCTATGACAGTATTAGTTGAGAGATTTAGAAATCTGTCTGCAGCACTATACTCTGCACATCCTAGATAGACGCAAGTGTTCGTCCTAGGTCCAAGCTTTACTCTTCTAGAGTCCGGTATCCTAACATAAGCGATTCAGCCGCATGTCTTAAGATTGTCAAATCTAGGAGGTCTCTTAAACCAAAGCTTATAGGGTGTTTTAGTCAACTTTGCATGTGATACTTTATTAAGAATGTGATTTGATGTGAGGACGGCTTCACCCCAGTAGGCCGCAGGCATGCCAGCAGTCAACAACATGGAGTTCAACATTTCTGTTAAAGTCTTAGTTTTTCGCTCAGCGATACCGTTGGATTGTGGAGAATACGGGGCAGTGGTTTCAGGAATTATGTCATTGCTGGCAAGAAAATCTCTGAACTCCCCCGAGACGTATTCGCCTCCTCTATTACTTATTAGCTTTTTAATTTTCATGTCTAGTTGATTTTCAACCCTATTTTTGAAAATACGAAATTTTTCAAAAGCTAATCTTTGGATTTAAGTAGGTAAATGTGACTGAATCTAGAGTAATCGTCGATAAATGTTATCAGATACTTCCGACCTTCTCAAGTGAGAAAAATTTTGCAATCACAGATATCGGAATGTATTAACTCTAGGAATTGTGTGCTACTAGAAATCTGACCAAAAGGTGTTTTAGTGATTTTTGTCTGAGCACAAATTTCACATTTGTCAAACTTAATGGTTGTATCTAAGGGAATGTTATGAGTTCTAACTAGTAGAAGTAGTTTCCTATAGTTCACGTGTACTAGTCTTAGGATCTATCAAAGTTGAACTAACTTGATTGACTACCTCGTTTGCTAGACTCAGCCTATATATTCCATTAACTATATAAACACAGCCAAAATAATGCGAGTGAACCATAAGGGTTACTCGACCACCACTAATGTTAAACGACATACCCGCATCGCATAACAGATTAATAGAAATTAAATTAGCAGCTAACGAAGGTATAAATTTAACATTCTTCAAAAGTAAACGCGTACCTGAAGAGAGTGTCAGAGTAGCATTCCCCACCCTCAGAACATCAGCTACAACGCTATTTGCAACAGTTATAGTCTATTTAACGTCTTTGATATCCTCCAGAAGCGCAGAGTTGTTGCAGACGTGGCAGGTAGCACCTGAATCGAGCCACCACTTTGAACTGGCCTTCCCCTTTCCGACCATTGCAACAAAGTCGGTAGGCGCAGTTTGTTAAATCATATTGGCTTTATTATCAGTCCTGGGTGTGCTGGATTCGCCCCGTTTGGGCTGCTTGCACTCGGAAGCGCAGTGACCGCACTTGTTGCAGTTGTAGCACTTGCCTTTGAACTTTTTAATCTTTTTGCTGTTAGCAGCAGAGGTCTGCTTGCTAACCGTCTCTAAGGCGTGTCTAGTCCGGTTCTCATCATTAATGCATATGAAGCGCTTGAGGTCTTTCAGGCTCACCTGCGTCTTCTTCCGATACATTTCAGTCTTAAAAGAATACCAAGCCGAGGGTAATTTAAAAATTATCGCTCCTACAATGAAAGTATCTGACAAAGATATGTTCTCACTGTTCAGCTTGTCCACCAGATTTTCAAAATCAGTTACCTGTGGCAGGATTTCCCTTTCCTCAGTGAAGGTGAAAGTCATGAATTTGTCCACCAGGTGCGTCTTGGACATGTTCTCTTCCTCTCTGAACGGCTCCTCCAGGGCGTCCCTGATCTCCTTTGTAGTTTTCAACTTGTTGTACGTCTCTGCAAGTCTGTTTGAGAGGCAGTTGAGGATGTAATCACGGCAGAAGTCTTTATCATTGATCCACTGATCCTCATCTTCTCCTCCTTTAAAGGATTCAAAGTCGGTCTGCACTGTGTAGAAGATGTTCAAGTACTTTATGCCGAACTGCGTGTTCCGATTTCAGGCGCTAAACTCAGAGTTGGAGAATTTCTCCAGCTTAATAATTGGCACGGGAGAATTCCCTTTCGACATTGCGTGTCTCTTTCCACACAGAATAATTCTACTAGCAACCTAAATTACAAGCAGAAAAAACTAGAGAGATCACCTGAGTCGTGGAGACGATGAAACTTTGGATCTGATCCAACAAAAGATTGTTTGCTCCTCCAAGCGACAATGCTCCGTAAAACAAGAGATTTCAAAGCAATGCTTGTCACAAGTAAGAGATCCATAGTAAGGCTTGACAAAAGCACAAGAGACCGCGACAGTGCTCGCAAAAGACCAAGATCAGACTCCAAATTTGTTGGGATGGAATTTTTCTTGGTGGATCTGAACGGTTTTCGGTCGACAGTCCTGGATTAACAGGAGGCAGTGACCCTCTTCAAGAACAAAAACTTTAGATCTGGAGACTTCCTAGATCTCAATAGTAACAACATTCAGATCAGGAGCAGCAATGGAGTTTCCTCTAGGCGACGTGAAATCTTGGACATGATGGATTTCTCTTCCTTCCAGTAATCGGCGACAAACCACAGCCAAATACGCGATCTAGTGCTGCGGCAGTCGGATCTGTATTTTCAGCGGTGGTCGGATCTGCGACTGGCGACCAATACAGCAACAACAACACAACACCTGCCCTCTTCCCCGATCTTGCCCTAGAACGGCGGTAAAGAGCAGTCGAGAGCCCAGAGGAGGAGAAGAAGTCGTGATTAGTGACAAGGGCGGATCGATTTCGCCGTGGATCTTCAAAGACGACGAAACCTGCTCTTTCGATCTCCTTCCCGGTCGATGAAAACTCGCAAGAGCGGCGGGATTCGCCCCTATGAAACGACGACGGAACGAGAGCGGCGAGACTATTCCGTGCGGGAGACGGGGGCTATACGACGGATTGAACAGTGGCCGGTTTTTCCTCTTGAGCAGCGACGCCGACGGGAATCAAGAGAAAACTTTTCCTTCTCTTATGCGATTCGCGATCGAGAGCTGCGACGCACTCCAAGAACGAGAGCGGCGGCGACCGAGAAAATCGCGAACGGGGGAGCGGCTAGGTCACGGGAGCGGGGAGTGCCTACTGCAAACGAAACTTCGAGAATGTTGGAGCGCTCGAAGCATCCGCGTGACCGTCTAGTTTGGAACGACCTACTCGTTGCCCCTAGCATGGGTATTTATAGGCAAACCCTAAATACCCGACTACAGGTTGTTGGACTCCTATCAGATCTTAACCGCAATCCATTAAGCACCTGTCACACTTATTTCAATATACCTCAACACCCTCACCCCGTGTTAATTTCCTAGATCTACTAGGAGAGATATCGGGCTCAAATGAGCCCGATCCCATGAGAGGAAATCAAGAAAAATCCATGAAATTGAGGTGTTCGGGTTCGCCGAAAACCGCCGCCTCCGGCGGCCAAGTCGCTGTCAATCGATGGCCACCACCTCAATGGAGGTGGTGGTGGTGGTGGCCGACCGGGGAGGTGGCTGAATGTCCCGGAAACACCAGATCAAGGTGCTACATGTCGGTGCAATCGTGGCCGTCCGCTGGAGGAAGAAGACGCATGAATGTCGTCCATCTTGATGTATTAAACTATAACTTATTTCATATTCTATCACACTTTATTTTGTACCTTGTGGGCTGATTTTAGGCCTCTTAGAGGCATATCCAGAAAACATGTTCAGCATCTAAAATGTAGTGCTAGATCTTAACTTTAAAATGACACCCTAAAGTTGTAGTTTGGAGCACTACAGCTTTCTGTAGCACCATTCTACCATGACTGGTTCTAGGCTAGGGCAGATCTTAAAATAAATGTACAAGCCAAACCATAAGTCCTTATGACCTAAAATTTTGGTCATGCTTGTGATTAGGTTAAACCTAGGCTCTGACCAAAAATGAGAATTTTTGGTCAGACTTTTGCTATAGTATTTGGTGAAATACTAATATTTAAATTAAGTGTATTTTTGGGAATATACGAGTCCAAATGCCCCAAAATTTTGGCATGTCCATTCGGTCAATATAAAACCATGGTAAAATTTCAGGTCATTTTTGTACAACCCCGTGTCCGGCGAGCGGATCCCGCCAGGGAGGTCGAGCAGACCTGGTCCCGCGACCCGCACCCGAACGGCAAAACAGATATACGGCAGAAGGACTGGCCCACTCCCGCCCATTTCAGGCGAGCGAGCCGGCGAGGCGAGCGAGCGGGTCGCGCGAAGAGTCCTTGGCCAAAGCAGATGAGTTTGGCGACCCGCGACTAGCGAGTCGATCGGGGTCGCGGTGACCGCCGGCCAACCCCCACACGCGACCTGGCTACCGGTCCGCCCGGCAGAAGACAGGCAGGTCGCGACGGCTCGGCTCGCGCTCGCCCAGGGAGGATAGGCGAGCCACGAGAGCCAGGTCGCGCCCGCCTCCCGCGAAGGGGGATTGGAGGCGAGCTGACTCCCCGTGGGGTGCGAATAGCTACTCAGGACAGCGGAGCTTCGCTGTTGGCAGACCAGGCCGGACTGCGCATAGCCACTTAGAACAGCGGAGTTTGACTGTTGGCAGACCCAACCAGGGGTTTTTTAGTATTTTCATGTCAGTTCTTTTGGTTATTGACAGTTCAGGTTCCAAAAAGCTATAAATAAGACCCAAGGGGTACCACAGAGGGCACGCTTTCAGTGCCTCCTTACTCTCATTCTCAAGTGCTCTCCGAGGGTACCTTAGCTCGGTTTCTGGCTAAGGAGGGGAAGCGCTCAGAGATCTTCCGGGTTTGTGGTGGGACCTCCCTGCCGAGCCCTTGGGTCTGTTCTTTCTTGTCTCTTTCGTTGTTTTTCTTGCAGGAGCAAAGTAGGCGCGAGACCACCCCTTTCCCAAGGGTCGAACTCCACAAGAGCCCGGATTCCGGTTTCAACATCTTGGTGCGGTGAGCGTGGAGAGTGGTCAGTGCGGAAAAGCTTCGGCGAGCTCAATGACGGGAGGACAAGGATCTGACAGGCAGGACTCGCCGCCCCCCCGCCTCTCGCAATAGTAGGGATGTTGGAGGACTTCAGGAACGAGGTGCTGGGCCTCGTCAGGATCGCGCTCGGCGCGCGGGCCGAGTACTCGACGCCGGCAGCCCAGATCGCGGCCGCCCCCTCTTTGGGCGAGGACGCCCCTGGCCGACGAGCTGGAAAGGAAGTTGCCGAGGAAGGCCGAGGATGCGAGCTCCCGGGGCGCGAGCTTTTCCCCGGGTCGGCAAGCCGAGGCAGGTTCGGCGAGCTGGGTCCGCGAGATTCGCCGGCTTGCCCAGTGGGGGGAGGCAGTCCTTTCAGCGAGCTGGTCTCCTCAGCACCAGTACCAGAAGGGTTCAGGGAGCCCGAGATGTCCTACTACACCGGGAAGGGAGACCCGGTTCAGCACGTCCAATGGTTCGAGGACGTGGTCTCCATCCGTCAGATGTCAGACGGATTCAAGTGCCGTCTCTTCGCCATCACCCTCCGAGAGAAGGCAAGGGAGTGGTTCCACCAGCTGCCGGCTAGTTCCATCTATTGCTTCGAGGACTTGCGCCGAGGGTTCATGTTGAGGTTCACTACCTCAAAGAAGAGGAAGAAGGAGTCTGAGTCCTTGTTCCACATAAAGCAGGGGGTGAACGAGACGTTGGGGAGCTACGTGGACCGATTTCAGGAGGAGGTCACCCAGGTCCAGGAGATGCCGGGCCATAGTCTGATGATGGCCTTCACCCTGGGCCTACAACAGGGCTTCTTCCGAATGGAGCTGAAGAGAGTTCCTCCCCTCTCCTACGAAAAACTGATGGAGAGGGCGGCAAGAGAAGTCGACGGGGAGGCGTCGAATCCGGAGTTCGCAAGGAAGCTAGCCAGATGGGCCGCCGAGGAAGAGAAGGAGTCGAAGGGAGGAAGAGCGCAGGAGGAGAGAAGAGGAGAGCCCAGGCAGAGGGAGCAGAGGCAGCTCCAAGGACAGCAGCCGGGGTGGGGGCGTCAGGAGCCCGACCGTCGGCTGGGCTGGAGACCAGAGTGGCAGGGGCAGGGGCCACAGAGAGGGTACTTCGGAAGGGGTCACTATCAGGGGAGGCAGGACCAGTTCCACCCACCGGGCTGGAGGCAGGGTCACCGGCCCCGGCTCCCCGATCAGGAGGAGGCCATGGCCATAGCTTTGGGAGCAAGGAGGGGGATCATGAGGAGAAGGAGAAGAGAGTTCAGGGTGGAGCTGTCCTATTGCGACTTCCATCAGGAAGAGGGGCACGCAACAGCCACGTGCCCGGAATTCTTGGAGATGAGAGGGAATAGGGGGCGGCAGCAGCAGCAGGAGGAGGCGCGGCAAGAAGTGAGAATCGAGGAGGTTCTGCCTCGGGCGGAGGAGGATCGTTGCGAGGACCGGGTTGATGTCGGGACCCGAGGAGGGATCAGAGTGATCCACGGGGGAGTGGGGATCGAGGCTTCCCGCAAGGCAAGCCTCCACACCATGTACCGGCTGAGCGTCGCCTCTACATCCCAAACCCCGCCGCCGGAGGAGAGGATCACCTTCTCCAGGAGTGATATGCCTGACCACGAGGATCCGTTCTGTGATGCGCTGGTCATCAAGGCCGCCATCGAGAATTTCATTGTCTCGCGAATCCTCGTGGACAATGGGAGCTCCGTCAACGTCGTTTTCAAAAAGGCGTTTGACGCGATGCAGGTGGAGGTTAAGAGGGTGCTGGCCTCGGACGGGCCCTTGTTCGGGTTCTCGGGAGAAAGGAAGGAAGTAGAGGGGGGCGTTGGCCTCCATGTCACCCTGGGGTGCAGTCCCGAAACTGCAAGTTCGTCATTGTGGACGCCCCCAGCAGCTACAGCGCCATCTTTGGGAGGGCCCTCATCAGCGTCTTCCGCTGCGTCCCCTCGTCTTTCCATCAGTGTCTGAAGTTCAACGCTGAGGGGGTCCAGGTCAGGGTCAGGTGGGACCCGAAGGTGGCGCGGGAGTGTTATGTCACTGCGGTGAACACCATCTCTTGGCAAGAGGGAGCCGAGGAGATGGGGCGGAGGATGGAGGAGGTCGAGCAGGAAGCAGGAGGGGAGGAGCTGGGAGTGAAGGACTGCGCAGAAAAGGCGGCAGTAGGAGATCTGGAGGAGGTGGCCGAAGTAAGGGCCGTGGGAGGAGAGATGGAGGTAGAGGTCCCCGTTCCGGAGGAAGGGGACGCCGAAGGATGGGGGGAGCGGTCCAGGCTGGAGGCGGCAGAAGAAGTGGTGGAGCTGGAGGTGCTCACCCGGGGAGGAAGGATGGAGAAGATCCGCGTCAGCGGAGGGCTGACCCCGGAGGACCAAGGCAGGATGCTGGAGTGCATCCAGAGGAACGTGGAAATCTTCGCCTGGAGCGCCGCGAAGATGCCGGGGGTTGACGCGAATGTGGCCTGCCACCGCCTCAACTTGGACCCGGGGACACGCCCCGTCCAGCAGAAAAAGAGATCCACGGCGGACAAGCTGGCGGAACCCATCAGGGAGGAGGTGGCGAAGCTTCTCAAGGCTGGCTTCGTGTCCGAAATTCAGTACCCCGGCTGGGTCTCCAACGTTGTGATGGTCAAAAAGGGAGACGGCCGCTGTCGATTGTGTATCGATTTTTCCCTTCTTAATAAAGCTTGTCCTAAGGACTGCTATCCTTTGCCTCGGATCGACGCGCTGGTTGACTCAGCCGTCGGCTTTTCTGTAATGAGTTTTTTAGATGCCTTTTCAGGTTACCATCAGATCAGGATGCACCCCCCGGACATCAAGGATGTCTCATTCATCACAGGGGACGGCTGCTACTGCTACAAGATGATGCCATTCGGGCTGAAGAACGCTGGGGCCACCTACCAAAAAATGATGGACAGGGTCTTCAAGGAGCAAAGGGGGAGGAACTTGGAGGTGTACGTGGACGACCTCATGATCAAAAGCCGGGATGTGGACTCCCACCTCCGGGACTTGGAAGAGACCTTCGCCACCCTACGCAGATACAAGATGCGGCTGAATCCCCTCAAGTGTGTCTTTGGGGCCGGCCGGGGGAAGTTCCTGGGGCATCTCCTCACCCCCGCGGGGGTCGAGCCGAATCCAGACAAGGTCAAGGCTATATTGGAGCTAGGGTCCCCGCGGAATGCAAAGGAGGTCCAACGGTTGACAGGGAAGCTAGCAGGGCTGAGTCGCTTCCTTTCTCGGGCAGGGGAGAAGTGCTCCCCCTTCTTCAAAACGCTGAGGGGAGGCCAGAGGTTCGAATGGACCAAGGAATGCGAGGAGGCGTTCCAGGCCCTCAAGGCGCAGTTGACACAGGCTCCGCTGCTCCAAGGGCCGTAGGGGGGTGAGGATTTGTTCTTATATCTCGGGGTCGGGGCAGAGGCCTTGAGCTCCGTCTTGGTGCGTGAAGAAGGGAAGAGGCAGCTCCCTATTTATTACGTCAGCCGGGTCCTGAGGAAGGCCGAGCTCCGGTATCCGATCTTGGAGAAGCTTGCATTCGCACTAATCATCTCGGCTCGGAGGCTACGACCTTACTTCCAGGCACACTCGATCCGAGTGGTGACCGACCATCCTCTCCGCAACATCTTCGAGGGGGTGGAGCATTCAGGCCGGCTGGCCAAGTGGTCGGTGGAGCTGAGCGAGTTCGATGTATCCTTCGTTCCGCGGCTCTCGATCAAAGCTCAGGCGATGGCCGACTTCCTGGCCGACTACGTGGTAGAAGTAGCGGAGGAGGAACTCACCCGCCCGACTCCTTGGAAGGTGAGGGTGGATGGAGCCTCAGAAAGGCATTCTCTTGGAGTAGGAGTGGTTCTGGAAAGCCCTCAAGGGACTCAGATTGAGCAGACGGTGGTGGTGCATTTTCCCATTACCAACAACCAGGCCGAGTACGAAGCAGTGATATCGGGGCTGCGCCTGGCCAGGGAGTTGGGGGTGCTGGATGTGGAGGTCCTAACCGACTCCATGGTGGTGGCTTCCCAGATCAACGGGGAGTTCGAGGCAAGGGAGCCCGCTCTGAAGTTATACTTGGCCAAAGTGAAGGGGGTCATAGGGACCTTCCAGACCTTCTCCATCCGACACGTGTCAAGGGAAGAGAATGACCAGGCCGACCAGCTAGCAAAGCATGGCCCCTGGATGGGGGGCACCATCACCGACCTGTTCCGCCCCTCCATCGAAGAAGGGGAGCTCATGGAGATCGATCAGCAGCCTTCGTGGATGGATCCAGTAGTAGTTTTCCTCTCCACGGGAGAGTATCCGGAGGGAGTAGACAGGAAGAAGCTGAGGCACAAGTCCGCTTACTACCTCCTTAAAGACGGGCAACTATACAGGAAGACCCTCTCCGGGATGCTGGCTCGCTGCGTAGCCGAGGGTGAGGCGCAGAGGATCTTAGAAGAAGTCCACTCCGGGGAGTGCGGGAGTCATTCCGGGAGTCGGACCCTGGAGGGGAGGATAGTCAGACAAGGGTATTTCTGGCCCACCCTGGGCCGAGACGCCGCGGAGTTCGCAAGGAGATGTCATAAGTGCCAGCTGTTTGCCACCTCCAGCTACAGCCGGCCCAACAGCTCAAGAGTATCACAGCCCCCTGGCCCTTTGCAATCTGGGGAATGGATTTGGTTGAATCGTTCCCCCAGGCCAGCGGTCAGAGAAGGTTCCTCCTAGTGATGATCGACTACTTCTCGAAGTGGATGGAGGTAAAGGCGTTGGCCAAGGTGACCTCCCAAGTGATCAGGAACTTTGTCTGGGGGGAGATCATCTGTCGCCATGGGCTGCCCCAGGCCATCGTCACCGACAACGGACCCCAGTTCGCCAGTGCCGAGTTCACCAGCTTCTGCGAGCAGCTTGGAATCGACCTCAGGTTCGCCTCGGTCCACCACCCCAGGAGCAACGGGCAGGTGGAGGCCGCGAACAAGATCATCGTCAATCTCCTCAGGAAAAAGGTGGAAAACTTGAGGGGGAGCTGGGTGGAGCAGCTCCCCGCAGTTCTTTGGGCCCTAAGAACCACCCCTAACACGGCCACGGGGGAGACCCCCTTCAAGCTCTCCCATGGGTGCGAGGCGGTGCTCCCCATAGAATTTGAAGTCCAAACGCCGCGAGTCGGGGCGGCCAGAGAGGGCCGAGAGGAATGGCGAGCCGAGAACGAGGGGGAGCTGAGACTCTCCCTTGACATGGTGGAAGAGTTGAGGGACCTTTCGGCCATCCGACAGGAGGAGGTCAAAAGGAGGATGGCAAAATACTTTGACAAGCATGTCAGGGTCAAGCAGTTCGTGGAAGGAGACCTGGTGCTGAAGAAGGTGGACGCAACAGGAAGGTCAGCGTCCGTTGGAAAGCTCAACCCCAGCTGGGAGGGGCCATTCATTGTGAAGGAAGCTTTGAAGTCAGGGGGCTATCGACTCCAAAATGTAGAGGGCGAGACCCTGAGTCTCACCTGGAGTGGAGACGACCTGAAGAGGTTTTTTCCCTAAGCACCTGTAAGCAACACGTTGGTTATAATGAATTCCTTCCCCCCCCCCCCAATATCGCCGTAGCCAGCTAGCATAGAGAATTGGAATGTGTTTGGACCCCGAGGAGATCCCGCTGCCAGGCTCCCACCTAGCTGGCAGGGCCGGAAGTCACTCGGTGTCATCCCTAGCCTCGAGAAGATCCCGCTGCCAGGCTCTCACCTAGCTGGCAGGGCCGGAAGTCACTCGGTGGAATGAGTTTGGACCCCGAGAAGATCCCGCTGCCAGGCTCCCACCTAGCTGGCAGGGCCGGAAGTCACTCGGTGTCATCCCTAGCCTCGAGAAGATCCCGCTGCCAGGCTCTCACCTAGCTGGCAGAGCCGGAAGTCACTCGATGGAATGAGTTTGGACCCCGAAAAGATCCCGCTGCCAGGCTCCCACCTAGCTGGCAGGGCCGGAAGTCACTCGGTGTCATCCCTAGCCTCGAGAAGATCCCGTTGCCAGGCTCACCTAGCTGGCAGGGCCGGAAGTCACTCGATGGAATGAGTTTGGACCCCGAGAAGATCCCGCTGCCAGACTCCCACCTAGCTGGCAGGGCCGGAAGTCACTCTGTGTCATCCCTAGCCTCGAGAAGATCCCGCTGCCAGGCTCTCACCTAGCTGGCAGGGCCGGAAGTCACTCGATGGAATGAGTTTGGACCCCGAGAAGATCCCGCTGTCAGGCTCCCACCTAGCTGGCAGGGCCGGAAGTCACTCGGTGTCATCCCTAGCCTCGAGAAGATCCCGCTGCCAGGCTCCCACCTAGCTGGCAGGGCCGGAAGTCACTCGATGGAATGAGTTTAGACCCCGAGAAGATCCCGCTGCCAGGCTCCCACCTAGCTGGCAGGGCCGGAAGTCACTCGGTGTCATCCCTAGCCTCGAGAAGATCCCGCTGCCAGGCTCTCACCTAGCTGGCAGGGCCGGAAGTCACTCGATGGAATGAGTTTGGACCCCGAGAAGATCCCGCTGCCAGACTCCCACCTAGCTGGCAGGGCCGGAAGTCACTCGGTGTCATCCCTAGCCTCGAGAAGATCCCGCTGTCAGGCTCTCACCTAGCTGGCAGGGCCGGAAGTCACTCGATGGAATGAGTTTGGACCCCGAGAAGATCCCGCTGCCAGGCTCCCACCTAGCTGGCAGGGCCGGAAGTCACTCGGTGTCATCCCTAGCCTCGAGAAGATCCCGCTGCCAGGCTCTCACCTAGCTGGCGGGGGCGGGAGTCACTCAATAGCAATAACGAGGTTCGAATCACGCTGCCGGACTCCCACCTAGCCGGCGAGGCCGGGAATTACTCAAACAATGTTAACAACAGGTCGGAATCACAAAAGTTAATCAAAAAAGGGAGGGGTCTAACATAGCCCCCCCCAGCCCCAGGAAAGGCGGCCGAGTGGAGGCGAGAACCTGGGCGAGAGTCCGCAAGAAATTAGGCAATACAGACGAGGGACGAGCCGGCTCGCCTCGCTCGGCGGGCGAGCAGCCGCCTCATCGGGGTCGGGCCGCAGGGGCAGGTCGCGTCGCACGGCAATAGCAAATGTATAAATAAGGCGGCGAGAGAGCATTTATAAAAGCAGCGATAGCTGAAAAACACGAATTATAGGCGCAGCCCGCGCGTACATCTCAAAACAGGTAAACATAGATGATAATATACATCTAAAAAAATAATAATAAATGTCAAAAGGCAGGGGAGACGCGAGATCCGGGGCGAGAAGTCCTAAATGGGCTGGAAGGCTTTGTCCCCAGGGTCCGGCACGGGGAGAAATAGCGCCGGCACCACGTCTTCCGCCGAGAGTTCCGCCGCCTCGCTCGTAAGGAGATCCGCGCGTCGCAGCATTTGCATCGTATACTTCGCGGCGCTGGCGGCGTTCTTTTGCATCAGCACTTCCAAGTCGTAGTCGGAGTGGTGCTCGAGCGGACAGACCCTGCTGTCTGGAGGAGGGACAGCGGCGGCGGCCTCCAGCTCGCGTACCCGCGCCTCCAACACCGCCTTGTCCTGACCAAGGGTGGCGATCTCGGCACCCATCCGGCTCGCCGTCGCCGCATCCTGGGAAAAGGAAGGAGAAGAATCGTGAGCTGTATTCGCGAGAAGGGGCGGTAGTTCAGGGCGAGTACGTACCACCCCGCCCAGGTACTGCGCGAGGGTCTCCTCTGCCGCGTCGGCCCGCCTCCTCTGAAGGTTCGCGTCCTCCTGAGCGAGCTTCTGGGCCTCCTCCCTCTCGTCCGCCAGCTTCTTCAGGGAGGTGGCGTTCCGCTCCAGCTGAGTGCAGCGCCTCCCTACCATGTGAGCTAGCTCCAGGCCGCGTAGCTGGGCCCGCGCGCTTTCGTGAACCAGTACTCGCGTCGCCTCCTTGTCGTAGATGGCGGCGTCTTCTCGCGAGTACAGGCCGAACGAGAAGTTGTAGGCCTCCCCGCCGATGGTGTCCTGCTCCATCCAGCTCGGCAGCAATGTCGAGATCGCGGCGCGATTTGACTCCTTGTCCCACGACAGGAGCGGGGCGCCGAGCTCGTCCAGATATCTCTCGCCGTAGCCAAAGTTGCGGTGACCCCTCGGCACCGGCCTCGCGGCAGCTTGAGACCCATCCGGCGGCGCAGAGGTGCCCGCCGCCCTGACCGTGGAGTCGCTGGTCGAAGCAACCAGCGGGGGCGAAGGGCCCTCGGCCGGTAGGACCGCAGGGGCCTTGCCCTTCCTTTGGCTCGCGGTGGGTTGCTGATCCGCGGTCTTCGCCACCTTCGGCGGAGGGGTGGGCTGTCCGCCACCCGGCCGCTTCTTGGCCGGGACTGACGGGATGTCGCGCTGAGCGGCATCCGCAGCTTGAGCTCGGGCAAGAACCCCGGAGGGGATCCTAGCGCTCTCATAAGGGGGGTGAAGAGGGATGTCGCGCTCACCTGCAAAGAAGGAGGGGTGAGATGAAGGAAAAATGGGAAGGTAAGGCAGAACAGCGGCGAGTGGCAAACCTCCCCCTGGCGGGACGACGGCGAGGTCGTCAAGATGGCGGCGCAGGTACGCGACCTCAAAATTCTTCCCGGCAAAGAACGCGCACAAGTCGGCTTCATGACCCCCTAGGCTGGGCGGACGGTAGCTCGGCTCGCTAAGCTGCACCGGCGAGAAGGGGACGTTGCCGAAATCCCCTTTGACGAAGAGGAACTTTTTGAGCCAATTATGACTCTTATTGACTGTCTCCCGCACCTTGAGGTGGGCGCTGGAGAAGTAGGCGGTCCCGTCCCGATTCGCCCGAAAGGAGAACAGCTTCCGGAAAACGGCGAGGCTGAACTCCACTCGCTCCTCTCGCAGGAAGCAGGAGAACCCCACCATGACGGCTATGGAGTTCGGGGTCATCTGACCTAGGACGACCCCGAAGTATTTCAGCACCTGGCGCACCTCGGGCCACAGGGGGAGTCGCAGGCCCACCTCAAAGTGAGCTAGCGGGATGGCGAGCTCGTCCCTGGATAAGTCGTTGATCTTTTCCCCATCCCCGGGCCGTCTCGCAGAAAAGCCCGGCGGAACGTGGTCGCCAAGAGCATCCAGGTACTCGCGTTCAGAGATGACAGCGTGAGGAAAATTGTGCTCTGAGAAGGTCCAAGCGCACTTACTTCGTCCGTCCACGTCGCCGCCGCCTCCGCCCATTCCCATCAGATCGCCGCCGAACGTGCGAGACTGATCCAGAAGGCGAGCGCGGACCGTACTTCGCGGGAAAAAGGAAGCGAGAGGACGTTTGGAATCGGTGAGGGAATAAGAGCCGGCAAGACCTATTTATAGGGAAAGAGAAAGGGCAGGAAACTTCCCGCCGAAAGAGGGGGTGCAGATAGCCAAAATCAGCCCGACGGTTCGACTTCCCCGCGCGCAACCGCACCCCAAAGGCCGATCAGGCGCGGGTCCCGCCCGGCCGCGTCCGCGGAAGACCCGAGCGGGCGAGTCTCGACCCGCACCCGCCCGGGATTCCGCGCGAGTCGGGAGGCTCCCGTCTGGCGAGCTCCTCGGCTCGCCCTCGCCCCGATCAGCACAAGGGGAAGAGCGTATCTTTCCCTTAACCCGCCCACAAAAAGCACGAGCAACAGCATGATATTTTCAATAAACCTCAGCAGAAAAAAGTTAGGCCCATAGGCGGGCAAAAAGAGTCGCAAGTGGTTACAAATAAAAGATAACTTTGAAATAACAGCAACCCCGCGGTATCCCGCAAGCGGGGGGCAGAAGGCTGGATCAGTACTCGACCCACTTCCACCTGTGCCGCCGCTTCGTTCCCGATCGCGGCGGCACGCGAGGGTCGTGGTAATCGCGAACCGCCACCAGTTCCCGCTGGGCCAGACCAACTTGCTCTGTGGCGATCCTGAGATGCCCCTCGGCTCGCGTTATATGCACGCCCGGTGAAGTGACATCGTCGTCTTCCGCTGCGCGTGGAGGTCCCTCCAAGGCCGCGAGCCGAGCCTCGGTCTCGGCCTTGTCTTCATCGACCCTCTTCACGATCTCCTGCAGCAGCAGCGTATGTTTTTGGAACAGCCGCGTCACCTGCCTCTTCATCCCCACCGCATCGGTCGGGTCGCCCAGGTAATCAGAGACACTGTCCACGTCGGGCGGAGGCGAATACCCTTCGCTCGTCTCAGTTTCGGAGGAGGCCCTGTTATAGCCTACAAACGGGCGAGTCAGAAGGAGCGAACAAGGACAAAGCCAACGGTAAGTACTAGCTTACCAGGGGTTGGCACGTCGCCCGCACCGACGGATGGGCGAGAGGAGCCCGGCCGACCCTGAAAGGTTTCTCCCTCGAGGGTCTCAAGAGATTTTCCCAGTCCGTGGGAAGCCGGCGGGCGGGGGGTTTCCGGAGGTGGGCGGTCCGGACCTGGGGAACTGACGACCCTCTCAGGCGACAAGCGAGGGGGGCGATCCTCTCCCCCGTTCCCCACCTCTTCACGAGGAATCGCCTGCAAAACAAAAGATCAGAGGTACATCGATAATCCGCGGAAGGTCACGTACCCCAGGGACGACCTCAACACCCGCCGCCGAGCTGGAGCCCGGACAGTCACCCGCCAGAGACCGCCTAACAATCTTTCCCTTCGTCGGCCTAAAGAGAGGGCCGGGAGACCCACGTGCTAGCTAAGGGGCGGCCTCGAGGGCCTCCTCCTGAGTCTTCAGGACCGCTGCCGTCAGGCGAGCTCGCACCTCTTCGCTGACCGGCATCGAGAAACTAAAGTCTGCTCAAAGAAAATGAAGGGATCTGGGGAGCCTCCTCCAGGGGTCAGCGGTATGTATTTATAGCCGGACAGTGGGGCCCCACCAGAAGATTCTCTGCCAGCTCAGCACAGTGCTCACCGAACACGCGGGTTGGATGATTCTTTCCGAGCTTGAATCAAGCTCAAAAAGAGCGGGGATTGTGTACAATCCCGTGTCCGGCGAGCGGGTCCCGCCAGGGAGGTCGAGCAGACCTGGTCCCGCGACCCGCACCCGAACGACAAAACAGATATACGGCAGAAGGACTGGCCCACTCCCGCCCATTTCAGGCGAGCGAGCCGGCGAGGCGAGCGAGCGGGTCGCGCGAAGAGTCCTTGGCCAAAGCAGATGAGTTTGGCGACCCGCGACTAGCGAGTCGATCGGGGTCGCGGTGACCGCCGGCCAACCCCCACACGCGACCTGGCTACCGGTCCGCCCGGCAGAAGACAGGCAGGTCGCGACGGCTCGGCTCGCGCTCGCCCAGGGAGGATAGACGAGCCACGAGAGCCAGGTCTCGCCCGCCTCCCGCGGAGGGGGATTGGAGGCGAGCTGACTCCCCGTGGGGTGCGAATAGCTACTCAGGACAGCGGAGCTTCGCTGTTGGCAGACCAGGTCGGACTGCGCATAGCCACTTAGAACAGCGGAGTTTGACTGTTGGCAGACCCAACCAGGGGTTTTTTAGTATTTTCAGGTCAGTTCTTTTGGTTATTGGCAGTTCAGGTTCCAAAAAGCTATAAATAAGACCCAAGGGGTACCACAGAGGGCACGCTTTCAGTGCCTCCTTACTCTCATTCTCAAGTGCAGGGTTGTCACTCAGTAATTTTTCTAAAATTTTTGATTGTATAAATACTGTATTTAATTTGGAAAGTAGTCAATTTATGGTTTATTATTGAATAGATATTAAATGGAATTTCACATGGGAAAATTATGAAACTTGGTAGGAAGTCATATTTAAACTCATGGAACATCTGATAAATTCCTTAAGTAGGTTGGACCGTTATAGATTGTACATCATGTGCAAGGTGACCCAGGTCACTCAATTAAGAGAATTAGTTTAGGCCCTTAATCCCTTAGAAAAATAATGAAATCTAGGATTGTCAACATCATACGTCATAACAAACCATGATTAGGGGCAGTTGGCCAAAGAGTTTGGAAGACACGTCATACGGGTCAACATTAGGCATGAGTGCGCTTAGTAAAAATAACACATAATACTAGGACCCTCAGGGGTTAAGGTTGTCGGTTGAGATGGAATCTATGTTGGGAAGATAAACCTTGGTTGGTGTCCAATAGGTCACTTCTTGATAACGAGTGGTAGAGTGCAATATCCCATGGTTAGTGACTAGAACAGAGATCGGCGAAAAACTGCCGCTCTCCTGATAACATTCTAAATTATTAGGTCTGACCCAGAGTAACATGAGAGTTGGTATGGATCATGGGTATACATTAATAAAAGTAAATATCCTTGAGAAATGGAGCTTTAGGCTTCAGCCCATCGTAGTTCCTAGTGCCCCCAAAAGCACTTCACCGGGCATGCCCTAGGCAGTCCTGGGACTAACCCTAAATTGCTAGGTATTTCTTCCTCAGGTACCCCATTTGCTTGCTCCGCGACCATGGTTGACCAGGATTCGTCACCCTGGGTAATTGACTCTGGTGCAACCGATCATATGACTGATACGTCTTCCCATCTGCTTCAGGTTGTTCCCTGCTCCCACCGGGACGTGCGCCTTGCTAATGGCTCAGTTACTCCTGCCCTTAGCCGGGGCACGGTCCCTCTCTCTCCCTTGACTCTTTTCTTCTTGTCCCTCAGTTGACCCTCAAACTTTTATCTGTTAGTAGTATTACTCGCACTTTGAACTGCTCAGCAACTTTCTTCTCTAATTGTTGTGTTTTTCAGGACCTGAGATCCGGGAGGAATATTGGTACGGGATATGAAAGGAGTGAGATGTACTACCTGAAGCTACCTCCTACCACCGCTGCTACCACCACCAATGCTACCTTCCCACCTACCTCGTCTGCTGCTTATCCTGCTTTGTCGTCGAGCTCGTTTTGGCACCCACGTCTCGGCCATGCCAGCCCTCAGCGGATGTTGTCTGTTTGTCCTGATGTGTCTTTTGTTTTTCCCTTTCGCTGTGATGTATGTGAGCTGTCCAAACACACACGCAACACGTATGTTCCTTCTGTTAGTCGCGCTACTTCATGTTTTGAGTTAGTTTATTCTGATGTGTGGGACCCTGCCCCCGTTGTATCATTTGATGGTTTATCGTATTTTGTAATTTTTATTGATGACTATTCTCGTTGCTTATGCGTTTACCTCCTCAAATATAAATTTGAGGTCCTATCGGTTTACTCTCATTTTTCACGTATGATATGAACCCAGCATGGTATATCAGTTCATATCCTCCGCTCTGACAATGGAGGTGAGTACACTTCTCGTCCCTTTGATCTCTTCCTCCGAGATGAGGGCACTCTACACCAATTTTCTTGTCCGGGGACCCCGAAGCATAATGGGGTGGCAAAACACAAAAACTGCCACCTCCTAGACTTTGTTCTTTGCCTTCTTCGGGGAATGAATGTCCCTAGTTCCTATTGGAGTGCTGCTCTTCTTACAACAGCTTTTCTCATTAATCAGACTCCCTTTCGTCCTCTCGGTGGCGTTACCCCCTTTAGTCTCATCCATCCTTCTGTCTCTGCATTTCTCATCCCTCTTCGGGTCTTTAGTTGTGTGTGTTTTGTCCAGAATCGCCGCCCCTCTCGGACTAAACTCGACGACAGGGTCATCCACTGTCTATTCCTTGGCTACTCGACTACCACTAAGGGTTACCGCTGCTATGATCCCTAGTTGCGCTGTGTCATTCACTCTATGGATGTGATATTTCATGAGGAGGTTCCCTTCTTTCCTGCTCATTCGACCCCTCCTGCGCTTCCCACTATTGTGCAGCCTCTCTCAGTCGTCTCTCCTCCATCAGATGTTGTCCCTTCTGCTGCTCCGCCTGTCCTGCTAACTTACTCTCACCGCCTTCTGCCACCTCCACCCGGTGCACTCCCTTCTCCTCCAGTTCTGGATCCGCCACTCCTTCCGGTCGCAGGTATCTCTCTTGAGCCTCTCTCCTCTACTTCTTCCGTTGATTTACCTATTGCCCTTTGCAAGGGCAAGCGTACTTGTGTTCACTCCTCGGTTTCTGAGCACCTATTGGCTAGTGTTGTTTCGTACCAGCGTTTCTCACCCTCTTACTAGGTTTTTGTGGCTGCTGTTGATTCTGTCCAGCTACCTACCTCGACTTTTGAGGCTCTCCTTGACCCGCGGTGGGTTCAGGCCATGGAGGAGGAGATGTCCGCTCTCCGTCGTACTGGGACATGGTCTTTGGTTTCTCTTCCTCCCGGTAAACACACAGTTGGGTGCAAATGGATTTACACCGTGAAGTACTCCGCTGACGATACTATTGGTCGGTACAAGGCTCGTTTGGTGGCAAGAGCTTTACTCAGGCTCCAGACGAGTTTGGTGCCACGTTTGCTCCAGTGGCTAAGTTGACCAGTGTACGCCTTCTGCTCTCGCTTGCAGCCTCTCGGATGTGGCCTCTCCACCAACTCGATGTCAAAAATGCCTTCCTGCACGACGAGCTACAAGAAGAGGTATTTATGGCTCCTCCTCCAGGGTTTGCCCTTAAGGGGGAGTATTCGGGGAGAGTTTGCCAAGTGCACAAATCTCTGTATGGCTTAAAGCAGTCACCGCGTGCCTGGTTCGAACGGTTCAGCTCGGTCATCCTTCAGTCTAGCTTCACTCAGTGTCATGCTGATCACACTTGCTTTATTCGTGCCACTCCCGAGGGACGTCGTGCCATTGTTCTCGTCTATGTTGATGATATTATTCTCACCGGGGATGATCCCTCTGGCATTTCTGAGGTGAAAGCTACACTTCGTTCAGCCTTCGAGGTGAAAGACCTTGGACCTCTCTGCTACTTCCTTGAGATTGAAGTAGCTTGCTCACGACAGGGCATCTCTATATCACAACGAAAGTACACCTTAGATCTTCGGGACACGGGTCTGCTTGGATTCGTCCTGCAAGTACTCCTATGGACATCAACCATCGCCTCCATGCTAAATCTGGTGATCCTCTTTCAGACCCCTCTTAGTACCTGCGGCTTGTGGGCCGCTTGATATACTTGAGCAATATCAGGCCCGACATCAGTTTCTCAGTGGGTGTTTTGAGCCAGTTTATGCATTCTCCCAGGACATCTCACCTAGAGGCTCCTCGACATGTCCTCCGCTATCTTAAGCGCGCTCCTGGTCTTGGGCTGTTCTATCCGGCTGGCAGTGTCACCGTCTCCCCTGTTTCACGAATGCAGATTTTGCTGGATCTTTGACGGATCGACGCTCTACGTCAGGTTTTTGTGTATTCCATGGTGATCATCTTGTTTCATGGCGGAGTAAGAAACAATCCATTGTATCTCGGTCATCTGCTGAGTCAGAATACCGCGCCATGGCACACGACGTTACCAAGTTGGTTTGGCTTCGATCGCTGCTGACTGAACTTGGTCTATCTCTTGTTGATGACTCGACTCTCTACTGTGATAATAAGTCTGCTCTCCTTCTTACCCAGGATTCGGTGCTACATGAGGGCACCAAACACATCGAGATGGATGTTCATTTTCTGCGTGACCACGTTCGTACTGGGACTGTCCTTCCAACTTACGTCCCCTCTGGTGACCAACTCGCTGATGACTTCACTAAAGCAGTTGGTCCTACTCGTTCAGATCTGACCATTTCCAAGCTGGGCATGACTGACATCTTTGCTGCAGCTTGAGGAGGAGTATTGGAGTTATCAGGATATTATATTCATAATATTGTAATATTGTATTAATGTATTTGAGCTTATATATGTGTGTGTGTGTGTGTGTGTGTGTGTGTGTGATTGCCTCCGATTTGAGGCCAGAGATTTCATTATTCGACAGTAATAACCGGCGATGATACCAAAATGGTTGAACATCTGAAATCCATATTGTCTTAGGAATTTGAGGTGAAGGATTTTGTCCCCCTCAAGTATTTTTGGGGCATCGAGGTGTCTAGATCCAAGCATGGGATCTTTATATCTCAAAGGAAGTATGTTCTAGACTTGCTTGAGACGACTGGAATGCTTGGGTGCAGGCCAGCTGATACCCCAATTGAGGTCAATCACAAACTTGGAAAAGATGAAGAAGTCGTTGATAACGTACCTGGTTTCCAACGATTGATGAGAAAGCTTATCTATCTCTCTCATACTCGACCAGACATATCCTATGTTGTCGGGGTCCTTAGTCAGTACATGCACTCACCTGGATGCTGTACACAGAGTTCTGAGATACCTCAAATCCACTCATAGCAAGAGAATTTTGTTCTCACCCAATGAGGCATTGACCATAGAGGTCTATATGGATCCGGACTGGGCATGATCAGTTGATGACTGGAGGTCAACATCAGGATACTGTTCCCTTGTTGGGGGTAATTTGGCAACCTGGAGAAGCAAGAAACAACATGTTGTTGCTAGATCCACCACAGAGGTAGAATTTCGTGCTATGCCAAAAGGGCTATGTGAAGGGTTGAGAATCTAGACGATCATGAAAGACCTTTGCGTGAGGTGTGACGGTCCAATCAGAATCTATTGCGATAATAAGGATGCGATCAACATTTCCCACAATCCGATGCAACACGATCACACCAAGCACGTGGAGATCGACAGACATTTCGTTAAGGAAAATATTATTATGGTGATTGTGAGTACCTCGTTTGTCTCATCAAACCAGCAGTGTGCAGATGTGTTTACCAAATGGCTGAGTCTGAACTCGTTTGACAGAATACTGAGCAAGTTGGGCATGACAGACATTGCACACCCAACTTGAGGGGGAGTGTTGGAATATGTTAGAATAACGGGTTGTATGTTGTTACTATATTATCATCTGTACACCCATATATATATGGAAGCCTCTAATGTTGTTAACTAAGGCAATTATTTTTTCCCTCAACAACCTTCTATCATCGGCGATGAGTCGGGGATTGGCCCCGGTGGCTACCATGGATTGAGTATTGTTACAACACAACATACCACACAGAGCTCCAAATCATCCCATTCCGTCTCATCTATGGCCGAGTTCCGCCCCGCCTTTTGTCCTAAGCGAGTGACGCCACCTTGCTGGAGTCTGGCGGTCGTGAGTTGCAAGATCGTGACGAGTTCTTGCTAGCAACCCGGGAATGTCTACTACAAGCCCAAAACCGCTTGGATCTAGCGTACAATTGCGGTCACCGCGATCTTGCCTTCAAAATCGGCGATTGGGTGTGGTTTGTCATCAACCTTTCCGCCAACTCTCCACCTCCAAGCTGCCTTCCAACTAATTGGGTCCGAAGTTTTTTGTGCCATTTCAAATTAGAGGATGCATTGGAGACGTTGCCTACCATCATGGCCTCCCTCCGGCTATCCGCATTCATGATTCCATGTCCCACAACTCAAACCGTTTGTGGGGCCTCCTCTGATCTCTCCCTTGGTTGAGATTCCGGCGCAGCTTGCGGACAAGCTGCCTCTCCATAGGGGTGGTGATGTTATGGTGTCCGATGAGACGAACCTACATTGGGGCCGCACATACCAACGTCGCCGCCACACGATAGAAGCATGAACTATATCTTTATTGCTTTTAATATTTTCCCGTACTTGCGCTTATTATTTCAGCTTGCGCCTTTTAAATAATTTATCACATATTTTTCTAGTATGGTGTTCCCATTTGCAGTATGCCCAAGTGGGTGGCATGGACCTTGGGTTGTACCGGCCATATGATCCTGTTGGTTGGGCTTTGTTTGTTATGCATGAAATTATTTCCTATCTCTCTCTCTTTATCCTTTTACCATTCTCAGCTAACGAAGCCCTAGCCATCAATCTTCCCAGCTTTCGCTTATTAAGTACTTTCCTGCTCCTTGCCTCTGTCTCCTCCCCTTTACCACAGAAGTTCGAACCCTCCATCCTCCATCACCATTGCGTCGCCGGGTTCAAGGAAGGGGCACACCAATCCCCCTTGAGGTTTACCTCCCTCGAGGTCAGCCACTCGATCACAATCCAAAGCCTGTAACACATCCCTCCTCCGAAAACCACCCAACGAATGGGTCTTACAAGATTTTATCATAAAACTTAAAATCCAAGCTTAGCTACCAGTATATACGAGCTTAGAGCCACTAGGTACTGTTTTATTTGGTTAAACTAATCATGCAGTATTGTCCTTTTCCTAAATATTTTTTTATTATAGAAAAAAATGGATTTTTGAACAGCCTTGGAGGCATATTGCAATAATACAAATCATCCTATTTATCTAATCACATTTGGGGAGAGAAGGATACATATCAATCTGAAGTACTATGTACTTTATAATTGATGATTTGTCTCTCGTTCGGACGATCCGAGTCCACGGATGTGTCCGAACTATTGTTCTGAGTTTTTTTGATATATTATTTTATGTATATCAAGTTGTATTTGACACCCGATCGGCCCGAACGATATGAGCTATCTGATTCGAGTGCCCTAAGCCATTTATGGTTTATTCTCTTACTTACACGCAAGCAAGTGGCCGGTTTAGGGATCGTTGGTTGCTTCTTGCTTCGAAACCGTCAGTCGCGCGGACAGGGATCCTCTCCAGTTCGAGCGAACTGGATACTATCCAGTTCGCGGTAGTGATTGTTTCTCCCAAAATCTGACGGTGAGCGCGAGACCGTGACCTGGCGAAAGCTTAGCTGACGAACTGAGCTGGATGATGAACTTTTGCGATCATTTATCCTCCGCTGTTGGATGATGAACTGGATACTATCCAGTTCATCCCAACTGGAGAGGATCCCGTCCCAGTCGCGCTTGGTGGACTCTGAGCCTGCTCCCCGATGCGATGTCGGAAGACCTCTCTTGATGCGTCTCTAAGGTAATTCCCCTCCTTCCTCTCCTACCAGACCCCCGCCTCCCTCGGTCGCAAATCCTCCTTCCTCTGTGCCTACCCTCCTAATCGTTCACCCCTTTCTCCAGCCGACCCAAGTCAAGCTGCCCACTCTCCCTCTACCCGCTGGAGCTCTCCACCCATCCAGGATCTCCTCCTAGCCTTGCTCTTCGACAACTTAACCCTTCCAAGCCCGTTTTTTGGATGCTGATCCTTCTCCCCACCACCCCCAATCTTACAACCATCTTCCTGAATCTTTCCCCTGCCACCCACACCCTCCACAACCCATGTCATGAACCTCCACTGCAAATCAGCAATCCCACCCTGCTCTGTACCTTTTCCAGTCCCTACCTGAGCTCACAAACTGCTGCCCAACCACCTACCAGTACACTACCAACTCCCAAACCCTCCATCATCCTCATTCCTGCCCACCCGAGCACTCCAAAGCGCTGCCCAGCTACCTGCAATCCTGAAGATGTCATTCGTCATTGGATTCCCACCTTTCCCACTCCGCTTCCACTTTCATGTGTAAGTTATTAGTTTGGAGTTGTTTGTTTTTCTACTATTGTGTACTCGAATTATGCTTTGTTGGATGTAAAATCATATGCTTTTATTATTGTGAAATCACGGTATTTGCAGGATTGGTTTGATGCATGCTTAAAAATTGTGTTGCCACTCAATTACTTGGGAAGAACTATTTGTTTTTTTCCGACTCAATTATCACTGAATGATTGTGCTCAAACTCTGCTCTATTTTCCATAATTATTTACCGTGGAATTACTTTCAGACTAATTCATTTGCACTTGCATTGAAGTCGCATTATATTGGATCGTGTGCATACTTTCATGTCATTTTAGAGTTCTTTGAAACTTCATTCGCAGTGTTGTGTGTTCGCTTGCATTGCACTTTTAGTTAGGGAATCGGCCTTACGACACCTGTAGACTTGTGCTGCATCACTTACTTTTGATATACTAATCATAAAACAATTCATTGGCCTATCCGCATTGCCACACATGTAATGCATTTTTCATTTGGTTGTGGCAATCGTGATTTAAAGCAATTCATACTTATCATTTGATTGTTTATATTTACTTCTCTGTCTTCTGGTTGAGAATGTTAGCTAGTGCAGCATATTGGTTTTGTACAATGTAAGCAATTGAAAATCTTATTATTTTTCATGCGGATTTATTGATCACACTACTGCTACTTTGATTTATGTCGTTCTCTCTATATATGTTTTATTTAATGCAGCTGATGATTTTGCACCAAGACATCTTTTTAGGACCTTTTTACTTAATGAGGATTTCTTAACCATCACGTCCTGGAACGTGATTCTAAGTGGCTCTAAGATTTGCAGGGAGCAGCTGATGAGTTCATTTTGGATCTTGTTGAGCAATGCTCTTTTCAGAAGCAGCGAGTCATGCATCTTGTGATGACCTGCCAGTAAGATGCTCTCATGTTTTCCTCATAAGTTTACTTAATAGTTACTCTGTTCTCTGAAATTTCACTAGCATATTTTGCATCGCCATTCAAATACGTTTTTAATACAGATTTGCCACATTTTTCCCAGCACATTATGTTGTTATCCTTCATTTACCTTTATTATACAAGTTCAAGCAGCAAGTTCAACTCCGTAGTACATTCTATTAGCATAATGCATTTGATGTGCAGTGCATAAGTTTACTTAGTTATTGCACTATGTGCAATGCATCTTGAATGATCCAAAATTTTCTCTAGTGTAATGTTTTAAATGCAGCCTAGTTAGCTAAAACTCAAGCGTTATCTGCACAATATTTTGTATGCCTTCGCTTCCTTCTCAGCCTTTACTCTTTGTTAAGATACTCTTGGATGTTCAACCGGACTGTGATTATTTAGCTGATTCTAATTGAGAACCATGGCCAATGACTAAATTTTTTTTTGATGATCCCTTGTTTTTATTTATAATATAGTATACAGGGTTATTTACCGGGGCCTCCTCTCGAAGTTTGCGTAATTACTACTCACACCCCTCTAACTTTCAAAATTACAATTACCTTCATTCAATGTTTACATTTCATAACATCCATGCGCAAAAGGACCCCCTTGAAATTTTACTCCAAGGGGGTACTTTTGTGCATGGATGTTATGAAATATAAACATTGAGGTGAGTTTTTTGTAATTTCGAAAGTTAGAGGGTTGCAAGCAGTAATTACGCAAACTTCGTGGGGAGGTTCTGGTAAATAACCATAGAATAAATGCACAGATGTGAGCTTTTGTCCCTCGTGAGATACCTAGTTGTTGATGCAAGAAATGCGCCTCAGGATCCTGCAAAGAGAAAAGAGGGTGGAGGAAATTGTCGAGTAGCCGGTTACCAGCGGTTAGAGGAAAGAAGCAGAGCAAGTCGCACGAAGCGACGACACCAGACTTCGCCCGCCGCGGCAAACAACACTCTTGCGGCAGGCTTTCCCTTGATTTAAAATGAAACGGTTACAATCAGAGGGGAAGAGAGTGGGAAAAAGAGAAGCCAGTCGGACAGCAGGCCGAAAGGCACTAGACTTGAGACCGCAACTCTTAACAAGCGAGCTCCTGGGTTCGAGTCAGCGTGCTTTGGGAAGTGCCCCCCCCCCCCCCCCCCCCATTTATTGGCTCGGGGTCCTGCCCAAACGGGCAGGGCTAAAATTACCGGCTGCCCGGTGTACAGGAGAACCGGGCAGGGTTGACATGAAATAAATAAAGAGAGAAAAAAGAGGGAAGTCGTGCGGCCTGGCGGGTTTCCCACTGGCGAGCTGAGCGACTGATCTGGACCTTCCCCGAGGGCGGCCTGATTGAGAAGGTCGCGCTGTTTGGCTGAGAACTAGCCGGCTTGCTGTCAATGGCGGCTAGTAAGAACAAGCCACCCGGCTTGGAGAGACCTGCGAACTAGTCGCGGATTCTGGTTGAACACTAGTGATGTTTTCAAGCAGATATTGTTAGTGGTTTGGTTGTCAAATTTTTTCAATGGAAATTTGAATACTAAGATGTCAAGTTACTGAAGAAACATTTTGATAACCTATATTGAAGAATAATGAATATGTTTCAATTCAGCCTATTTAACATTCTCCACTTTGCTCGCTTGAGACCATGAACCAAGACTTCCGACTCACCTCTTCGAAATTCTTTGCCTAATCTTACATTTTCTCTGTTGATAGGCGAATACATAGCGTTTCAGGTTTCTGTTGTACTAAGCTCGATGTAGACTGCCATAAAACTACCTCGCCCATAAAAAATTAATTCAATTTCAGATGGTTTTTATATTAAGACGATTAATAAGAAAATCTTATTATGTGCAGAAAAAGGTCTTCGTATTTTTGTTATAAGATCAAGTGCCCCGAGATTTGATTTGACGCACATAAAAAGAAATATGTGTCAATTAAATGTTATGCACCAACTAATTTATTACATGGAATGAAATGTGTCATCATATTAAGCTCATTGCCTATAAAAATTTGGTAGCAAGGTTGATTTTTAAACACCCTTACCTAGTTTAACAACAAATCAGCAGTCTGGCACCCCCGAGATAAGCAGTAATCTAAGCAACGGTAATAAAATTGGTACATACTAGACATAGTTAAAAGACTTGAGATTTATTTTACAACTCGTTTATTCCGGGTATTATTATTTTTGTGCGTAAGTGGGTTTTAGTCCGACATCGTGTGTTTGAGTCTTCGTGTCTATTGTAATAGTATATATACCCCTTTATGGATGAATAATAGGTAAGCAACTAATTGATTCGTCCTAATTCAACTTGGTATAAAGCCAGGTTCCCTAAGCCCGGGTCTGATTCCGCCTCTACCGCACCCCGTGCTCGCTACGCCCGCGTCCTCCCGGCTCCGCCCCGCTCCTCTACACCCTTGCTCCGCTCCCCTCGGCTCCGCTCAGCACCGCTCCGCTTGACACCGCTCCGCTTGACACCGCTCCGGATGTCGGGCGGCCTCCCCGCCACCGCCGGCTGTTGAGAGGGATGTTGTTGTCGTCCCTCCATGATGCAGCCCCCCGAGTCTTCTTCCACCACTTCTCCTTGATGCAGGCCGCTTAGTTTCTCCAGCGGCCCTCCTTCCTCTCTCGGCTCAGGTGCCTCCTCTTGTCTCCTATTCGGCGTCGGGCTTCTGTGCAGTCCGCGGTTTCGTCCGAGGTTTCTTTCTCTCGTTCTTATATCTGGTGCAGTCCCAGTTCAGTTTGGTTCCTTTTTTGTGTTTTCTCTTAATGGCTGCTCAATCCCCCGACGTAAGTGACTCTTCAATGTCGTCACCAAGTGTGATTGCGCCTCAAATGAGCGGCCCTCAGCGGTCTCATGGCTACTCTGGCTCCCTGAAGATCACCACCGTCCCATTAGATGACACAAACTATCTTGAATGGTCCCGGGCGGCGCTACATGTCATCCGCAGTCCCCGAATATATGGCTACATCGATGAGACTGTTAAGGAGCCCCAACTGACTGATCCCTCTTAGAAGCGATGGGACTCAGAAAACTCTCTGGTTGTGTCCTGGCTTCTTCACTCTATGTCTCCGAAGATTTACCGGAGTTACATGCTGATGGATTCTGCTTTTGATATCTGGACCCGTGCCCTGGAGACATATTCCCAAATTGGCAGCTCTACGTTGGTTTATGAACTTACTCGCCGCATTTTGGAACTACGACAAGGATCTATGAGGGCGTCATCCTTTTTTTCCAAGTTCGAGCGGCTATAACAGGAATTGGACTACTTCTCCCACTTCACCCCACCATGTACTGTGGATGTTGTTCAACTACAACAACGGGAGGATCGCTTTCGTCTCCATGTCTTCTTGATTGGACTGAACATGGAGTTTGACATGGTACAGTCGCATATCCTTCACCGCACTCCGCTTTTGTCCTTCAGGAGGCCTTCAACATGATCCTGGGTGATGAAGACCGTCGGAGGTCTCTTAGTGCTAGTGCCCCTCCTGATCGCTCTGCTCTCACTAGCATTGGTCGTGGCCAAGTTCTCAGCCCTAGCTCGTCTGCTCCTATGTGTAATTATTGTGGCCGCAGAGGCCATACTCGGGAGGTGTGCTACATGCTCCACCCTCATCTTGCCCCTCGTGGTCGTGGTCGTGGTCGTGGACGAGGGCCTGGACGAGGGGGCCATCGCCTGGGTGGTTCCAGACCTCATGATGTTGCTTACTCTACAGACGTCTACGACGAGATCACCGCTGTTGTTCCGGAGCAACTTACTGCTCCTGAGTTGGATGCATTCCGCCGTCTGTTGTACTCTCAGACTGATCAGCCTCCAGATGCCTCCGCTTCCATTGCCACTATTGCTATGTCGTGTGCTCATGTTGTCACTGTCTCTCCGTCTGAGTGAGTGATTGATTCTGGTGCCACTCACCACATGACCGGCTCTTCCTCAGGTCTCCTCTCTTACACCTCTTTGTATGGTAAGGATAAAGTTATTTCTGCTAATGACTTGTTGTCTTCCATTGTTGTGAAAGGCCAGATTTTTGTTCTCCTTCGATCTCTCTGTCATCTGTTCTTCACGTCCCCTCCTTTCCTCGCAATATTCTTTCTATCAGTGACATTACTCACTCTCTTAATTTCTTTGTCACCTTTTTTTCTGATTCATGTGTTTTTCAGGGACTGGGTACGAAGCGGAATATTGGCAGTGGTAGGAACCGCAGTGGACTGTATTACCTGGATCAACCTCCCTCTCAGGCTCTCTCTTGCACTCTTGTTACAGCTGATGATGTTCGCCGTTGGCACCTGCGGCTTAGACATCCTTCTCCTCTCTATCTTTAGAAATTATTCTCTGTTTTTCCCCTTTTTTGCAAACTTTTTTCCGTGATATCTGTGATGAGTCTAAATATGTGAGACATATTTCATCGCATTTAGCTTCTCCTTGTAGCACTCTGTTTGATATTGTTCATTCTGATGTTTGGGGACCGTCCCCTATTTTATCTGCCTTTGGTTTTCGTTGATTTGTCACATTTATTGACTGATTTTCTCGTACAACTTGAGTGTATTTGCTCAAAAATAAAAGTGAAGTCTTCTCGTGTTTTCAGTTTTTTCACAAAATGATTCAAACCCAATTTAAGGGTGTGGTTCGTGTCTTACACAGTGACAATGGGGGGAGTATGACGATCGGGGATTTTTTGGCTTGTACCTCGCTAGTCATGGTATCATACACCAGATCACGTGTGTTCACACCTCTACCCAAAATGGCGTTGCCGAACGAAAAAACCGGCACCTATTGGATGTCGCCCGTTGTCTTCTGAGTGTTATACACCTTCCTAAGTCTTATTGGAGCGATGCAGTTCTGACCGCTACACACCTTATCAATCGGCTTCCCTCACGTGTGCTTAGCTATGCTACTCCCCTAGATCGATTGTCTACTATGACTGAGATTTATACTTCCCACCTGCCTCCCCGTGTCTTTGGATGTGTATGTTTTGTACACATTCATTTGCCCCATCGTGACAAATTGGACCCTCAGGCTCTTCGGTGCATGTTCCTCGGATACTCTTCCACGAAGAAAGGGTATCCGTGTTACCACCCTCCCTATGGGCGTATCTATTGCAATTTGGATATTACCTTTCGGGAAGGGGAATCTTATTTCTTGTCATCGACTCATGCTCTTCGTCAGGGGGAGAGTAGTGGTGATATGGATGTTCCTCTCCCCCTTCTTTCTTCTCTACCACCACAACTCCCTGTGTCTCAGGAACCTTGCCCCCTATCCATGTTCCTCTGTCCGATACTCCGATATCTCCTTTCCCTCACGTATATCACCGACGCTCCTCCCGTATACATGCTACTAAGGCTCCTCCTCTACCAGTGCCCGCTTCCGCCTCAGATTCTGATGATGCAGATTTGCATATCCGGCTTGCTCTGTTGAAAGGTAAGGCTGCATGTACTAAACATTCTATTTCTAACCTGTGTTGTCAAAGCGCGCGCCTGAGGCTCATGAGGCGCAAGCCGGTGCGCCCTAGGAGGCCCAGGGCAGGCGATGTGCCTCAGGCGCTCCTAGGCGCGCGCCTCACGCGCCTACCGGGTGTTGGTCAGGCGTGCTTTGAATGAACCGATTTTAAACTAAAAACCGGTTCAGGGGCGCGGCCTTATAACCCGATACTTTACTCCCGCGGGCATTAGGTTTTAGGATTGGCCCGATTTTCACATCTTGCCCTGGCCGCTCCCTGAACCCGCTTCATCTCCTGTGCTTGACGGCCTCCGCTCGTGCTCCGCTGCTTCTTCCGCCCCCTCGCCGCCCTCCGACGGTGCTTCCGTAAGGCTACGCCCCTCTGTCGGCGCTTTAGTAAGGTCGTGTCCCTCTGCCGACACTTTCGCAAGGTCGCGTCTCTCCTTCGTCACTTCCTCCTGTTTGTGTTCTTCAACTGGTACTTTCTCCGTCCCTCTCTCTCTTCATTACTCCATGAGAACTCTGAAACCCTGGAATACCTCGCTGGTTCTTTCATCTTTTTTAACCTCCATTTATTCTAGTGTCTTATGTTTATGTTTTTTTTTCAAGTACTGTTTTTCTTGGATGGGTGGTTCAATTTTGAAATGGAAGCAAATTTCTTTTACAATCTTCGTTCTTTTTTTTTTCCATTTTCGGACGTCGTTATTATCCCGTAAAGAAATTTGCTTTTAATGTTGCGCAGTCTTAGGGTTTACATGACTCATTTCTCAAATTTGAGTTGGGATGTAACATTTACTTCATCATTATGCATCTTTGATCAGAATCTTTATCTGTATTTAAGAATCACATTAACATTTCTGATATTTTGATGATGAAATGATGTTTGTTATATATTGATTTTCATGACTAGATCTTATATGATTTTTAAGTTGGTTTAAACAATTATTTCAACTCTAAAACATGATTACTTCTTATTTATGCTAACATTATTTTTTTGCTATAGTCGTTAATTACTCCCGGTTGTTTTTTCTCATATTAATTTTTTAAGTAGTTTTAGTTAAGTTAAATACATGAATATGATTTTGCTGAGCAGATGATATGAATATTGTTGGTGCTAGTCTGCTAGAAATGCTACTAGCGGTCGAGCATATGAAATAGTTTATCTTCTTATAAAATAGGGTTGTTTGTACTAATATCAGTTATTAAATGCAACTCAGCTGTGATTTTTCATGTTAGCATTTTATTCTCATTTTACTCAATATAAATTTTGATGTGGTATTACTTTTTCTATAATAAGAGTGTTTGGTTCATGCTGTCTTATTGATGCCACGTTTTGAAATAACATTATAATTTCATATGAAGGTAATCAGTTGTTGGCCTAAATTGGTGGTTGAGTTAGTTCAGTTTTCTTTTCTTGTAGTGCAAAGATTGCTTGAATTGAAGAATCAAATTCAGTTCACATGCAAAGAATGACCAAACAACATACTTATATGACGACTATTTTGATATTTGTGTCTTTATGGATTAGAACCTGCTTTTGTTTAATGAACTACATTTTTGTAATATTTGGTTCCAATTTCAAAAATTACAAAATTTGAGCGAATTGGGCGCCTCATTCGCTCAATTTCAGCGAATTGGGCTCCCCATTCGCTCAATTTGAGTGAATGGGGCGTCCCATTCGCTCAATTTCATCGAATTGAGCGCCCAATTCGGTCAATTTCCTTTTCCCCCCATTATTGCGCCTCACGTGCCTCAGGCGCGCGGCTGCGCCTTGCGCATAGGCTCCAGGGCCCCTTTGCGCGTCGGTGCGCCTTGCGCCTTTGACAACATAGTTTCTAATCATGTGATTTACCACCACCTTACCCCGGCCAACCAGGCCTTTGTTGTTTCTGGTGGAGACGACGACCCCAACATGATGAAGAAGGTGATGACATGCTTACAGAAGATCTTTATCCGTCTCCAACCAAAGATTTGCGGCGACGTGGTGACCTTGTGGAGCGACGCTACAATCTCCGCCCTCGACGCAAGACAACCTATTAATATTTATTTGAATTTATCTGTTATTCTGTGAGCACTTTTATTTTTCATGTTATGTTTAAACTTATGTGTGTTTTATTTTTATTTGGGCTGCATGTAGCCAAACCTTGTTGTAAGCCTATATAAGGTCTTGTTATTGTTAATTTTATTAAGTTGATGAATAAGAAATTCTAACTTGAGTTCCCCCCCTCCCTATTGCTCTCTCCCCCTCTCTTCAAATTTCGGCTAGCCCTCTCCCTTCTCTCCAAACCGCCGGCCACCACTTCCCTCTAGGGTTGGGCCCTCCCCCAAACCGCCACCCTCTCTCTCCCCTTCAAACTCTCGGCCACCCTCCTCCACCATCCAAACCCGACCAACCCTCTCCTTCACAAACCCGACAGCCCCCTTGTGGGAATAACCCGACCAGCCCACCTCTTGGTGGATCCCGGCCAAGGCGCCTCTCAACGTGGTTCCGGGGAATCGAATCCGGCGTGAAGCAGGGAAGGCGGACGTGTTTTTCTCCGTTCGGCGCGACTGGTGGATCCGGTGACGAGCGATCCAAGTTTTGGAGAATATAAATCTCCGAGTGTGGTAACGAAAATTTCTACTTTCTCTGAGTGATTTTACTTTCCCTCTAGATAATTTCTGTGGTGGAATACTTTAGCGTTGATTCTTGATAGCATTGAATTAGTCGTGATTTTCTTCGATCGATTTTGTTGTCTATCTTGATTTTGTTTAATTTTGAGAGGATTGACGAATCTCGTTTTCTTTTTGTTGGGAGAGATATACCGTTTCTGAATCGTAATTTTTTGGTGGATCTCTTTTGGTACAACAACCGCTCGATCGGACCGGGTGGGTCCTTTTAGGCTGAGAGAATATCGGTCTATAGCCTTTGTTCGATCTTAAACGATTTGGCTACCCGTACGTTAGCATTTAATTGATAAAATTGAATAACGTGTGTAATGCGTTGAAAGTTTGTGCGAACGTAGAATTTGGGCGTCGAGAGGAATTCGAGTTTGTCCGTAATATCCGTGTCCGCATACAAGCCTGCATCAATTTGGTATCAAAGCCAGGTTTGTGCCGATTTCTTAATTGGTACCATCCTAAAATTTTCTTAGAGCGCCGACACGTACTTGCACGATTTGTTGTCCAAAACAAAAATAATTTTTTTTTTAATATTTGGTCTGCAAATAGCGGCCTAAAACTTTTATTTTGCTGCAATTTTTTTTAATAATCTCATTATTTTCCTCAAGAAAATAAAAAAATTTTCCACTACCCTAGTTATTAAGCGGGAACAATTTCATCTGTCATAAATTATATTGGGTCAGAACCATAATTTCTTGCATGCACACTAGATTATTTACGGAGTATTCCCCATTCTTCCTCCCATATTGCGGACGAACGGGATAGGTACACGGTCCCACGGCGATTGATGAACTCCGCCAGGAGTTCACTGATCAGTTGACGGCGATTAGGGAAACGCTTCACGAATTGAGATTAAATCTCGCGGCTCCCCGTAATCAAGTTGCCAACCAACGTGAGGAAGAGAATAATAATATTAATAATGATCACGACCCGCGTGCACCGGTTCACAATAATCAGACACCATTTGAGTTTGATATTACTCGGGCGGTCCGAGTCAAACCCCCATCATACGATGGATTGGGTGAACCCCAAGTCTTCTTAAACTGTGTTATGGAGATCGAGTGCTATTTCGAGTGGCACAAGCTGACTGACGTAGATAAGGTGTGCGTAGCGATGATGAACCTGTTAGGTAGAGCTAAGATCTTCCGGTTGAATGATGAACGACGCCTTGCAGCCGTGAACGGCTTACCACCCATTCGTTGGGCTGGCATGAAGGCCATGTTGACAGACCAGTACGCCCCTACGTACTTTAGGACGCAAATGTTCGATGATTTAGCTACCCTTAAACAAGGGAATATGTCGGTCACTCAGTACATGAGCCTTCTCAAGGACATGATGGTCAGGTGTGAATTTAGGGAGATGCCCGAGATCACCCTCTCTAGGTTTCGTAAGGGGTTGAACCTTGACATCTAGGGTAAACTGCTGCGTTATGGACACACCGACCTAAACACCACTTTCAATGCTGCCTTGGATATTGAGAAGCACATTGTACACAAGACTAAGACTCGCTCGTTTCAGAAGGGAAAGTCCATCTTAAAACCACCCCCACCTCCACCTATAAGGATAAGGGTAAGTTCCGGTCCACTGACTCGAATTCCGTTGTCGTAACTGTTAGGAATATTAGAAACTCAACGAGTGAGAGAGTTCCTGTAGGAAGGGTCGGCAAAACGAATGCTACTTGTTTTGCTTGTGGAATTCAGTGTCATTACGCTAGTGAGTGTCCTACCAAGCCCCTAGCCCTTTTAGATTCCTCGTCTGAGTCGGCCTAGCTTATATATGAGGCAGGAGAAGATTGCGAGTCGGAAGGATTGTCGAGCGATATAGAAGATGATGCTAATATGATGGTCATGCGGTGTATTCTGGCTACTCCAGGTGCGTTAGATGACTGGAATAGGACGAATATTTTTTCGTTAAATTTTAAGAGTGGAGAGAAGTGATGTAAGTTGATCATTGATAGTGGAAGTTGTATGAATGTGATTTCTGAAAACGCGGTGTCCCGAATGTTATTAGCTACTGAGCCGCACCCTCACCCCTATAAGGTGGCATGAGATAAATAAGACATCCCTCCCGGTTTCGAAACGTTGTTTGGTTCCCCTTACCATCAAGGCTTACTCTGAAATGGTTTGGTGTGACGTCATCCCCATGGATGCCTGTCATGTCTTACTAGGAGGCTCATGACTTTATGACCATGATGTTACTCATTTAGGGCGAGCCAACACATATGAGTTCAAATTTAATGGCAAGACCATTATCTTTAAATCAACTTTGCCTAAAGATCCTTCGGTCTCGTCTAAAGACACAATTGTGCCTGAAGAGAAGAAAACGTTAAGCTTGATAGGTAAGAAGGAGTTTGAGCACGAGACCTTTATAGACAGTGTCATGTATGCGTTAGTATGCTTGCAAGTTAAGGAAGATAGCTCCTCTTTTGAGAACTTACCTCTAGCATTGAAGACCTTTTTAGAAGCTACCTAGATGATTTACCGCCCGAGTTACCCCCCATGTGAGAAATTCAACACGAGATTGATTTCTTTCTGGGTTCCTCGTTGCCCAACCTTCCCCATTATCGACTTAACCCCTCCGCACACCTTGAATTGCAAAAAATAATTTCGGATTTGCTAAGGGGTTCATCCGTCATAGTAAGAGTCTGTGTGCCATACCCGTATTATTGGTCCCTAAAAAAGATGGTTTTTGGATGATGTGTGTGGATTATACGGCCGTTAATAAAATAACTGTCAAATACAGCTTTCTCATCCCTCGTTTGGACGACTTATTGGACATGTTAGCCGGGGTCACGATTTTTTCTAAATTAGATCTTAAGAGTGGCTACCATCAAATCAGGATTAGGGAGGGAGACGAGTGGAAGACGACATTTAAATCAAAGGACGGACTTTATGAGTGGTTGGTGCTCGGGGAAGGGCTCACTAATGGCCCTAGTACATTTTCGAGGTTGATGACTTTAGTGTTCAAGCCTTACCTAGGAAAATTCGTAGTTATATATTTTGATGATATTTTAGTCTTTAGCGTCTCTCCGAACGATCATAAGTCTCACTTGAGGACAGAACTTACCACGTTGTGAAAGGAAAAGTTATTTGTTAATCTTAAAAAATGTACGTTCAATGTTTCATCTGTGGAGTTCCTTGAATATATTGTGAGTTCGGAGGGCATACATGTTGATTCTAAGAAGGTCCAAGTCATTAAGGATTGGTCGGAACCAACCAATATACATGATGCTCGGAGTTTTCACGGCCTAGCTACTTTTTACCGCCGATTTATCCGGGATTTTAGTAGTATCATGACACCGATCACAGAGTGCATGAAGAAGAGAGATTTCACGTGGACCAATTCGGCCGCTAAAGCGGCTGAAACAATTAAATCCCGAATGTCGGAAGCTCCTCTTTTACGATTACCGGATTTTAATAAGGTTTTTGAATTGTCCTGTGATGCGTCTGGAGTCGGTATTGGCAGTGTATTGAGTCATGAGGGTCATACTATTGGGTACTTTAGTGAGAAGCTCGCGGGGTCGAAATTAAATTATTTTAATTATGATAGAGAGTTTTTTGCAGTTTATTTGGTGCCTACAGCATTGGCGACATTATTTACTCTCTAAGGAGTTTGTTATCCTATCCGATCACGAGGGTTTGAGGTTTATCAATTCCCAAAATAAGTTTAGCCCAAGACATACTAAATGGATCTCCTATCGTCAGGAGTACACCTTTATAATAAAATATCTTAAGTGAACTCTAAATCGTGTGACAGACGCTCTTAGTCGTGTCTTGTTATTGTTGTTTGCGCTAGTGGTGAAAGTGATTGGGTTCGATAGGATTAAGGATGAGTACGTTCACTGCCCGGATTTCGAGAAAATCTATTATTCCACGCAAAACAACTCTCCCACTACCATTTCAGCATATTATATTCAGGACAGTTATTTATTTAAGCATTCGAAGCTTTGTATTCCTCATTATTCCCTACGTCATTTCATTGTGTGGGAATTACATAGAGGTGGTTTAGGTGGTCATTTCGGGCGTGACAAGACCATTACGTTAGTAGAAGATAAGTTCCACTGGCCCAGCCTTAAGTCAACGGTTAATAAAATTGTGGGAAGTTATCGCGCGTGTCAATTAGCTAAGGGTAGTAAAACGAATGCGGGACTTTATACCCCTCTTCTGATTCCTTCCATTCCCTGAGAAGATGTTAGTATGGATTTATTCTAGGCCTACCTGTCACGTTTACACGTTATGATTCCATTCTGGTGGTAGTAGATCGGTTTTCTAAAATGACCTATTTTATTGCGTGTAATAAGACCAACAATGCGTCACTTGTAGCGAAATTATTCTTTAAAGAAGTTGGGCATTGGGGCGTTCCAAACACTATAGTGACCGATAGGGACGTGAAATTTACTAGTTATTGTTTTCTTCGGCCTACCATCCACAGACGGATGGGCAAACGGAAGTGGTAAACAGAAGTTTGGGTAGTTTACTTCATTGTCTTGTGGGTGACCACAAGGGTACGTGTGACCTAATCCTTCCCCATGCTCAGTTAGCGTACAATAATTCAAAAACTAGGTCCACATGTTTATCACCAAATGAAATCGTGCACGTATATAAAGCATCAATGCCACTTGACTTGATTCTGTTACCTCCATCTTATAAGTCAAGTCAATTTGCACAAGATGTTGTGTCTCATGTTCATAATTTACATAAGCACATTTATGAGGCGCTAACCACACAATATGCATCTTATCAACTCATGCTAACTTACATAAGAGAGCGTCTCACTTTAAGGTTGACGATTTAGTCTTTGTGCGTCTCGTCCCTGAACGGATGCCTTCGGGCACTATAAAAAAGTTGGCGAATCGACGAGCTGGATCTTTTCGAATTTTAAAGAAATTAGGAGAAAACGCATATCTTTTGGAGTTACCCACTGATTGAGGAATTTCCCCTATTTTTAATGTTTCTGATTTAACGTCATATGTTTCTCCATCACTTGAATTATTTGTCTGTCTGTTTGGGTCCACTGAGTTTTTTAATGGGTTGGGTGGTGAGCTTGTGCCTGGATCTCTCTCTCCATCAGTCTCCACTGGAGGTACGTTGAATGTTAATGTAGAAACTTTTTTCCTTCTTTGACTAATGCTTTTCCAAGGTTCTCAAGGACCACCTTTTTGCCTGACAGGATTCTCAAAGATGAAGTGCTCTCCTCTCCAAGTGGTGATGTTTACCGCTACTTGATTCGATGGCGTGATCGTCCGGCCTCTGACGACTCTTGGCTTCTTGAATCAGAGGTGACCCTTTTGGATGATGTTCTTCTGCGCCGGTACATTCAGACCAACTCATCGGTGATGAGTACTTTTGAACGGGGGAGGATTGATGGAGACGGCGACCCCCAACATGATGAAGAAGGTGACGGCATGCTTACGGAAGATCTTTCTCCGCCTCCAATCAAAGACTTGCGGCGTCGTGGTGACCTTGTGGAGCGACGCTACAATCTCCGCCCTCGTCGCAAGACAACCTATTAATATTTATTTGAATTTATTTGTTATTTTGTGAGCACTTTTATTTTTCATGTTGTGTTTAAACTTATGTGTTTTATTTTTATTTGGGCTGCATGTAGCCAGACCTTGTTGTAAGCTTATATAAGGCCTTGCTATTGTTAATTTTATTAAGTTGATGAATAAGAAAACCTAACTTGAGTTCCTCCCCCCCCCTATTGCTCTCTCCCCCTCTCTTCAAATTTCGGCTAGCCCTCTCCCTTCTCTCCAAACCGCGGGCCACCACTTCCCTCTAGGGTTCGGCTCTCCCCCAAGCCGCCACCCTCTCTCTCCCCTTCAAACTCTCGGTCACCCTCCTCCACCATCCAAACCCGACCAGCCCTCTCCTTCACAAACCCGACAGCCCCCTTGTGGGAATAACCCGACCAGCCCACCTCTTGGTGGATCCCGGCCAAGGTGCCTCTCAACGTACTTCCGGGGAATGGAATCCGGCGTGAAGAAAGGAAGGCGGATGTGTTTTTCTTTGTTCGCTGCGACTTTGGTGGATCCGGTGACGAGCGATCCAAGTTTTGGAGAAAATAAATCTCCAAGTGGGGTAACATAAATTTCTACTTTCTCTGAGTGATTTTACTTTCCCTCTAGATAATTTCTGTGGTGGAATACTTTAGCGTTGATTCTTGATAGCATTGAATTAGCCGTGGTTTTCTTCGATCGATTTTGCTGTCTATCTTGATTTTGTTTAATTTCGAAAGAATTGACGAACCTCGTTTTCTTTTTGTTGGGAGAGATCTACCGTTTTCGAATCGTAATTTTTTGTGGATCTCTTTTGGTACAACAACCGCTCGATCGGATCGGGTGGGTCCTTTTAGGCTGAGAGAATATCGGCATATAGCCTTTGTTCGATCTTAAACGGTTTGGCCACCCGTACGTTAGCATTTAATTGATAAAATTGAATAACGTGTGTGCTGCGCTGAAAGTTTTTCGAACGTAGAATTTGGGCGTCGAGAGGAATTTGAGTTTATCCGTAATATCCGTGTCCGCGTACAAGCTTGCATCAGTTTCTCTCTCGACGGTTGTTATTCCCAGGATATGATAGGAAACGTTGGGTATCCCGGCCTGGACTCAGGCTATGAAAGAGGAAATGTTAGCCTTGGACAAAAACCATACTTGGGATGTCTCGTCCCTTCCTCCTGGCAGGAAGGCTATTGGCTCGAGATGGGTGTTTTCGGTCAAACAGAATCCAGAAGGGAAGGTCGAATGGTATAAGGCACGACTGATTGCTCAGGGGTACACGCAGATTCAGGGAGTTGACTACCAGTAGATTTTTGCCCCTGTGGCTAAGATGTACTTTATTCGAGTATTGTTGTCTTGCGCGTCTTGCATGGACTGACATCTTCATCAACTGGATGTTAATAACTTGTTTCTCCATGGTGAGCTTGATGAAGAGGTATACATGAAATTCCCCCTAGGGTTCGTAAAAAAAGGAGCTGAAGACCTTGTCTGTCGGCTAAGGAGGTTTTCTATGGCCTGAAACAGTCCACAGAGCATGGTTTTGCAGATTCCTCATGGCTATGCTCAAATTTGGGTACAAACAGGCGCAATCTTATCACACTATGTTTATTCAGAGACGTGATCATGGTGTTGTGGTCCTTATTCTATGTGGATGACATTGTAATCACCGGTAATGATTTGGAAGAGATTGCAAATCTCAAGTCTCTCTTAGTTGCTGAGTTTGAGGCGAAATACTTGGGAAGGTTACGATACTTTCTGAGAATTGAGGTGACTAGATTGGATCAGGGTATCTTTATATCACAGCAGAAGTATGTGCTAGATCTGCTGCAGGAGACCGGTATACTTGGTTGTGCTCCTGCAAACACTCTGATGGAAGAAAATCATGGAATATGTGAAGATGGTGACAGTGACCAGGCCGATGTCACTCGCTACCAGAGATTAGTTGGGAAACTAATATATTTGTCTCATACTCGTTCAGACATTATTTATGTAGTTGGCATCCTGAGTTGATACATGCATGCTCCCAGGGTCAGACATCAAGAGGCAGCGTACCATGTGTTACGGTATTTGAATAAAGCCCCAGGTCGCGGTCTTCTGTTCTCCAAGAACGATCACTTGAGGATTGAAGTTTTTCACTGATACTAATTGGGCAGGATGTCATGATGATCGGAAATCTACAACAGGTTATTGTTCTTTTATTGGAGGAAACCTGGTAACATGGCGCAGTAAGAAGCAAAATGTAGGGTCAGATCAAGCGCTGAGGCAAAATACTGTGCAATGTCGCAAGACATGTGTGAGGGCCTATGACTGCGTACCGTTCTACATGACTTGGGGTTTCCCGTGACGTCTCCCTTCTCCTTGTTTTGCGGCAACAAGACAGCGATCTACATAGCTCACAATACAGTTCAACATGACCGGACAAAGCACGTTGAGGTGGATTGACATTTCATCAAAGATCACTTGAATAAAAAGACAGTGGTCATACCGTTCGTCCACTCTAAAGATCAACTGGTAGATGTGTTCACTAAAAGCTTGTGAAGTGACTCGTTTATGGATAACATCAAGAGACTTGGAATGACCGACATTTTCCATCCGACTTGAGAGGGAGACTTGAGAGTTATTTTATAAGTCATTTATTCCGGGCATTATTATTTTTGTGCGTAAGTGGGTTTTAGTCCCACGTCGTGTGTTTGTGTTTTCGTGTCTATTGTAATAGTATATATACCCCTTTATAGATGAATAATCGGTAAGCAACTAATTGATTCCTCCTAATTCAACTAAAAGTAATAAAAGAAAACTTACAGTGAAAGTAAGATAGACATTTAAAGGTTAACAGTGGTACCGCAAGGTCTGATTCACAGAGCCAAATAGTAACGGAAAGAACCATAAAATCTGAATTACTAAAAGTTTAGATCGTGCATGTTACATTGAAAACATTAGATAATTCCAATGCATGAAGTTTATAATTAATAGAACAACAACTGAAAGGAAACACAACTGAAGGGAAATACAAACACGAAAGAAGAACCGTGACGTTTATGCTAGGCGCTGCTCTCCGTCGGTGATCCCTGAAAAGAAATGTCCGAAGATGGCTTAGCTTGACTAGTGAGTAAGAAAGGTTACTCCCAGTAACACTAAAAATAAATAATAATTTGTATATAAAAATATGATGTTTTGATTATTAATGCATGTTTTTGATTAATTTGTTGTATTAATGTGTATAGGCTGTCTTATTATCTGAGTTCTTGTTTGTACTGGTTTTTGGTACCCTGAATTTTTTCTAAAAATTGAGTTATCAAATTTCATTTCTTATGACTTATTGCACTTATTTTGATTATGGAACTCAAATGACGACCCGAAGACGCCTTGAACTGAAGTGCTCTCTGCGTGGAACGCTGGCTCGTAATTGAAAATTTCAAAATTTGGAACTGTGGTTGACGACCCCATGTCTGAGGCTCATACAGACTGTTAGGTTGTACTTTTAAGATTTATTATACTTAATCTGATTATGGAGCCCAAACGGCAACCTAAAGGTGCCCTGAACTGGAGTGCTCACTTAGGGAAACACAGACTCCCATCTGAAAATCTCCAAATCTGGAATTGTGGCTGACAACCTCGCTTTTGAGGCTTATACAGACTGCAGGCTATATGAGAATGAGATCACTGATCTGAAGCTTATTATATATTCTGAGCTTTGTGTTTGGCCTAATCATAATTAATCTTGCTTGAGCCTTGGTTATTTTTTTTTTCATGCTGCAATCTAAATGACAATTTACATGATGTAGACTCAAATTCGGGTTTCAAAATTAAATGTTTTTTAGGAAAATAAGTTTTTATTTGTTATGAAATAAAATGTAGGGTTTTGAAGCTGCGGTGATTGCATTTTAAAAGAGAGTCCGAGAGGCCAAAAGCGAAGCTTCGCATGCGAATTCACTTCCTAACAACAAATTTCACAAAATCGTTAATCGTTATTTGTAAAAGGTTCTTTGAGCATTTATCGATTCGATTCATCGCGAGTGTTGTAGAACCACAAGCAAAGACGCATATAACAACTTATGAAAAAAATACGGTAATTAAAGCGATCGAGCGTTCGGGGCAAGCTCCATGATTATTTAAATGGGTGCATAGATTTAAAAACACAAATTGGAGCTACGAATGGGGATGATACCACAGGGGACAAAGTCCTGCCCAAATCCTTTGCAGTGGAGTTGGCGGAGTCGGCCGTTTTGCTGGGGAGGTGTTCTGGAGTCGACAACAACCAGCAAAAAGGGAGGGGATTGACTGGCCACCGGCTGGAAGGTAGACTGCCGACCGTTTGCTGGAAGAAGGGGTCAGAATCAACATCAACCAACATGGGACGAAGATCAGATGGCCGCTGGCGTGAGGATGGATGGCCACCCACCGACGTTGACTGCTGGAGGACGTCGTCCCGCGGTTTTAGTGAAGATTGATGGTGCGCCTGGCGTTGGGATATGGAGACAGGAACGTCGGGCCTCTAGAGCGTCTAGGCCGCTAGGACTGCGGCGGACTAGGACTGGCCGACGGCAAGAGGCGAGGCCATCCGTGGAAGAAGGCTTGCGACACTGTTTGGCTGGCTGGAGCAGTGGCCGCCGTGATTTGCCCGGGAAACAGTGCCGACGTTCCTGCTGCCCAGTTCCTTTTTTTTCCTCACGGGGGGCAGTCCTTTAATAATTTCAACTTTATTGAAATTCCAAATAAAATGCTGGCAGGCAATATTTCTCCTTTTAATTCTTTCCATGTAATAATCTTCCATAAAACTCCTTCCAAAGAATATAATTTTTGAATTTATTTTCACGTGACATTATTCTTAGTATGAAAATATCTCATCATTGAATTTTAATTTAAAATTTAAGTGTCTTAAATAAATTTGAGCTCGTCTGTTACGTCCTAACGTCTAAAATTACCGGACCTATTTATTTAAGATCTCATAGGATGATCAACCCGAAGAGCCGAATAATTTCGAACAAAAGCATGTGCGTGAGAAATACACGATAATATTTAAAATTAAAATGTGTGACTTATGATGCGACGAAGGGATGCATCACTAAATTATATTAATTTTCGATTAATACTTAACTATAAGATGTGTGTGACGTGATCTTTTTTTTATTATGTGTGTATATATATATTTTTTTGTTGATATGTATTTAAAAGAAATTCAAGATTTGTTGTTTGACATGATTTTCTGGAGTGAAGTAGGCCATTATTTTATAACAATGACATGTCGAACCAAGATTAGTTGTCTAACCAAGATTAGTTGAATCTCTTACCTTGGTATTGTGGCGCTCGTAGACGCGGTGAGGCGACATGATTCCGATAAGATTATTCAAATCGCACAAATTTGTTCTCTGATTAACAAAAGGCTCACTTCCTCGGGAGACCTGAAAAGGGCAATTAACGCATATTTATTTCTCCTAAATTTCAAGAATGCTATTTCATAATAAAGGAAAGGAACTTACCACTTCTCTAATTGTGGAGGGTTACGATCTCTGAAACGGAAATGACCTTGCCTAAACTCAGAGTTGATGAACAAACCACGATGATGCGGAACCAAACCCTAAATTAAAATTGCATGAAGCTTAGTGCAAAGTTCAATAAGGGAGGTTATACACCATTGACTGAAAATGAAAGCAGGAAAACATGATACATGTGCAAAACCAAGAGGAAAGGTCAATCAACCACAAGTCTCTATTATGGAGTCTCGATTAGGGTTCCTGAAATTTCTAGGATTAGGGTTCTTGAAAATGATACAAATTCAACTACCTACAAGGAAAGATTGATTAAAATGAAAAGATGGAACTGGGGGGGGGGGGGGGGTTACCTAGCTGGTAGAGGAGGGGCTCTAGACGGAAGCCCAGAGCACGGAAAGGGAGGAAGACTACTCTTTAAAGTTGTTAATGGTTGCTAGTGCAGGTGGAAGTGGCCGACGGGTCTCTGGTAGCTAGTATGGTATTGTGGCGCTCGTAGACGCGGTGAGGTAACATGATTCCAATTAGATTATTCAAACGGCACAAATTTGTTCTCCGATTAACAAAAGGTTCACTTCCTTAGGAGACCTGAAAAGGGCAATTAACACATTTATTTCTCCTAAATTTCAAGAATGCTATTTCATAATAAAGGAAAGGAACTTACCACTTCTCCAATAGTGGAGGGTTACGATCTCTGAAACGGAAACGACCTTGCCTACCTAAACTCAGAGTTGATGAACAAACCACGATGATGCGGAACCAAACCCTATATTAAAATTGCATAAGGCTTAGTAGAAAGTTCAATAAGAGAGGTTATACAACATTGAATGAAAATGAAAGGGGGAAAACATGGTACATGTGCAAAACCAAGAGGAAAGGTCAATCAACCACAAGTCTCTATTGCGAAGTCTCGATTAGGGTTCTTGAAATTTTTGGGATAGGGACACCATTGTCTCTGTCTGAATTTTGGGGGAAAATGATACAAATACAATTATCTACAAGGAGAGATTGATTAAAATGAAGAGGAGGAACTGGGGGGTTACCTAGCTGGTAGAGGAGGAGGGGCTCCAGACGGCAGTCCAGAGCATGGAAAGAAAGGAAGACTACTCTTTAAAGTTGTCAATGGTTGCTAGTGCGGGAGGAAGTGGTCGACGGGTCTTTGCGAGCCGTTGGGGAAAGCCGTCGATGGCTTCAGACGAGAGGAGAGGGTGAGAGCTCACTGATGATGGCTAGGGAAAAGATCGAAGGTGGCTCCATCGTGAGTAGGGGGCGAGGGGATCACTGAAGGTGTGCGACCGAGACTTCTCTGTCGTGCGGCTGCGGGAGAAGGAGCGGCAATTTCGTCAAGTAACTAACGGGAGCGCCCTAACTTTTAATGCACGGGATTGGGAATAACGCGTGCGGTGGTTTTTATTACCGTGAGAAAGGGCAAATGTGGGGGGGGGGGGATTTATCCTACCCTCTTGAGTTATCAAACTTTTCCCGGCCATTAAAATCTCCTTATTTAGCACGCTACACTTTCCTCCTTCAAATTTTGAATCGAGACGAGAAATAACTCGCCATATATTATTTTGTGATATTTAATTTTTAAATAATGCAGTGAAATCGCAAAACGCAAACAATTACCTTGATTTGATGGCAATGCTTGAATTTTTACTCGTGCTTGATCCCGACAATATGGATCCACTTCACGTTTAAATCTACTGGTGTTACTGATTTTACTGACCGGAATCGACGAGACGGTGGAGCACGAGTTTTGGGCTTGTTGGGGGCTGCTCAGCCAAGAGATTGTGGATTTTGGAGGGCTTCTTCCCGGAATCTGACAGTCTTCTCGCAGTGCCAATTTTGTGAAATCCTAGTGCCGGCTCCGAGGTATTATCCTTTTTATTCCGTTGTATTTTTTCCTTGTACCTCTTCCCTGACTGTTTCCTTAAGACAACTCAACCAAACAACCATCTTACATAGCAGACCCCCTCCATTTCTCCATTCCCCAAACATCCACCTATCATTTTCCGTCCCCAAATAACCACCCATCAGTTTCCCTGCTTCCACAACCTCAAAACCAATGAGCCTACCATCCCTAATCCTAAATCCCTACAGCCGGACATTCCCAAAATCCACCCAACTCTCGTAATCCACTGCACACAGCACCAGGAAGTAATTTCCTGTTACTGTCTGCCATCACAGCCAACCATCTTCAAAAACCATTTCAACCCCAGCCGCCCCGATTTCCCTACAGCACTTCTGTCCCGATCTACTGTAGCAGTCCATCATCCAGCATTCTTACAGCAATCCACCATCCCCTACGGTCTCGACTTCCCCACCCATCAGTTTGGCAACCTGTTTTTCTTCGTTATTGTACAGACCAGATAATTTATGTTTTTATGGATGGGTACCTATGTTAGTGTGATTTATTTTGCAACTAATCTTGTTTTGTAGGACTTATTCGCTTACACATTTAACCCTTGACCCTCCAATTAGAGGGAAGCCAAAGTTGCCAGCTTGTTTGAATTATTTGCTTTTCTTGTTTATGATAATTGTGTGGGATTTATACTTTTATTATTACTTGTAATTTATTGTTGGATCGTTTTCTGCATGCATACATCATCGTAGGCTAGACATGAACTATTTTCCCGGCACTACACCTAGGGTTGCGTGTTTAGAGTCCAATCGCACCTAACCTACCCTACATGTCAACAGAATTAAGAATCTAAGGATATGAGAACAAATAAATAAATGGGATAAATCTGACTACAATGATGATTAATGTGCATTTTTCTTGAAAATTTGTTCCAACTAGTTCTTGTATAAACTCCCAAATGCTTATTATACTCTTTTTTCCTTGTTTTACCTCTTCTTCTTTATTGTTCTCATATTTTATTCATTGTACTCATTTTCTTCATGAATTTATGCAATTATGAGCTCATCCAATCTAGCCCGGGGGTTTGAATATTAACCTATCTAATTCTTCATTGTCTTTCTTTATTCTGTGTCATTCTCACTTGCCCCTCTCTCCTTCTCTTGATTGGGCATTTGTTGGATAAATCAGAAACACTTTGATGTAGTGTAGACTGTAGAGTGTGCAGTGAATACCTACAATGAATGATTTGTGGTGAGGCTCGGACCCAATACTTCTATTCTAGTATGATGCGATCATGCAAAAGTAATGACATTAATTAATGATTTAGCAAGAATAATATTCTACACAATAGAATGTAACGAACAAGCAAGATTAATATTTCTTTAGGGCCAAGGGTTTTGGCTTTCCTCAGTTGAGGGTCAGAAGTAAGCGTGTTGAGAATAGTTTCGTCCTACGAATAACAAGTGCTCCCAGACAATATTCCACTACACAACGTATCAAGGCAACATTGAGATCCAAAACAAAATAGAAATAAAAGTTAGTGCAACAAGAAACTCACAAAAGTATGAGGGCTGCCTGAGGTAAGGAGATCCGGTGTATCAAGGCGCAGAGGTGGCAATCCAAAAGGGAACTAGGAATGGGAATGCCTGGATCTGGCTGTTTGGAGTGGGATCGGGCTGTTAGGGCCTGCATCGGAGAAGTGGAGGTCAGTTTGGGGCACAAGAGGGCGGCTGGGATGGGGGCTTTATGGCTGGTGGATGTAGGGGAGAAGGGCCAGTGTGGTGGGCTTTTGGGTGGCCTTAGGTGGGGTGGCGGATGGCTGGAAGGGGCCTGAACATGAACAGGCGGCGGCAGCAAGGGGAGGTCTGGAACTGGGTGGTGGCTGCTGGGGAGAGCCGGACTAGGCAGTCCTTTACTGGACAACAAGTAGGAGGGGAGGCAGCTGGGTGTTTGGAGGACTGTATGGGCGGTGGTGGAGGGCTTTGAGGGTGGAAAAAGGTGACTAGGTGTAGAGGATACCTTTGGGGAGCGGGAGAAGACCTAGGAGTCGTCACCTAGAGTTCCACTGAGTCAGCACCGTGGAGGGATCGTTGGATTTCGGGAACTCTTCTTCTCCGAGATCTGCAGTGAGATTGGCAGCCCCCATAATTACCTATTTATAATAAAAACACACTCGGGGTATCCTGCATCAACGACTATGATTGGTCGTGCGTGCGGAGTGCCCGATTACAATAAAACAACTAAAAAACAATAAAGTAATATATGAAATTGAACGTAAATGACGAGCCGGACGCATCCAATAAGTCGGATCGCCGATCCAATCAAGTCTTCCTGCGGGAATAAGCAAATGTGGGTTCCTCCTTATGGCGGGGTAACATCGATGGCTCCGATGGATCCCATCACACTTTTTCTCTCAGTCTCTCTCCCATATAGTTTCCAAGGCCATTTTTGGTATTGACGAAAATACTACTACACAAAAATCGCTTCTTGTCTTTTAAACCGTATAGATATAGATGAGACAGTATACTTGAAATTGTGTTGGTGCACTGCATATAGTAAGCTGCTAGTGTGCGAATCTTGTGTTGGGCATTACTCAACACTCAGTTTTTTCTTTGTTTTTTTAGTGATGAACAGGTGATCGCTCAAGCAATTGAGTTGAATGAGCTGCTTGGTAAGGTACTAGCCCAGCATGATTCTCTTCTTTCCATTCGAGCTCCCTCCACTACGGGTTTATTTGTTAGTGACGAAACAAAAGAGGATGAAGAGTTTCTTCTCCGCAGGTACTTTTGTTTGTAATTGCCATATTTTCTTGCAAATACACTGATAAGTATGCCACTACATTCAATAACCTATATATAATAAAAACTGGCCTTCTCCAATATGGAGTATTCTTATAGATGATGTTTAGGGTTTTATGAATCTATGAAATAATTAAAACATGGGAGATGTATTTTTTTGTTTTCACTTATTATTAGCATTTTAGAATAAATTTCTATGTTTTTATTGGCTATAGGACTGGCTTACTTTTTTGCTAAAAATATAAAATTCTAAATAAATCTATTTACCACGGTTCCTCTACATGAAAAACCAAATTGTTTGACTACAAATATAAACTACCTAGATTCATCTTTTATCATCACTGACATTAATTTAAGTAGCCCTTGCATGCATGGTCTATGAACCCTTGGCCTTCCGTGAGATGCATATAGTCAATTGTTGCTTGTTGATAGGAAACATGGTTGAAATTATTTGCAAGTTGGGGCATGAGGGGTGTTTGAAGGGATTTAACGATCAATTTTAGCTAATCAAGCGGAGAGTATTCTTTAGTGGATCTCTCTATTTCTTTCCTCTGCCAATTTGCTACATAGGAAAACAAAGAGGAAAAGTATTGTTATAGGAATGAAAAGTAAGATAACTCGATTTCTTTTGGAAACCAGAATTACAGCAAATCGTGCAGTAATCCTTTACTGGAATTTTGATAATTTATGCTATATACTGATTTAGCTTCAACTTGGAAAAAAAACGGGCCGACACAACTTAAATGGCTACCAAAAAGTTAATGCAACTTGGGAGAGATTCAAATTTCAAAACTTGATTGAAAATAATATTCTCATTAGGGTGACAGCTTCTCTTCTCTGTTTAATCTCAAATTCTATTTTATCGAGATGACTTAACAAGTCACCCTGTTGCCAAGGGAAAATAATACCTTGCGAGCAACGCACAATCCTGTATTTGCGGAGGTTAAAATCTGACCATAAAAATTGGTAATCCCACATTCCCACCGGAAAATCCAGTCCAATCCAAAATTCCAGTCGGATTTTCCACATCAAAATTGTGCTTGCACTTATCTTACGGTCAGATTTTAACCCGCACATTGAGGGCCGTGTGTTGTAAGTAACCACTTGTTTCTTTGTTCATCAATCTGGAAATTGATTATCTCCTTGTGAGAAGATTAACGTGAAGGGCTCCAAGGGTGAAGGGACTATTCTGCGCGCTTGGTAGTTGGCACTGCTTGGCAATTGGCTTAACATTGAGTTGAATAGTAGTTAAGCCTGGAGAGTTGAATTTAGTCAAGCCCACCACAACAGATGTCTCCCCCACGACAAGTATCTCGCCCACGACAATTGTCACCCCCACAACAAATATCGCCGACCACGACAAATGTCTCTCCCACGACAAATGTCGCCCCCACGACAAATGTCGCCACCCACGGCAAATGTCGTCACCCACGACAAATGTCGTCGCCCACGACAAATATCGTCACCCACGACAAATGTCGCCCCCACGACAAATGTAGCCACCCACGACAAATGTCGCCCCCATGACAAAATAATTTGGAACATAAAAAACAGAAGGAAAGAAATTCAGAACTTAGAGGAATTCAAGGAACTTCATCGAAGGAGGAGGATCATGTAAACGACATTTCACAAGGATATTGTGGGACTGATAAAGATGAATTTGAATCGGCACGTTCAAGAGGAGGGGATGATGTTTTATACTAATGTCTATTTATACCATTCTTGTCATGGCGTCGCCTAGGCGTCCAAGCGCCCAATTGTAAACTAGTCGTTTGACGCCTTTTTTTTACAAAAAATATGGGAATAAACTGCGGTTTATCTATAAACCGCAGTCTATTGTATGTATCCGAGAATATACTGCGGTTATTTTAAAACCGCAGTTTATCCCATGAACCAGAGAATCGACTGCGGTTTATAATATAAACCGCGGTCTATATATAAACCGCGGTCTATTGTAGGGGCAGTGTAGAATAGACTGCGGTTCATATATAAACCGCAGTCTATTGTAGGGGCAGTGTACAATAGACTGCGGTTCGTATATAAACCGCAGTCGCTCCGCCCATCGACTGCGGTTTTGAAAACACCGCAGTCTATGCCATCAACCCGACCATATACTGCGGTTATTTTAAACCCGCAGTGTATTCCTTCCAGAGAATAGACTGCGGTTTGTACAATAACCGCAGTTTAGGTTTTAGAATAGACTGCGGGTCATATAATAACCGCAGTCTATCCTACCCTGAACAATAGAATAGACTGCGGTTTATGCAGAAACTGCAGTCTTTAATATTTATTTTTAACCGTGAGCCGTAAAAAACTTGTGTTTCCCCGAGTTTTTGGTTCTTCTTTTTACAGTCGTCGCGCTTTGCGAGAAACCCTAAAGGCGATTTTGTTCAAGTTTCTGCTCTCCTTTGCTTCGAAGTTCGAACGATTCTTCTTCGACAAAACTAATATTCTCACTTAGGTATACTATTTATTAATACCTTTTCTCGGTTTTTGAACTTTTGATCTCTATGTTCTTTGCTAAACTGCTAATGTTTTTATTATTATTAGTTTATTACTTTATTAGTAGACTAGTAGTACTTGTAATGTAGACATGTTATATAAACATTGTGTTATTATTATTATTATACATTTATACATGTCTAAACCTCCTGAGTATATATACTAACATATATATATTTATATGTGTGAACTGTGATTGTGTGGTACTGTGGTAGACTGGTAGTAAGTAGTAACTAGTAAATAGTAGCTCAATATGATTGTGGTTTTGTATAAATTTTGTTTAGGTTTTTTGTATGGTTTAGGTTTTTTTTAGGGTTTTATAGGAAAATGTCGGATAAGCGATCTTCATCGAGGTCAACAAGAGGCTTCACGAAAATGAATGAACTGAATAAGCTTAGGCTAGAGGGGAGGAAGCTTATTATTTTTTCCGTGATGATGGCCGCATTATTCTCGGGCCTGAAACAAATAAATTAATGAGTTATATGAGATCTCTTGTGAAGTGTTATGTGCCAATTACATATGTTGCATGGAGGGATGTTGATAAACAAATTAAAGATCAAAATGGGCAGAATTAAATGTACGTAACCTTGTTATGACTTATGAGTGATTACATATCTTTGGTGTTTTAGTTAATTTTTAATTGATATTGTCTATTATTTTCAGATTTTTTTGATAATATTGATGGTCATTACAAGACATTAATGAAAAGCATGGGTGAAAGTTGGAGGACTTGGAAATCCAAATTTTTTATCAATTATGTAAAAAATGTTGATTTGGAGCATCGATACAATGTTCCTGTCAAATATAGTTTTATTACTGCCGAAGACTGGAGAGTTTTTGTCGACCATCGCACTACTACAGAATATATGGTTGTGTTCTTAACTTCTTATTAAACTCAATGTTTTATATCATTTTTTAACTTTATAACTTATAAGCAAATTAAGTATGAACACATATTTATTTTTGTAGGAGAAAAGTAAGGTTAATACCGAGAGAACAAAAGCACGAAAGTCCTTTCATACTACTTCCAGAATGGGTTATTCTGGATTAGAAAAAAGAATGGTATTAGCTCTCTACTTCTCTCTCGTTTTTTGTATTTTAAAATTTGGTTTCTCAATTATTTGTATGATAATTTATTTTCATTTTATTGTCAAGGTCGAACAAGGTGAAGCTGCACCAATTTCACGTGCGGAGTTATGGAAAGCCGGTCATAAAAGAAAGACTGGTGAATACATTAGTAAAGATGCAGCTGAATTGACATCTAAAATGGTAAGTGTAAATGAATCATTTTATCATTTGTAAATTATCGATAGTAATATTTCTTGAGAAGTATATTTTCTTATCTGCAATTCTGTTCCAATATTTATTACTTTTGTTTAGGACGAGTTGTCGAGCCAAGAGTCCCAGAGTGCTGAAACAGTGTCACAGGGAAGAAATGACATCCTTGCATCTGTTTTAGGGCAAGAACATCCGGGCAGAGTTAGAGCTGGTGACAAGTTTTCCACCATTACAAGATTTTTCAAAAATGATAGGCGGAGTGAGACGACACCCACACCAATAGCTCGTATTGAAGATGTTGAAGCTAGAGTACAAGAATGATTGACCCAGCAACAAGAATTATGGATTCAAAAAGAACAAGAACAACAAGAATTATGGATCCAAAAAGAAAAAGCGCAACAAGAATTATGGATCCAAAAAGAACAAGCGCAACAAAAATTATGGAGCCAAAAAGAAGAAGCGCAACAAGCCGAGATTAGTACTATGAAGAATCAAATTGAAGAGCTTATGCGCATGTTTAATGCTAGAACTGGAACAAGTGCTGCACTTCCAGTTCCACAAGTATTATTATGTTTAAATATTTATACTTTTATGAAATGTTATCTTCTCTTTTTGTTGCGCAGGTAAGTAACTATTCTTTTGTTACTTTTTGCTTTCTCAGTCTCAGCCGGAGTATGCATCCAGGTCACACGAACCTGAGAGTAGTCAGAGTAGACATGAATATGAACAATTATCTTGCACGGTATTATAATTTATAATATTATTTTTGACTTTTATGTAATCAATGAATTCAATATTGATGTCCACATTCCACAATATTAATTCTTTTATTTCCACAGGCTAGTGAGACTGAGACTACAAATGAATTCATTGATATTTTGCCCAGTTTTATAAGTAAGATGAAGAATGAAGATAAAAAAATATCTCTAGTGTTAGATTCAACAGTATTTGGGAGTGTTGAATCAACATGTACATACTTTGAAAATTCAGAGTTGTATGATTTTTTAAATATGAAAATGATTGGAGCTAACATCATATTAGCATGTATTGGGTGAGTATTGTGCATCTAACTACTGAGTATCAAATATTATAAACTTAAGAATTTTTATTAATATATAAATTGATTTTGAATTTACATGTTTTTGCAGGTACATAGACTCACAATTAAAGAAATTTACATACAATACTGGTGTATATTTTCATAATCTACATTCCATTTTTGCTATTAATGATGACTATGTCAAAGAACATTCAAAAACACGAGTTGAAGATCTAAAAATCAGGCTTAGGACTCTTAGTCAACTCCAATCAGATTCTTTATTATTTGTGCTCTATAATAAATTGTAAGTATGAAAAATCTTTGTATCAAATATCAATGACTATTACTATTTTTTATTATAACTAAGTTATTAATTATTTCATTTGTTTCACAGAGAACATTGGATGTTGGCTGTTATTGATTATAATAATTATACAGTTTATTGGCTTGATCCCATAAATAATGACATTCGTGATGATATTAAAAATGTCATTACAAAGTAAGTTTATTAATGAATTATTTACTTACTTTTCTAGTTGACTACATTTTGCTATAAACTAATTCTTTTTATATTTTATGAAGTGCATTTAAAGATTTAGCAAAAGAGCGGCGTACCATTTTTAAAAAACTAAAACTTACAAAGTTGATTCCGGTAAGTTTTAGAATTATAGCCTATATGAGTATGTATTGTAATTTAAACATTTGTAATTAAAATACTTAACAATTGTTTATTTATGTTACTGTGTAGTGCCCAAAACAACCAGATAGTATTCAATGTGAGTATTATATCATGTGCTACATGATTGATATAGTTGATGCTCTTAAATTTAGGCCAATGCCATCATTTGTAAAGGTATGTGACGTTATTGTCTAGTGCATGTAGATTGATAATAATTATGTTGAATTGATTTTAACCATTTTTGTTTTATTGCAGATCTATCAAGGAGTGACACAATTTTCGCAGGAGAAAATAGATAATATTAGAAATAAGATTTGTCATTATATAATCACTTATTGTGTATCATGAATCATGATTTGATTGACAAATGAGAAATGTATTTTTGTATTGCTAGATTTATCATGAAGTGTCTTGTCTATACTATAGAACTATAGAAGTAGAACTAATGAAAATGGTCTTATGGTCTTGTTGACTCTTCTAAATGAGCATGTCTTTGAGAGTTCTTTAAATTGTTCATTGTGATGATTTCTTTAGCCGTTATTTATTTCATTGTCCCGACCTAACTGTGCAATCTATAGGTCCTGTTTGTGAAAGATGGAAGATCAAAACAACAACACTCTTGCTCCATCCATTGGTAGCAATGACCTTGATCCAAAAACGGATCCTAAACGAAAAGCAAAGTCAAATGATCCTGGTTGGAAGTATGGTTATTGGCCCAACCTAGAAGATAAAAATACAGTTAAATGTAATTTGTGTGGTAGATTGATAAAGGGTGGTATCAAAAGATTGAAGCAACACTTATGTGACGGGTATGGAGATGTATCCAAGTGTTTGAAGACTACTTCTGAAATAGCAGCTGAGATGTATTCAGCTTTAAATGTTAAAAAAGGACAATGTACATCTGACTGTTGATGATGACAATGAGAGTGACTAAGAAAGAGAGCCAACATGGTCACAAAATGTATCCCCGACATTATCTACAGCTAAAACGTCATTTGTCCCAAGTTCTGGGACAAGTGCCAAAAAAAGAAAGTAATCCACTTGCCACAAAAAGGGGGCCTATGGATGCTCATGTGAGGCGTGCTCCTGAAGATGTAGTAGATGATAGACGTGCAAAAGGTCCTGCACAAACTACTATCGAGAGATGTTTTAGAACACCTGAAGAGAAAAAGAGAGTTGATAGTTATGTTGCTGATTGGTTCTATGAATGTGGAATTCCATTCAATGCCGCAAAGGCACGAAGTTTTGAAGTCATGCTTGAAGCAGTTGGACAGTATGTGTCTGGTTATAAAGGCCCTAGTTATCATGATTTGAGAGTCTCATTGCTAAAAAATACAAAAGATAAAGTTATGAAGATGAAGACAAACTATCAAGCGTGCTGGAAGAGATATAGTTGCACACTTATGTCAGATGGTTGGACAGACAGGAGAGGGAGACATTTGATCAATTTCCTAGTCAACTGTCCAGAAGGATCCTATTTTATGGGTTCCGTAGATGCATCCAGTCATATTCAAGATGCTACAATGTTATCAGAGTTGCTTGATAGTAATATTAGAGAGATAGTAGCAGAGTATGTTGTTCAGGTAATTTTTTTGGTTTCATTAATTTAGTAATTTTCATATTTCAAGTTTAATAGTCTACAACTTTCAATAATTACAAATGTCTGCACTCTGCAGGTGGTGACTGACAATGCTTCTAATTACAAGACAGCTGGTAAAATTTTAATGGAAAAAAGACCTACATTATTCTGGACTCCTTGTGCAGCTCATTGCATTGATCTCATGCTAGAGGATATAGGCAAGGTACAACAGAACAAAACAGTGATAAGAAAGGCAAGAATGATTACAAATTTCATCTACAGACACACTCGTTTACTTGATGCAATAAGGACTACTATAGGCGGTGATCTAGTGAGGCATTCAGTAACTAGATTTGCAACATCATTCCTTACTCTACAAAGTGTGCTTAAGCACGAGGAGAAGCTGAAATTATTCTTTGTGTCGCACTCGTGGAATGCCGCTAATTTGGCAAAAACTGAAGCCGGAAAACAGATTGTTGAAATAACACTTTCAACCAATTTTTGGAATGGAGTAAGAGATTGTCTAAAAGGAGGAAAACCACTGATTGCAGTTTTGCGATTAGTAGATGGAGATGAAAGGCCGGCTATGCCTGAAGTATATGCTGCAATGGAAGAAGCCAAACAAAAGATCAAACAGCATTTTGATAACAAAGAAAGATTATTTAAAAAGATTATTGATATTGTTGAAAATAGATGGACAAATCAAATGAAGCAAAAATTGTATATGACGGCTTTGTTTCTAAATCCAAGCAAATATTTTGAATATGAGAAACAAAATAATGATGATGCCTGGAAATTTCAAGATGCTTTCAATGATGTTATTGCAAGACTAGTGCTCAATCAAGAATTGCAAGACAAGATTGCCGAGCAAGGTACTAACTACAAAGCATCTCGAAATAGTTTTGGAAAGTCTATGGCTAATAGGCAACGAAGCACCTTAAATCCAAGTAAGTATTGTTTACATTTTTATTTTTTCTTAAATTATTTATATGTCAAATAATTTATATTTGTCTTAAATGAATAGTGGACTGGTGGGGTGCACATGAAGGACCAAATGTTGACCTTACAAAGGTAGCATTGCGCATAATTGGCTTATGTTGTTCTTCTTCTAGTTGTGATCGCAATTGGAGTACTTTTGAGTTTGTAAGTATACAAATATTCAATAAAAATTTAAATATTTTATATTTACTAATTTACCAATAAGTTTGAAATTATCTTGAATTCTTGATTCAGATTCACACAAAAAAAAGAAATAGATTGGAACATCAAATGCTTAGTGATCTTGTATACATCCAATATAATCGTCGTCTACAAGCACGATTTCAAGAAAGACGTGAAAAGGGAAGAAATTACAACCCTTTGGTGCTTGATGAGCTCGACTGGAGTAGTGAGTGGATGGTGAACAAACCAGAGGAAGTTCTAGTTTTTGATGATGATAATCTCACATGGGATGCTGTAGAGAGAGCTCTTGGAACTGGGGCTCGAAATTTACGAAGTGAAGTTGGAACTAATCTTCAAATAAATGAACTAATAGCTCAAGGGGATGAAGATTTAGATCATTTTGTAGTTGCCAGTGATGATGAAGATATTTATGATAATTATGGGCAAATGACGAGTACCTCCATCCAACCAAACACCTGCAATGTCAATGACGACTTACTAGATGATGATTCTAGTTGACCTTGTATGATTATTTAAAGTTAATGTTAAAAATATTATTCATGCTAATATGCTATATTGTGCAATGGATGAAGATTTTTTGGATTATGACTGATATTTTTGTGTTCCCTTTTTTGTTATTGCTTTCTCTGAAGTCTGTCTTGACTCTTGAGTCTTGAGTCTTGACTCTTGACCATTGATTGCCACTGTTTTTTCTTACTGTTACATGTTTACTGCTTCATGGTATTTGAGAATTAAGATAAGTCATAGGTATGAATGTATTGAGGTTTGAGAATTGAGGATTTGAGATATCATGAATTCATGATTCATGAATACATGATATTGGTAGTTGGAACATTTGTGCTTGCTACTTGCTATTCTTAGTTGCTTACTGCTAACTGCTAGTCTGCTATGAAGAAAAAAAAATTTCTAGCTGTGTTTGTACTTGGTAAATATTTTATTAAAAAAAATGGAGCTTTAGACTGCGGTTATTATAATAACCGCAGTCTAGAGTGTGACAGACATATTATAGACTGCGGTTATTATTGTAACCGCTGTCTATATAGGACTCTAGACTGCGGTTATTGTAATAACCGCAGTCGCTAGTCATAAGATATATACTGCGGTTATTCTATTAACCGCAGTATATAGAAAATATACTGCGGTTATTAAACAACCGCAGTCTATAGCATGTATACTATCAACTGCGGTATTATAAAACCGCAGTCTATATTATGTGTACTATACACTGCGGTTATTATGCAACCGCAGTCTATGGCATGTATACTATACGCTGCGGTTATTATTGAAACCGCAGTCTATATTATGTGTACTATAGACTGTGGTTATTATGCAACCGCAGTCTATATCATGTATACTATACACTGCGGTTATTATTAAACCACAGTCTATATTATGTGTACTATAAACTGCGGTTTGTATAATAACCGCAGTGTATAACCTCCAGAGTATAGACTGCGGTTATTATAATAACCGCAGTCGATATACTGCCTTTTTTTAAAAAAAAAAATGGCGCCTTGCGACTTGCTCGCCTTAGTGTCGCCTAGGCGTCCGCCTTGACGCCTAAGCGTCAAGGCGCCCAACGCTCGCCTTGGTTCGCTTTGACGCCGAGACAAGAATGATTTATACTTATTTTGGACACTTATTAATAATAATTATAATGTGCCACTGATATTTATTTTTGATACTCCAATTTATTGTGATATGTGTGTTGGTATTTGGTGTGTGAATAACACAAATTGGTGTGCCGATGGCGGGTCTCCTCCTGTTATATTTAGTCGCACATCACAAGTACAGTGATGGAGTTCTCCTTGTTTGTGTATAAATAGAGGCAATATGTAAATGTTTGAGACATGAGATAATAAAGATTTGATTCATTTATTTTTCTACGTGGTATCATGGTTGTCGGGATTGCGATCCGGATCATAGTATCTTACAATCCTACGATCCAGATTTTGTAAATCAATCCAAATTTTGTAAAGCGATCCTCAATTCAATCTTATCATCTGATCCGATCCAACCTCAAGACGATCTCATTCAGGATCTTAATCCTGACAACCTTGCAAATCCTGACAACCTTGCTTGGTATTAGAGCCAGGTTTGGAAAGAAATAAAAAATGGATTCGGAGAAATTCCTATAATCCCGCTTGGGTGATCTCAGCTCTCTCCCGTGATCTTTGATTATTCTTTCCTTTCTGGGCAAGGTGGAGGATTATTGTTTCTATCTCTTTTCTGAAGATACACGCGCGTGGCGCGGCGGAAGACACAGAGTTGTGCGTAGGAAAGTATGGAAGAAGCAATAATTTGTGTCGCGGCAGAGGCGGAACAACATCCCGCGCGGCGACACAGTTTCTTGGTTTTTACACGGCAGCAAATATTTGCTCGCGGAGGCAGAAATTTACACGCGCAGTGGCAGAATTTTTTGCGCCGGAAGCGGAACTGCGGCAAATAGCGCTTGAGCACACAACGTTTCTGGCAGAGGCAGGAGTTGTATGCGGGAGACCACCGGCGGAGTTGCGCCTGGAGGAGTTGAATGCGGGAGCCCCGACAAAGAAGCGGCATCTCCCTCGCACTCTTGAGAAAGCACGAGCTCGCACGGCGCAGGGAGCAGCGTCTTCTTTGCGACATTGCGACAGTGCGCAGCTCGGAGGAGCGCGGCGGAGTGCGGCACTACGTATCGCGGTAGATTGTTCCTTCTTGTCGGGGTGTAGCAGGAAGCAGTACGACATCGCGCATCACAAGGAGTGCGGCAGAAGACGCTTCTTACGCAGGAAGGGAAGACAAACAATGTGGTTTTTTCCCTGCACAGAGAGCGTGGTTTCTTCCCTGTGCAGAGGGTGCAGCTTTTTCCCTGCGTAGAGGGTGCAGGTTTTTTCCATGCGCAGGGTGCGGTTTCTTTTGAACGTGCAAGGAGTGTGGCTTAGGCTTGCCTTGATCGCACACGCAGAGGTTGCGGGTGATCTTTTTACTCACGACTTTTCTTGCTGCTCGCTCACGGCGAGCGCAGAGGGGTGCGATCGTCGAGCTTGTACGCAGGGTGAAGAAGCACGTGATTGTCGGGCTCGCGCATGCGGCCGTGGTTGAGCGTGTGCGACTGAATTTTTGCAGCAGAATTTCTGCGGTTGTGGAGTAGCGTGCGACTCTGTTATGGAGAAGTTGGTTGCTAAGATGGAGGAGGAAAATCTAAAAGTGTTCTTCGAGTTCCTGCGGACGTCAAAAAGCGAGGGATTGACTCAGTCATCGTCATTTTTGTTAAAGCTGGATCTCTCTCTTGTAGAGCTGAAACTCGATGGACTAGCTACATACTTCAGTTGGTCGCGTCAGGTTGAAGAGGGCACTCTCCGGTAGGAACTTGGAGGGTTATCTGACGGACGAAAGGATGGAGCCAGAGAAGGACTCTGATAGGTACAATGAATGGAAGACTACATACCGCCTTTTCACACATGGATCCTAAACTCAATGGTCGCTTCTATTGCTATCACGGTGGATGGCATAGAGACTGTAAGCGATGTTTGGGGGAAGTTACATATGCTTTATGCAGGAGCCGATAACAACATCCATGTGTTTCAGATCGAACGAGAAATTGAGACTGTAACCTAGGGAGATCACTCGATCCAGGAGTATGTCGCAGATCTGGTGCAGCTACGGGCAGACTATGATTATTTCTCACCAGCCGCATGGTGCAAGGACCTTGAATGCACGATTGGGGAGCGATGTGCTCAACAGAGGATTATGCACTTTACAAGGGGGTTGAACCCGACATTTGAGCAAATGTGTGCGATGTTGCTCGCCCAGCCAAAGATCCCTTCCCTGAATGAGACAATCTCAGCCATGATGCAAGAAGAGAGCAGGATTAGGCTCCAGTCTGATGGAACCACTCTTCCGTGAGGGAAATCGGCTTTAACAGTCGCCAATCAAGGGCATGAGGGATACAGGAGCGAGACGAGAGAGCGTTACAATTGTGGTGAATTTGGTCATCTCCGGTTGACTTGCCCCAAGCCACAAAAGGAGAGGGATGCAAGTGGACGGGGAAAGTTTGGAGGTCGTGGGCGCGGTCATGGAGGTCGTAGAGGTGGTGGACGAGAAGGGTATCAGACAAATCTCATGACAAGCGAGGAAGTGGCAGAAGAAGGTATTGCTGATATGGGTCATCCAAAGGAGCGGGAGATTTTGGATACATACCACCATCTGATGCAAAGGAAGCATAAAGGCGGGATAGATGGAGCATCCACTCCAACTGCGTCTAGGGGTAAAATTCTCTCTTTTGATCACTATGCCACAGGTACTTGTAATACACGTGTCCTTACATCCATGTCCATCGCTAAATCACCAGAGTGGATAGTCGATTCAGGCGCCTCTCGACATATTACTGGGAATGATGGGGAATTTCTTTCATATACTCTCCTAGTAGTCCCAGAACACATTCGAACTATTGATGACACGACGCAACCGGTGGTTGGTACGGGTACCGTACAGTATACCGACACTTTGACTATGTCCAATGTTTTGCATGCCCTTCTTTTCCCATGATTTTTTATCTATTTGTGTCATATCTCAGCTAAGTGTGTTGTCTTATTTGATATCTCAAAGGTGATCTTCCAGGAGAAGGAGACTGACAAAAGACTTGAGACTGACACATGACGTAAGGGCTTGTGGTACTTGGATAGAGAAAGCTTGGACTCAGCCCTTTCCACACTGATAGAGGATATTGTAGGAGTTGGAAGGAGCGTGGAGGACGAACTCATACTTCATCCTAAGTGTCTGGGTCTTCCTTCAAATGTATTGATTTTTGTTTAAAAGAATCAATCAAGGAAAACTTGTATGTGATGCGTGTGAACTGGGAAAGCATACCAGAAACTCCTCGAGTTTCGGTAGGAGTTCTAATTTATTTGATTTATTTCACTCCGATGTCTGGGGACCATATCATGCACCTACTGTGAATGGATATCAATATTTTGTGTCCCTGATCATTTTTCACGGACGACTTGGCTATACCTAATGAAAAACAAAATTGATGTATTTATCTATTTCAAAGATTTTCATAAAGGGGTTCGAACGCAATACGGTGCAACGGTGAAGGCATTGAGATCGGACAATGAGACAGAGTGCACCAACAAGGCATTTGAGTGTTTGTTCTCTCATGGAATCCAACACCAAATCACTTGTACATACACACCACAACAGAATGGAGTTGCTGAACGGAAGAACCGACACCTTCTTGAAGTAACCCGAAGTATGATGATTTTAATGAATGTACCAAAGCATTTGTGGAGGCAAGCTGTTCTGAAAGCAGCATATTTGATCAATCAGATGCCCTCGCGAGTCTTAAATTGGAAATCTCTGGTTGAGATGCTGCAAGAAAAAGTGGAGATACTCTTCCTCTTTAAACCTTTGGATGTGTATGCTTTGTCCAAGACAATAGACCAAATATGGGAAAGTTGGACCCAAGGTCCCTGAAGTGTATTTTCGTTGGGTATTCAGCTACCCAAAGGGGTATGTATGTTGGAGCCCAGTTGAGAGGTTGTTAGCATGGATGTCACATTTCGCAAACATGAGCCATATTATTCCTCTCCAGTTGACTCACCCTTTAAGGACTCTCTAATTACAGATAGTACGAGACAGGAAGAGAAGGATAACAGTGGCAGTGAGAAGCAGGTAATATGTATCTCTTATTCTGTGTTGCCAAGCATGGAGTCAGGTGTGATACCAGTGCATGAGCAAAATGAAATTATGGAAAGTGGACCTCACACCTAGGGGGAGCAGAGAGTATATATACAAGAAGAAGGAAGCAGGGTGAGGCTACAATGCCCGCAGAGCCATCCGTGCTGAGTCTCTTGTCACTGCCTACTCCGTCTCCTGCGACACTGATTCCATAAACCTCAATCTCTGTTCGATCCACCTCAACATCTGAACCCACATGTGATATAATTTCTCATCTTACTACTACTCATACCGGTAAGGAGTACCTGCAAAAATGCGGGAGTCTCACCTGATCGATATGGCTTTTCTCATGATATTGCTAAGTTTGTTTCTTATTCTCATGTCTCACCTGCATAAGGGGGTTCATTGCATATTTGGACAGTCTCTATTCCTAAGTGTTGACAGGTGGCTAAAGGAGATCCACGATGGAACACTGCAATGTTAGAAGAACTTTGTGCATTGGAGAAGAACAAAATCTGAGATCTTGTGTTGCTACCACCGGGCAAAAGAGCAGTTGGGTGAAAATGAGTTTTCACTGTGAAACAAAACCCAGAAGGAAGGATTGAGCGCTACAATGCCCGACTAGTAGCAAAGGGGTACAGTCAGACTTATGACATCAACTACAATGAGACCTTTTGTACCCGCCACAAAAATGAGCACAGTGCGAACACTGATATCCTTGGCGGCAAATGGGGGGTAGAAACTACACCAGCTTGCTGTGAAGAATGTCTTCCTTCATGGGGACATGTTGGAAGAGGTATACATGGAAGTTCCCCCAGGTTTTGCCACGAAACAACAACGGGGAAGGTGTGTAAACTCAAGAAGTCTCTATATTGGCTAAAGCAGTCCCTTCGAGCGTTGTTTGACAGACTCGGGAGAGCCATGATGACCATTGAATATCAACAGAATAATGTCGATCACACCTTGTTCTTTAGGAGGCATGGAGCTCACATGATAGTAGTCGTGTATGTGGATGATATGATCATCACGGGAGATGATGAGAATGAAATTGCTCAGCTTAAGAAAAGATTGGGCGAAGAATTTGAAATGAAGGACTTGGGTCAGCTAAGATACTTCCTTGGGATTGAGGCATCCTGTGGCGCACGAAGAATTGTCTTATCCCAAAGGAAATGTGTTGGACCTGGAAGCTCAAGCAGAAGCTCGTTTACGTATGTTTTCTCATATGAATCTCTTGTCTCCAGCTATAGGGGATCTCGTTTTCGTACCAACCCAAGATATGCACTGTGTCCGAAATACATCTTAACTCCCGCGACGTCTCTCATATTGATCAGAAGACCAAGATTAAGGTGCAGGAGGGAGAGCCAATTGATAGAGAAAGATAGCAGAGGCTGGTAGGCCGGCTAATTTATCTAGGTCACACCCGTCCCGACATATCATTCGTTGTGAGCATGGTAGCTCGTTATATGCATGACCCTAGGGAGGGTGACTTGGATGTCGTATATCAGATTTTTCGTTACCTGAAGAGCGCACCTGGGAAGGGACTGATCTTCTAGAAAAATGGACATCTAAACATCGAGAGGTATTGCGACTCTGACTCGGCTAGGTGTGCAAATGACAGAAGGTCAACGTCAGGATATTGCATGTTCGTAGGAGGCAACATTGTCTCCTGGAAAAGCAAGAAATAGACTGTATTTGCACGATCTACAGTCGAGTCAGAGTACAGGGTTGTGGCCTTAAGCGTAGGGGAGATGTTATAGCCAAAAGCCTTGATGGTTGAACTCAAGATGAATCACGAAGGACAGATGAAACTATGATGTGATAGCAAGTCAGCTAGTAGCATTGCAAATAATCTCATCCAACATGACAGAACCAAGCATATAGAGATCGACATATTCTTTATCAAAGAAAAGCTAGATGGTGGAACACTAAAGCTAGGAGTCTAGGACATGTTGCTATAAAAGAGCAAGTGGCTGACTGTCTAACCAAAAGACTTAGCTCACTAGACTTGTGCAGATTAAGTGACACGATGGGCTTAGTGAATATCTTTTGCCCACCTTGCGGGGAAGTGTTGGTATTTATGTGCGAATAAAAAAAAATTGTGTGCCAATAGCAGGTCTCCTCATTTTGTATTTAGTCTCACATCGCTAGTACAGTGATGGAGTTCTCCTTATTTGTGTATAAATAGAGGCAATATGTAAATGTTTGAGACATGAGATATAAAGATTTGATTCTTTTATTTTTCTACTGTGTAACTTCTTGTCTACTTATGCTAATTGTCTTTTTTAGAATTTTTAGTATATTTTAAAAAAGGAAATGTAAACATATACTTTATTCTAAGATATATATAACAATATATGGCTGACAACGTCAATACTTTAGCTGTCCCATGTGTTCCCCGGGCTGTAATAATATGTTCAATTATAACATTAATTTCTATAATGTAATACTTTATTTTCTCTCCGGTTTGTATTTGTAGTATTGGCACACCATTTGAGATGTTGTCGTGTGACCTTGAAATCATAGGTTTAAGTCCTAAAAGCAGTCTCTTGTAAAAAAACAGGTAAGGTTTGCCTATATTTCACCATTTCACCCTTGTGGTGGGACCTTTCCTCGGGCCCTCGCTGCGCGGGGATGCTTTGTGCACCGGCTTCCCTTTTTTATTTTCTTTTACTTCTTTTATATTTTATGTTAGTTTTAGTTTACTATATTTTATCTTTTTTATTATAAATTTTATAGAAAAATGATTAATTAGAATTTTAGCTTACTAAAATTTGATGAATTTAATAATGTTAGTACCAAATAGCAATATATATACGAGCATCTTCGCACGGGCTACGCCCGTGTTCAATGCTCTCGGGCGGCCTTCGGCCGCATCAAGGCGGGCTTCACCCGCCTCCGCATCGGCTTCGCTCGTGCTTCATGCTCTGGGCGGCCTTCGGTCGCATAGAAGCGGGCTTATCCCGCTTCGACGCAATCCGCCAGCTCGGCGTCGCACCCACCGCTCGCGGTCCCCCAAATTGCTCGAAAAAAGCCCGACTAGACTGGTCTCCGTCCACCAACACTTTGGGGGGCCGTGAGCGGCGAATGCGACCTCGAGCTGGCGGATTGCGTCGAAGAGGGCTAAGCCCGCTTCTATGCGGCCGAAGGCCGCCCGGAGCATCAAGCACTCTGGGGGGGGGGGGGGGGGGGGGCGCGAGTGGCGGGTGCGACGCCGTGCTGGTGGATTGCGTCGAAGCGAGCTATGCCCGCTTCTTTACGGCCGAAGGCCACCCTGAGCATCAAGCACAGGCGAAGCCCGTGCGCAGGCGGGCGTAGCCCGCTTCGATGCTATCAACCATGTTTAGCTAGGTATGGAATGCTATCATCCAAAATGGACAATAATTCTGATATTGTGAGAGTTGAGTCATTACAAATCATATCAGAGTCAGAGTTCTTGCAATATGATGTGTGGTTCAGGGATGAACAAAGAGGAAGTTACTGGGCCTATAACATCTTGAATCCGATTAGGGCGGGGAGTTCTTTGAGGGTGTTGAATCCAAGATAAAGCAGCTTCCAACAGGCTTTTGGGATGACAGATTTCTAAGTGAAAGGAGGTGCATGAATGAACTGAATCGCGCATCAAAATTGAATGAGAAGTTGGGCTTAAGTAATATTTTGAATCCTCAAATATCAGAGGCGTCTTTTCGGATCATGTGATGGAGTTGTGTTAGAAAGTCCGTAGCTAAATGTGCTTCGGCGAGAGCAGTCCTCATATGGATGACCTACTTGGAAGTCCTCATATGGATGACCTACTTGGAAGTCCTCATATGGATGACCTACTTGGAAGTCCTCGTAGGCCAACTATGAACAAGGGAAAAGTCGTACAATGTAGCTTAGTATGGGCTGGGATGAATTAAAATAGACAATACTTCTGATATTATTAGGAAAATAGCTATGATTTTGTATCTTTCATTTTATATGATCTTCAAGCTGAGCATTTCACCCTCGATTGTGGTTGCTAACTCACAATTACATTACATTGATATCATCATTTTCTATAATAATTTAACCAACATCATGTGATAAATATGGTCAGATAGCATAAAGAAGCCCTTCTCATACTCTAATTTTAATCATGATTTAATGAAGGATATGCAAAGGAAAGGCTCTTGCTGAAGATAATTCAGACTTTTTGGGAAATTCCTTCAGACCCATTTCTGATGGAGATCTCGGCCGGCCTCTCGTACGGCCTCTTTCCATACAGCCGACGAACCATGATAGCATGCTGCCTCCCTATCATTCTTCAGTCAGCTCCATTCCACCGCCTCCGCTCAAGTACATTGAAAGGGAAAAGTTCTTCAAGGAGAAGCATTCAGACGGCAGCAACGGTCTTGCAGGCCATGTCCGACGATTGTCCATTCACAGTCGCACCGGGAGCAGCTCGAGGAGCTGCAGCACCGACTTCAGTGACATGAGCGGGTTTCATGATCGATTCTTATAGCAATTCATAGAGTATTTTCGTTCCAACCATGTTGCACGGCTTTTATGTGGTTCTGCTCCGTACTTTTTTCCTGCAATGACTGCTATCAGTGTGTGGTTTTCACGATTAAATTCTTTGTTTTTTTGTAACTGGCCGGGTAATTGAGTTTAGTGAGTTATAATGCATAATGTAGGTTATTACTTTATCATGGCTAATTTGTTATATTTATATTGTTAAGTTTTTATTTGTACTGATCAGGATTGGGCAAATGAGAACAATAATGCGTTTATTTACTGGAGGGAAGATGATATCTTGTTAAAACATATTCCTGATTTAGTTAGACTCGAGCTGTATGCCCAGTTCCTATTCTCTTCTTCATCTTCCACATGAACGGCTGAGACTTCTGTTCTTTCCTCTAGTTTAATAATCTTCGATTGTGCTGATTATGACCTAGCTGAGACTTCTGTTCTTTCTTCTCCGCATTAACTGCTAAAATGTCTGAGTAGTTGCTAAAGACAATCTCCCCTTTAATTTGTTCTCCTGTATTGTAAGCCTTTATATATATATTCAATTTGCGGCCTTTATAAGAAGTGTGGCAAAAGGGTCTCTTTAAAATTTTAAAAAGAAGACTATTGCAATGCTTATAAAATGTGTCAGCTGTTGATGAATATATACCACGGTGCTTATAAAGAAAGTGTGGGGGTAGGCTTTATAAGCTACCGAAACGGTTATTTAAAAAGCGTCGCAACAAGCTATGCCGATGCTCGCAACAACGGCGCTGTTTTAAATTGCCGCAAACGCATCAGCGACATTTTAAAAATGTCGCCGAAGGCCTTAAAATACGTGGTGTAGACCTCTCTTGTAGTGGTGACATACAATCTCCCTTCATTTGAAAATATCTCTAAACTTTTTATAAAATTATTTGTTTATTTTAATTTAATAATAATAATAATAATTGTAAAATAATATAATAGTTGTAATGATTTATTTGATAATGTCACAATCAGATATGAGGATTGATCCTGATCAAATTTTCTTTCATTAAGATTTGAACAAATTGATATCAACATTTACATGCGGCTCAGTAATACGGAACAGTAATACATGCTTTTACCAATTAAAGTAATAAAAGTTATTGATTGTTGCTAATACATGCAGCTTGACAAGTAATCTCTATCTAGCTAATCAGCATACATGTTTGTTGGGTTCCTTTGGCCCGCGCAACCTTGATCCAAGCCTAGACAGTGCGTCTATGTTTGGCAACCCATTTTGACTTCATTCTGTTCTAATTGAACTGGAGGAGAGGTGTTTGTGAACAATTAAAATGCTGTCATTTTAAAATGTCCGGTTTAAAACGTATGTTTTCCTCCGTTTTGGAAATGTCAGGCAGACCTCTATTCCCTATTTCAAAATGATCGCTTTGAATATTTTTTATTTTATTTAATTTAATTTAATCAATTTAACTGCTATAAAATATAAAATTATATCCATAAATTTATAAAAATAATCAAATATATAATACTTTTGTTTTTTTAATTCAGAAAAAATCGACCCAAAATAAATAAAAATCAAGCAAAGAAAATTTCAAAAATATTTTAAATCGTCACCAAAATCAAGATTACCCAAACAAAATCTCACCTTTAAAAATACAGTTTTAATATCATTCATTTATAAATTAGAAAGCGGTTTATTGTTTGCTAAATATTGCTCAGTTTAATCATTTTTATAGTTAAAGAATGATGCCTAATTTTTTAATCATTTTTATAGTTAAAGAATGATGCCTAATTTTTAATCATTTTTATAGTTAAAGAATGATGTCTACTTTTTTTAATCATTTTTATAGTTAAAGAACGATGTTTAATTAAAACTAATTTCACAACATAATTACCTAATCCAAATATATCGATGCCCGACCGTTACTACAGGTCTAACGGCTCAATCATGTCTACAGTTCTGTACTAATAAAAGAAAAAACACCAACAATGGCGGTACGGCGGCACAAAAGGAAGAAGAAGGGTTCTTTCCTCTCTCTTTCTTGCTGTATTATCTCAAAAAGTAGAGCTAGCTAGCTAGCTAGCTTTTCATTATACACAGTTCTGTGATTCTGCTGCATTTTCTGTCCACTCGCGCCATCCTCGCCGCTTTCTCGGCAGTTTCCCCAAACACGGGAGCCAGCGACCGCTTTCCCCTTGTCACAGCTCTCAGAGCCGTAATCTGAGATCCGTCTTCTTCTACAAGCCGCGCATATTCTTTATTCAACCTCCTAAAAGAAGCTCGGGGGAGTCATGGCCTTGTCCCCGTTTTCTCACAGAAGCCTTGCGCTGCTTTGTTGTTTCTTCTCACCCACTTGGATGAAGAAGCTTCCGCGAGATTTCTTCGCAATCCGATGCTGCTTCGCTCCATTAATAGATGCTATTTGGAAGGTGATTTGAGTGTATCCGGGTGTTCAAAATCTTAGCCCCTGATGGTTTTGAAAAGGATTTTAGGGCAAGGGTTGGAGGAGGAGTGCGATGGGTCTTCTGCTCCTTCAGAATCAAAGAGATCTCGTCTTGTGTTTGCGTGAGTCTGTTGTAGGATTTTCTTCTTTCTTGTTTTGTTTTGTTTCTTCAGTCAGTTTCTGCAACATTTCTGTGGTTGTGCTGACTGAATTCATCTGGCTGGCAGGGGGATGAGAGAGTTCATGGGGGCACAATGCATGCAGAGGCACTTGTCCAAGCTCGAACCTTTTCTCCGCCGCGTGGTAATACATTTCTCCAGTTCTTCTTCTTCTTCTTCTTCTTCAACATTGCTTAAAATCAAGCTTTTCTGGCCGGGATCAGTCTTTTTAAGCTACTTGTTTCTGCAAGGGGCACTAAAGTTTCAATCTAGAACCCGTCTATTTCTTTATGTTCATGCAAGGGAACATGGTTTAGTCCCACATTGATGTAGGAAGACTATTTAGGTGATCCTTACCAGTGGGTTTCTAAGATTTTTGGGTCCAGTGTGAACTTAAAATCATAGATATCTAATCAATGATGATTCCATCACAGAGCTGAAAAAACTCTATTTTTCATGAGAATCTAAATATCCCCATTTTTAGGTGCAAGAGGAGGTGCAAAATGCACTAAACCATCATGTACGCTCAGCTCCCGGGTCAGCTTTGGACTACCTCATCTTTATGCACATATATCAGCCTAGAACACTAGAATTGAATTTTGATTTGTTTCCTGCAGCAGACTGCCTACAACAACTCTGAGCCAACCCACTATTACCAAACACTATCAGCTTCTCTTCCATAATACTTTGCCCCATACAATTTATACGGGGAGCAGAATAGAAGCTGAGGGCGGAGTTCCTGTTCAGATTATGATTGTAGATAGCTGCTCAAAATCCATCATTTCTTCTGGCCCTTTGGCCTCGACAAAAATTGAGATTCTCGCTCTTGACGGAGACTTTGGTGGCGAGAATGAATGGTCCGAGAAGTATTTTGTCGATAATATAGTGCGTGAACGAGATGGAAAAAGGCCGCTGCTGACCGGGGAGCTGACCATCTCCTTGAGCAAAGGTGTTGGATATGTGAATGATGCTACTTTTACAGACAATTCGAGCTGGCTCAGAAGTCGAAAATTCAGATTAGGAGCGAGAGTTTGCCCGAGCAAACTGATGGAAGGCCGAGTTCGAGAGGCGGTGACTGAAGCTTTTTTAGTGAAGGATCACCGTGGAGAATGTAAGCTGATATACATGTTCTTGTTTTCACTACATTCTACTATCTTTTCAAGACTTCTGACATATAGTCTTAATTTAGCATACAGGAAACATCATCCTCCATCGCTGAATGATGAAGTGTGGCGGCTGGAGAAGGTTGGCAAAGATGGTGCTTTCCACAAGAGGCTGGCTAAAAATGAGATTTATACTGTTCAAGACTTTTTGAGGAATTTAATTATGGACCCATCCAAACTGCGTTGTGTGAGAAACTACTCTCTTTTTCCTCACCAACATAGTATCTTGAATAAATAACTCACATTCTTGTAAATATATATATATATATATGTAGCTTCTGGGAAATGGGATGTCCAACAAGATATGGGAAGCTACTATTGAGCATGCCAGAGAGAGTGTGTTGGACGACAAGTTGTATTCATATTGCAGGGGGCATGGTGTTCTTCTCATCTTTAACTCGATATTTCAGCTTATCGGTGCAATCATTGACCGCTTATATCATCCGGTGGATGAAATGACTGCATCACAGAAGGTTCGCGTTAAGATCTGTAAGGGTTTTTTTTACTAGTTGGGTAGTGTTTGGACCTCAATTCTAGAAGTGAGTCGCAGAAAGATTTACTAGTGCACAATAAATATTAAGAACTCATTTTCACCTTTTGAATATGAGTTTCAATGAGAACTCAGGTTGCTCCAATTTCAAGCAAACAAGTGCTTGAACTCACTTTAGAAAGTGAGATTCAATCATTTTTGGGGACACTTACAGTGAGACAATTTGATCTAAAGATCTGGCAAGCTGAGAAACCTAGTTTTGTGAATGTATTAGAGTTTCTTCAGAAATTAACCGATATGTGACCAGCTCCTTTCTTATAGTTTTTCTTCATGACTATTCCCATCATGCACTGCTGCGTCCATTTTTTACAGATTACAGTGAACAAATTGAAAGAAGTTGCTTACAGAAATCAAAATGACATAACTGAGCTGAAATTACCTGCAATAGATGCTGCCATAAGCCTTCCTGTCTCAAGTTGGTCTGAACCACAGCTTCCGGATATCACTGGAACACTTCAAGGTACTTATAATTTCCTTCATCTTGATCCATTTTGGATTTCCCTCCACAGTATGACAACTCTGACAGGAACTTTTTCGCAGAGGAGCCAAACACACATCAACTTAGTTTGCAGCAACAATCTGAGAGTCACGAATCATGTCACGGACTTCTAGAAGACCTGAATCAACTAAAAGACATCTTTGACATGCAGCAGAGTCCTCATCCTGTCCAAAGATTCAATTCCTGTAACAATTACAGTTTCAGTGGAAGAGAATTCTTTGAGCAGCAGTATGTTGGATACAATTCTGACTTTGAATTGCTGACCTCATCTCCAATGCCTCCTCCATTGTGTGATCATGGGAAAGTGCCGTGCCAGACATCTGATGATGTAAGTGTCCACCATGTGTCTCGATCCCCGCATGGGGATACAAGTTCACGCATCGGAAGTAGCGGGTGGGTTAAATTGATGGCCGTGCTGAAATGGATGTCGATTTCACGACAATTGGCTGCCAGAAGGGCAGCAGTGGCTGCCAACATGTCGATGATTACAGAAAATGGATATCCAACATTGAGAACCATGTACACCAATGAAGCAACACCAGGGTGGTGAGTTTTTTGGGTTAAAGGTTGAGTTTTGAAGAACCTTTCCGGCGGCTGGCAGAGGTATATTTTGAAAGGAATTTACTTGGTTGCCACCCGGAAAGTTCGTTGGGGCAGAGTACTATATAATGTTTGATCATGGCAAAGTACTGTATCAGACTGGTGGGACCAAATTCTAGGGAAAAAAGGCTCCTCCATCATTCTAATCTCTTGTATAATTTAGCATAGATGTTTCATTGTGTATATGTCTTCCATTTGCTTTCTTTATGTATGATTCTTTTCTGAGGTGATCTGTGGACATGGCTCCATTTTGGAGACGTGGATTCCACCATGTTTAAATTGAGTCATGTGTTCATTTTCTGAGGTGATCTGTGGACATGGCGGCGCCAATTTGTCTGGGTTGCATATGATGGAGCCATCTCAGGACTCAGGGGCTTGTACTCGGGCCATATTGCAGCATATGGCTACTCAATTTCTCTTAACAATTACTCGACATTGTAAAATTTACAGATCTCATTCCATCAACAAGCATTAGCATGGAAAACCTCTTGCAATTTATCGCCAATCAATTCCTGATCAACTTCCACCAAAGTTTAGATGTCATTGATGCATTCAAAATCTACATAAGGGTATCATGGGAAACCTTAGGGCATCATCAGATCATAACCAAACCTAGGGTATGAGGACAACATGAAGACAACTTTTGCGACAGTAAAAATCATAAAAATCCTGAGCATCATTAAACACCTAACAGAAGATATCACAGAAGGTTGAAGAAACTCAAATTGCTTAGAATCATATGGGTGTGGCTGAAAGGAGTCCAAGATCGAACTTAGAATTGTAGTCGCAAATTTTTATTAGAGAATCTCGCGCTAAGAGTACGGCAATCAGGTAAAATACTAATGTAAGAATCCCACCTTAATTGAGAAGAACAGTCTAGAAAACCAGAGATGATTACAAGTGGAGTTCCCTCTCCAAAAGCATTTCTTCCCAAGTCCAGCCATTACCCAATAAAGCAGTAAATCAGCAAGCAAAAATGCATTTTCGTCCCCATATCTCGTGAAGGTCATCAAACCCGGGGTCCAATTCTCGCCCAAACTCCAGTAATCTCTATCATCATTAGAAGAACAGTCAAGTATTTTCTACTGAGCTCCTGAATTACCCAGGTTTCTCTTCAACAATCATGCTTCCATCCATGGCTTTTGAAAGTTCTTGTATATTGCAAGAAGTGCTTCTCCGCATTTTATCAGCCAACACTTCAATTCTCGCTCCCAAACCTAAACGACGAAGTTCTCCTCTGAGCACCTCGCATGTACTGAGATAAGGCGGAATGCCCTCTTCCACCATCATCTCAAAGTATCGACATGCCACGTCAATCATCCCACTCTTCCTGCACAGCCCATGAACCATTACGGCATAAGATGATGCCGAAGGGAAGAACCCCCTACCATCCATACTCTCCCAAACCTCAAACAACCGATCAAACCGACCGACGGCGATCAACATCTTCAGTAACATATTGTAGGTGTGTCGGTCGGGCAAGCAGGAGTCTCGATCCATTCGACTAAGAAGTTTGAGCGCCCTGTTGACTTCTCGAAGCTTGCAGTGGAGAGATAGTATTGCATTGTAGCTCCAAGTATCAGGCTTTGCGCCTCTCTCCATCATTTCGTCGAGCAGTTGGTATGCGTCCTCAGCCTTCCCATTCTCGCACATCAGCTTGATTATTGCATTGTAGGTGAACACATTAGGTGTTTGATCATGCAATTTCATGCGATGAATGATTCTTAAGGCAGAATCGACATCCTTCGACTCGCAGTAGGATCGAATGAACACAGCATAGCTCGCGGCATTTGGAACAAGCATGTGCAATGTCTTCATCTCTTGGAATAATTTGTGGGCGGCATCAAGCTCTCCACCTTTACAGTGGGCTGCCATGAGAGAGTTGTAAGCAGCAATGTCCGCGGAGTGGCCTTGGCTAAGCATTTCTTCAAATAGGTGTCGGGCTTCCTGGGACTTCCCCATCGAGGCCCAGCCGTTCATGAGAAGGGTGTAGGTTTTCTGGGTTATAGGGAACTGGGACTTGCATTTGTGGAAGAATAGCTCGGCTGGGATTATATGGCCGTAATGGCAGAGAGAGGAGATGAGATTGTGGAGATCTTCAACCCCGGGGCGGAGGCCGAAATCCGGCATTCGTCGGAAAGCGCGAATGGCGTCGTCGGGTAGAGAGGCGCCGGCGTAGGCGCGGAATAGGAGGCGGAAAGAGCTGGAGTTGGCGAAATTAGGGCAGAAATCGGAGAGGAGGGACCAGGCGAGGGGGAAGAGGTGGGCGGAGGCTAGGAGATCGAGGACGACGTTGCAGGAGGTGGGCGTGTGGAGAAAATCTGGGAGGTAGGAGGACCATATGAAGAAGCGGTGGGAGGGAGATGGGAGGCGGCGGCAGCGCTTGAGGACTTGCTCGCCGACGGCGGGGGATACGGAGGCGGAGAAAGGGCGGAGAGCGGAGTCGAGGTCGTCGTGGGGGGAGCGGAAGTCGCTTAAGATGCGGCATATGTCGTTTACGATGGAGGGTATGGTGGTATCGTCGTCGGCGGCGGCGGCGGAATAGAACCGGGTGAGGAGGAGGCGCGAAAACGACCGGGGAGGGAGATTGCGGATGGCCATTTTAGAAGAAAGCCTGGAGCTCGTTGTCAATAACTATTGATTAATCTTTCATTAATATACTATTAATTAGTTAATAATTAATGAATACTTATTAAATAATAATACTACTTACTGATCTCAAAGGCTCAAATTATATGAAAAGAGAAAATATTCTTCCTAACACTACAAGTCTACAAGTACTATTTTACTTTTTTTAATAGGTAAAAATGGCATGTACAACAGTACAAGTCTAAATGTATACATATTTTAGAAAATAAAATATTTTTTTAAAATAAAATAAATTAAAATTATAAACAAGGAGAATAAAAGTATATATTATATTATTATGTATATATATTAAAAGTGCAAATATTCACTGAGTGAGGCTGAAATCCAGAGTTACATGGACACGATTATTATGAACTATCAACCGTGAACACCCAATCTTATCTAAGAAATTTCCTCTATTTTTTGTTCAAAACTAATTCTCTTTTTTGACGGTCATTACCATTGTGAGTTTAACATCATTTGTAACTCACTCGAGCAAAAACAACATGCTAAACAGAGCCTGATCTTTCCAACAGATTCATTCACAAGATAATGTCTTTTGAGCCATCGCGAGCCCGCACGGCACAAAGCATGCAAGCATGCAACAATGTAATTTATTGAAAATGAAAAAGCAATAGAATTTGTGAAGGGCAATGTTATAACTTATAAGCACGTCAATTTTGACTATTGATCGGCAAATTATATCGACAGACCAAAGCATAATATTTCCGCACCATGTTATTGAAACACCAAATATATATATATATTTTTATTTTTGTACACCAAAATTAAAATTTTAATTTTTGCACACAGAATGTTAGTTTGAAGTAATGAGTGAAAGGATATCTTCAATCTGTCTCAAAATCCCATGGATGAGATTTAATTTTTCATTTATCACAATTCCCCCAACAGAATATTATGTCACAAAAATTTAATTCGAACTTTTTTTCCTAAAAAAAGCATTTCCTCTCTTCAAATCAACAAATAAATACAATTAGTGCATGGTAATTATACTAATGGCTGCAAAGCACAAACAGCGTTAATTTCAAAATCCCGAAGCATCGGGATGCCGTGAAGAAGAACATCAAGCTGAAGTCCTTCGACCACCGCTTGGTCGCCTACAATCCACCCCCTTCACCTCCACCCCCAAACCATGTGCACTCCTCGGTGCATCCAGCTCCTTCAGCATATTGAACTCAGACCCCTTCAACTCCTTGACACACTAAAGTCGTCGTCCATTACTCTTTCAAGAAGTTTTTCAAGGTGCCTTTATTTTGTATCTGATGGCCCGGGCGATGGCCATAGAGCAGAGGAGAGAGTAGGTGCAAGGGATCCATGAATGACGATAAGTGGCAGATGGATCTCAGGCGGATGCGTTGAAGAGCAGGAGGGTGATCCCGTGGAAGGGGCAGTTGAGGCTGTCTATTTCACAGAGGGCAAAGACGACCTATGTCCCTTTCAGGGCGCCTCAACGGACAAAGTCGAACCATGTCTCTTTGAGGCGTCTCAACGGCAAAAGAGGAAGGGGTAGGCGGGCCTTTAAATGGTGAGGGGCGTGTTAATATTAAAGATTTGGTGTTATTTTGAGTTTTTTTAAGAGTGCTACTAGCCATAATATGTGTGCTTATAACATTGTCCTATTCCAAAAGCATGGCTAAGACTCGTTTCAAATGAAAGCTCCATTTTATCTTTCATTTCCCACAGAATGCTAGGAGCTCTATTTCACGGAGTCATCGGCACCGCTCTCACAAAAGAAGACAGACTAAGGCTCAGATTGGCACGGTGGTGACGGTCATGAACATGGGGGTTAAATTGTCATTCGTTAGCGCCCACCTAAAGAACTTCATCCACTTTTATGTTCAAACAGATGATGTTTGTTAGGTGATTCTTAACAGATGAGCACGCACCTGCCCCAAATTTGGGGGCGAGTGGCAAGTCCCAGACTCACCAGGCACAGGCCACCACCTGGCGAGTAGGCTTAGAACAGTTAGGACTCGCCTATTTAGGTGGGGACCCATTTTTCCAAGAATTCTCATTTTGGTCTGACATTAGCCACTCTAAACAGCGGGATTTTGATATTGACAGACCAATTTGGACAGCGTTTAGTAAAACCAAAAGGCAGAATTTTGCTATCCACAAACCATTTTCCGAAAATAATAAATAGACCCTCAAGGGCACCTTTGTGGGGCTGATGAGTACGCACCTGCCCCAGGTTTGGGGATGAGTGGTGAGTCCCAGACTCATCGGGGACTGGCCAACCCCTGGCGAGCAGGCCTAGAACAGTTTGGACTCATTTTTCCAAAAAAATCCATTTTGGCCGGACATTAGCCACTCTAAACAGCAGGATTTCGTTGTTGGCAGACCAATTTGGGTTGCGCTTAGTAAAACCCAAAAACAGAATTTCGCTACCCACAAACCATGTTCAAAAAACAATAAATAGACCCCCAAGAGCACCTTTGCAAGGGACGGTTTTGACTTCTCTCTCCTTTGGCTATTTTTGGTTCGCAAGAGCTCCAACTTAATGTTCACCGTGATTTTCAGATGTGCAGTCGGGTGTTCTCAAGTGCCCTCCAAGATGCCCGACTCAGCATTGACTTAGGAGGGGAAGCTCTCTTTGATCTTCTGAATGTGTGTAGGGACCTCCTTGCTGCAGTTCGAGGGTCTGCTCTTAGTTTTCTATCCGTGCGAGTGAGGTTCTTGCTTTGGGTGTCTGGCCTAGCGTTCTAACTCAGGAGAAGTAGGTGCAAGCTACTCCCATCGGTCTGAACTCCTCTTGAACCGTGATTTCATGGTTCAATACTCAGAAATTGAGGCTAATGGGCTCTGTATGGTTGGGCTGTTTCGGAGGAGATGGGTGTGGACCTCTGGGTAAAAAAACACATCATTCACTATAAATGTGTCATGAGAACTACAGGTCCAATGAATTCTTAAATAAATAATGTCAAAATCAAGCTGGTCTTTAATATCCTACCACTGGCAAGCAAGCTGCATTAGTCTTAAAGCAATAACAATATAACTTTTCAAAGCTAATGTACAACTCTGTAATGCCCTGGGCGTGCCGGATGCTACACTATAAGTTATTACATGATTAAGCCGAACTAAGAAATGGCCATATGAATCACATTTTATAGGTAATTAGACACTTTAATCAAGTAATCAATGACTGTGTACAAGATTAATGGCATATACAAACACCACTAAAAACTGTGTGAAGTGCAGTGCGTGCAGTATTTGTACCTGAAAAACTTATTCTGGAATATTGATAAAAGCAGACATTACATTAGCTCTACACAGTCATCCATGACCTGATTATCATATCTCTAATTACCTATAAATGTGATTCTTCTGTACTAAATCGATGCATGAGGCAATGTAAAGAAGAATTGGAACTTGTTGGGCTATGAAAGCTGCATAATCTCAAGCAGAATCTTACAGAGAGCCTGTGGCTTTGAGAAGAAGGGGCAGTGGTCGCTGCCTTTGAGCTTGAATACCTGGTGAGGCGGATTCTGTCGGACCAATTTCTCCTGAGCATCTGGTGATAGCATGCGGTCGTCTAGCGTCTGTATAAAATATCGGCGAACGGATCCATAGTTCTCTGCAGTGAGGGAGAGCTTCTCCATGATGGGTGCCAGTGGAATGGGTCTCATGGAAACAGAGGCCAAAGCAATATCCTGTGTCATCATTTTCAGATGTTCAGCACAATTCTTTTTTTACTTGTATAACTAGGATGGGATGCAGAAAAAAGATCATGCAACCTATATATGTTCTAAGTTTGAACAGCAGTTTTGTATAAGCTGTGATAAAAAGTACACAATAACCTATCCATAATGTTCCGCAAGTCTGATGAACAAGAAATATTTGGGATACTAATTCTTGATAATTTTTTAAAAAAAATCATTTAGGTCCGTTTGGTTTGAGAGAGGTCGAGAGAATGCTGCTGTAATTTCCTCCACATTTTCACATTATGCTTGGTTTCGATGCAACTAATAGACAATTGCATCTTCTACCTAAGAAATGTGAGCAAGCACATTTTTTTCATTGGAAATTCGTAACCAAATCCAAGCGAGGATGTGAAAGAAATTTTATTGGATTGCCACTGTGATTTATCTACCCTAACCTTGCAAGGAAAAAAAATTTAATCAACTAAACAAGAAACCAACAAAAAAAATTCTCACCCAATTTCTTCCGTCAACCAAACAAATAGGAGGAATTCATTTGACTTCATTTCCTTCCTCATTACAATTAATATTTCTTGTTAATTTCACCCCAACGCCCCCTGCAACCGAAAGATGTTGAAGTTGTGCCTCCTCCGTGAGATGCGCCTACCGCTAGTTCAGCCCAAATAGTGCACCCTAGATTTCCTTCTCTGTGTGAGTGCCCGCAACCGATCCGGGAGCGTATGCTCCCTTCCACCTTAAACACTCACTGGAGGAAGAAGAGAGCAGCACCCGCTGCACTGGAATCTTAAACTGACCATTGTCCATTGCTCTGTAACCCACATTCCCAAACGTGTGTAGGTGGTCCAAACAGCCTCTTTCAGGCCCCCACCCGATAGTTCAGCCCAAATAGTGCACCCTAGCCTTCCTTCTCTGTGTGCGTGCCAGGAATCGATCAGGGAGTGTATGCTCCCTTCCACCTTAAAACACTCACTGGAGGAAGAAGAGAGCAGCACCCGCTGCTCTGGAATCTCAAACTGGCCATTGTCCATTGCTCTGTGACCCAAATTCCCAAAGGTGTGTAGGTGGTCCAAACCGCCTATTTCAGGACCCCTCCCGCACCATCCCTCACCTCCCCCATCTAGTAAATCACGGAAAGGTTCGACAGATTCCCGACGTTCTCCCTGACCTTCGTCATCTCCAAGACTTGTTTTTTTTAGTGAGACGCACCTTGCTACTAGAGTAACGCCTTGCCACTAAACGTTAAACTTGAGTTTCCAATGTATAATGACAAGAAAGCCCCCCTGGGATAATAGACCTGATGCGAGAAGTTTTTTTGCCAATCAGACAGACACCTACCATGAAATAGATTTCATTGGCCATCTATCACTTGATCGGAGCGGCCCATGTGTTATTCCTACGTCAAAGCCCCAAATGGCATGGGATGACTCCAAGCATTATTGCAACACGCGACTTGTGCGCTGATATGATTTAAGCAATTGCTGATCAAGTTGGCCTTTCCTCCAAATGAACCTAGAAAACAACTATGTGATAATCCGGCTGCAGTGCGCACTTCAAATCTATTTTCACATGAGGATAAAACATATTGAAGGGTATATTTTTACAAGCCCGCAACATAATGAAATTGATTGTCATTTTTACATGACAGAAGGCGAGTCCAGAGAAATTGATACTTCCATTGTGAGTTCTAATAACCAAGTTGCTAATATCACGATGAAACTATTGAAGCATCCTAGAATCAGTATATATGTCGCAAGCTTGATATTTGATGACATTTATTCACCAGCTTGAGAGAGATTGTTGTGTCGAAGGTTATCTTATATTGATCCGTTGGTGACCTTACTTGAAGAATTTTGGGGCTCCAGTAAAACCCGATTATGTAGCATCTATTTTGGGTTACGGGTTGGTCCGCACTTTACATTGTGTATTGTTTTAGATTTTTCTATTTATACTCGGTGACAGCGCGCCACGACCGACGCGCATATATTCTAGCAGGAGGCGGTGATCCGCTGCCCGAACAGGCGATCGGAGCCCGTGGTCGCGTCCGAATGATCGTTTCGAGTCACTTTCATGTTTTATGTTTTTATATTCTGAGGTGTATTTAGCCCCGATCGGACCAAAACATATTAGCCGTCCGATCAAGGGTTTATTTTCTGATTAGGGTTGCAGTTATAACAAGCGGTTTGAGATTAGGTTTATATATATAGGCAGCTGGCTGTTCAGAGGAGTATCGAGCGTTTGGAGCAAATCCCCGAACTCGCCGGTCACGGGTGGTGCGATGCCATCCCCTCTCTTCCCCTTACGGTGCGATGTCGGCGACGTCTCCTCCGCCTCCCTCTCCAGTAAGCCCCACCATTTTCCTCTCTTCCGTCCAACTCGCCACTCCCCTTAGCCGCAGCCTTTTTCTTCTTCCTCCGGCGTTTTTCCCATCATTTTCTCCAGCCAAATCGACGTTGACGAGCTCGCCTCCATTCCCCGATTTCTTTGTCAAACCGCAACATTCCCCCCACCCCTTACAGCCCTACCGCCGCCCCTCCCTTCTCTTCCCAGCCCCTTCAGACTCATTTCGAGCCCACACCTGAAGTCGGTCATCTTTCCGCCGAGTCCAGTCGTGCCTCTGCCACTCCTCCTTCCCCACCTCACTGCCGGACACAGTGAACCCCCCATCCTCCCCCCACAAACCTTCCCGCCGGAAGCCCACTCCGCATGCGCCTACTCCGCCCGAGCCTACGACCTTTCCCCTTGAAATCCGTGGCCCCCGCTTCCATCCAACCTTCTCACTATCACCTAAGCCCTACACCACAGCCCGGCCAATCCCTCCTGTCGTGGACCCACTTCAGATCAGCCCTCCAACATAGTCGTAACATTGCATGCTCGTCAACAACCGCCTCTGCCGCCGCCTACATATGCAAATTGTGGTATAAAGTTTTTGTCATGTTATTGTTTTTATCTTAGCAAAACTTGTACTGTGTGAGTGTTTATTCATTGTGCTAGTAGTTCATTCACCATTAAACTTGTGGGCGACTTTTGTGATTGCTTGAAATATTTGCGCCTCAGTCAAATTAAAATTAATATTCGTTTCCTTAACTATTTGCAATCGCTCGTGCCTCTGTCGTTTAGTTATGATAATTAATTACATGTTGCAATCTTAAGTGGAGCACTCTTGCACAAGCATTTCACGTCTTCGCATACAGGTGTGCATTTAGAGAGTCCACCCCGTATCGGCTCTGCCACTGCATCACTCGGTTTGGCTCGTGTCTAGGGCATTTTAAAAAAAATCAAGTAAATTAATTTTGGTGTGAACTCCCTCTCCCACTGATTACCAATGTGAGACTACTATTAGCCAGGACGGGTCAGACCGAAACTTCTCGCATGCAGCATCCGAAAGTAGCTTGTGCTTACGCCCGGAGCCCGAGATGGATCGAATAGCATCTCTGTTGTTCACGTGCAACCTCCTGCAACTGAAATAGGTCAGCACCGTGCATCCTCCTATGTAGGGCTAGACATATTATTCAAAACCCGAAAGTCGCTTGAATATTGAGCCGAATCAGAGTCGGTTAAACTTGATTCGACTCAATTTGAGTCGATTAAATTTGATTCGAATCTGATTTCGAGTCAATTTCGAGGCAGTCATAATCGCTCGAAATATGATTCAAATCAGCTCAGAATTAATTAAAAATATTATGTATTTTTTAATATATTCTTATTTTAAAATTAAAAAAAATTAAACCTAAATAAAAAGAATGAAGGTTTTAAGTGTTTCATTTGCTAAATTTATATGTTGCCCAATTTTATTTTGAGTCGAGCCGACTCGACTCGAAATCGATTTCGATTTCAAGCTGATTTCGAGCCGAGCCAAAATCGCGTGAACTCGACTAGATATCAACCTTAGTCCTCTGTGTGATGTGCCTATCTTAGTTCAAGCGACAACTCTCCTCCCTTGCCTCCTCAGTGTGTGCACAACAGGAACCAATCAGGGAGCGTTGTGTCACGACTCATCTTCTTCATGTCAGTCATGACAAGTTTCTAAAGAACTCTAGGAGCTTGGAGAGTAGACCATTCTAGAGAAGAGCCTAGATAATTCATGAAAGATGCGCATAAAAGATTATGGTAGAATAATCTAGAAAAAGGGTAGCCTAGATCCTTAAATTCTTTGGAGGGAAATTCTTTTGGTGCCTATATAAGGAGGTGGACCCCCCCCCCCCCATTTGTTCTTTACAACTCTTGGATTGTTCGGACTCTTCAAAGCTCTTTACAACTCTCTTGCTTTCTCATTTGAAGTGTTCTCTTACTCTTCGCGACACAACTATTTTTGAAGGAGGCAGACTTAGCTAGTTGCAATGGGACAAGGAAAGGAGCTAAGCCTGTAAGTGACATTGTCAAGGGGGCATGTCTGTGACAGTTGGTATCAAAGCGAGGTTAGCTCAAGTTTGTGGTTCGTGCCACTAAGGAGTAAGAGGGCTTGGAAGGGAACAAAAACTCTAGTATTGTTTATGAGCATAGTAGGGGGCAAAGGAGCAAAAGGGAAGGAATAATAGGGGCCAAAACAAGAGTCACGAAGGTTCCAACGTGGAGCAAAACATTATGGATCGTTCGGACTATGATGCATTGAGAGATGCTTACCTTGCTCTCCAACGGAAAGTGAGGAATATTTGTAAGTATTTTGACACTTTCCATATCAAACAAGAAAAGATGGGGATGGAATATGATCTTTTTAAAGAACAAGTGATGGCAAGTCGGAATCCACCCATAATATTTTTGACTCTATCATCAGCGACTATGAAGATTGCTTGACAAATCTTGAAACAAAAGTGGAAGATTTGCACAAGCGGGGCCCTATCAATGGTGGAAATTAAGTCATGGTAAACTCAAAACTTGATGTACCCAAACCCAAAACAATTGCAGGCAAATGAGATTCTTTGGAGGTAGAGAACAGTTTCCCATAGCAAAAAGAGAAATACTTGGAAAACTATGACCTCATAGATGAAGCATTGAAAGTACGTCATGCTAGTTATTATTAAAATATTGCTTCTATATGACGGCATGAGATACAAGAGGATGCAGTCAAAGGACTCTACCGAATTGATTCTTGGAAAGACTTTAAACAAGAATTGAGGAGGAATTTCATCCCTGAGAATGTGAAAGATGAGAACTTGAGAAAACTCAGGGAACTAAGTAGAAAGACTCCATTGGAGACTCAAAGAATTCAAAGCATTATTGTTACAAGCTTTGATGTCCCAAAACACATTCTCTGTTGAAATTGTTGAAGTGGAAGTGGTTGATCAAGCAGACCGCGCGACCTGGGCAGTCTGATGGTGCCACCAGGGCGGCCTGTTTGATGCGACTTGACTGTGATTCTTCAGCTGTTCCTTGAACCGGGCGGATAGGAGGTATATCCGCAGGGCGGATGTGGCGGTCTCCTTTTGTGCTCGCGGAGTCCGCCCATTGCGGACTGCGTTTGGAGATCGCAAGGTCTGCATATGCTCGTGCACTTGTTGACGTTCGTGGTTGGCGGACTGACTTTGGAGATAGCGATCTGGCTTCGTGTCCGCCGAGCTCACGCCATGTTCTTGGTGGGTTGCTGAACTTGGTTACAATCTGTGACAAGTCTAGGGTACTCGCAAAGTCCGCCAAGTCCGCTGGTTGACCGGGCGATCTGTGTCTGTTGGTCGTGGACTTGTGTGGCGGACTGGTGCCGTGTTCGCGGGCTGAGCGGGTTGGTGCTATGTCCGCGTGCAGCGTGCGGACTGTTGCAGTGAGGGCCGTTGTTGTGTCCGTGTTGTGCAATGTGCGGACTGGTGTGCTGTCCGCCAGATAACGGACTGGCTTCCTGGCTTGGCAAACTGAGCTGTCTGTTGCGAGCAAGAGTGGTGTCCCCATGTGTTGCGGACTGGTCCTTATTCAGGAGTGTTGGTGGATTAGCTTGTGGAACGATCATGTTCATGCAGACTGGGCGGTCTGGTGAAGGTAGTTTGCGGGCTGGGGGTGGTGTTTCTATCAGCTAGGGCGGTGATCACATCTCTCTCCGTACCTATAAATAGGATCCCCCGTTGACAACATAATCATTGAAGAACAGTAAGCACAACTCATATTGGAATCTGCGGACTGAATTCTTCAGACCGCGCGGCTTGCTGAAGTTACTTCTCTGTGCAGGTTGTGAGAACAGGTCCAAGCAGCTCTTCTTCTAGCTGGCGGTTTTGGGCAGTTCGCGAGTAGCAATCTGTGGAGCAGTTCTGAAGCGGCGGTCTGGTTCTGAAGGTTGTGGACTGTGTTCGTGCTAGAGCGGCTAGTGTTGTGTGCTGGTCTCGGCGGACTGACGAACTGCAGGTGCGGTCTGTAGCGGTCTCGGCGGACTGATCTTCCAGGCCGCATTTATCTTCCTGTGGGTTGTTTCTGTTCTGTTTGTTTTGTTACATACTGGCGAAATCATGTCTCGCCACGTATGTCTCGCTTTGTAAGGTGACAGATATTATCAATAAAGAACCTTGTTTGCTGCTGTGATCTAATTTTTAGTTGATACAACTCCTGCTCATTTCAAGATCCAAAAATTTAACATTCTCCTTTTGACGGGATCCAAAATTTGGTCAAAGAAGAAGCCAAGAGGAAGGACCCAAGGACCACAAGAGATGTCACTGTCATCGCGGAGTCTCACATTGAATTATAGTGTCAACCTAATCCAATCAAGGAAAGGAAGGAAAAGATGAGCTTTGAAAAAGGTGGGGGAGATCGTCGAGACAACAAGGCTACTCACTACAAGGGAGGATCACAGGTTTTGCCCGCCCAGCGAAAGGAGTTTGAAAAAAGAAAAAACTTTGCACCAAGAGGCGGATGCTACGTGTACAAGGGGCCGCATCCGATGAGCAATTGCCCAAAACTTGGATCATTATCAGCAATGGTGGAGAGCCACAATGTCACTCCATCGGAGGAAGATACATCTCAAATTAGTTCATTGCAACTACTAAACTTTTTGAATGTGCAGCCAGCAAACGATGCATCAAGCAAAGGGCTGAGATATGTGGAAGTTATCGTCAATGGGAAGGCCGCCAAGGTCTTAGTTGACACTAAAGCTTCCCACAACTTCATGACAAAGAGAGAAACCAAGAGGTTGGGCTTGCATGTTATGAAGGGCGGAGGTTGGATGAAGACATTGAACGATTAGGCAAGGCAGCTCGATGGAGTTGCACGAAATGTGAAGTTGCACACGGGCACATGGAAGGGTCGGGTGGACTTCTAAATATCACAAATTGATGACTTCAATGTTGTGCTTAGGATGGATTTTCTAGAAAAGATGCAAGCCATAGTAATGTCAGCTCATCACTCAATTTGCATCTTGGAAGAAGGAACTACATGCATGGTCTCAATGGTGCAAGACCATCAAAACATTACAAGGAAGAGCCTAAACATCTATCAATCATGCAGCTAGCGAGGGGATTCAAGAAAGGTGAACAACCATGTTTGGCAACCCTAAAGGAGGAAGAAAATGGTGACATGATGGAGGAGGTGCCTCACATCATTGTTGGTGTTCTCGCAAGGAAAGAAGACATCATGCCCGTTGATTTACCTCTAAAGCCACCACCGCGAAGGGAGGTGGATCACAAGATCGAGTTGGAGCCTGGGTAAAGCCACTTGCCAAAGCACCATATCGAATGGCTCCCCCAAAATTGAAAGGATTGAGGAAGCAACGACAAGTACTTCTGGAGTTAGGAATGATCAAGTCATCTAAGGCACCATTTGGTTCCCCGGTACTATTCCAAAAGGACAGAATGTTGCGGCTTTGCAAAGACTACCGGGCGCTAAATAAGGTAATGGTGAAAAACAAGTATCATATTCCTCTGATTGTGGATTTCTTCTACATGCTTGGGAAGGCAAGAATCTACTCCAAGTTGTACCTACAAAAAGGATATCATCAAGTGCGGATTGCCGGAGGAGATGAACCAAAGACAACTTGTGTCACAAGATATGGATCTTTCGAATGGTTGGTGATGCTTTTCGGTTTAATCAACGCACAAGCAACCATCTGCACTTTGATGAACCAAATATTCCACCCATACTTAAATAAATTTGCGGTGGTGTATTTGGATGACATTGGGGTATTCAGTGACGTCATTGAGGAGCACGTCAGGCATCTCAGCTTGATATTCCAAGTCTTGCGGGAGAATAAGCTATATGTGAAGAAGTCAAAGTGCTCATTTGGCCAAGAGGAGATATATTTTCTTAGACATGTCAGTAGACATGGCCAGCTGCGGATGGCAAGGACAAAGTACAAGCAATCGAAGGATGGTATCCGCCAACAAAGGTAACAAATTTACGATTATTTCTTCGCTTGGTGAATTACTATTGTAAATTCATCAAGGACTATTCAAGGAGGGTAGTGTTGTTGGCGTACCTATTGAAGAAGAACAAGGTTTGGCTTTAGACTGATGAATGCAAAAAACTCTTGAAGATCTGAAGATAATTGTTAGCACTGAATAGGCGCTTGTCTTGCCTGACTTCAACAAAAGATTTGAGTTGCATACAAACGCATCTGACTTTGCTATCGACGGGGTGCTAAGCAAGAAGATCACACCTTAGCAATTGAAAGCCACACATTCAATGAAATGGAACGAGGATACACAGTCCATGAGAAGAAGATGACTGGCATTATACACTGCTTACAGGTTTGGCGACATTATCTACTCGGGGCACAATTCGCAAACAAGACAGATAATGTTACAACGACATACTTTTAAACATAAAAGAAGTTGACGGGCAAGCAAACAAGATAGCAAGACTTCTTAGTAGAATTCAACTTCTTCCCGGAGCATAAGGAGGGGAGGAAAAATGTTGTGGTTGATGCACTAAGTCACAAAGCTGAGTTAACTATTATATCCACATCTAAAGGGAGTGCTTGAATATATAAGGCAAGGGTTGAATGAGGATCCTCTTGCCATACAACTCATGCAATTGGACAAGGAGGGCCGAGTAAGGAGATTTTGGGTAGAGGATGGGCTACTCTACACCAAAGGAAGACGGTTATACATCCTAAGGTGGGTGAAACCTACAAATGGATCTAATCAAAGAATTCCATTATATAAAATGGGCTAGACATCCGACACAGAAACGTGTTTTGTCTTTGATGGAGGGGTCTTATGTCTGGTCGTGGATGGAAGATAATGTTGAACTATATGTGAATACTTGTTTGTTCGTAAGCAAGATAGGACAACAAATAACCCACAGGATTGTTGGAACCATTGCCCATAGCAGAGCATCTTTTGGAGTCGGTGACACTCGATTTCATCAATGTTTTGCCAAAATCTGAAGGGTATGGATCGGTCTTAGTGATAGTGGATCAATTCTCTAAGTATGACACATTCATTCCTAGCAAGGGATACTACAGCAGAGGAGACCGCTCGACTATTTTTTAAAATGTGGTAAAGTATTGGGGGTTGCCTAGGACGATTATAAGTGATCATGACCCCCGATTTAAAGGAAAATTATGGATGGAGTTATTCAAATTATTGGGGTCCGAATTAAACTTCTCCACCAGCTTCCACCCTCAAACTGATTAGGCAGACCAAGATGGCGAATGCATTGCTCGAGTGCTACCTGTGACACTTTGTGAGTGCCAATCAACTAGACTGGGTAAAGTTGATCAATGCGGCACAATTCTCTTATAACTTACAATTAGTGTTGTAGATATCGGCCGACATGTCTGACATGTCGGCCGACATAAAGGTTTTGGGTGCAAACCGCAACGAAACTGATTTATTTGACAAAAATATCGTTTTGTAAAAAAACGGCGATATATCCCGATATATCGATATATCTCTAACCCGATATTTCAGTTATTATATTTAATATATAAAAAAACAAAGTTCACGGGAACCATATTTTTCTACTTCACGAGTCCATTTCACGCATTCGTCATTTCTCGCTCTACCCTAAATTTTACGGGAGAGTCGCTCTGGCGGAGTGGTAGACACTCGACAGCTCCTTCTCCGGTGACGAGGCAACGGATCGGCATCGCAGGCGAGGAGTAGACGACGAAGCCGGGCTTTCTACGAATTGGTATCGCAGGCGAGGACGCGAGGAGTCGATGTCGGGCTTTAGGGTTTCTGCTACTTCACTCCACTGTAAGCCTCCTTTTTCTTCTTTCCTCTTTTTTCTGCGACAATTGAAAGTTTTATTTGGAGTTATTATATTGATCAAGTCAAACCTCGAGTCAAAATAACGAATGTTACACCGGGTAGATCAGGGAGCCGCGTTCCAGGTAATGGTCGCGGATGGGAGCAAACTGAGGTGTGAAGGGGTGATGAGGGGAGTCGACCTGCGGATACAGGGGTACACTTGTCGCACTGATGTCTACTTGTTGCCTATCAGGGGATCTGATATGGTATTGGGAGTTCAGTGGCTGCGACATTTGCGGCGAGTCACTTTCGACTGGGATCAGATGATCATGGAGTTCACACAACTTGGACAGGAACATTGCATCCACGGCCTTAAATCAGGCCCACTGAAGGAAATCTCGGTTCGAAGTTTATAACGTCTATCCTAAGAGGGAAGTTCGATGGAGATGATTATGGGCCTAGTATCCTCTCCTCTTGACTCACCGGAAGTACCAGAACCGATGCGGCCCTTATTGGCTCAGTTTGCAGACATATTTCAGGAGCCTCAAACCCTGCCCCCGCCGAGATTCCGGGATCACGCGATCCAACTCGAGGTGGGATCGGAACCTACCAATGTCCGACCATACCGTTACCCGCACATCCAGAAGGAGGAGATCGAGCGTAGCATCCGGGAGATGCTCACTTCCGGGATCATCCGTCCCAGCACCAGTTCCTTCTTGTCACCCATTATTCTGGTAAAGAAGAAAGACGATTTTTGGCGATTTTGCATTGATTACCGAAGCCTGAATAGTTCAACCATCAAAGATAAATTTCTCATTCCCATGATCGATGAACTGTTGGACGAACTACACGGAGCATGTTTATTCACCAAGCTGGATCTGCGTTCCGGCTACCACCAAATTCGGATGCGGGAGGAGGACATTCATAAGACGGCTTTTCGGACCCACGATGAACATTACGAGTTCCTCGTGATTCCCTTCGGGCTTACCAATGCCCCCTCCAGCTTTCAGGCAGTGATGAACGAGCTCTTTCGGCCACTTCTACGTCGTTCTGTGTTGATTTTTTTTATGACATCTTGGTTTACAATGGTAGTTGGGCAGAGCATCTTCAGCACGTGCAGCATGTTCTAACCATATTGCGCCACAATCAGTTGTACGCTAAGCAGTCCAAGTGCTCTTTCGGCCAGACGGAGGTCGAGTATCTAGGCTATTTGGTTTCGGCCCAAGGGGTTCGGGCCAACCCGCACAAAATCGAGAGTATGGTCACGTGGCCCCGCCCCACGACGTTACGGGCCTTACGGGGATTCCACGGCCTCACGGGCTACTACCGGAGATTCGTAAAAGACTACGGCAAGATTGCACGGCCGCTAACTCAACTCTTACATATGGAGGCATTTGTGTGGCAGGACGACGCTGAGGTAGCTTTCCAGGCCCTGAAACGGGTCATGACGACTACACCGGTCCTCGCCCTACCGGATTTCAACAAGGAATTTGTGTTGGAGATCGATGCGTCCGGAGTGGGAATCGGTGCGGTTTTGATGTAGGACGAGAGACCATTAGCCTACTTCAGCAAGGCTCTCGCTCCCCGTACTATGGGATTGTCCACCTACGAGAAGGAAATGCTAGTCACCATACACGCCGTGACCCTGTGGCGACTGTACTTATTGGGGCAGCATTTCAAGGTCCGTACCGACCATCAAAGTCTGAAACATTTCCTGGAGCAACGACTAGCTTCCCCTCTTCAACAGAAATGGGTGACCAAATTGTTGGGTTATGATTGCGAGATCATCTACAAGCAAGGGAAGGAGAATGTGGTCGTTGATGCTCTCTCTCGCCTTCCGGAGAGCTCGCTCGTCCATATCTCGGGGCCCTTGATCGACACCCTCGACGACATACAGGCGGAGGTGCAACAGGATCTTGAACTCCGTCTTATTGTGGATGCACTACGACAGGAGCAGCCTACCACACCGGGGTGCCAGCTCCAAGGGGGGCACCTTTATTACCAAGGCCGAGTGGTCATTCCGCATTCCTCGTCCTGGAGGACAGTTATGATGCAGGAGTTTCATTCATCGCCGACAGGAGGCCACGCCGGCGTGCTCCGGACCCTCAAACGATTGAAGGCGAATGTCTTTTGGAAGGGCTTACACCGTGATGTTCAACAGTTTGTGCAGCAGTGTGAGGAGTGCCAAAGATAGAAATATGAAACAATCTCTCCGGCCGGGTTGCTTACCCCGCTGGAAATCCCACACCATATTTGGGAAACAGTCTCCATGGACTTCATTGACGGATTACCCAAATCTCAGGACAAGTCAGTTGTCTTGGTTGTGGTCGACAAACTCTCCAAATACGCACACTTTCTGGCCCTGAGCCACCCCTACACAGGCGAGATCGTGGCTGATCTTTTTGCTCGCGAAATCGTGCGCCTTCACGGCGTGCCTCGGTCTATCATCTCGGATCGTGACCCAGTGTTCGTGAGAAACTTCTGGAAGGAGCTCTTTCGACTATAAGGAACACGACTACGCCTGAGCACGGTCTATCATCCTTAGTCGGATGGCCAGACTGAGGTTCTCAATTGAGGGGTGGAAACATACTTACGCTGTTTTGTGATGGATGAGCCCCGTACATGGCCCCGATGGTTACACTGGGCCGAGTACTGTTACAATACCTCGTATCATACGGCCAGCGAGCTTATCCCGTTCGAGGTTGTATACGGCCGCCCTCCGCCATCTTTGGGCGTGATCGCGCCCTAGCTCTTTTGTGTGATAATCTCCGGGCAGCTCAGGACAGGATGAAGGTGCAGGCTGACAAACATCGGATCGAGAGGGAATTCGCCGTGGGAGACGAGGTCTTCCTCAAACTCCAAACTTACTGACAGCTTTTCGTCTCCCGCCGGGCGAATCAAAAGTTAGCACCACGATACTATGGGCCGTTCCATATTACACAGCGGGTGGGACCGGTGGCATACACATTAGCGCTTCCGGAAGGCTCTCGTATACACCCGACCTTTCATGTGTCCCAACTCAAGAAAAAGCTGGGCAATGTCGTCCAGCCAAACCCTCTTTTACCCGAGGCTACCATTGCAGGGGAGCTGCGCCCGTTACCGGAAGAAATATTGACGGTCAAGTGGAAGCAACATGTTCTGAATATCGGCCCGAAGTACTAGTCAAATGGAAAATTTTGACATCTACACACAACACCTGGGTCGAGCGGCTGGAATTCCGCGACTCGTTCCCCGACTTCCACCTTGGGGACAAGTTGGTGCTTAATGGGGAGGGGAATGTTATGCCCCCGAACGTGCTACGGTTCAAGGGGCATAAATATGCTCGACGATCTAAGGAGGCAGCAGGAAGCAACGGGGCTGAACCAACCGGTTCAGCCCCCATTCACTAATTCTCGGACCGGAGGGGCTGAACCACACGGTTCAGCACAGTTGGGGTCGGCCGGCCGTTGGTCCTGGGTATATATATACTCGGAACCCCTCTTGGAGCACTATGAAGAATTATATCCATGTATTTTCCGTCTCCCTCTCCCCTAACCCTAATTTCTCCTCTCTACCTCCCTATCCTCTTCTAGTAGCATAACAGGAACGTAATCACCTCTTCGCATCCACAACATCAAGCAATCATAAGCACAATTACAAAGAAAACCAACAAACTCATTCATCATGGCTAGAGATGTTTACCACATGTTTAATACAATGAAAATAATCTCCAAACATTCAAAAGATAAAGGGATTTCGTACCAAGTTCATGTTTATCAGCAATGGTGGAGAGCCACAATGTCACTCCATTCGCCTAGGCGTCGCCTAGGCGTCGCCTAGGCGTCGCGACGCCCAATTGTAAACAAGGCGTTTGGCGCCTTTTTTTTTACAAAAAATATGGGAATAGACTGCGGTTTATATATCAACCGCAGTCTATTTTATGAAATCGAGAATATACTGCGGTTATTTTAAAACCGCAGTTTATCCCATGAACCAGAGCATCGACTGCGGTTTGTACAATAACCGCAGTGTAGGTTGTAGAATAGACGGCGGTTGCTATATCAACCGCAGTCTATGCTACGATAGACTGCGGGTATTGTATAAACCGCAGTCCATTCTCACACCGACTGCGGTTCTTTTCAAACCGCAGTCTATTCCTTCCAGAGAATAGACTGCGGTTTGTACAATAACCGCAGTTGAATGTAGTATGGACTGCAGTTTATATAGCAACTGCAGTCGTTTCTATCTATTTTTAACCGTGGGCCGTAAAAATCTTGTGTTTCCCCGTGTTTTTGGTTCTTCTTTTTACAGTCCCTGCGCTTTGCGAGAAACCCTAAAGGCGATTTTGTTCAAGTTGCTGCTCTCCTTTGCTTCGAACGATTCTTTTTCGACAAAACTAATATTCTCACTTAGGTATACTATTTCTTAATACCTTTTCTCGGTTTTTGAACTTTTGATCTCTTTGCTCTTTGCTAAGCATTGTGTGTTTATTATTATTATACATTTATACATGTCTAAACCTCCTTAGGAACCTTGTTAAACATTTATACATTTATACATTTATACATTTATACATTTATACATGTATAAACATTGTGTGGTAGTAAGTAATAACTACTAACTAATAACTAGTAGGCAGTAGCTCAATATCATTGCGGTTTGGTATGAATTTTGTTTAGGTTTTTTGTATGGTTTAGGTTTTTTTTAGGGTTTTACAGGAAAATGTCGGACAAGGGATCTTCATCGAGGTCAACAAGAGGCTTCACGAAAATGAATGAATTGAATAAGCTTAGGCTAGAGGGGAGGAAGCTTATTATTTCTTTCCGTGATGATGGTCGCATTATTCCCGGTCCTGAAACAAATAAATTGATGAGTTTGATGGGATCTCTTGTGAAGTGTTATGTGCCAATTACATATGTTGCATGGAGGGATGTTGATAAACAAATTAAAGATCAAATATGGGCAGAATTAAATGTACGTAACCTTGTTATGACTTATGAGTGATTAGTGATTACATATCTTTGGTGTTTTAGTTACTTTTTAAGTGATATTTTATATTATTTTCAGATATTTTTTGATAATATTGATAGTCATTACAAGGCATTAATGAAAAGCATGGGTGAAAGTTGGAGGACTTGAAAATCCAAATTTTTTGTCAATTATGTAAAAAATGTTGATTTGGAGCATCGATACAATGTTCCTGTCAAATATAGTTTTATTACTGCCGAAGACTGGAGAGTTTTTGTCGACCATCGCACTACTACAGAATATATGGTTGTGTTCTTAACTTCTTATTAAATTCAATGTTTATATCATTTTTTAACTTTATAACTTATAACCAAATTAAGTATTAACACATTTATTTTTGTAGGAGAAAAGTAAGGTTAATACTGAGAGAGCAAAAGCACGAAAGACCTTTCATACTACTTCCAGAATGGGTTATTCTGGATTAGAAAAAAGAATGGTATTATCTCTCTACTTCTCTCTCGTTTTTTGTATTTTAAAATTTGGTTTCTCAATTATTTGTATGATAATTTATTTTCATTTTATTGTCAAGGTTGAACAAGGTGAAGCTGCACCAATTTCACGTGCGGAGTTATGGAAAGCCGGTCATAAAAGAAAGACGGGTGAATACATTAGTAAAGATGCAGCTGAATTGGCATCTAAAATGGTAAGTGTAAATGAATCATTTCATCATTTGTAAATTATCGATAGTAATATTTCTTGAGAAGTATATTTTCTTATCTGCAATTCTGTTCCAACTTCCAATATTTATTACTTTTGTTTAGGACGAGTTGTCGAGCCAAGAGTCCCAGAGTGCTGAAACAGTGTCACAGGGAAGAAATGACATCCTTGCATCTGTTTTAGGCCAAGAACATCCGGGCAGAGTTAGAGCTGGTGGCAAGTTTTCCACCATTACAAGATTTTTCAAGAATGATAGGCAGAGTGATAGGACACCCACACCAATAGCTCGTATTGAAGATGTTGAAGCTATAGTTCAAGAAAGATTGAGCCAACAACAAGAATTATGGATCCAAAAAGAACAAGAGCAACAAGAATTATGGATCCAAAAAGAACAAGCGCAACAAAAATTATGGAGTCAAAAAGAAGAAGCGCAACAAGCCGAGATTAGCACTATGAAGAATCAAATTGAAGAGCTTATGCGCATGTTTAGTGCTAGAACTGGAACAAGTGCTGCACTTCCAGTTGCACGAGTATTATTATGTTTAAATATTTATACTTTTATGAAATGTTATCTTCTTTTTTTGTTGCGCAGGTAAGTAATTATTTTTTGTTACTTTTTGGTTTCTCAGTCTCAGCCGGAGTACGAATCCAGGTCACATGAACCTGAGAGTAGTCAGAGTAGACATGAACAATTATCTTACAAGGTATTATAATTTATAATATTTTTTTTGACTTTTATGTAATCAATGAATTCAATATTGATGTCCACATTCTACAATATTAATTCTTTTATTTCCACAGACTAGTGAGACTGAGACTACAAATGAATTCATTGATATCTTGCCCAGTTTTATAAGTAAGATGGAGAATGAAGATAAAATAATATCTCTAATGTTAGATTCAACAGTATTTGGGAGTGTTGAATCAACATGTACGTACTTTGAAAATTCAGAGTTGTATGATTTTCTAAATATGAAAATGATTGGAGCTAACATCATATTAGCATGTATTGGGTGAGTATTGTGCATCTGACTACTGAGTATCAAATATTATAAAATTAAGAATTTTTATTAATATATAAATTGATTTTGAATTTACATGTTTTTGCAGGTACATAGACTCACAATTAAAGAAATTTACATACAATACTGGTGTATATTTTCATAATCCACATTCCATTTTTGCTATTAATGATGACTATGCCAAAGAACATTTAAAAACACGAGTTGAAGATCTAAAAATCAGGCTTAGGACGCTTAGTCAACTCCAATCAGATTCTTTATTATTTGTGCCCTATAATAGATTGTAAGTATGAAAAATCTTTGTATCAAATATCAATGATTATTACTATTTTTTATTCTAATTAAGTTATTAATTATTTCATTTGTTTCACAGAGAACATTGGATGTTGGCTATTATTGATTATAATAATTATACAGTTTATTGGCTTGATCCCTTAAATAATGACATTCGTGATGATATTAAAAATGTCATTACAAAGTAAGTTTATTAATGTGTTATTTACTTACTTTCCTAGTTGTTTACATTTTGCTATAAACTGATTCTTTTTTTATTTTATGAAGAGCATTAAAAGATTTAGCAAAAGAGCAGCGTACCAGTTTTAAAAAAATAAAACTTACAAAGTTGATTCCGGTAAGTTTTATATGTATAGCCTATATGAGTATGTATTGTAATTTAAACATTTGTAATTAAAATACTTACCAATTGTTTATTTATGTTACTGTGTAGTGCCCAAAACAAGCAGATAGTATTCAATGTGGGTATTATATCATGTGCTACATGATTGATATAGTTGATGCTCTTAAAATTAGGCCAATGTCATCATTGGTAAAGGTATGTGACGTTACTGTCTAGTGCATGTAGATTGGTAATAATTATGTTAAATTGATTTTAACTATTTTTGTTTTATTGCAGATCTATCATGGAGTGACACAATTTTCGCAGGAGAAAATAGATAATATTAGAAATATAATTTGTCATTATATAATCACTTATTGTGTTTCATGAATCATGATTTGATTGACACATGACAAATGTATTTTTGTATTGCTAGATTTATCATGAAGTGTCTTGTCTATAGTGATGAACTGATGATCTTATGGTCTTGTTGACTCTTCTAAATGAGCATGTCTTTTAGAGTTTTTTAAATTGTTCATTGTGATGATTTCTTTAGCCGTTATTTATTTCATTGTCCCGACCTAACTTTGCAATCTATAGGTCCTGTTTGTGAAAAATGGAAGACCAAAACACCAACATTCTTGCTTCATCCATTGGTAGCAATGACCTTGATCCAAAAACGGATCATAAACGAAAAGCAAAGTCAAATGATTCTGGTTGGAAGTATGGTCATTGGCCCAACCTATAAGATAAAAATACAGTTAAATGTAATTTGTGTGGTAGATTGATAAAGGGTGGTATCAAAAGGTTGAAGCAACACTTATGTGGCGGGTATGGAGATGTATCCAAGTGTTTGAAGACTACTTCTGAAATAGCAGCTGAGATGTATTCAGCTTTAAATGCTAAAAAAAGGACAATGTGCATCTGACTGTTGATGATGACAATGAGAGTGACAAAGAAAGAGAGCCAACGGGGTCACAAAATGTATCCCCGGCATTGTCTATAGCTAAAACGTCATTTGTCCCAAGTTCTGGGACAAGTGCCAAAAAAAAGGAAAGTAATCCACTTGCCACAAAAAAGGGGGCCTATGGATGCTCATGTGAGGCGTGCTCCTGAAGATGTAGTAGATGATAGACGTGCAAAAGGTCCTGCACAAACTACTATCGAGAGATGTTTTAGAACACCTGAAGAGAAAAAGAGAGTTGATAGTTATGTTGCTGATTGGATCTATGAATGTAGAATTTCATTCAATGCCGCAAAGGCACGAAGTTTTGAAGTCATGCTTGAAGCAGTTGGACAGTATGGGCCTGGTTATAAAGGCCCTAGTTATCATGATTTGAGAGTCTCATTGCTAAAAAATACAAAAGATAAAGTCATGGAGATGAAGACAAACTATCAAGCGTACTGGAGGAGATATGGTTGCACACTTATGTCAGATGGTTGGACAGACAGGAGAGGGAGACATTTGATCAATTTCCTAGTCAACTGTCCAGAAGGATCCTATTTTATGGGTTCCGTATATGCATCCAGTCATATTCAAGATGTCACAATGTTATCAGATTTGCTTGATAGTAACATTAGAGAGATAGGAGCAGAGTGTGTTATTCAGGTAATTTTTTTGGTTTCATTAATTTAGTAATTTTCATATTTCAAGTTTAATAGTCTACACTCTACAGCTTTCAATAATTACAAATGTCTGCACTCTGCAGGTGGTGACTGACAATGCTTCTAATTACAAGGCAGCTGGTAAAATTTTAATGGAAAAAAGACCTACATTATTCTGGACTCCTTGTGCAGCTCATTGCATTGATCTAATGCTAAAGGATATAGGCAAGTTACAACAGAACAAAATAGTGATAAGAAAGGCAAGAATGATTACAAATTTCATCTACAGACACACTCGTTTACTTGATGCAATAAGGACTACTATAGGCGGTGATCTAGTGAGGCATTCAGTAACTAGATTTGCAACATCATTCCTTACTCTACAAAGTGTGCTTAAGCATGAGGAGAAGCTGAAATTATTCTTTGTGTCGCCCTCGTGGAATGTCGCGAATTTGGCAAAAACTGAAGCCGGAAAACAGATTGTTGAAATAATACTTTCAACCAATTTTTGGAATGGAGTAAGAGATTGCCTAAAAGGAGGAAAACCACTGATTGCAGTTTTGCGATTAGTAGATGGGGATGAAAGGTCGGCTATGCCTGAAGTATATGTTGCAATGGAAGAAGCCAAACAAAAGATCAAACAACATTTTGATAACAAAGAAAGATTATTTAAGAAGATTATTGAGATTGTTGAAAATAGATGGACAAATCAAATGGAGCAAAAATTGTATATGACGGCTTTGTTTCTAAATCCAAGCAAATATTTTGAATATGAGGAACAAAATAATGATGATGCCTGGAAATTTCAAGATGCTTTCAATGATGTTATTGCAAGACTAGTGTCCGATCAAGAATTGCAAGACAAGATTGCCGAGCAAGATACTAACTACAAAGCATCTCGAAATAGTTTTGGAAAGTCTATGGCTATTAGGCAACGAACCACCTTAAATCCAAGTAAGTATTGTTTACATTTTTATTTTTTCTTAAATTATTTATATGTCAAACAATTTATATTTGTCTTAAATGAATAGTGGACTGGTGGGGTGCACATGGAGGACCAAATGTTGACCTTACAAAGGTAGCATTGCGCATAATTGGCTTATGTTGTTCTTCTTCTAGTTGTGAGCGCAATTGCAGTACTTTTGAGTTTGTAAGTACTAAGTATACAAATATTCAATAAAAATTTTAATATGTTATATTTACTAATTTACCAATAAGTTTGAAATTATCTTGATTCAGATTCACACAAAAAAAGAAATAGATTGGAACATCAAAGGTTTAGTGATCTTGTATACATCCAATATAATCGGCGTCTACAAGCACGATTCCAAGAAAGACGTGAAAAGGGAAGAAATTACAACCCTTTGGTGCTTGATGAGCTCGACTGGAGTAGTGAGTGGATGGTGAACAAACCAGAGGAAGCTCTAGTTTTTGATGATGATAATCTCACATGGGATGCTGTAGAGAGAGCTCTTGGAACTGGGGCTCGAAATTTACGAAGTGGAGTTGGAACTAATCTTCAAATAAATGAACTAATAGCTCAATGGGACGAAGATTTAGATCATTTTGTAGTTGCCAGTGATGATGAAGATATTTATGATAATTATGGGCAAATGGCGAGTACCTCCATCCAACCAAACACCTGCAATGTCAATGACGACTTACTAGATGATGATTCTAGTTGACCTTGTATGATTATTTAAAGTTAATGTTAAAAATATTATTCATGCTAATATGCTATTTTTGTGTTCCCTTTTTGTTATTGCTTTCTCTGAAGTTTGTCTTGAGTCTTGACCATTGATAGATGATTGCCACTGTTTTTTCTTACTGTTACATGCTTACTGCTTCATGGTATTTGAGAATTGAGATAGGTCATAGGTATGAATGTATTGATGTTTGAGAATTGAGGATTTGAGATATCATGAATTCATGATTCATGAATACATGATATTGGTAGTTGGAACTTTGAACATTTGTGCTTGCTAGTTGCTAGTTGCTACTTGCTACTTGCCTACTTCTTGTCATATGATCATATCAGGTGTTGAGATTTGAGAATTGAGATATGAAGATATCATGAATTCATGATATCAGAAGATTCAGAAGCTATACTTAGTTGCTAAGTGCTAACTGCTATGCTTAGTTGCTTACTGCTAACTGCTAGTCTGCTATGAAGAACAAAAAAATCTCCAGCTGTGTTTGTAATTGGTAAACAATTTATTTAAAAAAAGGAGCTTTAGACTGCGGTTATTATAATAACCGCAGTCAAGTATGGCAGGCATACTATAGACTGCGGTTATTTTTGTAACCGCTGTCTATATATGACTATCGACTGCGGTTATTCGAATAACCGCAGTCGATAGTCAATAGATATATACTGCGGTTATTATATTAACCGCAGTATATATCACATATACTGCGGTTATTAAACAACCGCAGTCTAGAACATGTATACTATAAACTGCGGCTAGTATAACACCGCAGTCTATATTATGTGTACTATAAACTGCGGTTATTAGAAGACCGCAGTCTATAGCATGTATACTATACACTGCGGTTATTATACAACCGCAGTATATAGCATGTATACTATACACTGCGGTTATTATAATAACCGCAGTCTATATTATAGACTGCGGTTATTATAATAACCGCAGTCGATAGACTTCTTTTTTAAAAAAAAAAATGGCGCCTTGCGACTTGCTCGCCTTAGTGTTGCCTAGGCGTCCGCCATGACGCCTAAGCGTCAAGGCGCTCAGCGCTCGCCTTGGTTCGCCTTGACGCCGAGACAAGAATGATTACAACAACAACAAAACTCAAGCCTTTATCCCGCTATAGTGAGATCGGCTATATGGGTCTTTTGTCATCATTGTGTCTTATCCTTAGTCATAATCGTACTAATGCCTAAGTACATCATGTCTTTTCTTATAGTTTCATTACAAATCTTTATTGGTCTACCCTTCCATGTTTATCAAGTCTAGTGACTAATCTCTCATAATGCCCAACAGGTGCCTCTATTGGTTGTCATTGTACATGTCCAAACCATCTTAGTCAAGCTACTCTCATCTTCTCTACAATTGGTGACACTCATGTCTTATCCCTAATACATTCATTCCTAATTTTATCCAGTCTCGTGTGTCCACACATCCATCTAAGCATTACTATCTTCGCAACTCCCTTTTTTGCTCATATACACAATTCACTGTCCAACACTCGGAACCATAAAGCATCGCTAGTCTAATTGTAGTACGGTAAAACTTGTCTTTAAGTTTTTGTTTGAACGGGAGGAAAATATGTTATTGCTTGAAATATGTGGACACCCTCCTATATATAGGAGTTAGAATAATAAAGATGATAAAAGAAATAAAACCACCAAAATCTAACACTCCCCCTCAAGTTGGGCTTGTGATATCTGTTATGCTACTAGAAGGTGAGAGATGGATTGAAAGAAAGAGAGCTAGGGGAAGGAGAAGATATTAGGGTTAGGGTGAGAAAGAGAGGAGAATACCTGAGTAAATTCTTCATAGTGCTCCAAGGGAATTCCGGGTATATATATACTCGTAACAAAGGTGGTCGGACGGTCCCCCATATGGGTTGAACCGTGTGGTTCAGCCCTGCCAGTCCGGTACTTAGTGAACGGGAGCCGAACCGGATGGTTCAGCCTCGTTGCTCCCTGCAGCCTCCTTAGGTCGTCGAGCATAATTATGCCCCTTGAACCGTAACACGTTCGGGGGCATAACATTCCCCTCCCCATCAAGCACCAGCTTGTCCTCAAGGTGGAAGTCGGGGAACAAGTCGTGGAACTCCAACAGATCGACCCAGGTATTATTTGCAGATGTCAAATTTTTCCATTTAACCAGTATCTCGAGGGGATACTCGGTACTGCGTTGCTTCCACTTGGTCATCAATATTTCCTCTGGTGAGGGCCGCAGTTCCCTCGTTGTGGTGGTCTCAGGTAAGAGGGGGTTCGTCAGTACGGCGTCGCCAAGCTTCTTCTTGAGTCGGGAGACATGAAAGGTGGGGTGTATATGGGAGCCTTCCGGAAGCGCCAAGGTGTAGGCCACCGGTCCAACCCGCTGAGTAATGTGGAACGGCCCATAGTATCGTGGGGCTAACTTCTGATTCACCTGGCGGGAGACGGAGAGCTGTCGGTAGAGTTGTAGTTTGAGGAATACCTCGTCTCCCATCGCGAATTCTCGCTCGGTCCAATGTTTGTCAGCTTGAACTTTCATCATGTCCTGAGCTTCCCGGAGATTATCACGCAGGAGGACTAAGGTGTGATCACGATCGCGCAATAGTCAGTCGACCGACAGAAGAGTTGTACTGTCGGGCTCATACGAGCCCAAAGAAGGCGGAGGTCGTCCATAGATAACCTCGAACGGTGTAAGCTTGTTGGTCGTATGATAAGAGGTATTGTAGCAGTACTCGGCCTAGTGTAACCACGGGGTCCATGTGCGAGGCTCGTCCATCACGAAGTAGCGTAAGTATGTTTCTACCCCGCGGTTGAGAACCTCTGTCTAGTCGTCCGACTGAGGATGATAGGTCGTGCTTAGGCGCAACCGTGTATCTTGTGACCGAAAAAGCTCCCTCCAGAAGTTACTCACGAACAATGGATCGTGATCCGAGATGATGGACTGGGGCACGCCATGATGGCGGACGATCTCGCAAACAAAAAGATTGGCCCCGGTTTCTCCATTATATGGGCGGCTCATGGCAAGAAAATGTGCATATTTGGAGAGTTTGTCGACCACGACCAAGATGACCGACTTGCCCTGAGATTTGGGTAGGCCGTCGATGAAATCCATGGAGACCGTATCCCAAATATGATGGGGAATTTCCAGCAGGGTAAGCAAGCCGGTCGGCGAGGTTGTTTCATATTTTTGTCGTTGGCATACCTCACACTGTTTCATATTTCTGTCGTTGGCACACCTGTGTGACCTCCCGTCGGGGATGAATGAAACTCCTGCATCATAATTGTCCTCCGGGCTGAGGAAGACGGAATGACTACGCGGCTCTGATAATAAAGGTGCTCCCCATGTAGTCGGTACCCCGGTACGGTTGGTTGCCCCTGTCGCAATGCGTCCACGATGATCCCGAGGTCGGGATCCTGTTGCACCTCCGCCTGGATGTCTTCGAGGGAATCGATCAAGGGCCCTGAAATGTGGATGAGCGAGCTCTCCGGAAGGCGGGAGAGGGCATCAGCGGCCACATTCTCCTTCCCTTGTTTGTAGATGATCTCATAATCATAACCCAACAATTTGGTCACCCACTTATGTTGCAGAGGGGAAGCTAACCGTTGCACTAGGAAATGTTTCAAACTCGGGTGGTCTGTGCGAACCTTGAAGTGATGTCCCAGTAAGTACGGCCTCCGTAAGGCCACTGCGTGTAAGATGGCGAGCACCTCCTTCTCATAGGTGGCCAAGCCCAGAGTCCGCGGGGCGAGAGCCTTGCTGAAATAGGCTAATGGTCTCCCTTCCTGCATGAAAACCGCTCTGATGCCCACCCCGGACGCATCGGTCTCCAACAAGAACTCCATGCTGAAATCTGGTAGAGCGAGGACTGGTGTAGTCGTCATGGCCCGCTTTCGGGCCTGGAAAGCCGCCTCAGCGTCGTCCTGCCACACAAATGTCTCCTTCTGTAAGAGCTGAGTAAGCGGTTGTGCAATCTTGTCGTAGTCCTTCACGAATCGTTGGTAGTAGCCCGTGAGACCAAGAAATCCCCCGTAAGGCCCGTAATGTCGTAGGACGGGGCCACGTCACCATGCTCTCGATTTTGTGTGGGTCGGCCCGGACGCCGTGGGCCGAGACCAAGTGGCCCAGATATTCAACATCTGCCTGGCCGAAAGAGCACTTGGACTGCTTGATGTATAACTGATGTTGGCGTAATATGTTGAGAACCTGTTGCACGTGCTCGAGATGCTCCGCCCAACTACTACTGTAAACCAAGATGTCGTCATAAAATATCATCACGGATCGACGTAGAAGTGGCCGAAAGAGTTCGTTCATCACCGCCTGAAATATGGAGGGGGCGTTGGTCAGCCCGAAGGGCATCACGAGAAACTCGTAATGTCCATCATAGGTCCGGAAAGCCGTCTTATGAATGTCCTCCCGCATCCGAATTTGATGATAGACGGAACGCAGGTCCAGCTTGGTGAATAAGCACGCTCTGTGTAGTTCATCCAAGAGTTTCTCGATCATGGGAATGAGAAATTTATCCTTGATTGTAGAACTATTCAGGCCTCGAAAATCAACGCAGAACCGCCAAGAGCCGTCTTTTTTCTTCACCAGAATAATGGGTGATGAGAAGGAACTGGTGTTGGGGGATGATCCCGGCGGTAAGCATCTATCAAATGCTACGTTCGATCTCCTCCTTCTGAAAGTGCGAGTAGCGGTACGGTCTGATAATGGTGGGCTTCGACCCCACCTTGAGCTGAATCGCGTGATCTCGAAATCTCGGTGGGGGAAGGGTGTGTGGCTCTTGGAAGACGTCTCCATACTGGGTCAAAAAGGGCCGCATCGGCTCGGGTACTATAGAGGATACAGGTGGGGACGCTGCGAGGCCCATAATCATCGCCATCGAGCTTCCCTCTTCAGATAGACGTGCCAAACTATGAACCGAAATCTCCTTCAGCGGAGATGATTTGAGGTCGTGGATACAGTGTTCCTGTCCAAGCTATGTGAACTCCATGGTCATCTGGTCCCAATCAAACGTGACTCTTCGTAACTGTCGCAGCCACTGAACTCCCAATACCATATCAGATCCCCGAATAGGCAGCAGGTAGACATCGGTGCGGCAAGTGTACCCCTGTATTCGCAGGTCGACTCCCCTCATCACCCCTTCACACCTCAGTTTACTCTCATCCGCTACCATGATCTGGAACGCGGCGTCATGATCCACTCGGTGCCCCACCTTCCTTGTCATGGTTGGGTTGATGAAGTTGTGGGTACTCCCACTATCAATCAGTATTGTGACCCGCTCCTGGGCTACCTTCCCGGCTATGCGCATAGTGAGGGGGGTCGTGCACCCCTCCATCGCCTGGATGGATACCCCGAACTCAATCAGGGTCAAATCCCCCTCTAGGTCCAGCTCGGTGGTGTCTTCCTCTTCATCCTCCTCTGTCAGCATGAAAACCTGAATTTTCTGACACTTATGTCATGGAGTATACTTCTCGTCGCAGTTGAAACACAATCATTTTCCCTCCTCGCCTGAAGTTCTGGCCATGTCAGTCGCGTCACCGTCGGCCGCCCGATCGCCGGCTGGTCTCTCCTAGCCAGTGGGGGGGTCGTAACCGCCTTTCCTGTGGTGCGGATCCGCTGTCTATTGAAGCGTTCCTCCCGTATCCATGCCAGGCTGATAGCATAACTCAGGCTGCGGGGCATATAGGCATGAACCTCATCTCTGAGGTGATCATTTAGCCCAGAGACAAAACAGCTCAGCAGTGTTTTCTCCTCCCAACGTACCCTGTTGGTCAACCTCTCAAACTCGGTGTGATACTCTGTCACTGTTCCCCCTTTTCGTAGCTTCTGCAGCATGGCTTCGACGTCTTCGTACTATAAAGGGCCAAAACGGGTTGAGAATTCCTCTACGAACTCGGTCTACGGCGCATAATCTAGTCCCCTCAAGAACCACTGCGTCCACTGATAGCCGTCATTCTCCAGGTGGAAAGCTGCCAGTTGTACCCATTGCTCCTCGAGAATTTCTTGATAATGGAAAAAAAGTTCCGCCTTTTGTATCCACTCGAGCGCATCCCCTCCTCTGAATTTCAGAAAATTCATGTGAGTCCTCTTGGGTGGCATGTGGGCCCGCTGATGCGCCTGCTCAAACCCTCCCAGCTCATGTCCGTACTCGGCTGCCCTCTGCTGCTCCATAGGGGGGTATGGTCCCTGGGGTCTGGGGAAGTGCATTCCTCCTTGGGACGCAGCCGAAAAAAACCGATCCCTTCCTAGTTCGCCTCCGGGGTGTTGTCCATTACCATAGTTACCCGCCGGTGGTGGCCGCATGTGCCATTGGTCTCCCATTCCATAACCCGTAGGTTGTCCGACATTCCGTGGAAGGGGTAACAGTCCAGCGACTCCCCTGAGGGAAGCACCCGGAACCCCAGAAGGTCGAGACTGCCCTTCCGCTTGCTCCGGAAACCGCCTGAAGGTCGTGCGGCCTGCGCCGACCTCGCCCCAGCCTGTCTGTTAGCCGCCCATGGCGGAAGATCCCGCCGCATGCTCCGGTGGTTGCTCGTAGCCCGTTCGGCCCATCCCGGCGTCGACGCAAGCCGGCTGATGCCCGCTCATGTCAGAGGGGGGTAACGGGTTCCCGTCGTGCCCGATAGCGGCAAAGCCGCTCGCGCCCAGGGGCGGAATGTGCTGCAGAAACGGGTCGGGGGCTTCCGCCTCCGATCCGTCGGTAGCTGTGGCTTTTCCTTTCAAACTTTGAGTTAGGAGGGTCTTGATCTCCTCCATGCGGGCATCCATTTGCTCCTCCAATTGTTGGGTTGAAACCTTCATCCTTTCTTCCATGGTCGTGATCGTGTCCGTCAAGCCGATGTAGTTCTCCTCTAACAAAGCCAATCGACCGACCTCTTCATGCGAGCGGATGTTAACCCTGGTTGGAGGAAGGAGTCCTCTAATACCAAATGTTATGCTACTAGAAGGTGAGAGATGGATTGAGAGAAAGAGAGTTAGGGGAAGGAGAAGAAATTAGGGTTAGGGTGAGAAAGAGAGGAGAATACCTGAGTAAATTCTTCACAGTGCACCAAGGGGATTCCCGGTAAATATGTACCCAGAACCAAGGGGGCCAGCCCCCCCCCCCCCCATATGGGCTGAACCGTGTGGTTCAGCCCCGCCGGTCCGGTACTTAGTGAATGGGGGCTGAACCGGATGGTTCCGCCCCGTTGCTCCCTGCAGCCTCCTTAGGTCGTCGAGCATATTTATGCCCCTTAAACCGTAACACGTTCGGGGGCATAACAATATCCGTCACACCCAACTTGGATATAATGCTACCAAACTCCTTATGAGACAAGGCCTTTGTAAGCACATCAGCGAGTTGTTGATCAGAGGGGACAAAAGGAGTGTTAATAACTCCCCCCACTATGTTTTCGTTGATGAAGTGTCAATCGACTTATGCATGCTCAGTGCAATCACGCTGGACAGGATTATGAGCGATGCTAATGGCGGCCTTGTTGTCACAGTATAGTCTGATGGGGTCGTTGTCACGAATCCCAAGTTCGAGCAAAAGAGATCGAATCCACATTCCTCACATATTCCCTGAGCCATAGCCTGAAATTCTACTTCTGTACTGGATCTGGCAATAACATGTTTTTTGCTCCTCCAAGTCACCAGATTTCCTCCAACCAAGGTACAGTACCCGAAAAAGGATCTACGATCATCAACAAACCCTGCCCAATCAGCATCTGTGAAAACTTCAATGGATAGTTCCGGAGAGGTCTTGAGATATCTGAGAATCCGACGGGTATCCAAGTGGTATGATTTGGGAGAATGCATGTACTGTCTGATAACTCCGACAACATATGATATGTTCGGACAAGTATGAGATAGGTAGATGAGTCTCCCCGCCAGGCATTGAAAGTCACTGATATTCATGACTGGTTTTCCACCATCTCTTCCCAACCTATGGTTCACTTCAATGGGGGTGTCAGCGGGTCTACACTCACTCATCCTCGTAGTCTCTAGCAGGTCAAGGATGTACTTCCTCTGTGAGATAAAGATATCATGCTTGGATCTAGCAACTTCTATGCCAAGAAAGTAATTGAGCTTATCAAGATCCTTGACCTCAAATTCACTAGTCAATCTAGTCTTCATTTTTTTTATTTCTTCCATGTCATCCCCAGTTATAGCAATGTCATCCACATAAACTATCAGCGCTGTCAATTTCCCTTGTATGTGCTTTACAAATAGAGTGTGATCGGCATTACTCTGAGTATATCTGAATGTCACCTTCGCACGTTGAAACCTTCCAAAACAGGCCCTCGGGGATTGTTTTAGGCCGTAGAGAGGCTTTTTCAGTCTGCATACCTTTCCCGCAGATTCCTCAGGGATAAGACCAGGAGGTAGAGACATATAAACTTCCTCTATCAAATCTCCATGGAGGAAGGCATTCTTCACATCCAACTAGCTGAGACTCCACCCTTTGCAGACAACGTACAAGAGCAGAATACGGATCAAATTCATCTTTGCAAGAGGAGAAAAGGTTTCCTGATAATCAATTTCGACAGGCTACCAACCTAGCCTTGTAATGATCCACAAAATCTTGTGAGTTTTGTTTTACTGAAAAATCCACTTACATCCAACCACGGTCTTGCCTTGAGGAAAGTAAACAAGGTCCCATGTGCAATTCTTCCCAAGAGCTATCATCTCTTTCCGCATAGCATTTTTCCACTTTTGGTGCCTCGGAGCTTCCTGCCACGAAGAGGGAATGGAAATGGAGGCAAGAGAAGTGACAAAGGTTCTATGCTGGGAAGACAATGAGTCATAAGTCACATAATGAGATAAGGGATGACGAGTGGAAGCACGGTTATCTTGAGGACAGGTGGACGGATCAGGTGTGGACTCTGGTACAGTGTGCCCAAGCTGACTGTTTGTGCCCCTTCGACGACGAGTATAAACATGGAACGGAGGAATATGGCGAGGTAGCAGAGACAGCGGCAGAACTACAAAAGGAATAGTAAGCTAATATGGAGGAGATATAGGTAGGGAAATGGTTGGGGAGCTTGCTTCCATGGTACCAGTCTCCCCCTGAAGAGAGCACCCGTAATAAGACTCTGATTCATGAAAGGTGACATCCATGGAGAAAAACAATTTACAGTCTCGGGATGAAAACATGTATATCCTTTTTGGGCGTTCGAGTAACCAATGAAGACACACTGAGGCGCCCGGGGATCCAGCTTAAAGGTGTGATGCATATGGACAAAACACTCACAGCCAAAGATACGAGCAGTGCGCTCACTAGAAAGGATATGGAGAGCTTCTAACAGAGTTTTGTGGTTGAGGATACGAGTTGTTAGGCGATTAATCAGATGCGTAGTCGTGAGGACAGCATCCCCCAGTAGTATTTGGGTAGGTGTATCTGCAGTAATAAACAATGAGCGACCTCCAGGAGGTGTCGATTCTTACGCTCGTTGACCCAATTTTGGGCATGAGTGTACCCACAGGAAGTTTGGCGAATGATTCCCAAGTCACAAAGGTAGCGTTCAAAGTGAGAGTCAATGTACTAACAACCATTATCACTTCGTAAAACACGCACAGTGACATTGAATTGATAGGTAATCATTTTATGGAAACGCTGAAATAAAGAAAAAACATCAAATTTGTTTTTCATGTGATAAACTCATGTGCATCTAGAAGAACATTCGATAAAAGTAACAAATCATTTGCACCCCGAAATAGAAGTAACAGGGCTAGGGCCCCAAACATCAGAATGAATAACCTCAAAAGGTGTAGCACAATGAGGGGATATTTGAGGAAGAGATGCTCGTTTGTGCTTACCCAGTTCACAGACATCAACGAAAACTATTAAAAATAGAGGACGACATAGCAAGAAACAATAATTTCATAACAGAGATAGAGGGATGTCCCAGGCGACAGTGTCAGGAATCCAAAGTAGACGACAAAGCGACATGAAGGGCATGCGAAGTAGAAATCGGGCTGGAGGGGTCAAACAAGTACAGTCCATCGAACAGTTTAGCAGAGTCAATCACCTTCTCCATCGTCAAGTCCTGAAAGATACAAGAAGAGGGGAAAAAGTCACTGAGCAATGCATAGAGTTAGTCAATTGACTCATAAATAAAAGATTTCGAGTAAATTTAGAAACATGAAAAACGGACGAGAGAATGAGAGAGGAGCAGGGAATGGTTCATTTGCCAGTAATAAAGGAAAAGGAACCATCATCTGTTGAAACCAAAACTGGGTCTCAACGAGAGTTCGGACCCAAGGGGGTAGCTTGCACCTACTTCTCTCAAGCGAGAGCACCTGACCAGCTGCTCGGAACAAAGAGACAGACCTCGATCTTCAGCAAGGAGGTCCCGCCACACACCCGGAAGATCAAAGAGAACTTCTCCTCCCTAACCAATGTTGAGCTGGGCACCCTGGTGGCCCTTGAGAGCACTCGCTAACCAGAGTCAGCCTTAGGGAGGGGGGAGGACAGAGCAAGAAGAAGTTGTCGACCAAGGTGCTCATGGGGGTCAGTTTATAGTTTTTCAAGTTTGGCTTGCAAATAGCGGAGTCCTGACTTTTTGTTTTACTAAACGCAGCTCAAAACGGTCTGCCAACAGCATAACTCCGCTGTTTGGAGGGGATACTAGCAAACCTAAAGAGGTATCCTGGGGTGGGTGAGTGCCCGATGAAGCTGGGACTCGCCACTCACCCTTAACTTGTACCTCGCCCCTAGAGGGCTGCACTCGCCCCAGGAAGTCTGGATCTCGCCCCTGGGGGGATGGAGTCGCCCTAGGGAGCTTGAACTCGCCCCTGGGGATCTGCACTCGCCCCAGGGAGTCTGGATCTCTCCCCTGGGGGGCTGCACTCGCCCTAGGGAGCCTGGACTCGCCCCTGGGGGGTTGCACTCGCACCAGGGAGTCTGGACTCGCCGCTGGGGGCTGCACTCGACCCAGGGAGTCTGGATCTCGCCCATGGGAGGTGACCTACTGCACTCCTAAGTGGGTGAGAACCTTTAGGTCATCATCGATTCCATCTAATCTCGACGAATTACGGGTTATACATCAGCGACACTCACTTTGTTAAGACCCGACAACGGAGAGTAAGATACAAAACCTAAAGCAGTGTCGGTCATATGATCGGTGGCTCTGCTGTCAATGATCGATTGGGTGGAGGGGCAGCTAGAAGCAGAATGAGCACCCAGGGGCCCCTGGTGGGCATATAAGGATGAGGAAGTAGAAGTCTACGAAGGATGGTCGTGCATGAGATGGCAAAAGGCAAGAATTTCGTCCGAAGAGAGCTAGAGGGGATACCGGAGAGGACGTATCATCAGAAGCATCAGAGAGATGAGTAGAGCGGGGCCGGGAATGACGGCCCGGAGAGCGACAATAGCCACGACCACCACGAGTAGCAGGACCCCCTTTGGGTGGGGGAAGTCGTGGAGCTTGAAACAGGTTTTCCTTGTATGACGGGCCTTCCCGCAATAATCACAAATTGGGTGATCTTTCTCCCCAGACTTAGGCGGTAAGTCGCGAGGATGACGCCCACCGGGGCAAAAAAATGTGGCCAGAGCAGAGCCTTCTGAGATAGTGTCGGAATGTAAAGTCTAGCAATGATTGAATTCTTGTTGAACAAGACTGTAGACCTCCGGCAAAGAGGGAAGAGGAGACCTCTCAAGTATATGGACATTAATCTGATCAAAGTTACGATGCAGGCAATGTAAAAACTCAAAGATCCGATTACGTTCTTCACGAGTCCGAATAAGAAACTCGTCCTAAGGGAGATGAGAGTGAGCACATCGAAGTGATCATACACTTGATATAGCTGGGTAAACTCCATGTAGTGGGACGACGGAGAGCGATCTCCTTGCAGCAACTGGAAAATTTGGCGGCGAAGTTGGAAGATCCGAGCATCATTGTTCCGGCAGGAATAAGTAGCCTCGGCACATTTCAAAATATCAGCGGCAGTGTCCAAAAAGAGATAACTCTGAGCAATGCATTCTTTCATGAAGTTGAGCAACCAGGACTCACAAGGGAGTTTTCCGACTCCCATTAGGACCACTCAGGAGAGGACGAAGCCGGAGCAAGCGTAGTGTCATTAACATAACCAAACATATGACAACTCTTTAGGGCAAGGGTGATGGAACGAGCCCATGGCAGATAGTTGATGTCATCAAGTTTCATGGTTGTGATCTGAGGAGTCTCATGATCATGAAGAGGGTGACCAGAGCCCAAAGCGGATATCGGGGAGGAGCGAGACAACACAGAGGCTGATTCCACACTCCCGTCCATAGTAACCGGAGGAAAGAAACGTCGGAAGAGCACACTTAACTAAAGAAGCACCAAACAAAGCACTACTCATAGAAAGAGACAGTCGGCGAGGGTTCGGAGCCATAAACACCCGCAGAGGAAGAAAGAAACCTGGAGCAGGGAAGTAGATGTCATCCCCGCAACAAGGAGAAGAGTTGGACGTCAGGAAAAAAGAAGGGGAATAGGCCTACAAAGGCATTCGCAAAGGCAGCACTAGAGGTAGGGATGTGCACGGTGCGGTTCGGTTTTTGCCCGAGCAAAACCGCACCGCACCGAAATTATGCGGTGCGGTTTCGGTTCGGTGCGGTTTTTTGCGGTGCGGTTGCGGTTTCGGTGCGGTTTTTAACATGTATTTTACATAAACTGCAGGTAAACATCAGAACTATAAATGTTGCTTGACAATTTATGAGTTCTTTTATGTTTTGTTGTTTTTCTCTTTTTATTGTATTAAATTACATCATTTTCTTACAACAGGTGATTTCATTTTCATAAATTTTGATGCGGTTATTTGTCTTTCTTTTTGGAGATGTCATATCAACTTATAAACTATATAATATTTTGTGAATATCATATTTTATAGACAAATATTTTCACACTAAACTTTATTGCAGGAGATTCATTCATTCTTATATATCAACACTGTTTATGTAATATTTTGTTTTAATTTGGATTATTAAAACTAAGAGACTGTTCTAATTGATATCCAAATTGTTTGTGTGTGGAAGAGATACAACAACACTCAAACTTTTATCCCATTATAGTGTGGTCGGCTATATGGATCATTTGTCGTCATTGTGTCATATCTTGACATATTCACACTAATGCGTACATCATGTTTTTCTTATAGTTTTAAGCTTTTATTCCATTATAGTGTGTGGAAGAGATGATTCAGCAAAATATCTCACCTAATTATAATAACTTTGATGGTAATATATTGTATAAATATATGAACTCTTACTTAATATACTTAAATGTGACGTCACATAATTATAAAAAAATTAAATACAAAAAATATTCGGTGCGGTGCGGTTTTTGCGGTTTTCAAAATCCAAAAACCGCACCGAACCGCGTTCGGTTTGTAAAAGTTTAAAACCGCACCACACCGAAACTACGCGGTGCGGTTTAAAAATCAGTGCGGTTTTTGCGGTGCGGGCGGTTTTTGCGGTTTGCGGTTTTTCATGCTCACCCCTAACTAGAGGAGAAACCAGGCGTCGACGTCCAGATCCGAGGGCGAAAGAATGAGAGAAAGGGAGGTGGAGACGGAAGCCTCTCACCTAGAGACAGGGCGAGGGAAAGAACGAGGGGACGCGGGAGTGGGAAAAGGAGGCGCTAGCGGGAAGAGGCAGTGCTAGCGGGGAAGATCTGGGAAGGTCGGAGCAGGTAGCGGCGGCGCATGCAAGATCGGTGGACGCGAGCGACGGCGGCGCGAGTGGAGGCGGACGATCGCGAGTGCGGCGCGAGCGGACGGGGCGATTAGGGCAAACCTAGCTCTGATACCATGTTTGCATGGGAGGAAAATATGTTATTGCTTGAAATATACGGGCATCATCCTATATATAGGAGTTATAATAACAGAGATGATAAAAGAAATAAAACCACCAAAACCCAACAGTTTTAATGGTATTTTACGATCACATAAGATCTCTGACATGCCTCTCTACATCAACCAACCTGCTTGGATTCTATGTATCACATTTTTATCAACACCTCCATATCCTGCTTGGATTCTATGTATCACATTTTTATCAACACCTCCATATTTTGAACTATCGATCCAAGACTCTTCATATCTTTGATTAAGTCAATGTATGATACATTTACACATTTCTTTTCTAAGAATCTTCATAAGATCTCTTTTAGAACCTTATCATAAACGTATCGATAAACAGCATATGCAAATCTTGTTTTTTTTCCCGATAGTTATCAATGAGTCTCCTCAAGAGATGTATAACTTTCATGGTCCACCTCCCTGGCATGAATCCAAATTGATTCTTCGAGCTGCTAATAGGGGTGTGCACGAAAAACCAAAAACCGCCCAAATCGACCAAACCTCCCAAACCGTCCAAACTGAACTGATACTCACACTGAACCACTCGGTTTAGTGTAGTTGTAGTTTTTCATTTAGAATAACCGCCCATGTTTCGGTTCGGTGCAGTTTTCAATTTTCAAAAATCGATAAAACCATACCGAACCAAAATAAATTAAAAATACATAAATACATTGTTGTCGACACTCTAATCATATAGCCAGCCTTCACAAAAGTCAAATAAATTTTTTTTCACACCTATTGAGTATTTCGCTCAAACCCTGACGGTCCAATTAAGTTAACTTTGATTACATGTGTATGTTAGTAAATTTATCTCTTTGAATTTATATATTGATTTTGTGTATGAAAAATTGTAGAATGATGATTGAGAAGGAATTTAGATATCATAATTTTTTGCATTTTATTTACACGACTATTCCGAAATAATATTTTCAATTATACTTATACATTATATAATATAAAAATAAAATAAATCAATTTTGTGCTTTAAAAATAATTCTGATAAAACCGAAAATCTACCTGAAAAACCGCCCGATTATTGAACAGCACCGGTCGGTTTAGGTTTGGTTCGGTTTGGGGAAATAAATAACCAACCCTTTTTTATTTGGTTTCGGTTTGGGTCCAACCCGACAAAAACCGAACAACTTACACTTTTAGATGTTAGTCTCTCGTCTTACTATTCTTTCTATTACTCATTACCATAATTTTATAGCATGACTCATTAATTTAATTCCTCTGTAATTAATAAAATTTTGTATATCTTTTTTGTTCTAATATAAAGGTTGCAAAAAAAATTTTATTTGTCTGACATCCTCTTTAACTTCAGTATTTTATTGAAAAAACATATAAGCTGGAAAGTTGCTTCTTTCCCTAAACATTTTCATATTTTGATGGGTACATCGTCTGACTCAACCGTATTTCCATTTTTCATCTTCTTTAAAATATCATTTATCTCTGATACTTGAATTTTATGATAAAACATTATGTTTTTATACTCCTCCAATTTACTTAACTCTTTCAAGTTCACTTCATTATCTTTTATTTTATTATAAAGTCGATAAAAGTATTTTTTTCATAGCTCTTTAATAGTCACATCATCCGTCAAAACTATATCTGTTTCATTTTTTATGCATTTAACTTAGCTTAAATATCTTGTCTTTTTCTCTCTAGCTCGGACAATTTTTTATATGTCATGTTTTTCATCTTTGGTATATAGTCGCTTATAAAATTATTCGTAAGTTTAACTTCTTGTTTTACTTATTGCATATTTAGCTTCTTTTTTGCCGACTTTATACATTGTCAAGTTTTCATCATTCCTACAATCTTATAGTATTTTATAACTAACCCTCTTTGTCGTCATTTTGTCTTGCACTTGCTCTTTCCACCACCAAGATTTTGTATTTACAGGCGCACGACCTTTTAATTCTCCAAATATATTATTTGTATTTATTCTTAAATGTGAAGACATAACTTTTCATAAGACACTAGGATCAACATAAGGGTCATCAACTAATTTTTTCATGGTTGTTGTCTTGAAAGCAACATGTTTTTTCATCTTCAAATTCCATCATTTGAATTTTTAGCAATATTTTTTTCCTTGTCTTAAATTTATTATAGCTAATTTATATGTCAAACACCACTAACCTATGTTGAGTTATCAACTTTCTCCTTGAATGACTTTGAAATTCTTACAAATCATTTTATCCAATTTGCGGGTCATAAGATAATCAATTTGTGAATTTTTTGGTTCTCTTTTAAACGTAATTAAATGTTATTCTCTATTCATAAAAAGCGTATTTGTCAAAATTAACTCATATTATGACAAAGTTTAAAATAGTTTTTCCTTCTTCATTTTTTCCTCTATACTCAAATCTTCCATGAACGGATGTATAATCTATATTTGTTTCCTTATATATCCATCTAAGTCTCCACCTATGAAAATTTTCTATCTTTATAAGATTTTTCTTACTAAACATTTAAATCCTCCCAAAATTACACTAACAATTTCACTTAATCCTACTTGTGACGTATAAGTTGTAACACCCCAACCAAGTTTAATAGGAAATCAGCAGTTCGGTCGGGCCCGCGATAATAAGTAAACTAAGTAACGGTATATAAACTGATATAAAGCAGGTAAAAGAAATAAAAGTGCTAAAAAGAAAAACTTACAGCAAGAAAAAAAATAAGTAAATCTATGGGTAAAAGTGTATCTTGTCAATCTTAATTCACAGAGCCAACTAAAACTGAATATAACAATAAGAGACTGAAATACTGTCAAACTGAAGTAAACTGATAAATCAAAACATGAGTGAAGTACAACATATGCATAATGTCCACAAAAAAACAAGTACAAGAACAGTAGTACAGCTAAACAAAACTAACAACTGAAAATATTGCACCGCCTATCCTAAGCGAATTCCCTAACCGGAGCCCCCTATAAAAACAAGTTCCAAAAGAGTCAGGCCCACTGAAGAGTAAAAAAAACTACTTCCTCCAGCAACACTTAAATAAAATATTACAAGTAAATATTACTTAAATTTAAAATTTGCATGATTTCTCTAACATAAAACTTGACACTTGAGTTCATGATCTGGGATAGAATTGGCATATTGTGTGATCTGACACACTCTTGTCTCAATTGTACAAATTGTTGATTTTTGTAGTTTGAACTTTTGACTAATGTAAGATTTCACAAACTTTTATGTTATCTTATTAACATTTGTCACTAAGGCCGACTGTGCACAAACTAGTGATTGTAGTTTGAGTGGCAAACTTGATGGTGCCCTGAACTAAATGTCCCTCAAGTGAAACACAGACTCCTATCTAAGGAGTTACATATCAGTAGCAAGGGTCATCGACCCTAAGCTTGAAGTTCGAGTGATGGCCTACTAGACCTGAGAACATGATGGTGTGCCTCCACCATAATCGCGAGGGTAAACCTTCTTCGCCTTTTCTTTTCTAAATTAACTTAAACTAGTATTCAGTGATCAAACACGGAGTAGCGCTCTAGTTTAAAATACTGAGCTTACGGTTTTCATGACTCTGAAACTGCTAACTTAGCCTAAGCGTAAACCTAACTCGTTGACTTGCTTCTAACTATAAAAACTTTTAATTTTTAAATGCGTGCACTGACATAATTAAACATAAATTTAAATAGTCTGAAATGTTCAACTAAAAAAGTCGAATTTAAATAGTCTGAAATGTCCAACGTTTCTTCCCAAAATCTAAATTTCAAATGAAAACTCAACTTAGCCATTTCCCCCTTCTTGGGTTTCGGTGGAAATTACTCTAAATTGTGATGATTGATTAACTATGGAAAAATGAGAACGCAATTAAAGGTGTTTCCTCAATCTAACAGTGATTAGATCCCAAAATAAGCGACCGATTTCTGATTACAGAAGACCGAGTACTTCAATTCCTAATTTTAGGGCAAGAGAAAATGAAGGGCAATCAAAGTTGACATCCAACTTTAATGATTTCCACAAAAAAATGTAAGGTAGCTTGGAACCATACTCACCGGAACCAAAAAAAACGATGGTTCTGAAACTTTTATGTCGGCTAGGGTTAGAAGTGGAACTTCCACTGCATAGAAAAAGAGGTGAAAGCCCGCCGGAGTCCGTAGAGGGGAGAGGGTAGGGTTGTCGGCGCCGGATTTCGGTGAAGGAGTGGCAGAAAAGGGTTTTCGCTTGCTTTCCTACGCTTGGTTACCGGAGACAGAGCGGCTAGAGAGCGGAAAAACCGAAGAAATTCTGCTCGGCGTGCGGAAGAAATGAATCCGTGAGAGGGTTTATCGGGGAGGGGGTGGTTTTAATAACTAAACCGGCATTTTTATGTTTTATGTTATGTTGTTTTTTTATTTAATTTAAAGGCTTGTCACCCATTACAATCTATTTTAAGCATACTAAGACTCCCGAATTTCAAAGTCGCGTCGGTCGATGCATGAAAATTTCACTTACGAGCCGACTTTCCATTATCTGAAAACCTTGCATATTAATTTAATTAAACAAATTAGATTGTTACCTCACAGATCGACGACTCGATTAATTTTGTTCACGATCAAGCCCTGAAATTTAATTTAACACGACGTCAATATTTTGGGATGTTACATAAACACTGATCACATTAATAATTTCATTTACTATAATCAATTTAAGAGCTAAGATTCACATTTTTTCTACTTACCCCCACAACTCATCCCTCCAAGTAGTATTCACAATAATGCCTACTTGATTGTTTGTTCTATTTTTTCTTGTGTACCATAATTTAAAACTTGAATTGTCTAAAAATTTAATTCTCTTACCCACTCATATAGTCTCTTTTAGACATAAGATATTTATCATTCTTCTAATCATCGCATCCACTACCTCCATTGTTTTTCTCGTTAGCGTACATATATTCCAACTTCCAAACATAAGTCGGACACAAATCCTACGATATACTTTCCTAAAATGTCTAATATGTGAGGACTTTTACCTATTTAACATTATAACCAAGTTCTCTTGGAGGTGCAGCAGTCCTTGACATGACACCGCATTCGGACCATATGACGAGGACTCTTGCAGCAGTCCTGGAGATGTAGCGGTCCTTGCAAAGATGTCTCATTCGGACCATACGACGCATTCCTTAGAGGAAACAACCTAGTTTTTGCACAATTTCTCAAATGATCCATATTCATAAGCATAACAAAATTTTACGTTGGTCATTTACCTAACACAACTCACATCAATTTTCATCCGGACTTGAGATGATTAACAAAATAAATTAGAGATGAACAAGAAGAAGGGGAGAGTATATATCCTCATGCATAAAGAACATGATGATGGTGATCGACCGCATGTTTGTATTGGGAGATCGGGCTGCCACATGGCGGGATGCGCTTTTGCTGATTTGTTGGAGATTCGTTGATCGGATCGGCGATCTGAGACCGCGAGCGCGTCCGGAGTGTCTTTTTTCATTTCATATGTACTTTTTTATATTTTTGGAGTTGTATTTATACTTTTAGGACACCGGACGTAACGGACCGTAACGGACGATCGTAGTCACTCACGTTGGGTGTCCAACCGCCCCCTCTCGTTATAAATAAGAGCTGATGTTCAGATTTTCAGTCATTGTTGAGTTTTGTGAGAGATTCCAGATTTTGGCAATAATTTGTGGGGCGACGCCGCGAACCGGGGTGTGAAGCTTTGGGTTAATTATTAGTTTTCTTAATTTTATTTTTTGATTGGCCTTCTGATTTCATTATTCCGTGTGAGTTTTCCCGTAACCAACCTTAAATCCCACGTCTGAATGAAAAACCGCTTGAATGCCCCACTGTCCATCATCTTCCCGGCGTGAAACTGCCCAAGCCTCTACCGTTCCTCACCCTCCACCTGCACGACTTCATCGTAATCCTAAGCCGCACGTGAGTAGCCATCCCCTTCGTCTTCTTTCTCCCGACGGGAACGAGAAACGACAGCAATCAGCGACAAGTTGGAGCTCCAATCCCGTCGCGGCGTCTCCTTCTTTTCTGACCCCATCAACCACCAGAAGTCGCACGCCCCAAAAATCTCTGTTTGTCTTCATCGCAACCTCCCTGTCTACCTCCATGCTTGGAATTGCAGCCCCTCCTTCCTCCACCGCATAGCTTCTTCCAACCGCAATCCCTGTCGTGGATCCTCAACAAGTTGTCCCTCTTCTATTAGCATTTTCTACAAGCTTCAGCCCTTCTTGTAAAAAATATTTCTTCCTCCTTCCACAATCGATCGTGGAACCATAGCCAACAAAGGGAACGCTTCCCTATCCAGAGATCTACAGCATCCACACCTTCCCCATTTTTTTCAGCCATATCCTACATTTCGTGGAGCCACTTCCCCTGAGACAGTCGCAGTCAACATTCCGGTCACTTGGATGTGCACCTACATCTGTTGTTGGATCCCCGTATTTGTGAGTATATTGTATTGTGTTATTTTTTGTATTAAATATTGTGAGAGTACTTATATTTGTTTGTGAATTAGATTCGTTGCGTAGGTGTTCGCACTTTAAGTCCTGTAGATTTATTTGAGTAGAGTTGTGGTTAAAAGCACTGCTTGTGATGACGAACATGTTATTGCTTGTGTACTTGAATGTGTTGATGAATGTTGTGTTGTTTGCAGGACTTATATAATTGTATTTGTTAAAATCTGTTTTTCGGATAACTTGAGAATATGCATGCATCATTTAGGTCTGGCTCATTCGCATCCATTACGCACATCCACGTAGGATTGTATTAGCATGTCAGCACTTTCATGTTTCACACCGGACCGTCCTGCATCAGTTTGGTATCATAGAACTAGGTTCAGGCTTACTTTAAATTACGTGGTACTATATATTGCACCATGTCGTATCATAGTAACAATTGTTACTCAAATCCTTTATTTGATGAACACGAGTCCACCCATTTTACTAATCCTCGATATGAGAAACCACCATCCGTCTACACTTGACCCCGTAAAGCCTCTTCAGGGAGATCCTTACGTTAACTCGATGATTATCCTCGATCGCAGTACCCCACTTCCAGTGATCGTGTTGATCCACCGGCACGATCTTACTATGTTAGAAACAACCAGTATGATGATTATCATCATCCTTATCCCCACACTCGAGTGGATCCTATTGATCCTTCAACCCGATATTATGATGATAGAGTTCAGTATCGTTCAGGTCGTCCTTACTACACATCTCCTCTATTTGAGGAACCCGAGTCAGGACATCGTCGCTACACATTCCCTCTATTTGAGAAACCTGAGTCTATATATGCACGACCACCACATGGGTGTAGGACCCACGTCCACCCACGAGTATGACGTGATTATGTTATGGACAACATCCACGATGACCCTAAAGAATCCTATAGAGGTCACTTTCATCAAGGTTACATCACACCTAGTGATTGATGCGGGACAGGCGTCACACCTGCCCTCCACCCTGGAGTCCCACCAGGGGGCCCACCTGGAGTCAGCACCAGGCGGCTTTCATCAGGGCCGCGGCCCGTACACCCCAACTAGCTCTCCGTCATGGAATCACCACCATGCGGTAGGTTGTTGAGGTCGGGGCTCGATCCCCAAACCTCATAGATAAGAGGCCTTCACCAGCTCTCTCATCACCAACTGACCAACCAGCTCTCCGCCATGGAATCACCACCATGCGGTAGGTTGTTGAGGCCGGGGCTCGATCCCCGAACCTCCTAGATAAGAGGCTTTCACCAGCGCTCTCATCACCAACTGAGTCGCGGCTCAGTTGGTGATGAGAGCGCTTGGTGAAGGCCTCTTATCTAGGAGGTCTGGGGATCGAGCCCCGGCCTCAACAACCTACCGCATGGTGGTGAGTCCATGGCGGAGAGCTGGTTGGGGTGTACGGGCCGCGGCCCTGATGAAAGCCGCCTGGTGTTGACTCCAGGTGGGCCCCCTGGTGGGACTCCGGGGTGGCGGGCAGGTTGCGCGCACTTTTAGATATGCAGTCGTATATTCTATAGGTTTTTCATTATGTTTAGGTATCACCACTTGTGCCCACCTCACTTTGGAGGTCTTGAGTCACTTGCACCAGCTCTCACAGAGCCCCGTCAGGGAGATCTTCTCATTATTACGACGATCATGCTCGGTCGCAGTGCACCACTTTCAGAGATCGTGTTGACCCACCGACACGACCCCACTATGTTAGAGACGTTCAGTATGAGGTTTGCTGTCGTGTTTATTCGTACACGCGAGCAGATCGTGTTGATCCTTCGACACGACTCTGTTACCTTAGTGATGATTATTATGAGGATAGTCGTTCAGAGAGAGATCTTGAGAGTCAGTTTCGTACTGCTTCCCCTTCCTTTGACGGCTCATCGAGTCCCGAGTCTTTCAGCTATTGGCTCGTGGATATAGAGCATTATTTAGATCATTTTGAGTTATTCGGCGAGCATCGCATCAAGTTTGCGAAACTTAGACTTTTAGATCAGGCGAGGGCTTATTGGGCTACCATTGAGAGGACCCGCGAGTGAGACCGTCTTCGTCGCATCACTAAATGGGTAGAAATGAAGCGTATATTGTGTCAGAGATATCTGTCTTTGTCATATCTGAGTCGCTTGCTCGACCAATTATTTTCCCTGCAGCAAGGATCCATGTCTGTCGCTTAGTACAAGGATCGCTTTGATGAGATAGTTGTGAGGAGTGATATCCGAGAGGATCCAGCCATGGTCACTACCAGATTTCGATCTGGGCCTCAATCTGACATTCATACTAAGGTAATTTTTCATAGATCGGAGTCCCTCGAGTGGACATATCAGCTCGCCCTTCGTTATGAACGGTCATTGAGATCCGCAAGAGCTGGTCGATGAGATTCTCACCTTGACCTCCGCAGTACGAGTCCCTCTCATGTTGAGGTCACCATGACGCCTACCAACATCCTGTCAGCCACGACAGAAATGATACACGAGGCGGATTGCTCTCGCCCCAGTGAGGTGCTTAGCCCAGTGAGTGACCTATCTCTTGTCTTTGACCCGTCTCCTACGACCCCAATTAAGAGTGAGCCTGAGCGACCTATTGAGTCTGCAGTATTGTGTCCCTCACCCACACCTCTTATTTTGTCATGCAACGGGTTAGTTAACACCCTCACCGTAGACCCAATTCCTGACACTACACCCACAGAACTATTCTTGAGTGTAGGTCTATGTTGCTCTCCCGTTGTCATTGCCCTGAGTCACATCACGACCGAGGGCCTAGAGCTTGATGTTGATCTCGCAGTGACTATGTCACCTATTCAAGGGAACACGGCCCCTTACAATGGTACTCACATGTAGGATCATGACCCTAGTGACGAATTTTACGATGACCCCCTGTTGAGCCTCCTGATGAGCCGTCACATCCTGGTGAGGATACGATTCGGGTGAGACGTTCGTTTATAAGCTTTGAGTTATTGGCATCTCTTTCGCTATCATCTATAGTCTTGCCCCAGAGAATTGTTCTTGCGTAGAGCATAACGTATGTAGAGCCTTCCTTGAGTACGTTTGAGCATACACAATTTTTCAGGGCCTATCTTATGGCACATCGCACCCTCGATAAGTTTTGGGACACGCCACCCGCTGACTCAACCGATGAGTTCTTCCTTATCGGGGACACTCACCACACTCGAGAGTAACGTCTTCTAGTCAGTGTTCACGATCTTCATTCAGGTAGTTGCCTCATTCGTGATGACTTCTCGTACACACCTCCTGGTGAGCCCTCTGATGTGTCACGTTCCCTGGGAGACATTTGGCTCTTTACGAGCCCGTATTTGAGTATAGTTGTCTCTCACGATCATCCGAGCACTCGTCACACACGGGACGAGTTTTTCTACACTCCATCGAGAGAGCCCCCTGATAGGCCACCATATTTTAGAGACGTCCCGGTCATTATTAGACATTCATGTAACAAGTACGTTGTGTCGGTCATGTGTCATTTGCATCATTTGCATGAGTCTGTTGAGTCATTTCGTCAACTTTTGCATGAGTCTGTTGTGTTGTTTGTTCATCGTTTGCATGTGGGTCATGAGTTAGTCCGATGAATAATTCATATTGGTAATAAATCTTGTAAATCACATGCGGATGTTCATTGGCAAGTGCAGGTACTTCATGAAGGCGAGCAGGTGATGGTAAGAATCTTCGTTATGAGGCTCCGTATGAGGCTTGCTAAAAGCTTGAGTGTTAGGCGAATGGGTCCCTACACAGTCCTGAGACGCATCGGGACAAATGCTTATGAGCTGGACATCCTCGCGAGCATGGGTACCCATATTGTGTTCAATGTCGAGGACCTGATGTCATACTTTGCACCTCACGAGTATTCGGGCCCACATCTTGGTGTCCCTCCCGAGCCTTTACCGCCGTTTTTACAACCCACCACTCAGTCCACCCCCGAGCCCATGTCACCACATTCATTGTCCTGTACTCAGCCCATTTCTGACCCCAACTTACCTAGGATCCAGTCCCCAACGGTTCCACCATTGGCACCTCAGATCCCACCGGATCCTTCTGTTACTGTGTTGAGATATGAGATTATCGCTGAGATCTTTACGCATGAGTCTGTCGCCTCTACAAACGGTCTTGTGTGTCGTTACCTGGTTTGCTGGCGCGGACGACCCTTCATTGACGACACCTAGATGCTACCAGCAGAGCTTGATCGACTCGCCCTGGACTTCGACTTTAGTACGACCGTCTCTATTCATTGGAGATGGAAACTTTTCAGTCCGGAGGAGTTGATTGGCGAGGATACTTTTCCAACGACGATACTTGGGCGACCTCTGGTGGACTTCTTTGAGCTTTACCTGACATGCAGCGAGAGAATTATGATTCTTATTCATCGGGAGATGAATTCTTTCAAGTCGGGGAGAGTGATGCGGAGCAGGGACGAGGACGAGCTTTGGGCCCATTCGGGGCTGATTTGGAGACTTACCATATATGGCTTTCCCGGATTGACGATCCAACTCCGTGGATGCGTCCGGATTCGCGTTGCGAATCAATTTCATATATAGCTTTGTATCTTTTGGATTTTATTTCATGTAGTTTTGGCCCTGAGACCAACGACCAATCATAGCCGTTGATTTCGGGTGCCCTAATTTTTATCTCTTATAAATAGATGGTTTAGGACTGCCGTCATTTCTCATTGCTGAATGTTTGGAGAAGAAAGTGTCTTCCTTCATTCCGATGATCACCTCCGCGGTGCCGACTCCGTGGAGCCCTCTTGGTGACGACTCCTTGGGTAAGTTTTGTTTTCTTTTTAATTCGCCCTCTCCTCCACCCCTTTTCCCTTGCTGTCCAGCCGTCGGCCTCCCTTAAAACCCTCCAAAACTCTCATCTGCAGCCCCTACAACCCCCAAATTCCAACCCACCATTGTTGTCCACGAAATGAAAGTTATTGTTCACGGGTATTGTTCACCCGAGTACTATTCACCGGCATATTGTTCATCCGAGCACTATTCACCTCCGTGTTGTTCATCTGTTACTGTTCACACCGGGACCTCCTCCTCTCCTCTTCCAGGCCGCCTACCCGCATAACCCCAAACAGCCACCTTGCTATTTTCAGCCCCAAACAGTACAAATCTGCCCTCTTTCCAGCCCCAAACAGTCCAAATCTGCCCTCTTTCCAGCCATAACTAGCCGCTACGTCTTTCCTTATTTGCTTCTGATACTCCTCATCATGTGGATCCACCTCCCAACAACCGGTCATCACCAAACCTGTCCAGATTTGGGCATTTCAGCCAAGATCCAGCCACTTACCTCTTTGATCCAGCCTTCCTAATCCCCCAACCAGCCTTCCCCTTACCCGATCCAGTCCACCAACCACCGGAACCCCTCTTTGAGCTCTCCAATATTCAGATTTGTTTTATATACAGCAGCCCTATTATTTGTATTGTGTTTTGTATTGGTTTTTGGTTGTAAACATTATCATGGTTTGGATATTAAGTGTTTGCGTGGGATTATAGTTTTTATGTTATTTGCTATTTGATAAATCTCTAACTGCAGGAAGGGTCTATTCGCCGCGCGCTCTAGCTTTGGCCCTCCACGCGGAAAAAAGCTTAAGCTTGTTTTTGCCCAAATAAATTATTCTTGCTTGCTTTTGAATTATTTGTGTGGGATGATTTTATTTATTATCAAATTGTGATCTAACTGTCGGACTTTTGCATAGCATGTAGGGTTAGGTCACAAATTTCCCGCCGCCTACAGATTCGCCCTGCGTCAGTGATCCTCCTAGTGTTCTGAAAACAAACATGACGGTGGCCAAATTTCAACAATGGGTCCTTAGGATGTTTGATCAATTGGATGCACAATTTGACGACCTTCGCACCCGCATTGCCACCGTTGAGGGTCGGACAAGGCACTCCATTTCCTAAAGCAGGGAAACTTCACCCACTCCATCTGATAATCTATTTGAGATAGAACGGGCTGCCCTCCCAACACAGGATGGTAGGAATCAGCCACCACGAGAGTCCATTCCACTTAGTGAGTCTGCCCTCAAAACCACATCTTAGCTCACTATCGAGTATATATTTTTCTCACACTTCATTCGATGGCGCATCGAGCCACATCACGATCGGGATCCGAGAGCTTTGCAGTGATCTTATGGCAATCACCACACCCCTTTCGGGGAACTCGACCCCTTATGACAGTTTGCATCTCGTGGACCATCACTTTGTTGATGGGTTCTTTGACGACGCCCCTCTTGAGCCTCCAGATGAATCATCACGTCCTTGTGTGGATGAAATTCAGGTAACACACTTGTGAGTTTTAAGACGTTGACATCTCTTTTGTTATCGCCCCGGATATCGATAGTGCTCCAGAGAGAGGATTTTGAGTGTGACATCCATATAATGGGGCTTGATTGTAGCCATTTGGTCACTCGCACTCTAGATGAGTTTTGGGACGTACAACCTGCTGACCCACCAGATGTGTTCTTTCTTGTGATGGGTACTCACCTCAATCTAGAGTCGCGTCCTATTATCAGTGCATACGGTTATCACTTAGGAGATCATCGTACTCGCGATGAGTTGTTATATGTCCCACCTGGTGAGCCCCTTGATGCGTCGCATTTACTTAGAAAGCTTGTCACGTTTGCTACGCTTCACCTGCATTATCTTTACATGAGAGCGCCATAGATATTTTTGGGCCCTACGTTAGTACTCGTCGCATTTGTGGCAAATATTATTATACTCCTCCCGGAGAACCCCCGGATGAGCCACATGTCGATCATATGCTCATTTTGAAGGTATCCATCTTTAATAGGATATTCGAGTTTGAGAGTGCACTCACTAACTCACTGATTTTATGTCCTACTACTAGCAGTTGCAGAGACCGTTCGCAACACTGTATTGACGCATTTTACTACTGATGTCTCGGATGTTCATTTGAGTGTTCATCGCGCCCGCGATGAATTCTTCAATGACCCACCATCTGAACCTCATGATCACGTACCTATTTTAGGAGCTTTATTTAATACCTAAAAACCCCAGTTTACTGAGTTGGACATGTTAGTAGTCCATCTTTTGCATTTGTTATTTGTTCATTTACATTTAATACAAGATTCATCTGTGTTGCATGATCCATATATGTTGTGTGTCTTGCATAATTTGCATGAAAAAACAAAAATTAATCCGGAAGAAAACTGTTAGGCGCTAGCAATGTTGAATTATATAAGGCATGAGCAGATATGCACAGACGTGAGCAACATTTTCAGGTGTGCGAGCATATCATGGTCAGACTTTACAAGGAGGGGCTCCCAAAAGGAGCCGCTACTAAACTACAACTTAAGTGAATGAGTCTTTATGGGGTTATAAAGAAAGTTGGGACAAAAGCCCACGAGATCAATTTCTCTGCAAATATGGGTATTCATCCCATATTTAATACAAGAGATTTGGCACATTACTTTGATCATCTAGAGCATAGGGACTCATAACTTGAGCTTCTTTGACACCTCCCCAGGGACCCATACCTTGAGTTTCTTTTGACACCCTTCCCGTTACAGCTTCACACTTCCCACGTTTACCTTGGACGAGCACCCACGAATTACCCCCCCCCCCCCATCTTCGACGACAACATATTCATCTTCATTCCTCAGAGATGAATGTTTTTCAGTCGGGGGAATTGAAGGGGATCGACCGCATGTTCGTGATCGGAGAAGATCAGGCCACCAAGTGGCGGGACCCGCTTTTGCTGATTTGCCAGAGATTTCTTGATCAGATCAGCGATCTGAGACCGTGAGCGCGTTCGAAGCATCCTTTTTTTCATTTCACATGTATTTTTTATATTTTTGGAGTTGTATTTATATTTTTTAAGAAACCAGAAGCAACGGACGATCGTAGTCGTTCATGTAGGGTGCCCAATCGACCCCTCTCGTTATAAATAGGGGCGGATGTCCAGATTTTCAGTCAATGTTGAGTTTTGTGAGAGATTCCAGATTTCGGCAATAATTCGTGATGCGACGCCGCGAACCCGAGATGCAAAGCCTTGGGTTAATTATCAGTTTTTTTAATTTTATTTTCTAACTGGCTTTCTGATTTCACTATTATGTGTGAGTTTTCAAGTAACCAACCCTAAATCCCACGTCTGAATGAGAAAACCGCTTGAATCCCCCACTGATCATCATCTTTCCGGCGTGAAACTGCCCGAGCCACCACGGTTCCTTACCCTCCACCCGCACGACTTCATCGTAACCCTAATCCGCACGCGAGAAGCCATCCCCTTTGTCTTCTTCCTATTTGTAGAAATGGAGAAAGCCAACCTTGTATATATGTCCACTTGGTACAAATACAATGAATGAGTACAAATATATAGATGAGAGAAAGAGAGAGGAAAGTCCTATACACAATGTGGGACTAAAAGAGAGGAGAGAAAAACAATAAAGGCTATACAAATGGGCCTAGTTTAAGTGGGATTTTCCAACACTCCCCCGCAAGCTGGAGCGTATAGGTCATATGCACCCAGCTTGGACAAACACTGGTAGAACATGGTACATGATAAGGCCTTTGTGAGGATGTCGGCAACTTGATCAGTTCCTGGAACATGCTTCAATTCAAGTTTCCTCAATTGAACCTTCTCACGAACAAAGTGACAGTCAACTTCGATATGTTTTGTGCGCTCATGAAACACCGGATTCTTTGCGATGTGTATGGCAGCTTGACTATCACAAAATAGAACAGCAGAGGAGGAGAGTTTTACTCCCAGGTCAGTAAGGAGACTTTCAAGCCATGTGAGTTCTGAGACAACCGAGGCCATCGATCGGTATTCAGCTTCTACAGAGGAACGGGCTACCACAGCTTGTTTCTTACTCTTCCACGTAATAAGATGACCACCAAAATAAGTACAGAACCCACTAGTTGACCTCCGATCGTCCAGGGAACCCGCATAGTCGGCATCAGAATAGGCAACCAATGCGGGAGCAGAGTCGGAGGTTTTGTAAACCAGCCCTTGACCCGGAGCTCCCTTAAGGTATCGAAGAATCCGTTCAACCGCTTGGAGATGAGAAGTCCGGGGGGCATGCATGAACCGACTGACAACCCCAACTGCAAACGATATATCCGGCCGTGTGACTGTTAGATAGATCAACTTGCCCACAAGGCGTCGATAGTATTCCGGGTTTGGAAGCAGCAAATCGTCATCCGAAGCATGAGCGCATAATTTGTGATTTGCCTCCATCGGGATACAAGCTGGCTTGCAACCAGACTGACCAGCATCTTTGAGAAGATCGAGACAGTACTTGCGTTGGGAGAGCACCAACCCGTCCGGCCGTCGGGCGATCTCGAGACCAAGGAAGTAGCGAAGTTTCCCCAGGTCTTTAGTCTGAAAAACAGTGTTCAGATGTTGTTTGACGTCTTGAATCCCCTTTGAGTCATCCCCAGTGAGAATGATGTCATCAACATAAACCAACAGAAGGACGGTGCCAGTGGCCCGGTGTCGGGTAAAGAGGGAGAAATCTGCAGAACTTCGAGTGAACCCCATGTCCCGAACCACCTTACTAAACTTGTCAAACCACGCCCGAGGGGACTGTTTGAGACCATAAATGGATTTTTTGAGAAGACATACCCGAGACTCCCCCGTGGTCTCAAACCCGGGTGGTTGGCGCATGTAGACGGTTTCCTGAAGGTCGCCATTCAAAAAGGCGTTCTTGATATCGAGCTGATGAAGGGGCCAGTGGCGGTGCACCGCAACGGAGAGAAGAACGCGGACAGTGTTAAGCTTGGCCACCGGAGAGAAGGTTTCCTCATAGTCGAGGCCCTCCTGTTGGGTGAAGCCACGGGCCACAAGACGGGCCTTCAGTCGGGCAATAGTTCCATCCGGAGCATGCTTGATGACGAACACTCATTTACACCCAACAGGGTGCTGACCGGGAGGTAAGGGAACCAAGACCCAGGTCTGGTTGGCCCAGAGGGCCGTCATTTCTTCGTCCATGGCAGCCCGCCAGCCAGGATGATGAAGCGCCTCCTGCAAAGAGTTAGGGACCGAAACAGAGGATAATGAGGTGGCAAAGTGAAGAAAAGAGGGAGAGAGGCGATGGAGAGAGACGTAATTCGCCATTGGATGAGCGGTAGAGACGGGAGCCGGAGCAGCAGGGAGCAGAGCACCAGAGGGCGAATCCGACTGCAGAGGGTCAACGGGATGAGGAGAGCGACGAGAATAGACCCGGATAACCGGGGGTGGGGGACGGACAGGAGGCAGGGAAGGCAGAGAGGATGAGGAGTGAGGAGCAGGAACGACAGGACGAACGACGGGATCTGGACGCAGAGCGACATCGAGAGCAGGGAAGAATGGGAGATCTTCACGAAAAGTTACGTCAGCCGAGACAGTAACCTTGCGGGTAGCAGGCGAATAACATACATAACCCTTCTGAGTGTGCGAGTACCCCACAAAGATATGCTTGGTGGCACGAGGGTCCAATTTGTCCGTGGAGGGACCGAGGTGGTGAACGTAGCAGGTACACCCAAACACCCGGGGAGGAACGGGAAAAGGCGGAGTTGTGGGAAAGAGGAGGCTGAAGGGAGTAGCATACTGGAGGACGGAGGACGGGAGGCGGTTGATGAGAAAGCACGCCGTGGAGAGCGCGTAGTTCAAGTATGGTTTGGGAACCTGCATTTGAAGCATAAGAGAGCGAGCGACATCAAGAAGGTAACGATTCTTGCGCTCGGCGACTCCATTCTGTTGTGGAGTGTACGGACATGAGGTTTGGTGAAGAATGCCGAACTCAGAGCAGAGAGAGGCAAAGGTATGGCTGGTGTACTCCCGCGCATTGTCAGTACGAATAGTGCGAATAGGCGCAGAGAACTGAGTGTGAGTCTCAAGTATGAAAGCCCGGAATACGCGGGGAAGTTCAGAGCGATCGCGAAGGAGATATAACCACGTCATGCGAGAGTAATCATCAATAAAAGTAAGAAAATAGCGATAACCAGAAATACTAGTAAATTTGTACGGACCTCATATATCGGAGTGTACTAAAATAAAATGAGCGGAGCTCCGAGTACAATGAGGAGGGAACGATGAACGGGGCTGTTTGCCCAAAATACATGTGTCGCAGCGAAAAGCAGGGAGAGTAACATCAGGAAGAGCCTTCCGGAGGACTGGAAGAGGAGCATGTCCCAGACGGCGATGCCAATCCGAAGAGGAGATAGAGGCGAGGACAGTGGGAGAGTCGTCAAGAAGATAGAGCCCATTCTGCAGCAGTCCTCTACCAATGATAGTCCGCGTCTGCTGATCCTGTATGAGAAAAGAGAAAGAAGTAAATGTCACGGAGTAATTAGAATCAGTAGTAAGGCGACCAACAGACAGTAAATTGAAAGGAGAGCCCGGAACATGTAGAGCCGAGCGCAGGAGGAGAGAAGAGGTGAGGGAAATATCAGCACATCCAGAGACTGGAACCGACGCCCCATTAGCGACAGTAATGTACTTCGGGTGAGGTGAAGACAAGTACTGAGGTGGCCTAACAGAGGTGATATGATGAGTGGCACCAGAATCAAGGATCCAGCGCGTGCCAGAGGATAGGCAGGCGATACCTTCATTGGAGAGAGAGGCAGCAGAGGCAACCGAGGCAGGCGGACGGCTGAGCAGGTCATGCAGATGCTGGAGCTGAAGACGAACCTCGTCGAGATCAGTACGAGGGGAAGCAGAGTCAGTAGTAGCAGCAGAGGCTTGCGAACGAGGAGGTCGGCCATGTTTGCGATAGCAGGTGGCCTCAAGATGTCCATCTTTTCCGCAGAACGAGCACTTAGGCCTAGACCGGCCACCCCGACCCCGGCCGCGAGAGTCAGAGCATCCGTCACGGGCAGAAAAGGGGAGAGGCAATAAGGGAGCTGTTGCCTGTTGGACAAGGGCCGGAGCAGGAGGTCCGGGCACATCCGGAGGCGGGGAGACTTTGAGAAGCATTGAGCACACATCGGAAAAAGATGGTGTAACAGTAGAGGAGAGGATGTGAGCCCGGACACTGTGAAGATGAGGCGGTACCCGGGCCATCATCATGGCGATACCCACAGCTTCCTTTTCGGTACGTTGAGCAGCAAGATCTAAAGTCGGAGGCTGATGGTGGATCCAAGCCTCAACCAGAGACCGGGCCTGAGCAACAAAGGATGTCAGGTCGGTTGCGCCACTGCTATCAAGGGCCTGGAGAGCAGTGATGATGTCATATAGATGGTGGAGACTATCCTTGCCAGAGTAAAGGGTGTGGAGCTCGTCCCACATGCCTTTGGCCGTCTCATGATACATGGCCAGGCGATAAGATTCGCCATCAAGAGAGTTGAGAAGTCAAGTCTGCACACGACCATCATTGCGTAATCATTCCTCAGTAGGGTTACCGATAACGGGCTGAGTCAAGTGATGAAGGAACCCCTTTGACTGCAGGACACGGCGAACCGAGTGTGCCCATTCCACAAAGTTCTTCTTGTCAGTGAGAGAAATTGTAGTAATCCGAAGCTCGTCTCGGACTTCCTGGAGAGTGGCCGGGCGTTCAGGAGGAACAGCCGTGCCGACAGAGTCCGCAGATGTAGACATGGGGGCGACCTGGAGGAGAGGAAGCTGGAAGACAGCGGACTGGAAGAGGCCGTGGCGAGCTGGAAGAGGCCGCGGCGAGCTGGAGGAGGCCGCGGCGAGCTGGAGGAGACGGTGGCGGACTGGAGGAGGCCGCGGCGGACTGGAGGAGGCTGCGGTGAGCGCAGACACGATCAGCAAGGAGCGGACTAAGAGAGGCCGCGGCGGATAGGATAGGTCGAGGCGGACTCGATCAGACCGCGGCGGACTGGATCAGACCGCGGCGGACTGAGCGGGCTAAGAAGAGAGGACAAGCAGAGAGGCCGTGGCAGACTATAGCTGGGGAAGCATGGCACGGCGCGAGAACAAGAGAGCGACCGCAGCGGGCTGGACCAGTCCGCAAGACTGAAAACACGCAGAGAGGCGAGCCCGCGGTGGACAGGGAAAGGAACTTGGCCGCCTGAAGAGGAAGGAGAGCAGTCGCAGGCAGGAGAGAAGGGCGGACAGACGGAGGCCGTCGCGCTTACGGCGGACGGAAGAGAGCAAGAAGAGGAGGCGAATACCGAGTTCGCAGCGGACAGAAGGAGACCGCGGAGCAAGGGATCGAGTTCGCCGAGGTCGCGCCGGACAAGAAGAGGCCGCAGCGGACTATGGGAAGCAGTGGACCCCACAGGATCAGAGAGAGGGCTATAAAGAGGGGCCTGAAGAAGAGGGAAGAGGAGGGAAGACGAGTGGTTCCACGGGAAGAGAGGAAGCGGTTTGGACAAGGGAGGCCGCAGGGGGGGACGCGACTAGGAGGCGCGGACACACATACGCAGACCGCAGAGACCGCAGGCCGCAGGGAGGATAGAGTAGGGAGTCCGCAGGAGTCCGAAACCTGGCTCTGATACCATGTAGAAATGGAGAAAGCCAACCTTGTATATATGTCAACTTGGTACAAATACAATGAATGAGTACAAATATATAGATGAGAGAAAGAGAGAGGAAAGTCCTATACACAATGTGGGACTAAAAGAGAGGAGAGAAAAACAATAAAGGCTATACAAATGGGACTAGTTTAAGTGGGCTTTTCCAACACTATTGATGGGAACAAAAAACAACAGCAATCAGCAACCAGTTGGAGCTCCAATCTCGTCACCTCCTTTTCCGACCCCGTCAGCCACTAGAAGCCGCACACCCCAAAAGCTCTGATTGTCTTCATCGCAACCTGCCCGTCTTTCTTCTTGCTTGGAATCGTAGCCCCACCTTCCTCCACCGCATAGCTTCTTCCAACCGCAATCCCTGTCGTAGATCCTCAGCAAGTTGTCCCTCTCTTGTTAGCATTTTCTACAAGCTTCAACCCTCCATGTTCAAATTATTTCCTACTCGGCTACTCCCACTGTCAGTCATGGAACGACAGCCAACAAAGGGAACGCTTTCGTGTCATGAGATCTACAGCATCCACACCTTCCCCATTTTCTGATTCAGCCATGTCCTATATTTCGTGGAGCCACTTCCCCAGAGACAACCGCAGTCAACATTCCATTCACTTGGATGCGCACCTACATTCGTTGTCAGATCCCTGTATTTGTGAGTATCTTATATTGTGTTTTTTTGTATTAAATATTATGAGAGTACTTATATTTGTTTGTGAATTAGATTTGTTGCATGGTTGTTCGCATTTTTTTAAGTCCTGTAAATTCATTCATGTAGAGTTGTAGTTAAAAGCACTACCTGTGACGACGAACATGTTATTTCTTGTGTACTTGAATGTGTTGATGAACATTGTGTTGTTTGCTTGACTTATATAAATGTATATACTAAAATCTGTTTTTGGATAACTTGAAAATATGCATGCATCATTTAGGTCCGGCTCATTCACATTCATTACACACATCCACGTAGAATTGCATTAACGTATCAGCACTTTCACGTTTCACACGTGACCGTCCTGCGTCACATGATATGCACCCAAATAGCTCACAATTGCTCCTAAGTGAATGATAATCAATATGAGAAGATATGAAGCCGAAACCTAACAAATTATGAGCTACACGGTGTGAAACCGAGCTAAATGGATGTCAAAAATACTATATAAAATACACTCATCAATCTTCGTGACTATCCTCTTTTGGGTTGCCTGAAACATGACCTCGAATCAGAACGTGGACTCGCAATATAAGCCTCAAATCACATATTAAACATAGGTCTCCATGAGGGATCTCTTTCAACAATTGCATCTCACAAAATGACCTGATCCTACGGACAGGCCCATGACATGAGTAAAGCATTGTAAATAGAAGAATGCAATTGTTACACTTTCTAGATAAAATTGTGACATAAATAGCATTTGCATTCTTTCAAACCAAACAAAACTTACTCGTGTTGGATGTTTGAGTAACACACAAGCTACCACAGCTTTATTAATACTAGATATAATGACCATTGCCATGATAGATAATCAAATTACTAAGATAACACTTCATAATAAGTCAATGCAATTTCAAAAGAAGTTTTTTTAATGGTGCGCATAAGAGGAAAAATGTAATTTCAAAGGCAGTTTTTTTATGGTGCACAGTTAAGATCCTTTATATTTTGGATTTAATTTTGAGAACAATGCACATCACTGCCATCATAAGGACAACCATTCATTCCATTAGCGTACAGTAGAAGTTAATGAACTAAGAAAAACTGGCTTAAAGTTAGTATTTTCATAAAATTGATAAAATAATAGGAGAAAATATAGCAAACCTTGGAAGAACTATGGTTGAAGTAAAGCTCCTTGAGTTGTTCTTTATTAAACATGAGCCCAGTTGGAGGGTTGTCTTTGCCATTAGCGAAGAGTAGAAGTTGAGACTCTTGCAAGAAAACTTCAGCAGACGCTAGCTAAATTATAAGTATAAGCATTTGTTAAATATTTGTCCAAGAAAATGTGATGAGAATTTAAGCTGAATAAATTTTACTTATATCAGTGTAAAACAAATTCCTTTTCTTTCATTTATAATAATACTATAAATTATAATGAATTTATAAATATGTAGACGTTGGAAATTAAATTAATAAAATGTTAATAAATCAACAAATGTAAAGAAACTATCATTATATAGTGCAAATGTAATTGGAGAAAATTGTATGTACTATAATACCCTTATGTAAGTATATTTAATCAAAATTTATTAGACGTACATAACTAAAACTAAAAATCATATATATAAATAAATTTTAAAATTGAACATGCATTTCATGCTTATATTTGTTTCTTATATAATATAAAATTACTAGCATTATCAGCATATTATTAAATGATGATCAACTTCAAAAACATCAATAATTAGGATCATTCATAAAGTAGAATATCTCTTGATTTAAGCCTCAAAAAAATTTTCTTTGTTCGCAGAATTGGGCTTTCCCTAGCATATAATTATATCATGTAATGAAGCTATAAAAATTGTCAAATTTTATCGAGTAGGAAACATGAGAAGGAATAAAATCAAACAAATACAACAACAACATTGAAGCCTTTATCCCACTATAGTGGGGTCGGTTATATGGATCCTTTGTCACCATTGTGCCCTATCTTGTGTCATAATCTCACTAATTCCCAAGTACATCATGTCCTTCCTTATAGTTTTATTCCAAGTCTTTATTGGTCTACCCCTCCCTTGTTTAACATACCTAGTGACTAGACTCTCACAACGCCTAACAGCTCGGTGCCTCTAATGGTCTCCATTGTACGTCTTCAGACCATCTTAGTCGAGCTTCTCGCATCTTCTCTGCAATTGGTGCTACTCCTGTCTTATCCTTGATACATTCATTCCAAATTCTATCTAGTCTCGCGTGTTCACACATCCACCTAAGCATTCTCATCTCCGCGACTCCGTTTTTTGCTCATGCACACAATTCACTGCCCAACACTCAGAACCATAGAGCACCGCTATTCTAATTGTGATATGGTAGAACTTGCCTTTAAGTTTTAATGGTACTTTATGATCACACAAGATTTCTGACGCACCCCTCCACTTCAACCAACCCGCTTGGATTCTACGTGTCACATCTTTATCAATACCTCCGTTTTCTTGAACTATCGATCCAAGATATTTAAAACACTCACTACGGGAAATATCATGATCACCCAACGTAATAACGTAGTCATCCGTCCTTCTTGCACTGCTAAATTTAATCTTCATATACTCATTCTTTGTCCTGCTCCACCTAAAACCCTTCTTTTTTAAAGTGTCTCGCCAAGATTCAAGTTTTGCGTTTACACCCTCGCGCGCCGCATCGACCAAAACAATATCATCTGCAAATAATAAACACCAAGGTATTGCTTGTTGGATATGTCTGGTGAGTTCATCTAAGATAAGGGTAAAAAGATAAGGGCTTAAAGCTGAACTTTGATGTAAGCCAATATTAATAGGAAATTCCTATGTTAATCCTCCAGATGTCCTCACTCTTGCCACTGAATTTGTATACATATCTTTGATTATGTCAATGTATGATACATTTACACCTTTTTTTCTAAGACACTTCATAAGATCTCACTTGGAACTCTATCATAAGCCTTCTCAAGGTCGATAAGCAGCATATGCAAATCTTGTTTTCTTTCTCGGTAGTTGTCAATGAGTCTCCTCAAGAGATGTATAGCTTCCATGGTCGACCTCCCTGACATGAATCTAAATTGATTTTTCGAGATGTTAGTCTCTCGTCTTATTCTTCTTTTTATTACTCGTTCTCATAATTTCATGGTATGACTCATCAATTTAATTCTTCTGTAATTAACATAATTTTGTATATCTCATTTGTTCTAATACAAATGTACCAAGATATTATTTTTTTCATTGGTATGACATCCTCTTTGACTTCAGCATCTTATTGAAAAAACATGAAAGTCACAAAATTCTTTCATTTTCTAGACATTTCCATACTTTGATGGGTCTATCGTTTGACTCAATCGTATTTCTATTTTTCATCTTTTTAAAAACATCATTTACCTGTGATATTTGAATTTTACAAAAAAACGTTGCGTTCTTATACTCCTCTAATTTAGTTAAATTTTCCAAATTCAATTCATTGTCTTTTGTTTTAATAAATCATGCATATGCTAATCACAATTGTGTCACGCCAATTTAATTGTGCCACGATCATTTAAATTGTTGCACGTCAATTTAAGTAAATGTTTGGAGAACATACAAGAAAGTCTGTATAAACCTTGCTCAGGTTGCATCTCAAAGGCCACAAGTCATAATAAGGCCAATCTATCCCACTCTTGTTCTCCCTCATTATATATATATATACTATAGTAAAAAAAAGTATCATTTTAGGTTTCATGGCAAGGTAAAAGAGACATCAGGCGGATCTAAACCGTTCGATTGACATCTGGACTGCAATTAAAAAATTTCCCAAAAAACACTCCATAACCTCTCTCCTCAAACCCGACTACAGCAACCCCCCCCCCCCCCGATATTTGGCCCAGCCCCGACCTCACCCCCTCCATTTCCGTTGCCGCCGCCGGCATGACCGGCGGGTTCGCCGGACTCCGGCGAACCCTCCGGGGGTTGTCCGGCGACCGGCGGGCAGGGCCCAGCCCAAATCTGGGTCTCACGGGCAGGGCCACGGCCGGCGGTGGCCCTGTCCGCCGGTCGCCGGACAACCCCCGGAGGGTTCGCCGGACTCCGGCGAACCCGCCGGACTCCGGCGAACCCGCCGGTGGGCGCCGGTCATGCCGCCGGCGGCAATGGAAGGGGGGGAGGACGGGGCTGGGCCAAATATCGGGTGGGGGGTGATTCGGAATAAATATATATATATATATATATTTATATAAATTATATAATATATATTTATAATATATATTATATAAATATATATTATATTATATTACATACGCCGGGGGCGGGCGAAGCCCGCCGGGGGGGCCGAAGACCGTCGGGGGCGGCCGAAGCACGCCCCCGCGACTGGGTACTGTCGCTCGGGGCACGAGGGCCGGAGGCCCGTGCCTGTCACTCGTATACATACATATATATATATATATATATATATATATATATATATATATATATATATATATATATATATATATATATATATATATATAGGGTTAATGTATATACGCGGCTTGTGTACATTAGTTATATACGCAGGGATGCGTAATACGGAAAATACACCTAGTAAAATGCATTTTTAGGAAAAGTGTTCAACATGAAAGTTGTATTTTCAAATGGTGCGAAACCGGGCGGACCTATTGTGAATCGCAATAGTTCCGCCTGGTTTCGCGCCATTTGAAAATACACCTACTAAAATACATTTTTAGGAAAAATGGTCAACATGAAAGTTGTAGATATCGTCGAGATCTACAACTTTCATCGTTGACCATTTTTCCTAAAAAAGCAAAAACGTACCGAAGAAATGTGTAAAGGCTGCATTTTTACATTAAATCCATATATATCTTATATATATAAATCAATATACATATCTTGAGTCACACCAAACTTTAATTTTTAACTATTAGATCTGCATCAAATAAAGAGAGAGAGGGGGAGGAGAGAGAGGGAGAGAAAAAGGGAGAGAGATGGGAAAGGGAGAGAAAGAAGAGGGAGAGAAATATTGCGTGAAATTAATGTTTTTACGACAAAACAAAATTTTTTTTATAAAATAAAAATTGTAATATTGATTTATATTTTTACGGTCATTTTGAGTACTCATATGTATATATTGCGGGCAATGCCCGTCTTGATGTGGGTGCATCTCGCTTTGATGCGGGCGCAGCCCGCAACGACGCATCGAGCACGGGAGAAGCCGGTTCAGAGACGGGCGAAGCCCGCCTGAATGCGGCCGAAGGCCGCCCAGGAGCATCGAGCACAGGCGTAGCCCGTGCGAAGATGCTCGTATATATATATATATATATATATATATATATATATATATATATATACATATATACATATATATAAAGATATTTACCCCTTCTACAGTGTGCAGTAGTTCGTCGCAGCGTGATGTTTTCTTTTTAATTTTTTTTTAAAAAAAACTTTCACTGCCACCGCGGCCGGCCTGTCCGCCCCCACCGGCGGGTTTGCCGAACCCCGACGAACCCGCCGGGACTCTTCCGGCGGCCAGCGGGCAGGGCAGCCACTGGCGGTGGCCCTGCCCGTGAGACCTGAATTTGGGTCTCACGGGCAGGGCCACCAGCCCGCTGGCCGACGGAAGACTCCATGCCGTTCGCTGGGGTTTAGTGAACCCCTGGTGGGGGCCGGGCAGGCTGTCGGTGCTTCGTCGGCGGCGGCGGACCCTTCCCTTCGCGGGCAGACAGAATGCAAGCGGCGGCGGCGGCGGGATGCAAGAGAGGGCGGCGGATGCAGGTAGCGGGATGCAGGGGAACAGTACAACTATATAAAAAACTTTAGACTGTAGGGCAAATTATTTAATATAATTTTAAAATTAATTTAAATATATTTAAAATTCTTTAAAATAATATATAAAAAACAAAATAATTTAAATATATATATAATAATTTAACCGGCGGGCGGGCGAGCTTCGGCCGCATCTTCGCACGGGCTACGCCCGTGCTCGATGTTCTCGGGCGGCCTTCGGCCGCATCCAGGCTGACAACTTGCAGACTCTCTCTCTTTAATAATAATATATATATAAAAGAAACCCCTCCACCCTCTCTCTACTCTCTCTTTCTCTCTCTCCCTCTCTCTCTCTCTCAACTCTCTCTCCCATCTCATGCTCTCTCTCATGATCCAATGGCTCTTCTTTGATCTATGGTGTGCCTCCAAATACCTATATTGCTTTATATAATAAGATATATATATATATATATACGAGCATCTTCGTACGGGCTACGCCCGTGCTCGATGTTTTCGGGAGGCCTTCGACCGCATTCAAGAGGGCTTCGCCCGCCTGCGCACGGGCTTCGTCCGCGCTTGATGCTCCGAGCGGCCTGCATAGAAGCAGGTTTCGCCCACTTCGACACAATCCACCAGCTCGGCGTCGCACCCGCCACTCGCGACCCCCGGAGTGTATACCAAAGTGCTCCGGGGGCCGCGAGGGGCGGGTGCGACGCCGAGCTGGTGGATTGCATCGAAGCGGGCACACATAAACATATATGCTGACACACACATAAACATATATATATACACACGGGTGACAGGCACAGGGATCTACCCCTACGACCTATCGCGACAGTACCTCGATTGTGATAGGTTCGGCCCTCCGGGCTTATCGATTATTTAATGCAGCTTAAAATAAATACAACTTTAATAAATTTGATTGGTTTAATGGTAAGCTTCTCGAAAATACCGCCGATATGCCTAAGGACAACCTTCCTCAAATAGACTGCTGACATGCTTAATGACAGTCTACCATAGCAGGTGTATGAGCTCTACTAAAAACTGATGCAGGACAGACGTCACACTCGCCTGCCACCCTGGCATCACCATCAGGGGGGCCCACCCGGCATCACTACCAGACGGTTTTCATCAAGGTCACGGCCCATACACTCCAACTAGCTCTCCGCCATGGAATCATCATCATGCGGCAGGTTGTTGAGGTTGAGGTTCGATCCCCTAACCTCCTAGATAAGAGGTTCACACTAGCGCTCTTATCATCAATTGATCCTGTCCTGCATCATAAAAGTGTGACGCATTTCTTGCATCATAAAAATGCAGATTAGTTGGTGATGAGAGCGTTGGTGAGAGCCACTTATCTAGGAGGTTAGAGGATCGAGCCTCGACTTCAACAACTTGTCGCATGATGTTGATTCTATGGAGAAGAGTTGGTTGGGGTGTACCGTGTACGGGTCACGGCCCTGATAAAAGCCGCCTGGTGGTGATGTCGAGTGGGCCCCCTGGTAGTGATGCTAGGGTGGCAGGCAGGTGTGGCTCCCGCCCTGCATCAAAAACTTTTGAATTTTATGGATTTTCATCATTACTTTTAATTTCGGGATAGTGTAATTACCTGAATGGATATTGTATTTTAATTTTTTTTGAAATAGTTTATAATATATATCAAGTCATTAAATTATAAAAAAAAGGACATAATGGCCAATTTTGAATGTTTCATCAAAGGCAACTTTTCCCAATTTATATTGTAAAGATATATATATATATACAAAGAAATACTCTGTCATACCATGATACCACGTAACCTTGAAGGACCATCAAATAAAATATGGTCGTTGACTCGAGGAGGGGGTGGTCAGCGAACAGTGTCTCTCCTAATTTCCTCCCGATTTTCCGTCGTACGCATAACAGTGGATGAGGGTTTTGAGTTGTCGTCGGTGGCCTGCCCGGAGCCTACCGGCCACCGGCGGGGTTCCTGTGCCCCGGTGAACCCGTCGGGGGTAGTCTGGCGGCGCTCCGGCAAGGCCAACTCCGGCGATGGACCTGACTATTCGTCTGTTAGTATTTAGGTCTTTACAAAATAGGAAGCAGAATGACTCGATTATATATACAACAACAATACTCAAGTCTTTATCCCACTATAGTGGGGTCGGATATATGGATCCTTTGTCTCCATTGTGATCTATCTTTAGTCATAATCTCACTAATGCCTAAGTACATCATTTATTTCCTTATAGTTTCATTCCAAGTCTTTATTAGTCTACCCCTCCCCGTTTAACATGCCTCGTGAATAAACTCACACAACGCCCAATAGGTGCCTCTAATAATCTCCATTGTACATGTCCAAACCAACTTAGTCGAGCTTCTCGTATCTTCTCTGCAATTGGTGTCACTCATGTCTTATCCCTAATACACACATTCCTAGTTTTTATATATATAGACACACACACACATATATATAAGATTATATATAATACAAGTGAGTATGATAGGACAAACATAATACATTGTGTAAAACAAATCAGATTATGATAATGATCATTAAGTAAAAATAGAATTTTAATCAGAGAGAACTAAAGAGTTTGGCCTTGTATGGAACATTTTGCTCCCTAGTTTTCTATACAGCTGTATTCCTGCTGCTGTGATTACTCTTACACCTCACCCAAATGATTTATTTCTATTGCACTTCACCCCATAATATCTATTTGATCACACTTTATCCCCTATATTTTAATAAAAGGAATATTACCCTCAGGGATTGAAGCCAATATCCAATAACTACTACAAAAGAAGAAATTAATAAAAGATCTAGTCATTCCAATGGTCCACCTCAACTTCATAAAAAAAAACCAAAAGGTAACTTTCAGGAATGGATTAGCCAAACAAATTACTCAACAAGGAGGTGAAATTCAAGACAGGTAAACCATAGATAGATGAAATATGATTTTCCCTACAACCACTGAAAGAATGTGCTCCACTACCACCACTTGTAGTGAAACAGTTGTAATTTGTCAGGATATTTCATTATTCCTGCAGTCCAAGTCGTCGACTTTCTATTTACTTTGTATCACCTGTTGTAGGGTTATTTTAGTCTCTGGTTTGCCCTCACTCGTATATGTAAGAGTAATAAGCTTATTTTCAATGAATGAATCATTCTCCTCTTTCCACTTGATATCAGAGGGAACCCTAACCGTGTGCATTCTCCCTTCTTGCTTCGCCCTCCTCGCGCCGTTCTCGCCTGAAATCGATCGATCCCCCAACAGATGTGCCCTTCGTTATTTTGGGTGGTCTGTATCTCCTCCTGTCCGCTCATACAGTCCACCGGCGGGTTCGAACCAGTCACTGATCGCTGAAGAGGACGACGATGCAATCTTATCGTGATGTCGCCGCCCTTTTTTCTTGTTCTCTCGTGATGATCGATTCTGACGGCTTCCTGCAGATCCTCTGTTGATTCCTACTGGTGGCCACAGTATCTTCTTTCTCTGCTGAGTTCTGACCGGCCTCTGCAGTATCGACTTTATGCTACGTCAGGGATCGAAAGCTCCGGTATCCCTCGATTCATTTATTTTGATTGACTCGTGCAACGTCTTCCCTGTACCAGATCGTATTCTGGATGCTCTCCTTGACACCTTCTCTTAACATGGATTCAGTGGTGTGATTTTTGTTTCCTTTGAATTGTGTGTGTTCCTTCTTGGTGTAATTTCTGTCTCTTCGCCGAGTGAGATGATGTCACAGATGAGTGACTCCTCGCGGACTCATGACCACTCTGGCTCCTTGAAGATCACCATTGTGCCACTAGATGGAACAAACTACCTTGAATGGTCTTGTGATACTCATCATGTGATACACAACCACCAGATATTTGATATATAAATGGGACGGTCAAGGAGCCACCCAAAGATGATTCTTCTTGGAAACATTGGGACCACCAGATTAGTCAAATTCCCTCGTTGTCTCCTGGCTCCTGCACTTTGTCACTCAAGGTTTATTGAAACTACATGTTAATGAATTCTGCATCTGAGATATGGACTCAAGCACGGAAAACATACTCACAGATTGGTAGTTCTACCCAGATTTATGATCTTACTCGTCACATTTTGGAGATGCGGCAGGGATCTATGACTGTTGCCCCCTATTTTTTGAGTTTGAACAACTTTATCAAGAATTAGACTATTTCAAGAATTTTACACATGCTTGTACTGTCGATGCAGTTAAGTTACGGCAAAAGGAAGCACGCTACCGCCTACATGTTGTAACACCCCTTCCCAGTATTACAGAAATCAGCCGTCCGGCCGGGTCAGCGATATAAAGAAAACTAGAAAGCAGTATTAAAACTAGTAGCAGCAGGTAATAAAAGTCCAAACTAAAACAGATTTAATACTTACAGCGGAAGTAAAAATTAAACTAAGGTTAACCACATACCTGATGTCTGGATTCACAGAGCCACTAAACAAGAATGAGGTTTGCAATAACTGAAAATCTGAACTATCAAAATAAGTCTGATACAAGATATATAAAATATTAATGAGTTACACTATCCACAATTACAAGTACATGCTGAAACGGAGTAAACTGAAATGGTAAAAGTACTACACTCGGACACCACCATGACGCTCATCCTAGACGTAGTTTCCCATCTGGGTCACCTGAAAAACATTGCTCACGAAGGGTCAGAGTAAAGAAAAACAATTCACCTTAGTGACACTAAAATAGATTTACATATGAATGCATGCATGTCTTTAAAACTAGTCTCGTGCACTGAAAACATTTCATGATATATGATATGCATGTTTTTCTTATACTTACTGGTGAACACTATAATTCTATACTCATGACTTTCCGTTCATTTACTCAAGTCCTGACGTTCACTAACTAGTGTACTGTCTCACGTCAAGTCTGTACTTGAGTTCTAGGTGGCTTCTAGCCTACACGTTTACTGGGAAGGCTCTAGGCAGAGTAGCTCCTAACGCGCAAAATCTGAAACTGACGACCCGAGACCATCTGACGAACTCAATTGTTCTAGTGCCACGCGGACACGGTCTCGAGTCCGCTAACTGTCTCAAAGGGGAGTCAACTCCCAAGACTGTAACTCATAGGATACCATATGCCCTATGAGGAAGGTAGTGCGCCTCTACCAAGCACAAAAAGACTGGTGTGCTACTGACCTTTTTGGTCTGACGCTACTCTGCATGGGATATCTTTTCTGGTGTACTACTGGGCGACCCTTGACTTTCTCGTGGTCGGCTTGAAGGGACCTTCGCATTCTTAATTGGACAATTCCAAACTTACGTACACGTGTGAAGTTTCGTACTTACTAACTGTTCATGATTTTACTAACACGGTTATGGAAAAAGGCGTTATCATACGCGTCTCCACGATTATTTTCCTACCGCCACACTTTTTTATGCATGATTATGATGTTTGTACGAAACCTACTCATGCATATAAAAGATAATTATTTGATATGTCTATCTAAAAGAAATTAGTATTTCCTTACCGTGGTGCTGCGACGTTCGTATACTCGGCGCGGCGACATTTTCTCTTTCAAAAGTAATCCTACTGCTGGGGACCTTCAAAACGCTGCCCCGACCCCGCCAAAATCCTGCAATTTACCGTATCCCAAATTTCAGAATTTTCCCCTCTACGATAATCCCATGGAAAAATATATATATATCTAGGGTTACAACATTCATGAGTTAAACTTCAATTATTACATTTAAGTAGCGATTGAGGCTCCCAACGCGTTCCACACAAAATCTGTGGTGAACTACGAACACCAAAACCTAGGATAGGGCAATCAAAACGAAAACCTAGGTTAAATTAGTTTTCAAATCAAAGGAAATCCAAGCAGAAAACGAGAAAAAGGAAGGGATCGAACTCACCGAAACCAAAACGTTCACTTCCACCGGTTAGGGTTGAATCCGGCACTTTCACGGCCAAGGAAGGAAAAGGAATGTCTACCGGTGCTCGTAGAGGAGGAAGGAGAAGTCGGAGATGGAAATCCGGAGGAGGATTGGCCGGCGGAAGGCCCGCGGGATGCGCCGGCAGTGCGTCGTCGGGTTTGCGGAAACTGAACAGTCGGCTGCGAAAACCCTCTTCTCCCGTGAGCAAAAGGATGGCGTGATTTTAATATCAAACCTTGCGGTTTTGATAACCGCATGAGGAGAGGGGGGGAAATGCTATTGGCACCCCAACACTAAATCTTTGAATATTAAATCATCCTCACCCCACGCGTCATTAAAACAAAATGCGTCACACCCTAATATTTACGCACTTGACTGACAAACGGACACTATCATAAGAAAAGTAACATTATACCTAGCCGACGCGCCGCCTCGATCAAAATTCGTCGCGACTTTCCCCTACAAATCAAATAATTTTTCGCGTCAAATTTCGGATGTTACAAATCTCCCCTCCTAACAAAAATTTTTGTCCTCGAAAATTGTAATCATACCTGAATCGAAGAGAGAAAAATAGTCTGCATTGCTCTTAAGCTCATCCTCACGCTCCCAAGTATACTCTGGCCTGCCACAGTTCATCCAAAGGACTTTGACCATGTGAATCTCTCTATTTCTGAGCTTTTGTATCCTTGAATCCACTATTCTGACTGGTCTAACCTCAATACTAAGATCTGTCTCAATTGGTGCTTCCTCGGTACTTATGATCTGACTAGAATCTCTGACTGCTCTCCTCAGATAAGAGACGTGGAATACATCATGTACACCACTCATTTCCTCAGGTAATGCCAATCTGTAAGCAACCTCACCAATTCTTTCCAGCACCTTAAAATGACCAACGAATCTGGGGCTCAGCTTTTTCATCCACTTTATTCTAGAAACTCCTCTGACTGGTCTGACCTTCAGATAAACGTAGTCTCCAACACTAAACTCTACTGACCTGTGCTTCTGATCATGATACTTGGCCTGGCGATCCTGAGTTGTATTCATACGCTGCTGAATAAGCTTGATCCTATCAGTGGTCTTATCAATCCATGACTCCCTGATTGTGGATCTCTCTTCACTTTCAGCCCAACATAACGGTGTCCGACAACGTCTGTCATAGAAGGCCTCGAACGGTGTCATCCCAATACTCGTCTGAAAGCTGTTGTTGTAGGAAAACTCCATAAGAGTAACATATTTCTCTCACTTTCCTCCAAAGTCCAAAATGCACATCCGAAGCAAATCCTCCAAAGTCCTATTAGTGCGCTCAGTCTGTCCATCTGTCTGGGGATGGAATGCGGTGCTGAAGTGTAACCTGGTACCCAACCGCTCCTGTACGTAACGCCACTCCCTGGAGGTGAATCTGCCGTCTCTGTTTGAAACTATAGTCATGGGAACACCGTGAAGCCGAACTATCTCGTCCAAATATAACTGTGCCAGCTTCGGACCTTGATCCGTCTTCCTAAGAGGAATGAAATGGGCGACCTTAGAAAGTCGATCAACTATAACCCACAAGGAATCATTCCCACTCTGCGATCTCGGCAAACCATGAATGAAATCCATGGATATATCTTCGAATGTCCACTCAGGAATGGGAAGTGGCTGCAACTTGCCTCCAGGCCTTTGGCACTCGGCCTTAACCAACTTGCACGTCTCACACTTCCCTACGTAATCTGCAACATCTCGCTTCAAGCCTGGCCACCAGACTAACTTCTTGAGATCTGCATACATCTTCGTGCTACCCGGATGTATAGAATATCTGGAATTGTGTGCCTCAAATAAAATATCCTCGCGAAGGTGACTAACATCGGGGATACACACCCTGCCATCAATCAACAATAAATCATCCTGAATAATGAATCCCTCCTTCTGTCCTGACTGCACTGAGCTCCAAATCTCTGTCATCCTTGGATCCAACGGTAGAGCTGTCCTGATTTTATCCTTGATATCGCAGGTAATCTCCATCCAACTCAATCTTGCAGAACCAAAACTACTGCGTGGCACAACGGTAATATCCAGTCTCTCCAGCTCTCGCACTAACTCCTCCTGCTGAGTAAGGAGAAAGAAACATGAACCTCTACGGCTAAGGGCATCAGCTACAACGTTCGCCTTTCCTGGATGGTACTGAATGTCTACGTCGTAGTCTGATAGAAACTCTAACCATCTGCGCTGCCTCAAATTTAGCTCTCGCTGATCAAAGATATACTTGAGGCTCTTATGATCAGTGAAGATCTCACAACGAACACCATAGAGATAGTGCCTCCAAATCTTCAGAGCATGTATGATTGCTGCAAGCTCCAAGTCATGCACTGGATAGTTCCTCTCATGAACTTTTAATTGTCTCGAGGCATAGGCTACGACCTTTCCATGCTGCATGAGAACACATCCCAAACCCTGACCTGAAGCATCGCTGTAGATCTGAAACTCGCCAGGCACTGATGGTAAACTCAAAATCGGTGCGGTCATCAACCTGCCCTTCAAGTTCTCAAAAGCCAACTCACACTCAACTGTCCAATCCAAGCTCTTACCCTTCCTGGTGAGGAAAGTCAGTGGTAAGGCTATCTTCGAAAAATCTCTGATGAATCTCCTGTAGTAACCAGCAAGACCCAAAAAGCTGCGAACCTCTGAAACTGTCGTCGGCCTTGGCCAACTCTTAATGGCCTCTATCTTTTTCGGATCAACACTAACCCCTTTCTGACTGATGATGTGGCCTAAGAATGCAATCTCTGAAAGCCAAAACTCGCACTTTGAAAACTTGGCAAACAACTGATTCTTTCTGAGTGTGCTCAAAACAATTCTGAGGTGTGTTGCATGATCTTCTGCACTCTTAGAGAACACCAAGATGTCATCTATAAAGACGATGACAAAACGATCCAAGTACTCCCGAAATACCCTGTTCATCAGGTCCATAAATACTGAAGGAGCATTGGTCAGCCCAAACGGCATGACCACGAACTCGAAGTGTTCATATCTGGTGTTGAAAGCCGTCTTCTGAATATCCAAGTCACGAATCTTTAACTGGTGATAGCCTGACCTCAGATCTAACTTGGAGAAAGTGTTTGATCCCACCAACTGGTCAAACAAATCATCAATCCTGTGAATCAGGTACTTGTTCTTTACTGTCAGCTTGTTCAACTCACGGTAGTCTATGCACAGTCTCAGACTACCATCCTTCTTCTTCACAAAAAGCACTGGAGCACTCCATGGTGAAGTGCTGGGACGTATAAACCCCAAATCAAGTAACTCCTGCAACTGACTCTTCAACTCTGCTAGTTCCCTTGGAGCCATCCGATAGGGAGATTTGGCTACCGGTGTAGCCCCAGGCTGCAAGTCTATCGGGAACTCAATCTCTCTATCTGGAGGGGCACCAGGGAGCTCTTCCGGGAAAACATCGGGGAACTCCTGCACCACCGGTACCTCTGACAAGACAGTCTTAGTCTCTGCATTCATCAGTACTACGAAGGTTTCACAACCCTTACTGATGCACCTTCTCTCTTGGACTGCAGATATAATCATCTTCACTACTCCCTTCAAGCCCTGAAAAGAAAAAGAAGTCTGATTGGGGCCATCAAACTGTATCTGCTTCGCCGTACAGTCAATCCTGGCGTTGACTGCCGAAAGCCAGTTCATTCCAAAAATCAGGTCGAATCCTGCAATAGGTAGTTGCAAAGCTTCCACAATAATCTCGGTGTCACCAAACTGCACCGGTACCCTGCACCTATCTCTGGTCTGCAGAAGGGATCCATTCGGCATCATAACATCCAGCGATACAGTCTCTGAGAATACTTCTAAATTCAACTTATGCACTAGAGATTCTGCGATAAACGAGTGCGAGACACCCGTATCAAACTGAATCTTAGAGGGTAAATTACGAATCATAAGGATGCCTACATGAATGATTTTCAAAAAAAAAAGAGTGTCACTACGGAGGGTTAAATAAACTTATCAGGCAAATTAAACACTTACCTGTCACTACATCCTCCTGCTCCTTAGCCTCCTGCTGACCAAGCCCATAAGCTCTGGGCTGCACCAAATCTCGACTCTGTTGTGGTCTTCCATCAGTAATCATCAACGCTTTGCCCTTATCTGCTATGCTAGGGCCACCAATCTCATACTTCGACTGCAGGAACAAAATACATTTGTCATCTACCGAAAATTTATAAATGTACAAAATACATCAAGTTTGATTACCTGATTCGAACCACCTTCCTGACAGAAACGAGCAATGTGTCCAGGTTGACGACACTTGTAACACACGCCCGCGCTGACCAAACACTCTCCTGGATGGCGACGCTGACACTTGGGACAAAGGGGGTAGTCCCTGCTCTTGTCACCAGATTGACCATACTTCCTCGCATCAGGCTTCTGCTTCTTGTTCCAATTCTTCCCCTGATCATTCCTGCTCTGCTGCGACTGATGCGAATCCTGAGCTCGCTTTGCACGGAAATTACTTCGCTTTTGAACCTTCTGCTGGTCAGCCTCCAGCCTACGAGCCGTATCCACTAAGCTCCTGTAATCAGCATTGACCATAGTCATCAGCGGCTGTCTCAATGAGTCACGTAAGCCATCCACAAAGCGGCTGCACTTCTCAGTCTGGTCTCCCTGCATTACGCCCGCATATCGAGCCAGATGGGTAAGCTCTCGCTCGTACTCAGCAACAGTCCTGTCCCCCTGGAAGAGCCTAAGGTATCTTTCATGTAGACCTCGTCGTGCGGAAGGAGGCACGAACCAACTCGCAAGGGCTCTAGAAAATTCGCCCCACGTAAACATGTCTGGCGTACGACCTGGCCAAAAACATAATCATACCATTTAAAAAGAGAACATATCTCTTCCAAAAAAAATATTAAAGGAATTTTTCATAACCATTTACCTGCGGGATCATCCGCCCGGTACTTGTCCCACCAGACCTTTGTCTCACCTCGGAGGAGGAAAACTGCCAGAGGAACCTTCTTATTCTCTGGGCACTCGAAAACATCCAGCAGGTGTCTGGTGTTTGCTACCCAATCATCTGTATCCATCGGGGTCTCATCCCCACTGTAGTTTGAAGGCTGAAGTTCTCTAAAATTTCTCAAATAACGCTCCAGGGTCATCTCCACGGGTGCTGGGGCAGGAGCTGGTGCAGGGGCTGGTACGTGCACTGGAACTGGAAACCCTGCAGCCAGTCCTCTCTGAAACTCCATCAAGGCAACAGTAACCGCCTTGGCAATCTGAGACGCTATATCAGTGCCCTCTGAAGCTGCTGGAACTAAAGGTACCTGTGGCACTGCAGCATCTCCCATAGTGGCGTTAGGAACAGGGTCCTGACGTGAAGATTCACCTGTTTCACTTACTCGAGTTGCCTGATAGAATATATAAAATAAATCTGGTTATTTATCAAGCATCTGCTAAAATTGGCTTGACAACTATATTCGTACTCCTGCGAAAACTAAGCCATAAACGCAACTTAAAATACTCTACTAACAAGAGCTTACTGTTATACAATCATATGGCTCTGTGAAAACCTTCTAGGGTCCAGGGATCCTAACCTCGCTCTGATACCAATTTGTAACACCCCTTCCCAAGATTACAGAAATCAGCCGTCCGGCCGGGTCAGCGATATAAAGAAAACTAGAAAGCAGTATTAAAACTAGTAGCAGCAGGTAATAAAAGTCCAAACTAAAACAGATTTAATACTTACAGCGGAAGTAAAAATTAAACTAAGGTTAACCACATACCTGATGTCTGGATTCACAGAGCCACTAAACAAGAATGAGGTTTGCAATAACTGAAAATCTGAACTATCAAAATAAGTCTGATACAAGATATATAAAATATTAATGAGTTACACTATCCACAATTACAAGTACATGCTGAAACGGAGTAAATTGAAATGGTAAAAGTACTACACTCGGACACCACCATGACGCTCATCCTAGACGTAGTTTCCCACCTGGGTCACCTGAAAAACATTGTCCACGAAGGGTCAGAGTAAAGAAAAACAATTCACCTTAGTGACACTAAAATAGATTTACATATGAATGTATGCATGTCTTTAAAACTAGTCTCGTGCACTGAAAACATTTCATGATATATGATATGCATGTTTTTCTTATACTTACTGGTGAACACTATAATTCTATACTCATGACTTTCCGTTCATTTACCCAAATCCTGACGTTCACTAACTAGTGTACTGTCTCACGTCAAGTCTGTACTTGAGTTCTAGGTGGCTTCTAGCCTACACGTTTACTGGGAAGGCTCTGGGCAGAGTAGCTCCTAACGCGCAAAATCTGAAACTGACGACCCGAGACCATCTGACGAACTCAATTGTTCTAGTGCCACGCGGACACGGTCTCGAATCTGCTAACTGTCTCAAAGGGGAGTCAACTCCCAAGACTGTAACTCATAGGATACCATATGCCCTATGAGGAAGGTAGTGCGCCTCTACCAAGCACAAAAAGACTGGTGTGCTACTGACCTTTTTGGTCTGACGCTACTCTGCATGGGATATCTTTTCTGGTGTACTACTGGGCGACCCTTGACTTTCTCGTGGTCGACTTGAAGGGACCTTCGCATTCTTAATTGGACAATCTCCAAACTTACGTACACGTGTGAAGTTTCGTACTTACTAACTGTTCATGACTTTACTAACGCGGTTATGGAAAAAGGCGTTATCATACGCGTTTTCACGATTATTTTCCTACCGCCACACTTTTCTATGCATGATTATGATGTTTGTACGAAACCTACTCATGCGTATAAAAGATAATTATTTGATATGTCTATCTAAAAGAAATTAGTATTTCCTTACCGTGGTGCTGCGACGTTCGTATACTCGGCGCGGCGACATTTTCTCTTTCAAAAGTAATCCTACTGCTGGGGACCTTCAAAACGCTGCCCCGACCCCGCCAAAATCCTGCAATTTACCGTATCCCAAATTTCAGAATTTTCCCCTCTACGATAATCCCATGGAAAAATATATATAGATAGGGTTACAACATTCATGAGTTAAACTTCAATTATTACCTTTAAGTAGCGATTGAGGCTCCCAACGCGTTACACACAAAATCCGTGGTGAACTACGAACACCAAAACCTAAGATAGAGCAATCAAAACGAAAACCTAGGTTAAATTAGTTTCTAAATCAAAGGAAATCCAAGCAGAAAACGAGAAAAAGGAAGGGATCGAACTCACCGAAACCAAAACGTTCACTTCCACCGGTTAGGGTTGAATCCGGCACTTTCACGGCCAAGGAAGGAAAAAGAATGTCTACCGGTGCTCGTAGAGGAGGAAGGAGAAGTCGGAGATGGAAATCCGGAGGAGGATTGGCCGGCGGAAGGCCCGCGGGATGCGCCGGCAGTGCGTCGTCGGGTTTGCGGAAACTGAACAGTCGGCTGCGAAAACCCTCTTCTCCCGTGAGCAAAAGGATGGCGTGATTTTAATATCAAACCTTGCGGTTTTGATAACCGCATGAGGAGAGGGGGGGAAATGCTATTGGCACCCCAACACTAAATCTTTGAATATTAAATCATCCTCATCCCACGCGTCATTAAAACAAAATGCGTCACACCCTAATATTAACGCACTTGACTGACTAACGGACACTATCATAAGAAAAGTAACATTATACCTTGCCGACGCGCCGCCTCGATCAAAATTCGTCGCGACTTTCCCCTACAAATCAAATAATTTTTCGCGTCAAATTTCGGATGTTACACATGTTTTCCTGATGGATTTGAACATGGAGTCGGATACAATTTAGACTCATGTCCTTCACCTATCCCCTCTCTCTTCTCTTCGGGAAGCTCTTAGCACGATCCATGGAGATGATGACCGTAGGAAGTCCCTTAGCTCGATTGTGCCTCTAGATCGCTCGGCCTTAGCTAATGTTGGTTGTGGCAATTTCAACTTCATTGTTCCTACCTGTGATTATAGTGGACGTAGGGGAAATACTGGGGAGGTGTGCTTCAAACTTCATCCTTATCTTGCTCCTGATGGACGCGGTCATGGATGTAGTCGTGGACCCAACAGTTGAGGGACTCCGTACGGAGTTTCTTGGGTACAAGATGTTGTGTATTCTACCGAGGTCTATGATAATCCTACATGCTCTCATTCAGGACATTTTATAGCTCAGGAATTGGATGCTCTTTGTCGTCTTCTTCACTCCCAGTATGATTCTGTATCTGGTGTTTCTATCTCATTTGTTACTACAACTCCCAGTGTGCATACTATCACCACCACTCCTTCTGATTGAATCATTGATTCGGGCGCCACCGATCATATGACTGGATCCTCCTTAGATTTTGGTTCCTACACACCTTTGCTCGGAAAGGATAAAATTATTTCTGCTAATGGTACTTTATCCCTTATTATGGGCAAAGAAAATATGTCATGCTCTCTTTTTGTTTCTCTTGCATCTGTTCTTCATATTCTCTCCTTTCTTTGCAATTTACTTTCTATCAGCAATATTACTATATCTCTTAACTGTTTTGTAACCTTCTTTCTTGACTCTTGTGCTTTTCAGGAACTAAGTACGAAGAGAAAATTGGCAGTGGTAGGAACCATGGTGGCTTGTACTACCTGGATACCCAGCTACCATCTCGTGCTCTCTCTTCGAATGGTGTTACTGTTGATGATGTTCGACGATGGCATCTTCACCTTGAACATCCTTCTTTTGTTTATCTTTTTAAACTGTTTCCTGCTTTCTTGTCGTTTATTAAAACTTTATCTTGCGATATTTGTGCTATGCCCAAACATGTTAGACATACCTCTGCACATTTATCATCTCCTAGTAATATTTTTTTTCTTTATACATTTTGATGTTTAGGGGTCATCCCCTGCGAAATTATTATTTGGTTTTCGTTGGTTTGTCACATTTCTTGAATGTTTTTTGAGAACCACTTGGGTATATATGATAAATAGAAAAAGTGGTGTCTTTCCTTGTTTTCAAGTCTTTCAAAAGATGGTGCAGACCCAGTTTGATGGAAAAAATTTGTGTTCTTCATAGTGGCAATGGGGGGATATGATGATCATGGTTTGTTTGGATCGTACCTCACCAGTCATGGTATCTTGCATCAAACCACTTGTGTTCACACTTCCGCACAAAACGAGTTTGTTGAACAGAAAAATCAACACCTCCTTGAGGTAGCATGTTACCTTCTCCACACTATGCATCTTTCCAAATCATATTGAGGTGATGTCGTTCTCACAGCTTCTCATCTTATCAATCGTCTTCTTTCATGGGTTTTAGATTATGCTACTCATATTGCCTACCTCTCTTCTATGTATGTTGTTCATACTTCTCATTTGTCACCCTGTGTATTTGGGTATGTATGTTTTGTGTATGTTCATCAGCCTCTTAGGAACAAATCTGACCTTCGGGTTCAACGTTGTGTCTTTATTGACTATTCCTCAACCACGAAAGGATAGCGGTGTTACCACCCTCCTTCCCGATGTATTTTTTGCACCATGATGTTATTTTTAGAGAGGAGGAATCTTACTATTTGAATTCAACTGACTTTCTTCATAAGGGGGAGATTGGTGACACTACTTTTGATACTCATGTTCCTCTTCCTTTTGTTTCATCCATTCCAACTCAGACTCCTATGCAGATCTATACCTCCCATTCAGGTATCTCTGCCTCCTATCCAAGTACCTCTTCCTTCTTTGGTCCCTCCTCTCCCTCATATATACCACTGTCGCCAACTGGAGAAACATGTTGCGAGTGTTCCACCTCTAACAGTGCCCGCTTCAAACTCGGATTATGGTGATGATCCTCTTGCAATGTTAAAAGGTAAAGTTATAAGTACTCAACACCCTATTTGCAATCATTTTGCTTATCATCAGCTTACCCCTGCCCATCGGGCCTTATTTCTTCATTATCTTTAATTTTCATTCCCAACACGTGGCAGGAAGCATTGGGTATACCGGTATGGACACGGGCTATGGAGGAACCAATGACTGTCTTGGACAAGAATCATACATAGGATGTCTCTTCCCTTCACCCAGAGAAGAAAGTCATTGGATCACGATAGGTGTTCTCGATTAAGAAAAATCGGGATGGTAAGGTTGAACGATACAAAACCCGACTGGTTGTGTAAGGATACATTCAGACTCAAGGAGTGGACTATCAGGAAACTTTTGCTCCAGTGGTAATGATAGACTTCATACGGGTTTTTTTATCATGTGTCGCTTGCATAGGATGGGATCTTCATCTACTGGATGATAAGAATGTTTTCTTCCATGGTGAGCTTGATGAGGAAGTGTACATGAAATTTCCTCTTAGGTTTGTAAAACAGGGGCAGAAGGTTTTGTATGTCGCTTGAGAAAATCATTATATGGGCTGAAATAGTCTTCAAGGACATGGTTAAGCATATTTCTCAAGGCAATGATCAAGTTTGGATATAAGCAGGGGTAATCTGATCACACTATGCCTATCTGAAGAAACGATCAGAAGATTGTGGTTCTTATTGTTTATGTGGATGGCATTGTGATCACAGGCGAACACTGAGGAGATTAGTAACCTCAAGGGTCTAATATCAGCTAAATTTGACGTGAAAGACTTGGGAAAATCACGATACTTCCTTGGAATCGAGGTGACTCAGTCAAACCAAGTTATCTTTATATCTCAATGCAAGTATGTTTTGGACCTATTAAAAGAAATTGGAACGCTTTGTTAGAAACAAACAGAAAACAAATCGGAAGTGGTTTAACAGAAACTTTATTATCCCAAAAAGGTATCAATTACAATGGTATAGCCTCCTTTTTATAGAATGGAGGAGATGAGAGAGATTACAAATAAGCAATGTGTGACTAAAAATTTACAAATATATGCGGCTTTACAAAATGACAAACCGGACAAGCCGTGCGGTTATACAAACCGGCTAACCGCCCGACCACAACCAGGATGAGAGAACAAGCACCCCAAAGAGCAAGTCGTCACAGGAGACCGCTAGACCTCCCGGTCTCCAAGTCGTCTGAGACAAGCCGCCTGACCGCTGGGACACAACTGCAACAGCCCAACACACAGACCGGCTAGGAGAAACCGCCAGATCGCCCGGTCTCCGAACAGCAACAGACCGCCCGGTCTCCATCCTGCAACACGCTTGATTCTGTCCCTGCAAATACTCTCATGGAGGAGAATCACAGGATCAATGAGGACAGCGATGATGATGGCACGGATACTTCAAGCTATCAAAGAATGATTAGGAGACTCATATATTTATCTCACACCCATTCAGACATCACGTAGGGTGTAGGTATCTTGATTAAATATATGCATGCTCCTAGGATCAGAGATTGCATCTTGTGTATTATAATACTTGAAGAAAGCTTTTGGTCATGGTTTTCTGTTCTCTCGGGACAATCACTAGAAGATTGAAGTCTTCACAGATGCTGATTGAGCTAGGTGTCGTGATGACAGGAAATCCACTACAAGTTATTGTATCTTTGTTGTGAGGAACTTAGTGGCGTGGAGAAGTAAGAAGCAGAATGTTGTAGTCAGATCTATTGTTGAGGCTGAGTATCGTGCAATGTCTCAAGTCCTCTGTGAAAGTCTTTAGGTGCGCACCATGTTACAAGATCTGGGGCTCCAGGAGAATGTCCATATCTCCTTATATTGCGACAATAAGACAGCGATCAGTATAGCTCGTAATCATATTCAACATGACAAGGCTAATCATATGGACGTGGGCCGACATTTTATCAAAGACCACCTTGATAAAGGAAATGTGGTCACTCCTTCCGCTCAGTCCAAAGACCAACTTTCCAAAGTGTTCACCAAGGGCTTGGGATATGATGTTGATACAACCTGAGTCGCATCCGAATTTCCGCATTTTATTAGTGTCGCACAAGTCTTCGCGCTTGTTGTTTTAATTTATTTTTTGTGCTAGTTGCTTTATTTGTGTATGTGTGTTTTGTTCAATTGCATCGCACTCATTTGTACTCATGTTTGCTTGTACGACTTATTGAAGTGACAGCTCAATAAAATCATGAATAAATTGATCCGTCAAATTAGGTAGAGCGATAAGATAGTACAGGCCATAAAATAATACTTTAAAGATAAGAAAATTTGTTAATTTTTTGAAATTAATATTAAGTAAATAAATTAATTTCAGAAATTATACAATCTATGAAATGCTAAAAATCCAAGTTCAATGTTTTAACCCTTGGATTTTCTCCTCATTTAATACCCTAGTTAAAATCCTGTTGAAATTCCCACTGTTTTCCGCCTATTTAACACCTACAGCCAGCCCACTTGGTTGTGAAACCTCCAATTTAATGCCCTAATTAAAAAGAACCAAGAAAACTTCCACTTTTCTTATTAAAAACAACCAGTCGGCCCACCCCTTTGAATAAACTGTCTATCTTCTATAACCCACCAACCTTTGAAATTACCCCTTATTTAATATTGTAGAATTAAATTAAAACCAAAATAAAAACTTTCTTTTTATTATCAAATTAATAAACCCCACTCCAATTCCTAAACTTTATAAAAGATGTCAAGCCCACCCACGTGAAGGGGTGCTTGGGAAATATTGAGAAACAGAAAAAAAAATGTCTCTGTTTCTCAATCCCCCAGCCAACGGCCCTTACCCCCAGCCCAAAGAACCCACTTCCGGCTTCACCGCCGCCGTTGGTGGCCCTCCCCGATCTCTGGCAACCATTTCCACCCTGCCTTTTGGATCTCCAGTCATTTTTCCCTCCATCTAGCAGCACCAGCAACTTTCTCCCACCTGTTAACCTCCCTCCTTGAGTCCACTTGTCTCCCGCCTTGAGGCCTTCTATTTTCCAGAGAACCATTAATCTAGCACTTCTATTGCTTGAGGTATAACTTATACTCCTCTCTATGGTCGCATCTTGCTAGTCTAATTTTATGCTAAATGTTTATTTTGATCACTAAATTTTCAGAGCTTGCCTAATTATTACGTTTACTTGTTTGTTGTCAATAATAATGGAAGATAAAGAACCCTTAGTGCATAATTCAAACAACATACATAATTGAAGTTGATGACGAACTTGAGCAAGGAAGAAAGTCATAGGAAGAGAAAAAATAACCTAAACAATGAAATAATTTTGATTTATTGTCTATTAAACTAAAGACATTAATTAAAATAAATTGAAAAAAAAATCAGTCGATAAAATGTCGGGATATCCCGGCCAATATATCGGCAAATATATCGGTTAATAGCAGACATACTGGAGGATATATTCCAAAAAAATATTTTGCAAAGAAAATCGCAAACGTATCGTTTTGTCCATGAAACCTTTATGTTGGTCATGTCGGAGAATATCCACAACAGTGGTTTTAATCTTTTGATTTTCACCTCATTTAATAACCTGGTTAAAATCCTGTTGAAATTCCCATTGTTTTCCTCTTATTTAACACCTATAGTCAGTCTACTTGGTTGTGAAACCTCCAATTTAATGCCCCGAAAACTTCCAATTTTCTTCTTATTAAAAATAACCAGCCGGCCCACCCCTTTGAAAAAGCTGCATATCTTCTATAACAGCCACCAAACTATGAAATTCCCCCATATTTAATATTGTGTAGCATTAAATTAAAATCAAACTAAAACCTTGCTTTTTATTATAAAATTAAAAAACCCCACTCATATTCCTAAACTTTATAAAACATGCCAGCCCACCCCCGTGAAGGGGAGCTTGGGAAATATTGAAAAATAGAGAAATATTTCTATGTTTCTTGATCTCCTAGCCGACAGACCTTACGCCCAGCCCAACGAACCCACCTCCTGCCTCCCGGCCCTCGCCGCTGCCGTCAGTGGCCCTCCCCAGTTTCCGGCAACCATTTCCACCGTGCCTTTTGGATCTCCAGACATTTTCCCCTCCATCATCTAGCAGCTACAAAAACTCTCCCACATGTTAAACTCCCTCCTTGAGTCCACTTGCCTCCCTCCCTGTGGCCATCCATTTTCAGGAGAACAATTCATCCAGCACTTCTTCTATGGCTTGAGGTATAACTTATATTCCTCTCTATGCATTTATCTTGCTAGTTTATTTTTATGCTTAATGTTTATTTGATCACTAAATTTTCAAAGCTTGCATAATTATTAAGTATGCTTGTTTGTCATCAATTTATAAATTCCTTTGTTCTTTATCGTTACTGTTGGAAGTGTCCAAAGCTTGTATGTATTATTCAAGTATCTAAATACAAGGAGAGAATACAAATATATAGGAGAGAAGAGAGAAGAATAAATCCTATACATGATGTGGGACTAAAGAAGGAGGAAAAATGGGCCATCAAATGGGCCTTTTACATGGGCTTTTCTAATACTCCCCCGCAAGCTGGAGCGTACAAGTCGTATGCGCCAAGCTTGGATAGGCACTGATAGAAGAGGATACTAGGTAGAGCTTTGGTGAGGATGTCAGCAACCTGTTCAGTACCCGGAACATGCTTGAGCTCGATCCTCTTCATGTGGACTTTCTCTCGGATGAAATGACAATCTACCTCAATATGCTTCGTTCTTTCATGGAAGACCGGGTTTTTGGCAATATGTATGGCAGCTTGACTGTCACAAAGGAGGAGAGCTGGTGAAGGTAGTTTAACTCCAAGGTCGGTAAGGAGACTCTCAATCCATGTGAGTTCAGAGACCACAGCAGCCATTGCCCGATATTCTGCTTCTGCTGAGGATCGAGCAACCACTGCTTGTTTCTTGCTTCGCCAAGTAATCAGATGTCCTCCAAAATAGGTGCAAAACCCGCTAGTAGATCGTCGATCGTCGAGGGAGCCAGCGTAGTCGGCATCAGAGTATGCCACTAGTGTAGGAATGGAAGATGAGGTTTTGTATACAAGTCCTTGGCCAGGAGCTGTCTTAAGATATCTGAGAATGCGTTCCACAGCCTGGAGATGAGAGTTTCGAGGAGAGTGCATATAGCGACTCACAAGTCCCACAGCGAAAGATATATCAGGTCTTGTAACTGTTAGGTAGATAAGCTTCCCAACTAGACGACGGTAATATTCTGGATTTGATAGAAGCGAATCAGAATCTGAGCCCTGAGCACATATTTTGTGATTTGCATCCATGAGAGTGTTAATAGGTTTGCAACCAGAGTAGCCTGCATCATGAAGAAGATCCAGGCAATATTTGCGCTGAGAGAGAACCAACCCATCTGACCGTCTGGCCACTTCCAGACCGAGGAAGTACCGAAGAGGACCCAGATCTTTAGTTTGGAAGACGGAGCTCAGATGTAGCTTAACGGTCTGTATGCCGTCCAAGTCACTGCCAGTAATAATGATGTCGTCGACATATACCAATAGGAGAACCGTACCAGTTGCCTGGTGGCGAGTAAACAATGAGAAGTCGGCCGAGCTGCGAGTGAAGCCAATGTCCCGGAGAGCTTTGCTGAACTTGTCGAACCATGCCCGAGGGGATTGTTTGAGACCATATAGAGATTTGAGAAGATGACAAACCCGTGACTCCCCCGTGGTCTCAAACCCGGGAGGTTGGTGCATGTAAACCGTTTCCTGAAGGTCGCCATTCAGGAAAGCGTTCTTGACATCGAGTTGAAACAAGGGCCACTGGCGATGGACAGCCACAGAGAGGAGAATGCGGACCGTGTTGAGCTTAGCGACCGGAGAGAAGGTCTCGTCATAGTCCAGCCCCGGTTGCTTGGTGAAGCCACGAGCAACCAACCGAGCTTTGAGGCGATCAATGGTCCCATCAGGAGCATGTTTAATGACGAAAACTCATTTGCACCCAACGGGTTTCTGGCCGGGAGGAAGGGGCACCAAGGTCCAAGTCTGGTTGGCCCAAAGAGCAGCCATCTCTTCTTCCATGGCCGCACGCCACCCAGGATGTTGAAGAGCGTCCTGGACAGAAGTAGGAATAGAGACCGAGGAGAGCGAAGTAGCCAAGGTCTGAAGAGGTGGAGAGAGGCGATGGAGAGAAACATAGTCCTCCATTGGATGAGCGGTAGAGGCCGACACCGGAGCAGCAGAACACGGAGAAGCCGAGGTCGAAGCCGACTGCAGAGGAGCAACGGGAGGAAGAGGGCGACGAGCATAGACCCGAATAACGGGGGGTCGAGGAGGGTCAATGGTGGGAGGAGGCGTAGGGATGGTGGGAGGTGAGTGGACGTGGATCACCGGCCGGGGAGGGAGGGTGTTGTAGGAGGTGGTGGTAGAAGTGGTGGCAAAGGAGGAGGGAAGAAGGGTTGATCCTCCCGGAAAGTAACATCAGCCGAAACAGAGACCTTCCGGGTGATCGGAGAGTAGCAAACATAGCCCTTTTGGGTACGGGAGTAGCCGACAAAAATGTGTTTGGCCGCACGGGGATCCAGTTTGTCAAGAGTGGGGCCCAGGGTATGGACAAAGCAGGTACATCCAAAAACCCGGGGGGTGAGGGGGAAGGCGGGTGTGGAGGGAAAAAGAAGGCTGAAGGGGGTAGCGTTCTGGAGAACGGGAGAGGGGAGACGGTTGATAAGAAAACATGCAGTGGACACCGCAAAGTTCCAGAAGACTTTGGGAACGTGCATGTGAAGCATGAGAGAGCGAGCCACATCGAGCAAGTGGCGGTTCTTGCGTTCGGCGACCCCGTTTTGTTGAGGGGTGTAGGGACAAGAGGTCTGGTGAACAATACCGAAGTTTGCGCAGAGAGTGGCAAACTCGTGGCTAGTATATTCCCGGGCATTATCAGAGCGGAAAGTTTTAATGGTGGTAGAAAATTGCGTACGAGTCTCTAACACAAACGCCTGAAAGACACGAGGAAGCTCAGAGTGATCATGCAGGAGATACAACCAAGTAGTACGAGAGTAATCATCAATAAATGTTATAAAATAACGATAACCAGAAATGCTAGAACTTTATAGGGTCCCCAAATATCAGAATGTATTAAATCAAACGGAGCAGAGCTCCTAGTACAATGAGCGGGATAAGAAGAGCGAGGCTGTTTGCCAATAATACAAGAATCGCATTTAAAAACAGGAAGAGAAAGGTCGGGAAGCGCCTTCTGCAGGATAGGTAGAGGGGCATGCCCAAGCCGACAATGCCAATCCGACGAGGAAACAGAGGAAAGGGATGTGGGAGAGACATCGAGGAGGTAGAGCCCGTTCTGCAGCCGACCCCTACCAATGGTAATCCGCGTCTGCCGATCCTGTATCAAAAACCAGAAGAGGTGAAGGTGATAAAGCAATTCATATCAGTAGTAAGACGACCAACAGAGAGTAAATTAAAAGGCGAGGCTGGCACATAAAGAACGGAGCGAAGAGAGAGAGAGGGAGGAAGGAGGAGATCCGCGCAGCCGGAGACCGGGACAAGCGCACCATTGGCCACAGTAATAGACGGGGGGTGAGCAGCAGCAGAGAACTGGGGCGGCCGCATAGAAGTGATGTGGTGGGTGGCTCCCGAGTCCAGGATCCAGCGAGAGCTGGAAGAGAGACAGGCAGTACCTGCAGTGGAGGTGGAGACAATACCTGCATGGGAGGTGGAGGCAATGGAAGCAGAAGGGGGGTTGAGGAGCCCTGGAGTTGTTGCAACTGAAGGCGAAGAGCCTCAAGATCCGTACCAGTCGGAGGAGAGCTATCGGTAACAGCAGCAGTAGGCGGGCGAGGGGGGTAGCCATGTTTCTTGTGACAGACGGCTTCAGTATGGCCATCCCGGCCGCAGTAGGTGCACTTGGGCCGTCCGCGGCCACCACGGCCCCGCCCACGGGAGCCCGTACGGCCACCCCGAGGAAAATAGGGTTGTGGAAGTAAAGGAGGAAGGGCCTGCTGAAGAAGGGAAGGCGAGGGTGGTGCATGAGCCTCCGGTGGAGGTGGTACACGAAGTAACATCGAGCAGACATCAGAGAAGGAAGGGGTAGTGGGTGAAGCCAGAACCTGGGCCCGAATACTGTGCAGGTGTGGCGGGACGCGAGCCATAATCATAGCAATACAAACAGCCTCCTTCTGGGCGCGTTGGGCAGCGAGATCAGTAGTCGCGGGCTGGTGCTGAATCCAGGCTTCCGTGAGAGTTTTAGCACGGGCCACGAAGGAGGTCATGTCCAGAGCTTTGCCAACATCCAAGGCTTGAAGATCAGTGAGGATGTCAAAAAGGTGCTGAAGGTTGTCCTTCCCGGAGTACAACGAATGAAGTTCATCCCACATGGCTTTAGCGGTCTCATGATACATGATCATCTGGTACGGCTCACCCTCGACTGAGTTCAGGATCCAGGTCTGGACGCGACCGTCATTGCGGAGCCAATCATCAGTAGGAGGAGTTGGTGGGCCCTGGGTAAGGTGACGGGCAAGACCCTTGGCCTGTAAGACCCGGCGGACAGAGTGGACCCAGGGAATGAAGTTGGTCTTGCCAGAGAGAGAAATAGTAGTAATCTGAAGCTCATCGCGGAGTTCGAGAGGAGCCACGTGGTCGGCAGGGGGTTGAGCGGTAGTGGAGTCGCTGGAGGACATGGCGACTGAGGAGCAGCAGACAGCAGGGCTCGGAGAGAACAAACCGCGCGGCAAGCAGTGGGAGAAAGGAGAGCCCGCAGCGGTCTGGAGGTCGCGGCGGTCTGGAGGTCGCGGCGATCTGGAGGTCGCGGCGAACTGAGTGAGGCCGCGGCGAACAGGAGCAGTCCGCGAGAAGAGGTCGCGGCGAGTTGGAAGAGGTCGCAGCTCAGTGGAGCAGATCGCAGCTGTTGAGAGCAGAGCTGGAGCAGTCCGCGACAGAGGCCGCGGCGAACTGGGGGCAGGTCGCGGCAGCGGACAGAGCAGTCCGCAAGAGACTGCGGAGAACTGGGGGCAGGTCGCGGCAGAGGTCGCGGCAAGAGAAGAGCGCACAGTGGACACAAGGAGAGCCCGCAGGGGACAGGAGCAGTCCGCAAGAGATGGCGGAGAGAGAGTCTGCGAGCACAGAGGCTCGAGCGGACAGAAATAGAGCGAGCAAGAGGGAGCAGTCAGCGAGCAAAGAGGCTCGAGCGGACACAAACAGAGTGCAGCGGACAGGAATGATCGTCCGGAGCGGATAGAGAGAGGTGGGCCCCACGAGTCAGAGCAGAAGATGGCTATAAGAAGCCTGAGGAGGTGGAACCACGGAGGGAGAGAGAGGAGCGGAATCAGAAGGGCAGTCCGCACGAGACCGGAGCGGACAGGAATGCAGTCCGCAGGGTAGCCGAGCGGACAGATACAGAGGGGCAGTCCGCAGAGAGGCGGATGCAGGAAGGCAGGCAGTCCGCACGAGACCGGAGCGGATAGAAAGGCAGTCCGCAGAGAGGCGGATGCAGGAAGGCAGTCCGCAGGAGACCGGGCGGACAGAGAAAGGGCAGTCCGCAGCTAGACGCAACCTGCCTCTGATACCATGTTGGAAGTGCCCAAAGCTTGTATGTATTATTCAAGTATCTAAATACAAGGAGAGAATACAAATATATAGGAGAGAAGAGAGAAGAATAAATCTTATACATGATGTGGGACTAAAGAAGGAGGAGGAAAAATGGGCCATCAAATGGGCCTTTTACATGTGCTTTTCTAATAGTTACAATGCATGTGGAAGATTTGTCTCACATTGCGGAATGTGCATGAATGTTAGCATTTATACATGTTGGAGAACACTAGACTGGTTATTGCAAGATATTGTTCATGGAAATTTGAGAAGCTATGCTTAATTTAATTTAACATCACAATTTTATCTTTTAAAAATTAATTTCATGATTTTGGAACACAACAGATGCTTTTGTTGATGATATCCAGAAGCTCAGGATGACTAATATTTTCATCTTTCTTGAGGGAAAGAGTTGTAATTTGTTAAGTTATAGTATTATTCCTACAGTCCAAGTCATCATTTCTCTATTTACTTTGCATCAGCATTTTTCTATTTACTTTGTATCAGTATTTTTCTATTTACTTTGTATCAGCATTTTTCTATTTACTTTGTATCAGCAGTTATAGGGTTATTTTAGTCTTTGTGGTTTGCCCTTACTCATATATATAAGAATAATAGTGATACACGATAGGCCCACCCTAGAATTCGCTAGGGGGTTAGCACTTTTGCCTAGCCTTCCTGCCATTATTAGGACTGTAGTCTGTACACCCCAACTAGCTCTCCGCACCAGCCACGGTGTGGTAGGTTGTTGAGGCCGAGGAACGAACACCTGACCTCCTAGATAAAGAGTTCTCAATTGGTGTTCGATCCCCGGCCTCAACAACCTACCGCACTGTGGTCAGTGCGGAGACCTGGATGTGGTGTACGGACTGCAGTCCTGAAAATGGTAGGAAGGCTAGGCAAAAATGCTAACAACCCCCCAGTGGATTCCGGGGTGGGCCCGTCCTGCACCAAATAGGCTTATTTTCAGTGAATGAATCATTCTTCTCTTTCCACTGATACTACAATCACTTATCAGCACTGCAATTTGCTGTAGTGTTTGCAAACAAATGGCAGTTTCACCACCTCCATTATCATCAACAATTAAAACAAAGAACATATTTCAGTTTTTATATCTCCGGTCTTCTACGTAAAAAAGGAACCCTTGAAATACCCATACTTAGTTTCTATATAAAAGGTAACCTCTTGAAATACTCATACATTAGTTTATTTATTGTTCACAGGAATAACAAAAATAATGAACCATCACTTACTTCCTCTGTGAACACATCGAAAGGTCTTTGCCCATCAGAAACCATTGTCGCACCAAGAAAGATTGCTTTCGTGATCTTCTTTGGGAAATGCTCAAGAGCGTAGGATACACTTGCACCCCCACAGCTATGACCTACCAAAATAACCTGCCATGCAATATCATTATGTTATGCAAGAATGTATAAAGATAGCATGAAACAAATTAGTAAGTGAACTGTCACATAAAAATGTTTTCACCTTTTCATCCTCATGTAGGCCATGTAAGTAGTCAAGAAGAGGTTTTGAATAATCTGCCAAAGTCATTACACTGTTAGCATCTTTGTGGTCTACACCAGAACCGGTCAGATCGAGAGCAACAGGATCTGCTCCAGCCTCTTCGATAAGAGGCATAATCTTATACCAACACCAAGCTCCAAATCCTTGCCCATGAACCAGAATAATTTTCTTTGTTTCAAGATTGTCAAGAACAATTGGTACCTGTCATCGAAGAAGTGTTAATGGAATTTCGACCAAAGTAGAAAAGTAGTGGAAGAAAGAAAAAGAAGATAAAGAATTATCCGATTGCTGCATTTTTACTAACTAAAAAAAAACTGTTTGTTGCACTATAAAGTTGAAACACCCCAACCTAGTTTAATGACAAATCAACAATCCGGTCGGGCCCCGTGATAAGAAGTAAATTAAGCAATTGTATTAAAATGGGTACATAACAGGCATAAATAAAAGTGCTAAAAGAAAACTTGCAGCGGAAGTAGAGTAAGAAAAACTAAGGGTAAAAGTGTACCTCAAATGCTGAATCCACGGAGTCATCTAGAACTGAAAATACACTATGAAACTGAAATATTAAAAGTCTGAAATTATTTGTCACATCAAAGTATGAATAAAGTACAAATATATATTGTCCGAAAAAAAAAGGTAGTCCAACAAAAGGGAGGTACAACTGAAGGAAACCAAAAATGATGTAGGTTGCACCGTCTATCCTATGTGAAACCCTTGACCTGAGATCCCTGTAAAAACAAGTTCTAACTGGGTCAGACCCACTGGAGAGTAAGAAAGACTACTTCTCTCATCAACACTAAAAAATATATATATAAACTTTTTCTTATATATAAAATATGTAATATTGAATACTATTAATCTTATCATTTTGTACACTTGCTATGTTCATGTAATCGATTTATTATGAGTGCTGCCTCATTTTATGAGTTCTACTGATTAACAATTTTTGAAGCTTTTAAATTGTGTCTGTTGTGAGTTCTAATAGATTTCATGAATGACTTACTGAATCTTATTATTAATGACGAATGTGCATAAACTGATAACTGAAGTCTGGGTGGCAAACCTGATGGTGCCCTGAACTGAGGTAGATTTCATGATTTGTCTTATTAAACCTTATTTTTAATGGCGATCGCACAACTGAAAACTGTAGTTTGAGTGACAAACATGGTGTGCCTCCACCAAAAAATATAAGGGAGAACCCCTCACGTTATCTTTTGGATTGAGCTAGTATAGTGGTTAGTGAGACACTCATGGGGTAACGCCCAACTTGAGTACACTAGATTAAAGTCTTACATATGTTTTAACCTTGCACTTTAGCCAAAAATGTCTCTAAGAGTTTATACTATTTTTGTTCATGTGTTAAACCGAGCACTTTCATGATCTGACTGTAAATTCTGCTACCTAGACTAGATTGACATCTAATTCGTCATTTTGGTTAAACGTGGACTAATACATAATCAACATATAAATGTAACTTATTCCTTGTTGGGCCGATTTGTAATAGATAGAACTTTTATTTTCATGTATGTATACTCATAAGTAAATTCAGGAATTATACAAAATGATATATCTAACTAAAAGGAGTCGAATTTCCTACCCAATATTGGGGCGCTCGTACACGTGGCGTGACGACATGTTCCCTTTAGGAAATAGTCTGAAAGCACTAATTTGTTCTCCAATTGACATGAGTCTCCCTTCCTCAAAATCACATCCACTAAAAAAGGGTAATCAAACATATACTCAATCTTCCTACGATAATAGGAACATTAATTAACTACGAAAGGGAGGGTACATTTACCACTTCTCTAACAGTGGTGTTATGCTATTTCTGAGAAGTAATACAATCTCGCTTAAGCCCAGATTTGCTGAATCAAACATGATTTGGTGGATCCAAGCCCTAAATAAAATTATGTCTTAGTTGAAAGTTCTATAAGAAAGATTGTACGAATGGCGACTAAAAATGAGAAGAGGGAGCATGATACCTGAGCGAATCTAAAGAAGAGGGTTGATTGGCCCTGAAATTAAAAATTAAGCGACATAAAAATTTAGGGCGTTACAAAAGTACCACACTAGGGATACTATTGCAGTAAAGGAATTGAAGGAGTGGAAATGAAAATGCTAAATGTATTAAATTGAAAATAGTTTTAACCAATTTACTTGCTTGAGGAGTAATGACAGATAATATTTACTTACCTTTTTGGCTTGATGAAAAACTTAGACTTTGTTTGCATCAAAGAAAGCATTTGAAAAAGAGTTGAGACAACAGAGCTGCCTCAGGTACATTAGCAACTTTCATCCATGATGTGCTCACACCCAAAGCCCACTTGATAAGTAATAACAATTCGAATTTGAGCTAGCTTATCTTAATTAGAACTAAAAAGAGGGGAGTAGGTGTGGGTGGCAGTCAGAAGTTCTCGACACTATCTTAGGGTCAGTTTGTTTCGGCAGTGGCGGTGGCAAAATGAGTTGTGGGAATGGAGCTGTGGAAATGGAGCTGTTCAGAATGACAAAACAGTTTGGTAAAACAGCGGTGACAGAGCTGTTCAGAATGGAGAAACAGTTTGGTAAAACAGCGGTGTCATTTCTATTACACTTGATTATAAAAAAATTACATTTATACTAATTGTTGAGAGAGCACAAAAACTTGTATGTATTGCTTGTATATGTAAATAGAAAAAGAGAATACAAATATATAGGAGGGAGAAAGAGAGAATAATCATATACATGATGTGGGACTAAAGAAGAGAGAAGAGGGAAAACAAAAATGGGCTCAATAATGGGCTCTTTACATGGGCTTTTCTAACACTCCTCCGCAAGCTGGAGCGTACAAATCGTATGCGTCAAGCTTGGACAAGCACTGATAGAAGAGGGTACTAGATAGAAAGCATTTGTGAGGACATCCGCAACTTGTTCAGTCTCTGGAACATGCTTTAGGTCGAGCTTCTTCATTTGAACCTTTTCCCGGATGAAGTGACAGTCGACTTCAATATGCTTTGTTCTTTCGTGTAAGATTGGGTTCTTCGTTATATGTATAGCAGCTTGGCTGTCACAGAGTAGGAGAGCTGGTGAAGGTAGCCTTACACCCAGATCGGTAAGAAAACTTTCAAGCCACGTCAGTTCTGACACTACTGATGTCATTGCCCGGTATTCCGCATCAGCTGATGATCGAGCAACGACCGTTTTTTCTTGCTTCGTCGGGTACTCAAATGTCCTCCAAAATAAGTGCAAAAACCACTAGTTGATCGTCGGTCATCAAGGGAACCAGCATAATCAGCATCAAAATATGACACCAAAGTTGGAGCTGAAGAGGAGGTTTTGTAAACTAGTCCTTGGCCATGAGCTGTTTTAAGGTATCTGAGAATGCGTTCAATAGCCTGAAGATGAGATCTTCGAGGGGAGTGCATATACCGACTGACAATACCAACAGCGAAGGAAATATCTGATCTGTTTACCGTGAGATAGATCAATTTTCCAACGAGGTGACGATAATATTCTGGATTCTGGAGTAGGAGATCCGAGTCAGATGCCTGAGCGCACAACTTGTGATTTACATCCATTGGGGTGTTGCTCGGCTTGCAGCCTGAATAGCCTGCATCATGAAGGAGGTCGAGGCAGTACTTCCGTTGAGAGAGGACAAGCTCATCTGGCCGTGTGGCAACCTCAAGACCCAAGAAATATCGTAGGGGCCCCAGATCTTTTCTCTGAAAGACGGAACTTAGATGTAGTTTGATCGTCTGTATCCCTTGTGAGTCATCTCCTGTAATGATGATATCGTCAACGTACACTAACAGAAGAATCGTTCCTGTTGTTTGGTGACGAGTAAACAGCGAGAAATCGGTCGAGCTCCGAGTAAAATCAATATCCCGAAGGGCTTTACTGAACTTGTCAAACCATGCTCGTGGGGATTGTTTGAGACCATACAGAGCCTTCAAAAGACGACAGACCTGAGACTCCCTCGTGGTCTCAAACCCGGGTGGTTGCTGCATATACATTGTTTTCTAAAGATCACCATGCAGAAAGGCATTCTTGATATCCAGTTGGAGTAAGGGTCACTGGCAATGGACATCCACAGAGATGAGGATATGAACGGTGTTGAGCTTGGCCACCGGAGAGAAAGTTTTGTCATAGTTGAGCCTCTGTTGTTGGGTGAAGCTACGAGCCACTAGACGAGCCTTCAGACGATCAATCGTCTCATCAGCAGCATGTTTGATAACAAAGACTCACTTACACCCAACCGGTTTCTGACCCGGAGGAAGGGGTACTAGAGTCCATGTCTGGTTAGCCCGGAGAGCAGTCATTTCCTCCTCCATTGCGGCCAGCCAGCCAGGATGTTCGAGCTCCTCCTACATAGAGTTAGGAACAGAGACCGAGGAAAGAGAAGTAGCAAATGTGTGAAGGTGGGGAGAGAGGCGATGGATGGAGACATAGTTTGCTAGTGGATGAGCAATGGAGGGCGGTACCTGATCAGCAGGGCGCGGAGTAGTCGTGGTCGAGGACGACTGCAGAGGGGCAACGGAACTGGGAGGGCGACGAGTGTAGACAAGGATAACGGGTGGTTTGGAGGGAGCATGAGCCGGTGTAGGTGGAACCGGTGGAAGTAGTACAATAGCGGGGATAACAGGGCATGGGATTGATGGCGAGAGAGGAGTCGGTGGTAGATAAGCGGGTAAAGGAGCAGGGAAAAACGGTTGATCCTCCCGGAAGGTAACATCAGCGGAGACAGAGATCTTTCGTGTAGCTGGAGAATAACATACATATCCTTTCTGGGTGCGCGAATATCCGAGGAAGATGTGTTTAGCCGCCAGGGGATCCAGCTTGTCCGAGGACGGACCCAGGCGATGGACGTAGCAGGTGCTGCCAAAGATACGAGGGAGGAGAGGAAAGGCCAGAGTAGAGGGAAACAGTAGGCTGAACAGAATAGCATAGTGGAGGACGGAGGAAGGGAGACGGTTGATGAGGAAGCAGGCAGTGGAGACCGCAAAGTTCCAGTAAAGTTTGGGAACATGCATTTGAAGCATGAGAGAGCGTGCTGCATCGAACAAGTGGTGGTTCTTCCGTTCGGCAACGCCGTTTTACTGGGGAGTAGGCACAGGATGTTTGATGAATAATACTGAATTCAGAGCACAAATCTGTAAAGCTGTGACCGGTGTATTCGCGAGCATTATCGGTGCGCAATGTTTTTAGGGTGGTGTGGAATTGTGTACGGGTTTCAAGGACAAAGGCCCGAAAAACACGGGGAAGCTCGGAGCGATCACGAAGTAAGTAAAGTCATGTTGTGCGAGAGTAATCATCAATAAATGTGATAAAGTAAAGAAATTCAGAAATACTAGTAATCTTGAAAGGACCTCATACATCGGAATGTACTAAATCAAAAGGAGCAGCGTTCCGGTTACAATGGTCAGGAAAAGAAGAACGCGGCTGCTTGCCGAAAATACGGGACTCACACTGAAACAAATGAAGAGAGACATTAGGAAGAGCAAGCTGGGGGACCGGCAGAGGGGCATGCCCAAGACGTCGATGCCACTCGCTGGAAGAGACAAAAGAGGATGATAGGATAGTCATCGAGAAGGTAGAGCCCGTTCCGCAGTGTGTCTTTACCAATGGTAGTCCGCGTCCGCCGATCCTGTATGACAAAAGAAGATGTGAATATGACAGAGCAATCAAGATCATTAGTGAGGCGACCAACAGAAAGTAAATTGAACGGAGAGCTCGGAACATGAAGAGCCGAGCGAAGGGAGATCGACGGGTTGAGAGAGAGGTCCGCCGAGCCGGAGACGGGAACCGTTGCCCCATTAGCCACAGTGATACACTTCGGATGAGGAGAATCCGAGTACTCGGTTGGCCATCGCGAGGTAATGTGATGAGTGACACCTGAGTCCACGATCCAGCACGGACTGGTTGATAAACAAACAGTACGTGTCATGGAGACAGAGGCAGAGGGCGGGTTGAGCAGCCCCTGGGGTTGATAGAGTTGGAGACGAACGGCCTCAAGGTCAAGAGGGGCGGCAGAGGAGGCGTCAGCAGCAACAGAAGCCGTCGGACGAGAAAGATAATCAATCTTCTGGTAGCAGGTCGCCTCAAGGTGGTCGTCCTTCCCGCAGTATAAACACTTCGGCCGACCCCGGCCACTACGCCCACGGCCCCGAGATCCCGAATGTCCGCTACGAGCGGAGGTAGGGGAGGGGCCTGCTGAAGAAGGGCCGAGGAAGAAGGCGCAGAAGTATCCGGAGGAGGTGACACGCGGAGGAGCATGGAGGAAACATCAGAGAAAGATGGTGTTGTGGGAGAAGCCAGAACTTGAGTCCGAATACTCTGAAGGTGTGGCAGAACACGAGCCATTATGATGGCAATGCAGACAACCTCCTTTTGAGCGCGCTGAGCAGCATGACCATTGGAAGACGGTTGATGTTGGATCCAAACTTCAGCAAGGGTCTTGGCTCGAGCGACAAATGAGGTCATGTCCGAAGCCCCCCCCCCCAGTGTCGAGAGCGAGAAGATCAGTGAGTATGTCGTAGAGATGTTGAAGGCTGTCTCGGCCCGAGTACAAGAAATGCAGCTCATCCCACATAGCCTTGGTCGTTTCGTGATACATGGCCATCTGATAAGGTTCACCATCCAAGGAATTGAGGAGTCGAGTCTGAACACGACGATCACTGCGGAGCCAGTCGTCGGTAGTAGGAGAAGGAGGTGCCTGAGTGAGGTGAGGCAAAAGACCCTTGGCCTGAAGAACACGTCGAACAGAATGCACCCAAGGGATAAAGTTCTTCTTCCCAGAGAGAGAAATGGTAGTAATCTGCAGCTCATCGAGGATTTCAGCAGGACAAGCCGGGCGGTCTGCAGGCGGACTAGCCGCCGGGCCTGTGGAGTCAACAGAAGAGCTCATAGAAGCAGAAGGCAAGTCGCAGCGACTTGAGAAGAGACTGCTGCGAGTAGAACTCGAGACCGCTCGGCAGGCAGTCTGGGAGCCGGAGAGCGACTAGGTCGCAGCTCCCAAGGAGATGGCCGCGAGAAGAGGGGAAGCTCTAGAGAGACAACCGCGACCAAAATGCGGAAAAACAAACCGCACGGTCACAATGTGGGCACTAGCGGCAAGACGGGCCGCGACCAAAATGCGGAAAGAAGATAGATCGCACGGTCTCAGTGAACACACCAACGGTTAGAGCAAAAAAAGGAGGCCGCAAGTAGAACTGGAGAGGACAAGAAGAGGAAGCCGCGAGTAGGTGAACTCGAGCGGGTAAGAGGAGGAGGTCGCAAGTAGGAGAACTCGAGCGGGTAAGAGGAGGAGGCCGCGAGTAGGAGAACTCAAGCGGCAAGAGGAAGAGGCCGCGAGTTGGAGAACTCGAGCGGAAAGAGGAAGAGGCCGCGAGTTGGAAAACTCAAGTGGTTAGAAGAAGAATCCGCGAGTTAGAGAACTCGAGCGGATAGGCAGAGAGACCGGGCGAGTAGCACCGGAGGAGGGTCCCACGGGTCAGATGATAAAAAGCTATAAAAGGAGAGGGAATGATGGAGGAGACTGGAGCCACGGAAGGAAGGCAGAGAGCGAACAAGTCGCCGAGATTGCGGACAGAAAGCGAGTAGGAGCGGATAAAGGAATCGGCAGACCGCGGAGAGGCCGTGGATAAAGGAGCCTGGAGAAAACTCAAACAGGCCGCAGAGAGTGCGAACAGGACAGACCGCGGTCACATGCGGTTAAAAAAAATCTAACCGGACAGACCGGAACCTGCCTCTGATACCATGTTGAGAAAGCACAAAAACTTGTATGTATTACTTGTATATGTAAATACAAAGAGAGAATACAAATATATAGGAGGGAGAAAGAGAGAACAATCCTATACATGATGTGGGACTAAAGAAGAGAGAAGAGGGAAAACAAAAATGGGCTCAATAATGGGCTCTTTACATGGGCTTTTCTAACACTAATTAATATGATTATAATTAATATTTACTATAAATTTAATTTATTAATAATAATAATCATATTAATAATATTAATACTAATCTGATATCATAATAATAATATTATAATAACGGTGGAGGAGGAGATGGAGGGAGGGGTTCTCCACGGCGTCTCCATGGCGATGGAGGAGGAGATGGGGGAAGGGGGCTTCTCGTCGGAACTGAGGGGGAGCTTCTCGCCGGCATCCATGGCAAAGCTTCTTTGCCGGCGTCCATGGCAGAGCTTCTCGTCGGCGTCCATGACAAAGCTTCTCGTCGGCGTGCATGGTGGTGGAGATGCGATTGATTTTTTTTTGAAGTTGATGAGGTTGATTTCCGATGGGAACGCTCCGCGTTAGAAAGGAACTTCTACTGCTGTCGGGAAGCTCCGATGACAATGCCACTTCTGCCCTCGTTGGCCGACGGAACGCCCGAACCAAACGGCTGGATGAATGAAATTCCATTGTTGTCGGACTGCAACGGAGCTTCAACGTGGAGCCAAACTGACCCTTAATTAGATCTCGAAAGTATTGTGGGTAGCAGTCAGAAGTTCTCGCCAACGGAATAAAATTGGGTAATTGACCTTAGTTATCTTGGAACAAGTAGGTCAACTTGGTGTAGCAGATGATAGAAATAGATAGAAACAATATACTTCTAACTTTTGGTGTACATCTTTATTCATATTTTAATGATTCCAAAGGGGACGAGGATGTTAAAGTTGGTCTATAATCATGATTTTAAGAGTGAAAATTATTGCAAATATGATGTAATCCTAAACATGACTGTATGGGTGATCACACAAAGCTAATTTCTCTCTACATGCATACAAATCCATGGAAGATGCACATGCATGCAGATCCAATGAGACCCACTTTCTTCTTTTGAGACGCATTCTAAGACCAAAACATATTAAAATCAAAATCCCTCAAAGAGAGGGCAAGGAATATGACTCCAAAAGATATCCTCTAGGACAGCCCTAGGCTCCCTTCTTAGCATTAATCCCAGATAAAAAAAAAGAAGATAATTTAGGGTATTTAAATTCATACAATGACATTATCATAATAACGGTGAAATCCAAACATGCAAAATAATGGAAAATATAAATGATGAAATAAAGAAAATTGACGTTATTATGCAATGTCACTCGCTCGTGGGTCCTGAAAAGTACACACACAGCCTTTAGCACCCATGAATTGACGATAATCTCTATCCTCTGTAATAATATTCCCTAATGAAAAAATTGTTTGTCCCCAAGTCAAAAGGTTTTTAAAATTGTAGGTGGAGTTCCAGACATATGCCTTGAAGCAACGCCCAAGGTTGGCACAGAAACACCTGAAAAAGGGTCGTCGAATTGGGGGGAGATACGATGGTCAGGGAACCAACCCCCTCGAATTTCTACAGGTGTCCTTCCCAAATGAAGGGTAGTCAATTGGGGCCAGTTGATATGTGTCCCCAGTGACCGAAGTCGGTGACGCCAAAGGTGTCATTAATATCATGCAGAGTAACATAGAAATCCATCACTATGTAGTAGGTACTCAGGTGGAGCTGAATATGATGAGGGACACCACTCGTGTGAGTGTCATGTACTTCCCTCATGAGGGCAGTGAAAGTCGTACACAACTCAATCCAAAGGTGTGGTTGAGCTACCAAATCCTGGAAAGGAAAGTATGTGTCGTCCCACTGTCTATCAAAATATGGATGGTGTGACCCTTAAGCTCCCCGATTAGAATTAAAGGAGGGGGTCGCGGTAGAGTCGTTGATGGCGAAACCTGTCAAATTGAGCCAGTAGAACTACCTGCTTGGGTCGATGGTTGAGGTGTTGTCCAAAACATTGAGGTCCTCAAAGTCTGTGAGTGTGACCTCCAACTCGTAATCCCTAATCATTGCCCACATCTCTTCAGGGGGCAATCATGAGTGGGAGAGAACAACTTCTTGCAATGAGAGCAGAGCTCTTTGCTGTGAAGATCCTGACATTTCTGGTTAGAGAGAATTTGGGTCGGCGGTGTTAAATTTGACGGTTGGGAAATGGTCGTTTGGGTGGGGTGGCAAGTGTGTAGAGTGCAAAAGGGTGGTACACTGGACAGAAACTGAGTGGGGTGTAGGCAGTCGGTGTAAATCAGAAGTGGTTGGAATTTTTGACGGTAAATCAACTTCGCCACCTGCAGGACTTCCATGGTATCCCTAGCGTGTGCAGCTGCAGCCCTTGCGTGTGCAGTTGCGGCCCTTGCATGTGCAGTTGCGGCCCTTGCATGTGCAGTTGCGGCCCTTGCATGTGCAACTGCGGCCCTTGCATGTGCAGTTGCAGCCCTTGCATGTGCAGTTGCAGCCCTTGCATGACAAAGTCGTGGTAGTGATATGGACAAAGGACGGGGACATGGTTGACGAGCTCAATGAACTCATTAATGTAGCAGTCAACCATGGTTATGTAGCATAGGACAAAAAAACTCTTGACGACATCGCTTAATGAGAGACGGTTTGTGCTCTCTCCATGTGAGGCAAGTTGTGGAAATGGGAAGCTAGCACGCCCAGTAAAGAGTAGACCTTTCCATTCACAGAAGAATAATCAGTACTTTCGGTGATTTTGTCGTGCACTTTATTGTATGCGAAGAATTATTCCACTTTAGCTATCCAACCCTTCGAGTCGAAGCCATTGAATTGGGGTACCTCAAAGGCGGGAGAAACATAGCGGTTAACCAAGAAGGAAAGATGAGTCATTGGGGTGCTAGGCGAGACAGAGTTTTGCTCCACACAACTGCACAAGAATCCTGGGATCCGATATGCTCAAAGATGGTGTTCATGGAAGCTAAGATACTTGTGTTCTCGTTGAGGGGCCGTTCAACGACATCCATGTTGAAACCGAAGAATCGGTCTCTGTGGAGTTCGACCCTTGGGGAAGGGGTGATCGCACACTTACTTCTCTCTCACAAGCTAAACAACCAAAGACTTAGCACAAGGAACAGACCCAAGGCTCCAGCACGGAGGTCTCACCACACACCCGGAAGATCTTAGAGCGTTTCCATCCTTAGCCAAGTGCTGAGCTAAGGATATCTCAGAAAGCGCAAGAAGACCAGGGCACAAGTAAGCATGTCTTCTGAGGTACCACTTGGGTCTATTTACAGTTTTTTGAAAACGGTCTGCAAATAGCATACTTCTGTTGTTCCAAACAGCTATGCGTAGTCCAAACCGGTCTGCCAACAGCGTAACTCCGTTGTTCTAAAAGGCTACCTGCAGGCCTGCAGAGGTAAAAGGATAAAAACATCGATGGGCAAGTGGTCCATGAGATTCAACTCGCCTGGGGTGGCGAGTGCCTGGTGAGGCTGGCACTCGCCACCTCCTGGAGGGCCAGGGCGAGTGTGGGCCCGGCCTGCCCCACTCGTCGGCTACCTGCCGAGATGCCAGGGCGTGCGCGATCCTGCCTGCTCCACTCGCCCCTTCTATGCTACCCCCAACCCAAGCGAGTCGGGCTGCCCCCAAGATACTCGCCCCCCTTCTGACTCGTCGGGAACTTGGACTGCGCTAAAATGGTTGGGCCAACCCTTGTTGACATCACTCGCCGAATACGGGGTGGTACACAATCTCCGCTCTTTGCGAGATTGCCCCAAACTCGGAAAGAAACATTAAACCCCAAGAGATCGACGAGTGGGTCAGCGAGCCCAAGGGAATCTTTTGGTAGGATCCACCAGCGGCTATATATGTATGCCAGCATACCTGGGCAACGTTTGGCATTCCCCTTACTCTGACCCTGCCGAGATGTCTCTTTCCAAATAGCTCCAAGAGAGGCTGGACCGTGCTCGCGGGCTCAACGCCGCTCGAGCTGCTAGCCTGGTCACTGTGACCCCCAGCGCTTTACCGCGCGAGCCTCCCAATCCTCAGCCTACCAAAAAGGCCAAGTCAACCCCGAAAATTGTCGAATCCGCCTGTCGCAACCTGGCCTCCACCCCAGATAACGGGCTCGCTTCTTCCGTGGAACCAGCCACCGAGCCGAAAAGGAAGACCATCAACATTCCTGCCGACCCGGACCCTCGTTGTTGAAACCGAGAAATCGGTCTCTGTGGAGTTCGGGGTCCCTTGAAAGGGGTGACCTCACACTTACTGCACTCAGGGGGATGTCACGGACCAAAGGCTCAGGAAACTAGGAACAGACCATCATCTCTAGCGTGGAGGTCCCACCTCACCCCCGGAAGACCTTAGAGATCTCCCCTCCCTAGCCAATGTTGAGCTAGGTGCCTTAGAGGATGAAAAGAGAGTGAAGAAGTGATGCTCTCCAAGGCAACCCTAAGGGCCTATTTATAGTTTTATGGGAATGGTCTGCAAATAACCAACATCCGCTGCTCTGAAAATTACTGAAATGCCCCCGGGATAGGCTGCCAACAGCCAAATCTCGTTGTACTAAGCGGCTAATTGCAGTCCACCAGGGGTAGTCCCTCAAGCCGGGCGAGCTGGCAGTCAGGCGAGAAGCGAGGGGCGGCCTGGGCGAACAGGCGGCCTGCGAGTGGCGACCTGGCGGGCTGAGGCGACTAGGCGAGCTGAAGCCGGGCGAGCTGGGGTCGGGTGAGCTGGCGGCCTGCTTGGCGAGACGGCGGTCTGGCGTTGCTCGGCGAGACGGCGGTCTGGCGAGACGCGGTCTGGCGAGCAGGAGGCCTGCTTGGCGAGATGGCGGTCTGGCGAGACGCGGCCTGGCAAGCTGGCGGCCTCCTTGGCGAGACGGTGATCTAGCGAGACGCGGCCTGGCGAGCTGGCGGCCTGCTTGGCGAGACGGCGATCGGTCTGGCGAGATGCGGCCTAGCGAGCTGGCGGCCTCCTTGGCGAGACGGCGGTCTGGCGTTGCTTGGCGAGACGGCGGTCTGACGAGCTGGCGGCCTGCTTGCGGGCTGGGGCGGCCTGGCAAACTGGGGTCTGGGCAACTCTTCAAAGGGGCTGGGGGGGAGACAAATATTTACTCCCCCTACTAGTATATTACGCAGGTCCACCCAAAATTGGCCTCCAGGAGTGCAAAACTCCCAAAAAGCTTAAAAACGTTCAACAAGTCTTGCGCCTTGTTTGGGGGCCCCACTCTGCGAATACGGGGTTGTACACAATCCTCGCTCTTTTCGAGGTTGGCACAAGCTCGAAAAGAAACATCCAATCCAACGTATTCGTTGAGTGCCTTCTTAGAGCCGAAAATACTTGGCCTCTCCAAGAGTAGTCAACCTGTCATGACAGCTAATGGGAGCCTGGATGACGAGACGACCTCGGGGTAAAAAACACTTGGCCTCCCCGAGGGGTCAACCTGTCAAGCCAGCTAATGGGAGCCTGGATGACGAGACGGCCTCAGGGTAAGGTCTACTCACCCCTCCGAGAGATCAACCTGCCCTGCCAGCTAGTGGGAGCCTGGCAGCGGAATCATCTCGAGGTGAGACCTACTCCCCCTCCGAGAGATCAACCTGCTCTACCAGCTAGTGGGAGCCTGGCAGCAGAATCGTCTCGAGGTGAGACTTACTACCCCTCCGAGAGATCAACCTGCCCTGCCAGCTAGTGGGAGCCTGACAGCAAAATCATCTCGAGGCGAGGCCTTCTCCCCCCTCCGAGAGATCAACCTGGCCTGCCAGCTACTGGGAGCCTGACAGCGGAATCATCTCGAGGCGAGGTCTTCTCCCCCCTCCGAGAGATCAACCTGCCCTGCCAGCTAGTGGGATCCTGACAGTGGAATCATCTCGAGGTGAGACCTACTCCCCCCTCCGAGAGATCAACCTGCCCTGCCAGCTAGTGGGAGTCTGGCAGCGGAATCATCTAGAGGCGAGGCCTTCTCCCCCCCCCCCCCCCCACGATAGATCAACCTGCCCTTCCAGTTAGTGGGAGCCTGGCAGCGGAATCATCCCGAGGTGAGGCCTACTCCCCCTCCGAGAGATCAACCTGCCCTTTCAGCTAGTGGGAGCCTGACAGCGGAATCATCTCGAGACGAGGCCTTCTCCCCCCTCCGAGAGATCAACCTGCCCTGCCAGCTAGTGGAAGCCTGACAGCGGAATCATCTCGAGGCGAGGCCTTCTCCCACCTCCGAGAGATCAACCTGCTCTGCCAGTTAGTGGGATCCTGACAGCGGAATCATCTCGAGGCGAGACCTACTCCCCCCTCCGAGAGATCAACCTGTCCTGTCAGCTAGTGGGAGTCTGACAGCGGAATCATCTCGAGGCGAGGCCTTCTCCCCACTCCGAGAGATCAACCTGCCCTATCAGCTAGTGGGAGTCTGGCTGCGGAATCATCCCGAGGTGAGACTTACTCCCCCTCCGAGAGATCAACCGGCTCTGTCAGCTAGTGGGAGCCTGGATGCGAAATCATCCCGAGGTGAGACCCACTCCCCCTCCGACAGATCAACCTGCCCTGCCAGCTAGTGGGAGCCTGGCAGCGGAATCATCCCGAGGTTAGACCTACTCCCCCTCTGAGAGATCAACCTGCCATGGCAGCTAGTGGGAGCCTGACAGCGGAATCATCTCGAGGTGAGACCTACTCCCCCTCCGAGAGAGCAACCTGACCTGTCAGCTAATGGGAGCCTGGCAGCGGAATCATCCCGAGGTGAGACCTTTCATGGATCACAAATATTTTTCGGCAGTCCCTGTCTTCAATCATGGCGGATACAATGCAAGCAAAATTCATTACAAAGAGATGATTCACTTCTTTCCTACCTCTCTCTTCCCTTGTGAATCATCGGATCCTTCCCCGGGTACCCACATCCACCCTTTCCTCACATCTCTCCCCTGCCGCCTCGGGTGGGACTTCTTCAATCCGCACCGGCTCTTGCGCCTGCTGAGGCTGATGAGGTTGTGGTGTCGGAGCCCTTGCCCTTCTCAACTCCAGGAATTCGGAGCAAGTAGTTGTTACATGGCCTTCCTCCTGGTGGAACTCACCGTAGGGTAACTCTACTCTGACTCTTCTCCTTCCCGCGTAGTTCCTCCTCTCCCTTCGTCCAATCTCCATCGCTTGTTGCGGTGGGGGTAGGAGCTGTCTAGGGGCTTGCCTTTGGAAGTTGAACCTCCCTTGTCCTCCCTGAAAATCCCCCCCCATCTTGGATGAGACCTATTCCTGGACCTTGAACGGGTCCTCCCTGTTGACTCTAACCTGGCTCCGGACCTTCTTGAGGTCCCTGGAGCCCCTGAGTTCTCTGCTCTTCTCTCCTTCTCCCCTCCTGATGTCTCGAGCCACCTTGCTCCTTCGGCTCTGCCTCTGTCAATCTTGTCAACTTCTTGACAAATGTCGGGTTGGCCGCCTCAGTTGTTATCTCCTCTGCCGCCCTTTCCATCAGCTCCTCGAAGGAAAGGGAGCCTTTCAGGTCAGGCTCATCTTGAAGAACCCCTTGCGCAACCCCACCGTGAACGCCATCTGGAAGGCATACCCGGCATCTCCTGGACCTCCAGGATCTCTTCTTGGAACCGATCAACGTAATGGGTCAGAGACTCCTCGGCCCCCTGTCTTATCAGGAAGATGGACTCGGGACTCTTTTTCCTCTTATTGGAGGTGGAGAAGCGAAGCTGAAAGCTCCGGCTCAAGTCCTCGAATCCATAGATCGATCTCGGAGGGAGTTGGTGGAACCAGCCCCTTGCCTTGTCCTTCAACATAATCGCGAAGAGGCGACACTTGAAGGCATCCGTCATCGGCCTGATGGAGACGGCATCTTCAAACCACTGCAGGTGCTGGACGGGGTCATCTTTCCCGGTATAGTAAGCCATGTCAGGTTCTCTGAACCCCTCGGGAACGGGAGCTGAGATGATCAGCTCGCTGAAGGGTGACCCCCTGAGGGGTGGTCTCACCACCTCTACTCGCACGACCTGCTCGCCTGGAAGGCTGGCACTCGCCGGGCTGGAGAACAACTCCCGGCCGGAGAGGTCTCGCTCGGTCCCATCTCCCATCCTCTCCTTCCCAGACCTTCTTCCTGGTACACTTCCTTCTCCTCCTATTGGGGTCACCTCGCCTAGACCCCTGGGAGTCGACTCGTCGAGGGGGGGGGAGCTAGCTCCTGGGGGGTTGGGGTGGAGCTGCCACCCCGAGGAGCAATACTTCGCTGCATCTCCATGATGTCTTAGATGGATGCCATGAACTCTTCCCTCCTCACAAAGGGTCCTGGGTTGGGGAGCTCGCCGAGATCATCACTACCTCCTTGACCTCCAGCCATGACACTCTCCCAAGATCTTCTGTGCTGGTCACTCTCCACGCTCACCGCACCAAGATGTTGAAACCGAGAGACCTCACACTTACTGCACTAAGGGGGATGTCACGGACCAAAGGCTCAGGAAACTAGGAACAGACCCTCGGCTCTAGCGTGGAGGTCCCACCTCACACCCGGAAGACCTTGGAGATCTCCCCCTCCCTAGCCAATGCTGAGCTAGGTGCCTTGGAGGATGAAAAGAGAGTGAAAAAGTGATGTTCTCCAAGGCACCCATACGGGCTTATTTATAGTTGTCTGTGAATGGCCTGCAAATAACCAACCTCTGCTGCTCTGAAAATTACTGAAATGCCTCCGGGATGGGCTGGCAACAGCCAAATCCCGATGTACTAAGCGGCTAATTGCAGTCCACCAGGGGTAGTCCCTCAAGTCGGGCGAGCTGGCAGTCAGGTGAGAAGCGAGGGGCGGCCTGGGCGAACAGGCGGCCTGTGAGTGGCGACCTGGCGGGCTGAGGCGACTAGGCGAGATGAAGCCGGGCGAGCTGGGGTCGGGCGAGCTGGCGGCCTGCTTGGCGAGACGGCGGTCTGGCGTTGCTCGGCGAGACGGCGGTCTGGCGAGACGCGGCCTGGCAAGCTGGCGGCCTGCTTGGCGAGACGGCGGTGTCGCGAGACGCGGCCTGGCGAGCTGGCGGCCTCCTTGGCGAGACGGCGGTCTGGCGAGACGCGGCCTGGCGAGCTGGCGGCCTGCTTGGCGAGACGGCGGTCTGGCAAGACGCGGCCTGGCGAGCTGGCGGCCTCCTTGGCGAGACGGCGGCCTGGCGTTGCTTGGCGAGACGGCGGTCTGGCGAGCTGGCGGCCTGCTTGCGGGCTGGGGCGGCCTGGCGAACTGGGGCCTGGGCGACTCTTCAAAGGGGTCGGGGGGAGACAAATATTACCTCCCCCTACTAGTATATTACGCAGGTCCACCCAAAATTGGTCTGCAGGAGTGCAAATCTCCCAAAAAGCTTAAAAACGTGCATCAAGTCTTGCGCCTTGTTTGGGGCCCCACTCTGCGAATACGAGGTTGTACACTCGTCAGACCGACGCTGAGGCCTCCACGCCGCGAGTTGGCTCCCCCCGCGATGACTCGTGGCCTAAAACTCCGCCTACTCGCCAGCAAGACCCATCTCCCCCCTTTGGGATCATGGGGCTGGACTCGCTGAGGTTGAATTTGCCAGCCCGCACACCCTCTCGGCAACCCACACCGGCTCCTGCACTTGCGGGGGGAGGTGCCGGAGACATCCCTGTTCCGAGCTTCGTGCTCATTTCCCCAGGATCTCATCTTCCGGGTCACGTCAAGAACCTTGCCTTGCCTCCTACCTGCACCTTCCGGGGGCAGCCGAGCTCATCTCGTAAGCTCTACTTTCATAGGACCATCTCGCATAGTTCCTTTGAAGCACTCGCACGCGCGTCACCCCTTCCATGTGCGACCTCGCTAGGATAGTATTCGTCGTTAGAATGTACTTGAGTTAGGATACATACCCGCGAGCAGGCCTTGCGATCTCGCCAGCCCTAGACCACCAGGAGGTAGACCACTCGCCGCGCTGGCCCCATGAACACTCAGCTCGCCTGCGAGATCTCTTCTTTCTAGAGACTTGTTCCAAGCCCGAAATTTCTTCGAAAATTTCCAAGTAAAATCTCCATGGGATGTGGCGTAATTGTCGAGCATAGCCTCGGCCCGCCCTTCTGCTGAGATCTCAGCTCGCCATCTGCGACCCTACCCTGCTCAGATAGTATCACCCCCGTGGTAGTTGCTGAGATCCCATCTCGCCACCTACAGCTCGCCCAAAGATTGTTGGGCCTCATGTTCCCAGCCTCTGTCCCAAGTAACTTCAACTACCCGGTGGTGATTGGCAAAAACAGTCCGGGACTTGGTAATAGAGCAAGAACGATGTTCATCGAGAATCCCAGCCCTGACAGCTAGATGGAAGCCTGACAGCGGGAGCATCTCGATACTTAACTTCAGGGTCATAACGATATACATCGAGGATCCCGGCCCTGCCAGCTAGATGTAAGTCTGACATCGGGAGCATCTTGAGACCTAACCCCAGAGCAAGAAAGAGGTTCATCGAGGATCTCGGCCCTGCCAGCTAGGTGGAAGCCTGACAGCGGGAGCATCTTGAGACTTAACTCCAGGGTCATAACGATGTCCATCGAGGATCCCGGCCCTGTCAGCTAGATGGAAGCCTGACAGCGGAAGCATCTCGAGATCTAACCCCAGAGCAAGAAAGATGTTCATCGAGGATCACAGCCCTGCCAGCTAGGTGGAAGCCTGACAGCGGGAGCATCTCGAAACCGAACTCCAGGGTCATAACGATGTCCATCGAGAATCTCGGCCCTGCCAGCTAGATGGAAGTCTGATAGCGGGAGCATCTCGAGACCTAACCCCAGAGCAAGAAAGATGTCCGTCGAGGATCCCAGCCCTGCCAGCTAAGTGGAAGCCTGACAGCGGGAGCATCTCGAGACTGAACTCCAGGGTCATAATGATGTCCGTCGAGAATCCTGGCCCTGCCAGCTAGATGAAAGCCGGACAGCGGGAGCATCTCGAGACCTAACCCCAGAGCAAGAAAGATGTTCATCGAGGATCCCAGCCCTGCCAGCTAGGTGGAAGCTTGACAACGGGAGCATCTCGAGACCGAACTCCAGGGTCATAACGATGTCCATTGAGGATCTAGGCTCTGCCAGCTAGATGGAAGTCTGATAGAGGGAGCATCTCGAGACCTAACCCCAGAGGAAGAAAGATGTTCATCGAGGATCCCAGCCCTGCCAGCTAGGTGGAAGTCTGACAGCAGGAGCATCTCGAGACTGAACACCAGGGTCATAAAGGTGTCCATCTAGGATCCCGGCTCTGCCAGCTAGATGGAAGCCCGAAAGCGGGAGCATCTCGAGACCTAACCCCTGAGCAAGAAAGATGTCCATCGAGGATCCCGGCCTTGCCAGCTAGGTGGAAGCTTGACAGCGGGAGCATCTCGAGACTGAACTCCCGGGTCATAACGATGTTCATCGAGGATCCCGGCCCTGCCAGCTATATAGAAGTCTGACAGCGGGAGCATCTCGAGACCTAACCCCAGAGCAAGAAAGAGGTCCATCGAGGATCCCGGCCCGGCCAGCTAGGTGGAAGCCTGACAGTGGGAGCATCTCGAGACTGAACTCTAGGGTCATAACGATGTACATCAAGGATCCCGACCCTGTCAGCTAGATGGAAGCCTGACAGCGGGAGCATCTCGAGACCTAACCCCAGAGCAAGAAAAAGGTTCATCGAGGACTCCAGCCCTGCCAGCTAGGTGTAAGCCTGACAGCGGGAGCATCTCGAGACTGAAGGTCGACATGATGATCATGGCCTGCCACACTACTACCAAAAGAGTTGGAGAGTCAAAAGATTTTATATTCATCAAAGGAAAAAATGTACATGTTTTACGGATAGAAACGTTTCAAATCATCGCCGCTCCAGGTGTGACTTAGGGTCTCAACCTCCACATTCCGGAGATGATACCCTCCTGATCTCAGCGCTTCCTCTACGATATAAGGACCTTCCCATATGGGGTTGAGCTTCCCCACTGCAGCTGATCTTCCTACTGCATTCACCTTCTTCAGGACCAAGTCCCCCTCCACGAACTGCTTGACCCTGACGAGCTTGTCAAAGTACTTAGTCATTACTTGTTTGACCTCTTCCTGCCAGATAGCTGACAGGTCGCGCAACTCCTCCACCATGTACAGGGAGAGTCGCAGCTCATCATCGCTCTCAGTTCGCCATTCTTCTCTACCTCCTTCTGCCTCAACTATCTGAGGTGTCCGAACCTCGCATTCTATAGAAAGTACTGATTCGCAGCCATGTGAGAGTTTGAAAGGGGTTTCCCTATGGCTGTGTTGGGGGTGGTCCTCAAGGCTCAGAGGACTGAAAGAAGCTGTTCTACTCAGCTCCATTCAAGTTATTAACTTTTTTCTTCAAGAGATTTACAATGATCTTGTTCGCCGCCTCCACCTGCCCGTTGCTCCTAGGGTGGTGAACTGAGGCAAACCTGTGGTCAATCTCAAGCTGTCCACAAAAGCTGATGAACTCTGCTCTGGCAAACTGAGGCTCATTGTCCGTGACAATGGCCTGCGGCAGCCCGTGCCGGCAGATGATTTCCCCTCATACGAAATTCCTGATTACTTGGGAGGTCACCTTGGTCAGCGCCTTCACCTACAACCACTTAGAGAAATAATCGATCATGACTAATAAGAACCTCCTTTGTCTACTGGCCTGAGGGAAGGGTCTCACCAGATCCATCCCCCAGATGGTGAAGGGTCAGGGTCTCGTGATGCTCGTGAGACGCTGAGCTGGTTGAAGTTGGAGAGGTGCGAACAATTGACATTTGTGACACTTCTTTGCGAATTCAGCGGCATCATGGCCCAGGGTCGGCCAGAAGTATCATTGCCTAACTATCCTCCCCTCCAGGGTCCAGCTCCCAGAGTGACTCCTGCACTCCCCGGAATATACCTCTTCCAAAATCCTCGGGACCTCCCTCTCGGCCACGCAATGTGCCAACATCCCAGAGAGGGTCTTCCTATACAGCTGCCCGTCGCGCATGAGATAGTATGCCGACTTGTGCTTGAATTGCTTCGTGTCCATCCCCTCTGGATACTCCCCCGTGGATAAGAAAGTTGCAAAAGGACCCATCCACGAGGAGTGTTGGTGCACCTCCATCAGCTCCTCTTCGATGGACGGGCGGAACAAGTCGGTGATGGTGCCACCCACCCGGGGTCCGTGTTTGACCAACTGGTCCACCTGCTCGTTTTCTTTCCTTGTAACGTGTCGGATGGAGAACGTTTGAAACATGTCGATCACCCCTTCACCATTGTCAAGTACAACTGGAGAGTTGGTTCCCTTGCCTCGAACTCCCCATTGATATGGGAGGCCAAACCATGGAGTCTGTGAGGACCTCCCCATCATACACTCCCAGCTCCCTAGCCAGGCGCAATCCTGTTATCACTGCCTCGTACTCGGCTTGATTGTTTGTGATGGGAAAATGTACTACTACTGTTTGCTCGATCTTTGCTCCCTGGGGACTTTCCAAGATCACCCCTACCCCCAAGGAATGTCTTCCTGAAGCACCATCAACCATCACCTTTCAAGGGACCGGACGAGTGAGTTCCGCCTCCGCCACCACGACCACATAATCAGCAAGAAAGTCAGTCATCGGCTGGGCCTTGATCGAGAGGCGGGGAACGAAGGATATGTCGAACTCACTCAACTCTACCGACCACTTCGCCAACCTCCCTGAGTGATCCTCCCCCTCAAAGATGTTGCGGAGGGGGTAGTCAGTCACCACACAGATGGAGTGTGCCTGGAAATAGGGTCGGAGTCTTCGGGTCGAGATGACCAGAGCAAAAGCCAGCTTCTCTAAGATCAGATACCGGAGCTCCACCTTCCTCAAGACCCTACTCACATAATAGATGGGCAATTGCTTCTTCCCTTCTTCCCGGACCAGGACGGAGCTCAAGGCCTCGGCTCCCACCCTAAGAAATAGGGACAAGTTCTTCCTTTCATTGGGCCCTTGGAGGAGCGGAGCCTGGGTCAACTGCATCTTCAAGGCTTAGAATGTCTCCTCGCACTCCTCGGACCACTCGAACTTCTGACCCCCATCAACGCTGTGAAGAATGGGGAGCACTTCTCTCCTGCCCGAGAGAGGAACCTGCTCAACCCTGCCAACTTTCTGGTCAGCCTCTGGACATACTTAGCGTTCTGAGGCGACTCCAACTCCATGATTGTCTTGACCATGTTAGGGTTGGGATCTACACCTGCAGGAGTAAGTAGATGGCCTAGGAACTTACCCATGCGTGCCCCGAAGACACACTTCAAGGGGTTAAGTCTCATCTTATACTTCTGCAGGGTGCCGAAGGTTTCTTCCAGATCGCGGAGGTGAGAGTCAACGTCTCGGCTCTTGATCATAAGATCATCTGCGTATACCTACAGGTTACTCCCCTTTTGCTCTTGGAAAACCCGATCCATCATCTTCTGATATGTGGCCCCCGCATTTTTTAGCCTGAAGGGCATCATCTTGTAGCAGTAGCACCCGTCCCCAGTGATGAAGGAGACATCTTTTATGTCGGGCAGGTGCATCCTGATTTGATGATAACCTGAAAAAGCATCTAAGAAACTCATCACAGAAAAACCGACGGCTGAGTCAACCAGCGCGTCGATCCGAGGCAAGGGATATCAATCATTAGGACATGATTTATTTAATAAACAAAAATCAACACACATCCTCCACGACTCGTCTCCTTTTTTAACCATTACAACATTGGAGACCCAGCCGGGCTATTGGATTTCGAATACGAAGCCGGTCTTGAGGAGCTTGGTCACCTCCTCCCTGATGGGCTCGGCCAACTTGTCCGTTGTGGACCTCTTCTTCTGCTAGATGGGGCGGGCTTCTGGATCCAGGTTGAGTCGGTGGCAGGCAACGTCCGCATCGATCTCCGACATTTCTGTTGCGCTCCATGCGAAGATGTTCGCGTTCTTTTGGATGCATTTCAGCACCCTCCCCTAGTCCTCCGAGCTCAGCCCCCTGTTGATCCGCACCTTCTCCAACCTATCTCCCGGGGTGAGAACCTCCATCTCTACCACCTCCTCGCCAGCCTCCAGCTGGGACTGCTCTCCCCACTCCCCAACGGCTCCCTCACCTGGGACCGGGACCTCCTCCTTGACTTCCTCCACGGCCATCACCTCGGTCGGCTCCTCCAGAACTCCTTCCGCCACCTCCACCTGGGTGCGGACCTCTTCCTCCACTTCCATCTCCATTGCCTCTCCTTCGGCCACCTGCCTGGTCAGCTCCTCCATCCTCCTCTCCATCTCCTTGGCTCCTCCCTGCCAAGAGATGAAGTTCACCGCGGTGACATAGCACTCCTTCGCCACCTTGGGGTCTCCCCGGATCCTGACCTGGATGCCCTCCGCGTTGAACCTCGAGCATTGATGGAAAGATGGGGGCACGCAGCAGAAGGCACTGATGAGGGGCCGTCCGAAGATTGCATTGTAACTGTTGGGCGCGTCCACGATGACGAACCTGCAGTTCCTGTACTGCCCCTCCTCCCCCCCCCCCCCAAGGTAACATGGAGTCCTACCCCTTCCACCTCCTTCCTCTCTCTTGAGAACCCAAAGAGAGGTCCATCCGCGGCCAGCACCCTCCGGACCTCCACCTTCATCGCGTCAAACGCCTTGTTGAAGATGACGTTGACTGAGCTCCCGTTATCGATGAGGATCCAGGAGACAGAAAAATTCTCAACCGCGGCCTGGATGACCAACGCGTCGCAAAAAGGATCCTCATGATCAGGCATGTCCTTCCTGGAGAAGGTGATCTTCTCCTCCGGGGGTGTGGTTAGAGATGTGGAGGCGACGCTCCGGCGATACATAGTATCGAGACTCGCCTTCCGGGCAGCCTCAACTCCCACCCCCCCCCCAAGGATCACTCTGATCCCTCCTCGGTTTCCGACATCGGTCTTATTCTCGCACCGGTCCTCCTCTCCCCTATGCAGGACCTCCTCAATTTGCACCTCCTGGCGGGGTTGTTTTTGCTTCTCCATGTTTCCCCCCATCTCCAGGAACTCCGGGCACGTGCCCGTAGCGTGGTCCTTCTCCTGGTGGAAGTCGCAATAGGGCAACTCAACCCTGACATCCTGCCTTCTCCATTGCTGACCTCTCCTCCTCTAGGCTATCGCCATAGCCTGACGTTGATCGGGGAGGAGGGGCCTTTGGCCCTGCCTCCAGTCCTGGGGGTTGAACTGACCCTGGCCCCCCTGGCGATTGTCTCCTCCAGGGAAACCTCTCTGCTGGCCTTGATCCTGCAACTCTTGCTGCCTCCAGCCGAGCTGATTATTAGGCTCCTGACGGCTCCACCTCGACTCGTGTTCATGGCCACAGGTCACCTCTTGAAACTCTTTTTGTCCCTCCCACAAATCTACTCCCTCAGATCTTTGGGTGTGTGTGTTTTGTCAATGTGGGCCCCACGTCCAAACTTAATCATCGTGCTCTCAAGTGTATCTTTATTGGGTATTTTCCTACCCAAAAAAGATATAAATGCTTCCATCCAGCTTTCAGAAAGACATTCGTTATTATGGACGTCACGTTTCGGGAGTCTGAGTCCTATGAGTCCTCAATTCGGGGGGGGGGGGGGGGGGGGGGGGGGGGGGGACCTCACTCAATGGAAATGAGTTCTTTTCCTCATCATATTCCTCCTACGGTAACTATTCCCGCTCCTACTCCTTCTGTGACCGCACAAGTGACGACTCCTCCTGTGTCCGCTCTTGTGACCGCTCCTCCTTTACAGATGTATACTCAGCGGAAAAGGGGTCCAAGTATATCGGCATCTCTCAAACTACCCGCTCCAACATCGAACCCTTCTTTGGGATCTCAAGGTAACTTTACCCAACATTCGATGTCTCACTTTGTGTCAGACAACTCATTATCTCCCTCACATAAACTCTGTATTGCCCCTCTCTGCTCCATTTCTATCCCCTCAACTTGGCAGAATGTTATTGTTCACCAAAAGTGGCAGGATGCTATGCGAAATAAAATGTTGGCCCTGGAAAAGAATTGCACAGGGGACTTGATCTCCTTGCCACCTGGCGAGACTGTGGTAGGATGTAAGAGGGTGTTCTCCGTCAAGCAGAACTTTGAAGGTGTTATTGAGCCGTACAAGACTCGGTTGGTGGCTAGGGGCTACACCCAGACCATGGGGATTGACTACCAGGAAACCTTTGCCCCTGTGGCGAAGATGAATTCTATAAGAGTTTTGTTCTCATGTGCTTCCTATAAATGGTGGACTTTGACGCAGTTAGATGTGAAAAATACGTTTCTTTACATGAACTTGAAAGAAGAAGTCTACTTGTCGTTACCGCCTGGTCTTACACTGGCAGGATCTGAGGGAAAGGTATGCAGGTAGAAGAAAGTCTTATATGGACTTAAACAATCTTCTCGAACCTGGTTTGGGAGATTTCATAGAGCTATGATCGCATTTGGATACTCCCAGAGCAATGTTGATCATACTTTATTTATAAGATACAAACATGGAAGACTCACTGCTCTTATTGTTTATGTGAATGATATTATTATTATGGGAGATGATACTGAAGAAATCCAGACTCTGAAACAAACACAGGCAACAGAGTTTGAAGTAAAAGACCTAGGAAATCTCAGATACTTCCTAGGAATCGAGGTCACTCGATCGAAGCATGGTATATTCATATCTTAGACTTAGAGGAAGTATATCTTTAACTTGCTCCAGTCGTGTGGGTTGAGTGGGTGCGGACCTGCTGACACCCCAATTGAATTCAATCATCGATTGGAGAGAGATGATGGGGAAGTGGTTGCTGATATTACTAGATTTACATGACTGGTGGGTCGTCTTATCTATTTATCACATACACGGTCGCATATCTCATATGTCGTGGGTGTGATCAGGCAGTTCATGCATTCACCCAAAACACGTCACTTAAATGTTGCCTACCGAATTATTCGGTATCTCAAGTCCTCTCCTAAAAAGTGTATCTTGTTCTCCCCGGGCAAAGAACTGACTGTTGAAGTCTATACTGATGCTTATTTGGCCAGTTCAGTTGATGGTAGGAGGTCCATCTCTGGTTATTGTTCTTCTGTTAGCGGTAATTTGGTAATGTGGAGGAGTAAAAACATGTGGTTGTCAGGTCAAGTACAGAGGCATAATTCAGATCTATGGCGGGTGGGATTTGCGAAGGATTGTGGATTAAATCTCTTTTGAACAATCTTGACATGAAAAACAAAGACCTCGTAAGACTTTACTGCATCCATTAGGATTGCTCACAATACTGTCCAACATGACCGCACAAAGCATATGGAGGTTGATCGTCACTTCATCAAAGAGAATATAAAAAAGGAGTTGTGAGCACACCATTTGTTCCTTCAGATCAACAGCTAGTGGATGCTCTCACCAGAGGGTTAAGTGAGGCTACGTTCAAAAATATTATGTGCAAGTTGCGCATGCAAAATATCACACGCCCAACTTGAGGGGAAATGTTAGAATTACGTTATTTTTACTCATTTTTCCTATATTACCCATATAGTATCTCCCTTATATATATATACGAGCATCTTCGCACGGGCTATGCCCGTGCTCGATGCTCTCGGGCGGCCTTCGGCAGCATCGGGCGGCCTTCGGCCGCATCAGGCGGGCTTCGCCCGCCTGCGCACAGGCTTCGCCCATGCTTGATGCTTCAGGTGGTCTTCGGCGCCGCACCCGCCACTCGCGGCCCCCCGAAGAAAAATTATTCCGATTCGGACTCCGGGGGCCGCGAGTGGCGGGTGCGGCGTCGAAGACCACCCGAAGCATCAAGCACGGGCGAAGGCCGCCCGATGCGGCCGAAGGCCGCCCGATGCGGCCGAAGGCCGCCCGATGCGGCCGAAGGCCGCCCGATGCGGCCGAAGGCCGCCCGATGCGGCCGAAGGCCGCCCGATGCGGCCGAAGGCCGCCCGAGAGCATCGAGCACGGTCGTAGCCCGTGCGAAGATGCTCGTATATTAGTATAAATAAATAATATTATATATTATTAATATATAGTATAATATATTATATTATATTATTATATATTATATATTATATATTATATATATTATATAATAATATAATATTATATTATATATTATTAATACATAATAAAAATGTAACTTACACTTTTTTACTGTTCATCTCAAGTATTGCCTTATATATAGTATAGAAGTGTGTGTGTGTGTGTGTGTGTGTGTGTGTGTGTGTGTGAGGGGGGGCCTCCTTTTAATTCAATAATAAACAAATGTTACCTCTCCAACACTAATATATGTAATTAGTTAGAATTCAAGGCATCCAAACAAATATCGACCTTGAATTTTAGTAGTCTATGTTTTTGATTGTTTGGCATGACTCTAACACTGCTTTACCTACCATTGAGCAATCCCTAGTGTAAATTCTGAGTAGATTCAAACAATGTGTAAACTCACTACGTGATTGAAGAGATAATGGACATATATACAATCGTTCCTTTCATGATGCACCTTATTTCAATTATGCCTCTGTGGAAAAGAAGAATGTCATTTTGCCATTATTATTTCATAAGGGTACATTACTTGGTGGTGGTTGGATGAAAGATAATCCTAATATACGTAATTAGTAAGAAATCAAGGCACCCCAACAAATATCAAACTTGAATTTTAGTCCTCTTAAGTTTTTAATTGCCTGGCATGACTCTAACAATGCTTTACCCATTTAGCAATCTCCAACGTAAATATTGATAGATTCAAACAATTTGTAAACTCACTACGTGAATGAAGAGATAGTGGACATGTGCGCACTGGTTCCTTTCATGATGCACCTTATTTCAATTATGCCTTTGTAGAACAGAAGAATGGAATTAACAAAAAAAATCTGGGATTCATTGAGTGGGATGGTTGAAGAAAATCCTGATGAAAGAAAGGGCAAGAGATTATCTCTGATCTCTATGCGAAGTATGCCCTAAAAATAGAGGTGCAGGCAACTTAATCAGAGACCATTGATAGAAAATAGGTTTATCACCACCTCCATCACGGGTTATGACCTCGACTGCCTACATCACATCCAAAGAGCCTTTATGATTCTTTTATCACTTCAAAAATTTGTGCCCTCTTTACTACAACATAATTGTTGCAACACCACTTCTTCGAAGTGATTGATGAGCATTCTCTTTAAGCCCTATCTCTTTACCCTTATCTTAGTTGAGCTCACCATACATATCCAACAAGCAATACCAAGGTGTTTATTGTTTGCAGTTAATATCGTTTTGATCAATGAGACAAGCGAGGGTGTAAACGCAAAACTTGACTCTTGGCGAGACACTTTAGAAAAGAAGGGTTTTAGGTTGATTAGGGCAAAGACGGAGTATATAGAGCTTAAATTTAGCAGTGCAAGAAGCACGGATGACTTCGTTATTAAGTTGGGTGATCAAGATATTTTTCGTAGTGAGTGTTTTAAACATCTTGGATCGATAGTTCAAAAGGACGGAGGTATTGATAAGGACACAGAATCCAAGCGGGTTGGTTGAAGTGGAGAGGTGCGTCAGGAATCTTATGTGATTGTAAAGTACCATTAAAACTTAAGGGCAAGTTTTACCGTACTGCAATAAGACTAGTGATGCTCTATGGTTCTGAGTGTTGGGCAGGGAATTGTGTACATGAGCAAAAATGAGAGTTGCGGAGATGAGAATGCTTATGAGGATGTGTGGACACACGAGACTGGATAAAATTATGAATGAATGTATCAGGGATAAGACAGGAGTAGCACCAATTGCAGAGAAGATGTGAGAAGCTTGACTAAGATGGTTTGGACGCGTACAAAGGAGACCATTAGAGGAACCTGTTAGGCATTGTGAGAGTCTAATCACCAGGCATGTTAAACGAGGGATAGGAAGACCAATAAAGATTTGGAATGAAACTATAAGGAAAGACATGATGTACTTGGGCATTAGTGAGATTATGACAAAAGATAGAGCACAATGGAGACAAAGAATCTATATAGCCGACCCCACTATAGTGGGATAAAGGCTCGAGTGTTGTTGTTGTTGTTGTCAAAGCTCAATCCAGAACAATCGCTTGATCCCTGCCATAACATCATTGCAGAGCTCCCTAATGCTCCTCTGATTGATCCCATCCACAGCTCAATCCCTTGTGTCCATAAAAGAATGTTTTCGCCCCTCTTTGATCCTCATCCACTACTATACTGTGACTATTCTCATCCACAGATCCACATCAATTAGCATATCACATGTGTGGTTGTTTCCTACTTGTCCCCATTGTTGTGGTACTTTTTTTTTGGAGTACAGTGTGCACATACATCAAAGAAAATCTTTTTGCATAATCTGTGGAAGTGCCAGTGCAATCTCACTAGAGATTTGTAACAAAAAATACAATTTGCGTATAATCTAAATGGAAAACATTATTTGAAGTGGTCCCCACTCGTTCGCATGATAAAGGGGAGAAGGAAAACTCAGTCATCTTTAGGAACTTAGATCCAACAAACTTGTAGTTTGATGTCTGGGATGCAGAAGTTTCTATAATTATGGATACACTATGGAATTCCATAATATTATAGAATAGAGTGATACATGCAATACTTAGTACAATAAAAGACATATGAGAGATAAATAAACAGGATTATTCAAAGGACTTGGACACAACACAAGTCTATGAAATTAGGGTCAAAATCAGGGAACAAAGCAAGAAAATATGAAATTCACTGAATGTGTGAATTTGTTAAGAAATTTGTGGCAATAACCCCATCATTATAGATTTATCTAGGTAGTGTTCTGAAGGGGAGCCTTGGCGCACCAGTTAAGGTGTTGTCATGTGACCTTGAGGTCATGGATTTGAGTCCTGGAAGCAGACTCTTGCAAAAATGCAGGGTAAGGTTTGCCTATATTTCACCCTTGTGGTGGAACCCTTCCCCAGACCCTCATTGCGCTGGGTTGCTTTGTGCACAGGGCTGCCCATTTTAGAGTATAAATTCTTGGTAAAGAACTTCCCTCGTTGAATGAAATGATATATCTACTCCAAGCAGAAGAATGTAGATGACGTGTTATGCTTCCATCTCATTCTCAGGAGGGGCCGGCAATGATCTCAAAAGGTAGGTTCAATCAAAACCAAGAAAATAATCAGTACTTCATATCGGATAATACAAAGCCAAATACACAACACAACACTCAAGCCTTTATCCCACTATATCGGATAATACAAAGCCAAATAATTAAGAAAATTTCAATTGAGATAGTTTGTGGTGCACTAACTGCAAGAAGGTGAGACACACTAAGGAAAAAATGTTGGAAACTTCATGATAGACCAACTAATTCCAATCAAGAGCAGGGATATAAATGAGGACAAAATAAGAATCCAGTACATGCTCATATATCTGCAACTAAAAAAGATGAGACCATCTCCTGACTTAGAAAAGGTCAACCCAAATGTGATTGAGAAGTTAAAAAAATTCAGGTATATGATCACTGGCTCATTTAAGTGAGTTTCCTCTTCCATTAGATTAAATGCCTCAAGTGATACCCTTGTCAACTCTTAGGTCGTTGACTCGAGATCTACAGATCATATGACTCATATATCCCAAAATTTTAGATTTATACTTCTTGACCTACAATAAGAAAATTTTCCCTACTTCTGGTTCTCCAACTACAATTGCCAATATAGGAGAAATCATCCTTAACCCTGCATTTACCGTCAAAGATGTCCTTTATGTCCCAAATCAATCTACAAATTTTATATCAAATAAATACAATTAACCATGATTTACATTGTAATGTGCTTGTTGACTCCACTTACTGTGTCTTCAAGAATAGGATTTAGGAAAGGCGAGGAAACATGCTAAGGAACATGATGGACTGTACTAGATTGAGCTACCTACTAGCATGAATGTTATCCGGAGCAAACCAACTTTAAATTTATGTTACAAGAATGTGGCTGCATTACGAAAGACTTGCATCTTTCATTTCATGTTTTGAAAATTTTATTCCTTTTTTAAAGTGTTGATGTTGAGAACTTTTATTGTGATGTTTGTGTGATTAATAAATAATAAGCATAAATATTTTATCTTTCCTATCAGGAATACAAAAGTTTTACACTTTTTGATTTGATTCACAGTGATGTTTGGGGTCTTTTAAATATTTCAAATGTGTTTGTAGTTTGTTGGTTTGTAACTTTTATTGATGATTGCAACAGGGTTACTTGAATATTTCTTTTTAAACATAAATCTGATGTTAGTATAGTCCTTCCAAATTTTTATTAAATTAGAGCTGATAATGCTAAATATTACTTCAATCAAACTTTAACCTCTTGCATTCAAAAAGGTAGGGATTAGAAAAGTGTTCACACCCCAGGATAAAACTGAGTTGGTAAAGGAATGAATGGCAACTTACTTGACATTACTCGAGCTCATTTGTTTCAAAATTTTGTACCTGCCTTTTATTGGAGGAAAGTTGTTCTTACTACCACTAATCTCATAATTCGTCTTCCATCTACAGTTTTAGGTTTTATAAGTCCTGGTTTCGCTACCTGGCTCCTAGACCTTTTGAGTGTCCTTTATTCATAATCATAGCCCTGATAAAGGAAAATTAGATCCTAGAGCGACCAAGTGCGTTTGTTGAATATTCCACCACTAAAAGGGTTATAAATACTATCATCCCCACTCGATCCTTCCAAGAAATTTTTATCCCGGTAGATGCCGCCTTTAATGACTAATGAGAATGAATACTACTTTACAACATCTTACCATTAGGGGGCAAACAAAAATTTAGAAACCAATGTAGAAGATAAGATTTTATTCCTCAACTTCCTGGTTTGGGTCCAAACAAAATGCACCAACTCCATCAAAAGTGGTCGAACCTATACCTATCTCTGAGTCTTTCTCTGAATTCAACTCTGGCTGGATCTCTATTGAACTCGGGTCTAATATTGTGGGTAAATCGGTCTCTCCTGACCCTAAGCCTGAGAACGTGTCATGGCAAAGAAATAGTGGGTGTGTTGTTATGACGAAGGTAGAGAAAGGAACTAACTTCATCATATCATTTGAAATTTATGTTCTATAGATTCACAAAATATAATCCAGTTCATCAAGATGTTTTTTAAAGCATAACTGCGTAATGAGATCACCCAGCGAAGTCGCTTGTTGCGGAAGTACGAGTAAAATCGTCGGGCTCACCTTCGCCGAACCGAGGTAGTTCATTCACTCATTGCCAGTAGTGGGCAAAGTCAAAGTATTTCTGTTTTAAGAACTCACATAAGGCATGTGAGTTCGCTTTGAGCCTTAGGGAACGAAAGGTAGAAAGTTCCCTTGACTTAGGAACCAGAGGAATCGCGTCGAATTTGCCTCTGACGAAGACGACCCGGTCATTCCAGTGGTGCACCTTATTCAGGAGCCCCATCAATTTCATGAAGATGCTCCTGAAATAGGCGACCCCATCCACAGTCTCCTTCATGAAGAAGATTTTGAGCCACACAGAGAGATCCCAATCAATGCCCTCCTCGCGCAGGAAGCGGGCAAAGAAAACCATGTCTATCTCGGCATCCGGTTGACTTGGGATGGGAGCCTGGGACGAGGCAATAGTGGGACAAGATTTGACAAACATTGGGCCATAGCGGAAGTCTCATCCCATATTTGAAATGAGCGGGGGAGATGGGGATCTCGTCTGATTGTTGATGTTGATCTTCTCCTCAGAACTCGCCATTCTCTCCTCGAAGACAGAAGGGGGGTGACGCAAGGACGAATCAAACTCCGCGGAAGAAATACGCAAGTTCAGGAATGTCAAACATTCCCAAAAACGAGAAGAGCAGAACAAGCAGGATTGATAGGTGTAACCCATGGCAGAGTCAGAGTTGTGGATTGGGTGGGGTGAATTGGTTCCCTTAAGCTCGTCGGATATAACTCGTCTGCGAAGATAACACAATAAACGCATGTATTGCTACGGTGGACCCACCCAATTATAGGCAGGGGGCCACCCCAGGGAGGTGCAAAAGCATGACGAGCTATCCACCCCAGCTCGCTTGAGGCTTTGAATTGCGCTTGGGCTTGGGACATATTCGCCTCACTCTGGTGAATATGCTCGGTGATCTTTGTAAGGTCGCCCGAGGACCCTGAGAAGCGGGCGAGCCCATGTAGAACATCCACCAAGATATTCTACCTGCGCTCCAACTCATGGGTTCGGTGCTCTAAGGAAAAGATGTTGAAGTAGCGGCTTGTAGTCCCAACGAGACAATCCTCAAACCACTTCATCTGTGTCATCCTAACTTCGAGTGAGGTCACACGGTGCTGGAGGTCGCAGTATTCCATCATCATGTACTGGGAAACGGGACAACTGTGAAGTTGTGGAGGTGAGACAGGTACTCGTGCGACGAAATGCATGTGAAACATCGTGAGTTACAGTCGAAGTATAAGAGGAATGGGAAGTTTGTTGAGCTCTCCATGCCCTGATCAGCATGGCGAGAACGCCCATATGACCTTGCACCAACCCGCGCTAGGTATTCACCATCGACTGTACGGAGAGCACAAGAGGAGCCTTCCTGAGGGAAGATTACCTATGGCGAGCGCGTAGAAGAGTTCATGCCTTCACCGGTCGATACAACTGCAACTTGTGGATTGTATTTATAGGCAGTACGGAATCTTGATCCCTCTCAAGCTTGTCATGTATCTGTTCGTGCTAATCCTGAAACAAGAAACCATCAGTCATCCCTTCGGTCTGAACTTTGTGAGCAGTGGTCGTAGCTCCAACATAAATATCAAAAGGCTGAGAAAGTAACGGAATGATTATACACATTCATGCTCTATTCCAAGATTATCAGTTGAAGAACTCTTAGATTTTGGAAATAACCCAGTCGTACATATTAAAAGAACAAGTGAGTAATGAGGCTGACGAAGATATATTACTCGTTGACTTTTTTATTTCCACTGTACTTACTACCATCTTTCAATAAGGCTCTGTTCATTTGCAGTGTTTTGATTGGTATGTCTTGGTTTTGGATTTTCGAAAAAAAACTGGCATTCATTTGGCCTTTTTTCATGAGTTTTGGTTTTAGGTGCAAAACACGCCATTTTGGATTCTTCTAAAATTCGTCTCTCCCCAAAACAGACCCCAGGGGGTCTGTTTTTCCTGTTTTGGAAACAAGACGTTCTGCCTCTCCCCCAAAAAGCTCTCCCAAGCTCTCGTTCTCTTCCTCGCTTTTGCCTTCTTCCTCCAGCGTGGTGGCATTTTTCACTAGATTTCTTTCAGGCAAACAAAAGCATCACCAGCAGACGCATCAGTCCTCCTTCCTCCGGCAGATTTTAGCATATTTTCAGCGGCTCAAAGGTTTCGCCGGTGGATTTTAGCAGTTTTTCGGCGGTTCAGAGCTTTAGTCCAGTGATTTCAGCGAATTTCTAGCGAATTCCCGCCTCTTCCTCCTTGTTTTTGATGATATTCTTTGAATTTCTCTTATACCTAAGACTGTATGAGGCCTCTTTCAGGTTTCTAGATTCCGTTGCATCCAATTTTTTATAACCTAATTGGAGACGGGTCTCAATATTTTTTGTGACAGCTTGATTTGATTGTGTTTTTGAGTCTCAACTTTTTTCAGAAGGATTCGTAGAAGGGTGTTTTGCTTCAGGCATATCATCCTGGGAGTTGTGTACGGGGATTTGAGTTGTGATTGATCTTATATGATTTATGCATACTGTCAATGTTTAGATCATCTTCAAATTCAGTTTATAGTGAGAGCATATGAATTTATTAGTTAGACTAGAGAAGAATCACCACAATTGCCGGTGCTTAGAGAAGAACCACCACCATTAGTTAGACTCAGTTGTTTTATTACATCCAAATAAATGTATCATCAGTTTTTGTTTTGGTACAAATGCAACATCAATTTTTGATTTGACACAAAATGGACCTGAAAATCATAAAATAAGTTTTTGTTTTGCCCCAAAACATACATGAAAATATTCTGCAAATGAACATAAGTTTTTGTTTTGGGACCCCATGATTTTTTTTGAAAACACACTCCAAACCAACGGAGCCTAACTGTTAAATAAATTGTTAACAAATAGCTGAGGTAAAAAGCTTCATCATCATCATGCAGACATTTGATTCATGGGATATGATTTCAGAGTAAAATGGCACCATGGCGACAATCAAGGAAATCGTGGCCTACCTGCTGTCTAAAAGAAGTAGGAGGAGTCTGTCTGCGGGAGCTGGTGGAGCCGATTCGTCTCGACATTGAACCATCAAACCTCTGCGAGAGCTGGTGCTGCTGGATTGCCATTGCAAGGGCCTGCCTATGCAACAAATCGTCTTCTACTATCAGTTTCCTCTGAGACCGCGAGCTCCTCTTGCTCCGAGATACAATCGCCCCTCTAGACTGCTTTTTCGGTATGCAGCACAACCCGTTACCCATCAAATCCACGAATGCGGCTCCAATTTCTGAGGTAGATGGAAATTTTGAAGAAAACCCTACAATGTATAGTATGAGGTATAAACGAAAGCGAGAAGAACCGGCAAGGATGAACAACACAAAGGAGGAGCTCAAAATCAGTACAAGAAAGGGTGAGAGATGGGATCTTGCGAGAAATCAGATTCAGAACACAGGATAGATGGCGGATGAAAACCTAAGCGAAACTTCACTGAATCAAGCGATGTAAAACTGAAAATAAAGCAGGCGGCAGATCACCAAGCTTCCGCACAAATTTCAGCGCAGAAATCTCACAAAAATCCAACTTGAAAAAGAAAACTCGAGGGGAGAGAGAGGAGGAGGAGAGTATCAGTCAGTAAACGACATGCGAGAATGAACAAGTAGAGCACTCGGGCAGTTTCATGTCTTTTTCAGCTTTAATTTTGATTGAGATAAACTATATATCTTCTCAACTGTGTTTTTTGTTCGACTATTGCTCTGAATGCGTTATACTTATAATATTAATTTTTGTAGGAGAGAATTGACAGTACTTAATTTTATAGTGATAAAATTTGATGAAATAATAAAACAATTTTGTACTCGAGTGTTGACTTTTTCCGTACTAAACTGATATAGTAGGTGATGGGTTCCACCGAAATTTTCTAAAACTGTTAAGATTTCCGTTGAGAATATTCAAGGGATACAATCCAATCAAGCGAGTTGCAAGCGCAATCGTGTTCGCTCCCAGGGCCCGAAATCAAGCGTGCATGGAGGCCCCCGCCGTTTCTGGGCAACCTGTCCAGGCCACCCTGGCAGGGGCGGACCCATCTCGAGACGAGCGTGGCTAGTCTCCCACACTCATTTTAAAAAAAAAAATTTAATAGTTTTGTCACGGTTCAAAAACCGTGGCGAATACAGTTCAAACCGTGGTGAATGCTCTGTTTTTTAAAAACTAACAATATTAGTTACGGTTTAAATTGTATCTAATACCCTATTTTTTAAAATTTATCTATATTAGTCACGGATTAAATTATAAATCATTGTTAATACCTTATTTTTTTAAAATTTATCTGTATTTGTCACGGTTTAAACTGTGGCTAATATCATATTCTTACAAAAATTATAGTATTAGTCACGGTTTAAACCGTGACTAATACCGTATTGTTCAAAAAAAATATTATTAGGCGTAGTTTAATAGTATCAATCAAACAATTTGTAAGTCCGCCTACACTGAAAAAAGATTCTGCGTCCGCCACTGCACCCTGGGGTGCAGTGGCGGAACTAGGGCTTCATTTGTTTTAGCGGTGGCGGGTCGATCCGGCGGGTGGAAACAGAGAGTTCGAACCGGAGGGGGGAGGTGGCTGCTCCAAATGGAGCTTTTTGGGGCGTTTCTCATGGCGGGCGGATGGAAACGGAGCAAACGCCGCCGGAGGTTCATTTGTTTACCCTCCTTCCGGCGGCGTTTGCCAAAAACGAAGTTGCGAAACGCCCAAACAAATAGAGCCTAGGATTTTGAAGTCGCATGGGCACAATCTAAGGCTCTATTTGTTTGGGCGTTTCAGTGCTCCGTTTTGAGCAAACGCCGCCGAAGGCGGGTAAACAAATGAACCTCCGGCGGCGTTTGCTCCGTTTCCACTTGCCCGCCTTGAGAAACGCCCCAAAAAGCTCCGTTTGGAGCAGCCATCTCCCCCCTCCGTTTCGAACACTCCGTTTCCACCCGCCGGATCGACCCGCCACCGCCGAAACAAATGAAGCCTAAGTATTGTCAATTCGGGGGGTTCGGGGGGCAGCGCACCCTGAGCGGGGGTTCGGGGGCAGTGTCCCGAAAAATTTTTTTTGCAAAAATATTTTTGGAAGAAAAATATTGATGGGCTTGAATCGGGACGGGATCGGGATCGGGAGTGGCGACGGGATCGGGAGCAGGAGGATATGAAACCTAATTTAGCAAAAAACCGGTCGGGCACGTGTCCTACCGTGCCCAGAGCTAGTTCCGCCCATGCCTGGGGACACTTCTGTCATCTCATGAAAATTGTCGATACAGGTGATCGGAGCAGGGCGACGTTCGTCACCTCAAAATCCGTCTTGGCACAATTACCTGCTCTTGTCTTGGCAATGTGGCTCAGATTTTTCAGTTGCGACGACGGATTTTTCTTTTGCGTCAAGGGGATCATCCTCCCGCTTTATCAAAAATATGATCATTTTAATTCGCTTACTCTACTCTCCCCTAAGGATGAGGTGTTGGTCCATGCATGGAAGGAATGCAACCGGATCTTGGAGTTTCTTCATGATCTCTGTCGTGACCTTGATCCCTTCAGTGTTCAGATTCTTGGTCACTCTCCTTTGTCTTCCTTTCCTGAGGCGTATAATTTGGTTGAGCGGGAACATGATCGCCGACAAATTCGTCAACCTAACACTGTTGTTGATTACTCTGCTCTTGCCGCTCGGTTCAGTCCCGGGGGCCGCTCTTCCCGTGACGCTAAGTCCAAGTCTATGGACAAGGATCATTTGACGTGTGATTATTGTGGAAAAGACTTCCATATTCGGGACACTTGCTTTAAGGTTCATGGCTTTCCTTCTCCTCGCGGGGGTCCTGCTCCTCATGGCGGTCGTGGCTCTGATTGTAGTCTGGGTTGACCTTCTCCATCTCGCTCGGCTCATCTCTCTAATGTCGTTGATGATCTTGCTCCTTATGGCGGACTTGTTGCTCCCGAGGTTCCTCCTGCTCTTTCTGCTGAAGAGATTCTCGCCTTTCGCCGCTTCATGCTTGGCTACTCCTTCGAGTCTGTCAGCTCCTCATATGCCCATCTGGGAGTTATAAGTGCTTACTCTGCCACTTGATCCCCATTTCCTCTGGCATACAGGAAACACTCTTCTCTGTGCAATAAATCTGTTTGATCTAAAGCTTACACATTGTAAAGGGTTTCTGATATCTCCCTTCAAAAGAGAATGTTGTGCTTGGGACATCCAAACCAAGATTCATCATGTTGTAGTTGTTGGATCACCCGAACCAAGATTCATTGGGTTTTGTCGCCTCCGGAGGAAAATGCCGACATTGGGTTGGAGTCTCTAGGTGGAAATGACTCGTCATTTCGTTCGTAAGACAATGTGACCCCACGTATTATGGAAGAGAAGACGTACCCAATTGTTGAAGAACCTCTATAAAATTAACTGTGTTGTCTGGATGTTTTGACTTTTTCTAAGTTTTTTGTGATTGTGTTATTTTTGATCTATTTATATCTCTGCTTGTATACTTAGTATATTAGTCAATCTGATATCTTGTGAAACATCAATATTCATATCTATTCATTATTTTGTAAACTTCCATTCAGGTTGAGTCTCACGGACCTATGGAAGAGTTCAATCACCTGTAACATGGTCCGCGAGCCCTGATCGGAAAGATAGAGGGGGATGCTCTCTCCGACATTTTGGGGTCATCCCGCCAAAAGAGCACGACTAAGCCATTAAAACGTCGTCATTCAACTCGATATCCTCAATCCAGGACGACAAGCGGGTGTTGATGCTAACCTTATTCTGGTCGTTGTCCCAGAAGATTAGAGGCTCGTAAGTAATATCACATCCCTCAAACCCCATGTCGTAAAGGAGGTGTGAGGCGGAATTATCGTAGCAGAAGTCGTTCTTGCTCATGTTGTGCACGCCTTGTGCCTTCTCTTTTCCTCGAAAATGGCAGGGGGAGAGAGGCAAGCCACTGGGCCTTTTCTTTCTCGCTCCTCTCCAACGTGTCATCTAGAGCAGAGGAGCCTCTAGGGACGATGACAAGAGAGGCGGAGAGAACCACACACAACCCTGCCAACATCGGTCAATAATGAGGTCACCCAACGAAGTTGCTTGCTACGTAAGTACGAGTAAAATCGTTAGACTCACCTTCGCCGAACCGAGGTAGTTCGTTCACTCATTGACAGTAGTGGGCGAAGTCGAAGTATTTCTGTTTTAAGAACTCACATAAGGCATGTGAGTTCACTTTGAGCCTCGGGGAACGAAAGATAGAAAGTTCCCTTGACTTAGGAACCAGAGGAATCACGTCGAAGTCGCCTCTGACGAAGACGACTCGGTTATTCCAGTGGTGCACTTTTTTGTAACGACCCAGGTTTAGGCCCTCAAAGCCGCCCCACGGCATCGCCCGACCCACCACGCATCCCAGGAAGGCAACCTGGTACCACGGGTGGTACAACCGGAATCTACAAGGCCTGCAGGCCGTACACCCCAAAGCATCTTCGGCATGTTTATCAGCACGGTGCAGCATAGTTGGTGATGAGGAGTGGTATTAAAGGCTCCTTATCAAGGTCTCGGGTTCGAGACCCCTTCGTAACAATGCACCGTGCTGATAAACAGGTCGGAGATGCTTTGGGGTGTACGACCTGCAGACCTTGTAGATTCTGGCTGTACCATCCGTGGTGTCAGGTTGCCTTCCTAGGATGCGCGGTGGGTCGGGCGATGCCGTGGGGCGGCCTTGAGGGCCTAAATCCAGGTTGTTACACCAGCACTCGCTAGTGCCCAAACTAGCACTCGCCCGGACTAGTGGGGAAGCAGTCAGGCCCTTAGGCGAACGCGATCTTCATCATGCACTCGCGTCTTAGCGCTCATGCAGGAGTACATCTCGCCAAGCCAGACAAGTGGTTGCCCAAGCGTGCACTCGCCCTTCAGAGAGTTCCTAGGAGGCGAGTGCACGGCTCCACCATTACTCGCTCCTTTAGGCGAGTGGTGCCTTCATGAACCACTCTCCCAGTGGGATCCAGAGGCCAAATTACCTGGATGCCCTTAAAGGGCTGCAAATAGCCTTCCATGACAGCAGGGTTTGGATGTTGGCAGACCCAATTAGGCTGCATTTAGTATTTTTGGACAGTAGAGTTACGTTGTTGGCACTACTAGAAAAATGAGTATTAGCTACACTTTTTTGTCATGGTCAAAATTTGTGGCTAATAGTTAAGTATTATCCACGGTTCATATTTCGTGGCTAATAATTAAGTATTAGCCACGGATAATAAATTTGTGGCAAAAAACTAAACCATTATCGACGACCTTGACGAAATCGTGGCTAAACAAATACTATTATATAGTATTTTCAATTAAATTTTTAATTATATGTTAAATCGTGTAACATCTGAGCGCCCGTTCCCGCACTCACGACGAAACCCTAGGTTATCTGCATACATTCTCCTGCTCGAGCTCCCTCTGTCAGATTTTTGTCTGGCAAATTTGTCGCATTTATGCAAGCTCTCCAGCGATCTCGCCGGTAAGCACTATCTGTCAGCCTAACCTCCTCCTTCCCCATCGATTTCATTATCGTCACTTCACCAGAGCTTCATTTCTGCAACATATTCCTGAAATTCGTCGCTTTAACTCGCCGGAGAGCGTTGCCCATCGGCCTGACCTCCTCCTTCCCATATATTTCAACTTATTTTGTTCACCAACACTGCATTTCTGCAAGCTCTCCAGTGAACTCGCCGGTAAGCACTACCCGTCGTCCCAGCCTCCTCCTTCCCTATCGATTTTAATGTCCTTTCTTTACTAGAGCTCCATTTCTGCAGCATCTCCAGGGAAGTCGTCGCTTGTCCTCATTTCTGCCAAGTCACCGGTGAACTCGCCTGATTTTGTCATCATTCCCGACTTTATTTCTACAACCCCACCAGCAAAATCACTCTAAGGTATTGATTTATGCATTTGCGCAGATTATTGTGTGTTTTTTTATTGTGTGTTTTTTGATTGTGTATGTGTGTGTTTATTTGTGTATGTGTGTGTTTGTGTGTGTGTGTTTTATTGTGTATGCGTGTTTATGTGTTTTTTTGTGTATATGTGTGTGGGTTTTTGATTGTGTATGTGTGTGTGTGTGTTTTGATTGTGTATGTGGCAGACCAAGTTTAGAAATCTATAAATAGATTCAAGGGGTACCTCAGAAGACACGCTTTCATAGTTTCTTATTCTCTGGTCTTCTAGCTCTTTTTGAGGTGTCCTTAGCTCAGCATTGGTTAAGGAGGGGAATCACTCTAAGAACTTTCGGGTGTTTGGTGAGACCTTCGTGCTGGTGCCTTGGGTCAGTTTTGAGTTCTAAGTCTTCAATGAGTCGAGCTCGCTAGAAGAAGTAAGTGTTTGGTCACTCCTTTCCCAAGGGTCTGAACTTCACATAAGTCGGCTCTCGGTTTCAACAATTGAAGATGATGATGAAACTGAAAAGATAACTGAGTTTAATAGAGTTAGTTCACTTAAACATAAAGGCATTTTGGAAAAGAAACCTATAAAAAATAAAGCCCCAAGATATAACAATTCTGGTTATTAGGAATACGCGTTGACTTCATATCAACACAATTCCTCATATACGTAGACTCCATATCGACACAACCCAAAAGTTGCGTCATGTTCTAGTCGAAACAACTTCCCAGTGCAGAACTCTAATAGATTTAATTCAACAGTGTCTCCTGATTATCATTTATTTGAACATAAATGCACTAACTGCATAAAAAAGGACATAATGCTAGAAGTTGTTGGTTTAACAGACCAACACTCGTTCATCCAAAAGAGTATCATGAAAGTCTTGCATATACTATCATCAACCCTTATAATGGAAAAATAAGTAATGAGTTCAAGATAATCTGTGTCCCAACTAATGTTTAGTTGTTTGTGCAGGTGAAAGACCGTCCTTCCACAAGCTAATCGTGGTACTTAGACATTGGTTGATCCAGACATATGCCTGGACATAAAGAACTGTTGGAAAACTATAAGGCCATTGATGACCCTAAAGGGTAGGAGACTTCCACCAAAAATATATTGCTGGGAGAAGACTCTATACTTGTTGAGTTGAAGCAACTAACATTGATGGAAAACAGTAATAGATCATCTAAAGAGCAATATCATTAACTGGAAAGTGTCGAAGCTAACTCAGATGATGAAGTCCGTGAAGAAATTATCAATAGTTTAGCTCCAAACCCAATTCAGAACCAAGAGTAGGAAGCTGAACTTGAGCATTCATAAGAATATGGACCAACATAAGAAGAAATACAATAAGAGAATACTCCTACACTTGTTGGTGCTAGAACAAAACATGTGAGGACAATCCTCAATGATCACCCCCAAACTCAAGTGTTAGGAGATGTAAATCTTGGAGTAAGGACAATGAACCAACTATTAACTGAGGCAACGCCGCAATGATTTACTCAAGTGGGTCCCACATACTTTATATTGATGAAAAATATTTGAATAACTATGTAAATGTAAAGTGACAAAGAATGAAAAAATGAGTTGATGAAATTTGCACATATCACACTATCACCCCTACATGAGGTTGTTATTGATCTCTCCCATGATCAATCTATAAATAGAGTCCTCTGGTAGACTGTATGTACCATCCAATTTGGCATGGCCTTGGTGAAATCTTATGCAAGATGACTACAAGTCTCTGTGAGGTGACCGCGAGGTGATTTTAGGTCTTTGTGAGGGGTTGCAAAATGCTTGCGAGTTTCCAGCGAGATGATTGTCGTCTCTGTGAAGTGATTACGAGTTCCTTGCTACTTGTCTGCAAAGTGATTTCAGGCCTCTATGAGGGATTGCAAGACGACTTTAGATCTCTACAAGGTGCTTTCAAGATGACTTCTTGTCTCTGCATGGTGATTCCAACATGGCTTTAAGTCTTTGCGAGTTGATTGTAAGAAGCCTTAGGTCTTTGCAAGGTGATTGTCAGTTGACTGCGAGTTGACTAAGATGTGATTTTAGGTCTTTGCGAGATGCTGGCAAGTTCCTTGTGAGTTGAATGTGAGACAATTTCTGATCTTTGCCAGTTCCCTACGAGCTCTCTTAAAGTTTGGGCGAGGTAATGTGAGATCTTCACCAGTAGCCTTGTGAGATCTCTTATGGATTTTCCATCATTCAACCAAAGTGTAGGCTCACCACACCAAGATATAGACGCTAAAAATTGGTTTCAAAATTTAGACTTGAGTATTTGCCGAGATTATTTGTCCGACAAGGTTAAAAATCACATATTAAAGAGAGAGAACATGAAATAAATAAATTCTACTACTTAAATGTTGCTAATTGTATGCTAGCTGCAGCTCAGAGGCCTCACCACACATTTGATAGTGTATATGAACTCTCTCTCTCAAATAAAAGGTTATGCTATATTGGTGGAGAGACGGACTCCAAACGTGCAACAGAGATCTCGTTGATTCTATGCGAGATCTCTTGTGGGTACTTAGCACTAACTCTTCCCCACGATAATGAGTTATATTTATAAGTTGCTACATAAGGGGCATGCCCCTCCTATCTAGAAGTGTGCTTCACCCATGTACTAGGTCAATCTGGTCCTTTGCGAGCTATATCAAGTTGATCTCGTCGCCCGACAAGGTGAAGTGGTGTACTCGGCAAGATGTCTGCAAACTGGTCAACCCTTCGCACTACAAGAAAAATTTAAATTAGCAAAGAGTTAGATTTCTTACTAATGAGATAAATTTATTGTTAATTTTAATTAACAAGCAATTTAGAAACAAAATTTTTTCATGGCTGATATGGGAATAACTAATTTAAGCAATGAAAAATTTTGTTTTCATTTTGCAAGATTTTTTTAGCAAGATAATTTATCTTTTCTAAATTAGCAAGAAATTAATTTTATAACTAATATTTAATATTTTATTTAAATATTATGTTAAATTAAAACATGTTATAAAATGATTTATAATTTTAATAATGGAGCTGCTGATTTACGTGGGATTTGAACCTTTAACCTCCAAAATACAAACTTCAACCCTTACCCAACTCAATATTTATTTTAGGGGAATGTTATCCGTAGACTGTAAATCGCTATTCGCAGATTATTATTATTCGCATATCCAAAGATACTTAAAATTTATTCACATAAATTATTTTTATTCGCAGACCAACATTAAAAGTAAAAAAATATCCAGAAATGCATCAGTACCACAAGTAGCAGCATGGATATAGCTCATTACCACCAAAATTGAAGCTTACATCAAAATATATATAACCTGCATCAAAAAATATGAAGCAACAACAACACAAGTGCTCAAAAAATATCAAATTTACATCAAAATATTATATAAGTAGCTCAAAACCACATGTAAAATCCCATTTTTTTGCAACAACCACCGGGGTCATAAGCCCAGAACCGCCGCTTTGCGGTGATACCTTTGCACTCGGGAAGATCATCACTACAAAACGTTGATCCTGCCGTCCAAATCGATCACCATCGACAGAATGTATACTGAATAAAAGTGTAAGCATCCAAGTCCACAATAGAAAGAGGAAATCACATGACAAATAAATAGTCCACATCGCGAGAAAGTGAATACGGGCTTAAGCCCGGTACATGATAACCTCACTACAGTCCACTCATAAAAGTAAAACTACTAATACTCGGCTCCACTCACGGATCCGGATGCCTATCCACCCGAGCTACACTGGTCCATCTCCATCTGCATCGTACCCTGCTGGTGTTTCGTCTCCTAGGGCTGTTCCCTATCTCCCATCCGGAGCACCTAAAATATGGTGGTCAAACGACCGTCAGTCAAACTAGACTCATACAACAATCCCCCACCCCTCTACCCGTGGCTCCTAGGCACCGGGCGAAAAGGAGTGAAAAGGAGGACCAAAAGCAGGGCGTAATCAAGCAGGTGACATCTACCCTAAGGAATAAAATAATAAAGTATGGCAGGGGTATCACAATAATTAAACATGAGTAAACACGTGTGTAACAAAAGTAAACAGTAAGGAGTAGCAAGTAAGTAAAAGCAGTAAGAAGAGTAAGTAAGAGCAACGAGAAATATAACCGTTGATTTATAGGGATTACCCCTATAGACCAAGGGGTCGTTTTGCAGGGCCTATCGTATAAAACGTCTCATATCATTTTATACGATAGGTGTCAGGGGTTAAATGCAATGATTATGCTATGACGTGTAAGTATGCTATGGTATGCACATGCAAGTGCAACTCACACACACGACTCTATGCGCACAGACCTTTAGTTCCCCTTTTTGGAGTTACCTAAACTCTCAGGAGCCTCTCATCGTGCCCAACGGAGACAGTGGGTTGGGCCTCTCCACTCCTAGACTGGTAAACACACTACAGAGTCTAGCCCCTCTCGTACGTTCCCGTACTATTCCTAGCAAACCAGCTAGTCTCCCCGAGTCAACGTACCGACGATGGTGTGTTTGATCGTCCAATACCGAGGACCCACCACTGTTATGCACATGCAACCATGATAGTTGTATCTAATTATAGTACCGAGCCTCCAGCTCTTTAGACTACCAAACCTACTAGTTCACCATATTCCCGAGCCCACGACTCCCTAGACTAATCAAGTCTCCTTTTTTCCAAGTCCCCGAGCATCCAGCTCTCCGGACTTATAAATCAATACCGAGTCCATTTAACTCTACCAGTAAGCCCTCAGGCCACGAGCCTACGCTATCCTTTCACTACCAATTCATCTCCCTACGTGTACAAGTATGAGTGTAAGGTGAAACTATTATTAGGGTTACTCTTACCCAAATTATTCCTAAGGTTTACGTTAGCTCAGGACTGCCCAAAGTATTCCCCGTGAAGGGCTCTCGAAGGCATTAAGAACTATGATGAGATTACGCCCAAACCTCCCTTTCGCAAGGCACTTAATATTATTGATTTCTACCCTTGATCAGATCTCTCATTTATTTACCCAAACCAGCAACCTACTAAGGATTCAACTCTTCAAATTCATTACCCACTCTAGTTCAGTTTCTGCAGTTACTATATGCAGACCACCCTATACTATATGAGATATATAAAGGAGGTACTCCGGATTGTCTTCTAAATCTCCTATAAAATTTACCAGATGTATATCATAATAAGTTTAATCTAAAATCAGAGAATCATAATTTTTCTAATTAATTTGATATTTATTGAATTTTCCCAAATGTTTGGCCATGGGCAATTTTGAACATGAACTATATGATTTATTAAAGTAATGGCCACCCAAAAATTTTGATCACTAAATAACAGAGACATATTACTAGATACTAATTTCCATAATTGTTTAGAAAATATGTGACCTCTAATTAATTTATCCAAAATAATTCTCTTAATCGTATGTAAAGAAGGAAGTACCAAAATTATTCATCAGCAAATTATATAAAAATTACAGAATCTTAATATGGTACAGAAAGGGTCATTGTGCAAAAATCATAATTTTTCAGGATTGCTAGACACCAAAATAAATTTAATTAATTTTCATGGGAAACACTACTTAATGAAGCAACCCTTAGAAATAGTCTTCCAAAAATCCCATAAACATTCACAGAGCTTTAAAACATAATAAGGAGTCCTTCGGCTAAACTTCATCAATTTCCAGCAAGTAGTTACTTCATAATAAATTTCTAAGTAAATAATACAAATTACTAAATTGTTAATGAAGTATCCAAAATAATAATCCTAAATTCACAATAAAATCTCCAGAGCTTATACTAACTTTAAACACTACTCTACCCAAATCTAATCACTGTTCAGTGAGTTTTAGTGATATTTTCTATCACTATAAGGTTTGTGTCCTAAACTAGGGTTAGGGTTTTGAGGGAGCTATTCACCTTAGAATCTATTTTAGATTTCTTTCATAGGATTCTACATACCCTAGAATTCTCTCTCTAAGTTTCAAATCCTTTCAAGGTCAACTGACCCCTTGCCCTTCACAACCCTCAAAAGCCCCCCCTTAGGATTTGAGTTTGGATCCAAGGGTAAAACAATCCTAAACCACTCCATATTCCTTAAGAGGGTGATAATGGTCCTACCAAGTCAGTGGTCAAAATCACGGCCTCTGTTGAGGTGATTTGACCACTCAAACATCAAAAATAGCTCTTTGACCTAAATAACCATATAAGGGTATACCTAGGGTTGGATCAATACCTAACCAAAACATCTCCAAAGGATATGAAATTTTTACCAGAGCCCTAAATGCTCTCTAAGACCACCCACCCAAATTTGGGGGTATTTTGAGGTGTTTATGACACCTAATTGATTTATAATTGATTTATTAAAGTTTTCTAAAAACTATAGAAAACTGTTTTCCAAAAATTCTTATTTTTGGACAGTTTAAGAGGTAGGCTATGAGGAGCCTATGTTCAAAATTTCAAAGCATTTGGATGAGTGGTTTGGTGTGCGCACTAATTCTAATGTCTGGTCATGCCTATGTATAGGTTGCACCAAAACGAGTGTTGTGGTCACACCAGGACTCCAAATTGAGTGAAATCAATTTTAAATTACACTAGACATCAAGGGCTACATTATTTATGTTGGACACTTTTATAGTAGAGGCCTCTAAATATTTTTAATAATTAAAACCATCTACTGCTAATAATCTCCAAGAAATCAATTAATATCATGAAATTACTTGATCAAAAACGGACGGCATCCGCTCATCCTCAACCTCCAGCCAAGGGCCGAGATTGGCCCGACCTGGAGCCTCTTCCAGCCAACTTTCCGGCCACCCCGACCACCTCCCTGGCCGACCACCACCATCGCCGCCTCCGTCGAGGTGGTGGCTATCGCCTGGCGGCAACACGACCGCCGGAGGGGCCTACTCCGGCGAACCCGATAGGTTCATTTTCGTGGAATTTCGGTGAGAAATTTCTCCCCGATCGGGCTCAATTGAGTCCGTTCTCTTTAGCTGATGGATCCTAGATCTAGCACAGACAGAGAGGAAGAGGATTGGACCTTGCCGGCGGCCTGAAGTCGGGAAGATCGCCGGGAAGCCATTTCTGAAATTGGCGTCGCTTGATTTCTGCAACTGCAAGGTGGGAGGCTCGATTTCTTCGGGTAAGGATTGGGAAAGGCTCATCTCAATTCACTGGTGATGTTTAAAGCCTCAGATGGGGAGAGGAGGGGCTGGATCATTAATGTCCTTCAAAGCCATTAATGGCTAGGCTTGGCCATGGAGGAGGGGGGGCTGAACCAAGTCTGACGGCCAGGGAAACGGCTGGAAACTTCTCCCCTTCCCTGGGGAATTGAATTCAGCCATTAAATGTGGCCTTTGGCCTCCCCTTGGTTGAAACGTTTCCTTCCCTCTTCTTCCTCATTTCTCTCTCCTCCATTATCATGGAAATGGAGCACACTGTGACACGCGGTACACGCCCGTGTCGGCCAAGACATGCCTGTGTCGAACAATACACGCCCGTGACGCAGGGCGTGTAACCCACTCAACAGCCTGTCACGCGAGAGAAAATCGTCGACCTCTCAACACAGCGGGACACGCCTTGTGACACGCCCGTGTCATAGGCCGTGTACCCCATGCTCGACGATCGACACTCGACGATCGATGATCGAAACTCGACGATTGACGATTGACACTCAACCTTTCGACACAGCGGGACACGCCCTGTGACACGCCCGTGTCACAGGCCGTGTACCCCATGCTCGACGATCGACACTCGACTGTCCATACACTCGACGATCGTCGAGCACAGTTCGTCGAACCGAGGGGACACGCCCCCTGCCACGCCCGTGTTATAGGGCGTGACCACCCAAAAACTTCGTCGACAAAAATTCGTCGACCAAGCGCCCAACTCTTCGACCCGAGCGGGACACGCCCTGGGACACGCCCGTGTCCCAGGCCGTGTCACCCAAATTTTGCTACTCCCAGAATTTGGGTTGTTACACTCACCCTCTCTCCTAGTCACCAAGTTGACTTGGTCAATCTGAAGGACTGAACATCAGCCCTTCCACACACATTATTCCCTAAAGAAGCCACATGAGGAGGTTTGAGCTTGGGTTAGCCTATTTGGGCTAGGTTGACCAGAAATAGGGTTGGGTTGACCTAGGTCTCTTTGGGGTTACTTGAGTTTTGTCATGACCTGGTCATGACAAAACCATTCCTTGGGGTCTAGTTGTTTAGGGATGTTACACCACAAGTGCTCAACAACACCAGCACCTTGTCACTGACCTGTAAAAGAAATATATTCAAATTATTAACATTCATGTTGACACATTTTCTTCGTTGGTATCTGTAGTTGGTCCGATATCCATTGATCTTCAAGAACTATGCCAACATTTTACCTAGAACAAAGTGAAGAAGCTCAATGCTCACTGCAATCCAAAAGAAATGGTGGGCTACTTCGAACAAAGTGAAGAAGTTGAATGTACTCACAGCAGGGGAGGCGCAACGAAAGGTTGGCGAGCGGGCGGATGACGTCGGCCGGCGGGCGACATCGGCGGGCGGGCGACATCGGCGAGCGGGGGCCACGTCGGCGAGCGGGCGGGCGACGTCGGCGTTCGTGCAGACGGCTGAGAAGGGGAAAAAAATTTAGGGTTTTGGTTTATGAATAAGGGGTTTGAAATAACAAGAGAAATATTTAACGACTTTAAAAGTGTTATTTTTGATCTGCGAATATCCATTTTCGATCTGCGGTTAACAATCCCCTTATTTTATATGAATAAAAAGAAGCACATATACTTTTAAAAATAATATAAATATTTCCATATGTTATATATATTAATATTTCTTTATAAATATCACGTTATATATCTATCTATTATACATACATATTTATATTATATATATATACAAGTGCCCGACACGGGGCTCCGCCCCTACGGCCAAGCGCGACAGTACCCAGCCTGCCCACGGCGGGCTTCGCCCGCCCACCCGCTCGAAGCTGGCCCCAGCCCACCGGGTCGGGCTTCGCCCGCCCACCCACGCGAAGCCAGCACCAACCCGCCCGACCCAGCCGTAATTTCCATGGCATAAGGGTGAATCAACCTTTGGTGCAAGGGCAAAATTGGAAAGCGCAATGTTGCACCAAAGGAGGTTTCTTCTTTATATAATAGTATAGATATAGATATATTTAAATATTATTTCTTAGACACAAAAAATCTAATATGTATACACAATGTTAAAAAGAAAAAAGATTCTTTGAAAACAGCACGGGCATTGACTCATCAGGACAATGTCATGGACAAGATAATGTCGAAAAATAATTTTAAATCTAAAAATCAGGGAGTTCTCGCGCGTTGGATTGAATGCGCGAAAACCCCCAAACTCCACCCTGGAGTTGTCCGTACAAACTACAGGGGATCCGATTCTCTCGAGACATGGGGCGCGGGGGCCCGAACACAATGACAGTTGGATACTAAAAATCTATACTAGATTAGATAAATATTAAAAAAATTATAAAATTAAATAATTAATTGAATATATTATCAATTATTTAAATATATATTTAAACAATAATTTTATTTTATGAGAAGGGGGTAAAGAAAAAAAACTATTTTTTTAAAAAAATAGTTGAAAATTTTGGAAGAAAATAAATGTTTCCCTCCATAAATATTTTGCTACAAAAAAAAAACTTATTTTGCAACAACCTAATTTGTTGCTATTTTAGCAATAAATTTTTTGCAACAAAAAATGTTGTTACATTTGCAACAAAAATATTCCTTGTTAATTTTGTAGTTAAGTTAAATTTATTTATCTAACTAAATTTAATGCTAATTAGAAAGAAATATTTTATCTTCTTAATTTGTCTTATTAAATGAGATTTTTCTTGTAATGTCGAGTGAGCATCTTGGTAATTCTTTTTGAGCATAACATTTAAAATGCCAACATGTTTGATTCAATTTTTTTATCAATTAGTATCAAACAAACGCATATTAGGTTATTGTTATCTGCTGCTATTGTCTTGGCGATAATTATGTTTTTTAATCAATTAGCACTAATTATTCATAAATGTTTACGCATTTTGTTATTGGAACGTGCACAATCTCATTATGATCATTTTAAGTAGAAGAGTATCAATTTCACAATCTTGATCTATTTCTGACTAATACAATGAGTTCAAAAATCTCATTCCTTTTTCATTTTAATCAAATGAGAATGCATCAAAATCATAAAATGGACCTCCTTTTGGGATCCTAATTGTTGTCATTGCCATCATTACATTCGTGTTCCAACACTCTTTTATTATTATGTCTGTTCCGTGGTGGGCTTTGCCACCCCCCTCGACGAGCTTCTCCCGCCGAGGTGGGTTTCACCCGTCCCCTGACTATTCTTTATTTTTTTTTTATATTTTTATAATTTTTAAACTTCGGCAAGGTACCCTCCGGGGGTTGTTCGGCAGCAAGTAAGCAGGGCCACCATGTCGGTGGCCCTGCCAGAGTCCCGCCGTACTGCCCAGTCTGCCCCCAACGAGTTCGTCGGGATTCGGTGACCCCGCCGGTGGTCTCCGGACTCCGGGCAGGCCACCAGTGGCAGCAGGGGGAGGTGGGGAGTGAGGACTCAGTGATCGAGATTTCCTTCCTTTAGTGCCGCGAACATCGGGGGGGGGGGGGAAATGTCGAAAGTTTCATGATTTCGTTCCTTCGGTTCGGGGGGGGGGGGGGGGGGATTGGGATGTGATTCTGAGTTGGGAATTTGGTGGGGGGTTTTATGGCATTATTTTATCAATTAAAAGCAAAGTATTAACGGCCAAAGTCGCGGGGCATTAAACGGTATGCACCTCTTTGTATTAGTATATCTATACTATATTAAAAAGATTAGTGGTTGTAGCGTATCAAGAATAGAGGGAAAATAAGTGCAGATTTGAGTGTTTTGATGCGTTGGATCTTGGGATGCAAACATCGAATTCGGCGATAATTATGTTATCGCCCAAAAAAATGCAAGTTAATCTCTCTCTTCGTAGGTGATGGCCGATTGCTTGCTTCTTTAGATTCACGAAGAATAATCTCCATATTCTTTCAGGCCGGTCTTCTCGGATTCGAAGGCAACCGTTTATCTGCCGCGGGAGGAATTTTGCATCTTCTACCCCTTTTCGAATTGAGGCGGGGAACTTGAAGTGAAAAGCATAAAGCTGGTCTTCGCTGCTAAAGAAATCGGAAGATTGAGAAGGAGAATCATTAGTGTGTTTGATCGTATCTCTCAGGGCTGGAGGCAGAGTGGAGGGGATGACATCAGGCGAAGGAGGGTATGGCCGATTCGTAGAAGGGTTTCTCGGTGGCTTTGAGATATGGGTGGGTTTGAAGCATGTCGTAGTCCATGTCTTCCTCCAAGAGCATCTGGTTGATGTAATCAAGATAAGATCCGAGAAAAACTTGGCGCTTCTGCTGGATTCTATGGTTTCTGACTGGAGATTGAGGAATCGACGAAGCTTTCAAGGAGATGCTCATGATTCCTCGGTTCGCCGGGGGGGCGGGGGAGGGCGAAACCCGCCACGGGCGGCGGGCGAAGCCCGCCTTCGCTGGCCGGAACTGGGGCGCGTCTCATGCCCATCCTTGTGTGTGTGTGTATATTTAAACCACATAAAGGAAATTTTGCATGAATTTAAAATCAGTGATTTCAACGTCTGAGAATGCATCATTATTCAGTAATCTGATCAAAACCCTCTCTCCTCATTTTTTTGTGGTCTCCTAAACCTACTCTAAGGTAGTCCTCCTATTTTAAAAATTATTAAATAATTCGGGCTGAAATAACGTCGCCCGGCCCATGGACCCGAACGACGCAATATAGTAGATGACCGACGGCCCGTGCCATCACTCGGACGTCGGCACATGGCGCACGAGGGCCGCCGGCCGGGTACTGTGGCGCGTCATCGGACCGGAGGTCCGTACCTGTCACTCGTATATATATAAATAAATATGAAATTCATGAATTAAAAACTCATTGAAGTGATTGAGAACGTTGACTTCCAGCAAGATATTACGGCAACCGTCAAATTGAAAATGAGTAGATCACCTAAAGCTATAGGAGGATGAGGGATGAGAAAGAGAGTGAGGAGAGAGAGAGAGAGGGTTGGGGAGAGTGCGGCAAAGGGGGCGGGCAGAATTAGAGCAGAGAGATATGGAGAAGAGAGAGAATTGTTTTTGTTTTTTTCCTTAGAGGGCGGCGGATTGGATCCTCTGGAGTTGGTGTGAGAATTTCATGATAGAGTTCAATTCAACAGCACGAAAACCCTTCCTCCATCAATCCAACGACTTAACTTCTCGCACACTACAAGACAAAACAAAGAAAAAGTTAAAATATTAAAAAATATAAAATACTCGTCTGTTGGATTTCAATCGGTTGAGCGATATTGCGCGAAATTCACCGCACGAACTCCAGAGAATCCGAAGCAAAAAGAGAGGAGAGAAATTAATTCTTTATTATATTTTTACAACGATTTGTATGTTTTGATTTTTTTAGAGTGAGGCTCACTTCATGTCTCACCTCCAAATTTTTAGAACCAAAAACTAACACGTGTACGAAATCGAAGAATCAAAATATTTAGTTTTGTTTGAGTTCAGTTCTCAGTTCTAACCATCGCATAATTATAACACAATTACTTATCTAGATTTTCTGATTCTTTTTTGCACAAACCCCCTAACCCTAATTGAATTAATATTTCACATAACTCTTAAAAAATTTGCCACGCTCGGATAATAGAATAGAGTAGCACGGAGACGTGAACAATATTATTTCTGTTCTTTTGTTGCGCAAATATCGAGCAAATACTACTACAAAAATTATATATTTTCTATTAAGTAAAAAAAGACTGACGCCCGCATCACCCTTGCACTGCTCCAGTTCGTATTTAAACCTGGAAGAACAAAACAAATTAAATGTTACAGATATATAAAATGCAAGCAGAAATTATTACTGTTTTGAACAACACCACCCAACCTTTATCCCACTATAGTGGGGTCGGTTTAGCTGATCCGAAGCATCAGCTGAACCGATCACACTGGGATGCGGCCCGTACACCCCCAACCCCTCTTTCAAGGGGAGTGGAGCGCTCAGCAATGGATTCATGGTCTGTCCCATAAGGCAGGTTGTTGAGACTGGAGCTCGATATTCAGGCCTCCTGGATAAGATAGGCAGGTTGTACTTTGGCTCATTTGGTGATAAGTGCTCGGGAGAGCATAACTTATCTAGAAGATTCGGGTATCGAGCCCCGGCCACAACAACACGCCTTACAAGACAGACCAAAGATCCATTGCGGAGTGGACTCTGCTCCCCTTGGGAGAGGGGTTGAGGGCGTAGAGGCTGCGGCCAAGTGCGATCGGTTCAGCTGGTGCTTCAGATCGCATTAGGTCAGCTATATGGATCCTTTGTCGTCATTGTGCCATATCTTTAGTCATAATCTCGCTAATGTCCAAGTACATCATGTCTTTCCTTATAGTTTCACCGCCGAACACTCGGAACCATAAGAGCATCGCTCGTCTAATTTCCAGTACGGCAAAACTCGCCAAATAAATCACAGTGAACTCACATTTATTACGTGTTTTGAACAATGCGACTATTTTGCCCAAATAAATCACAGCGATCTCCATTTATAGATAAATGCAAAATCAAAATCTTCAGTATCTTTTCTTCTATCGAATCATTTCACAGGAACTATATCTAACAGCATAATTTGTGCATTTTTATCATATAAATTTTAAAATATTTTTGTAGATGCTCGAACAACACATGCATTTGATATGAGTTCCGGTCGGGTCGGAATAACTTGAATCGCCTCAGCTCTCGGAGCTGTCGCAGCCAAAGAGAGATTGTACACACGAGATTTTGACGTGGAAAACTCCCTCAGTTTGTTAAATAATCACGCGATCGGGCATGTGCTGGTCGAAATCCACTATATACTTGTGATTACAACTTTATTGGGGAATCGAGTGCGACAGTCCGCTACTCGTCACACTTTAGAGGTGAGAGAGATAGTTACTTCGGCTCACGGCGGGCAACAGGCTGCTCCGCGTGAGATTGTTTGCTGGGGAATTGCATACGAGCGGGGCGCTTGCTGCAGTAGGAATTTCCTTCTCGTCACTCGTTCGTGGACTGGGGCGGATGTTTGCGGTGAGGCGATGGCTTGCGAGTGGCTCGAAGAGTGCTTGTAGGAGGCTTGAAGATGACTTGAAGGTGGCTCGTTATCCGCCAGAGATCTGGACCTGAGGAGAAAGAAAGCAGAGAAGCGAAAACGTGAGAAATGAGAGCCTTTTTATAGCCTTCAGAAGTGGTTACGATGGTTATGAAGCTATCCGCACACCGTTACCACGAATATCATAATTTCAATTATGGTTTGGGGGAATATTATTTTCATAATACTATTCCCTCATTATTTAATTAATTAAACCCCCTACTAACCATGGTGATTAGTGAGTGGTTATCCCCAAAATGGACGGCTGTCATTGCGGTAGAGCGATCGAACAACGGGAAGGGGCCGGAGAGCGCGGGCGGCCACCTTAACGGCGGGCGACCACCGACGAGGGAAGACCGCAACAGGCGGTCACAAGGAGGGGAGACCGAGGCACCGCCACCCGTACAGGCGGCGGCCGTGGAGCGGATGCCCTTGCAGGCGGCGCCTCGCGGCCGAGAGGCTCCTCGCGGCTGTGCGGCGACTGTGGAGCGGCCGCCCTAAGGGGGAGGCCCCGCGGCCGGGCGGCGGCCGTGGAGAGACCGCGCCTCGCGGGCGTCACCCCGCGGCAGGGCGGCGGCCTCCCTACGCGGGCGGCGCCCCGGGGCCGGGAGGCGGCCGTGGAGCGGCAATCTTGGCGCGGCCGGCCGGTCACGGGCTCCCCGGCGCCGGGGAGGCGACGTCGGCGGCCCTGACGTGGCAACGGTTAGGATGGTGCACGTAGTGGGATTAGCGCGCAGGGGATCGCGTGCAGTGATCGTGCGCGCATCGATCAAACTCATGATTCCAGTAATTTGGTGGGGATCATGAGAAGTTGACTAACCACACCCCTGATTATTCTATAAATGGGTTTGTCCCCATCATGAGTGAAACTGTTTTTGTTGTGCAAGTAATATAAAAAATGCAGATGGGCACAAAGGGTGATTTACTTCATGAGCTCCAGTACCTGCTAACGGAGCCTATCAGAATGCTGATAGGGTTTCTATCGGCACGGTGATTCAGTTTCTACGCTCGACAATAACCATCCCAAGTGTATCAGAATTTGGATACAGCTGTGTATCAGCACGCGGCTGAAACACATTCAGATACAAGCAATTTGTGTATAGGTGCGCTGATGCATTTGTATAAGTACGCGGATCTGGGCGGTGGAGAGGTAGATCCGACAATACGGAGACAGATTTGGACTGCAGGAGAGTAGATCCAGAGGTATGGAGGCGGATCCGGGATGTGAGAGGTAGATCTGATAGAGGGGAGGCTAGTGGTAGATCCACGAAAGGGAGGTGGTGGCTGGGAGTGATTGGCGGCAGCAGGAATGAACGGGGAGGCAGCAGCGATAGTAGGGGAGAGTAGAGAAACCATGGGAATGGCGTAAGGAGGCAGCCGACAGACTGGAGAAGCGTTGGGGGCGAGGTCGGCGGGCTGGAGGAGCTCGAGAGACTCGCCCCGCCGCTACGCAGTGAGTACGACCATCTTCGCTAACCTGAGAGGAGTGATTTCAAGTCGGGGGGAGTTGATGGCGCGCAGCGCCCAACACAGGTGTATTCCCGCAGGAGGCAGTGATTTGCTACCTAGTCGGACGATCCAATCCGTGGTTGCATTCAAATGGTCTATTCGAGTCAATTTCATATACTATTTTTTAAGCCGGACGATCCGAGTCCGTGGTTGCATTCAGTTGGACGATTCAGGTTCTTAAGTTAGTTTATGATTATATGTATAGTGCAGACATCGGTTATGATTTTAGGGTTATATATAGTAAGACAGCGGTTCAATGGGGGCATCAAAGGCTTGTGAAAGTTTGCAACTATCGGTCTCTACTTCCTTCTGGTGTGACGCACTGACGCTAAAAGAGAAATCCGCCTGGTGCGACTCCAGGAAAGCTCGATTCCCTCCTCTCTCATAAGTCCCATTTCTCCCTCTTCTCTGTGCCTACCCCAGTCCCACCGGCCTCTACCTGCCCAAAAGCCACAACCCACCCAAGCCCCGTCGGCCTTCACCATTTCCTTTCTCCCTTACCTTAAGCACCCCACGCCCAGAAGGCATTTCCGCCTTTTCCTGTCTCGTAAGTCCCCGGCCAGCATCTCCCATCACGTCCCTGTGTTGTTTGCCCGTTACCTCCACCTCCCAGAACTCCCTTCCAACCACAGCTAACTATTCCCAGCTACCACATACTACTTCCCGCCACTGCATACTACTTCCCGCCAATGCAAACTACTTCATGTCGCCTCTGTCACTATTCCCGAGCCAATGCAACAAGTTACCCTCAGCCGTCTGCACCAAAATTCCCCTACCGTGAGTCCCCTCAGCCACCTATCACCTAATCAACCCCCGCTACACTGCCTGAGCTCTCCCATCAGCCCGGAACCCTTTCCGCTCCGCAACGACCTTGGATGCCCCATGACAAGTCATTGTTCTTCCGCCGCCCACACGAGTAATTTGGAGTTGTTATTTTTTATTGCGAGTATTTGGTACCATATCTTTGTAGATGTTTTTATTGTTTGCTATTAGTACTGCTATCGTTCTATTTGCAGGGTTCATTTCGCGCGCGATTAAAATTACTTGCGTCTCGATCTCTTTGAGGATACGCTTGCGTCTCTTTAATTAAAAGAAATTGTGATTGCTTATGACTGTCAGTTTTTATATACAATTAATTATTGTTGTAATTTTTTAATCGGACCAATTCCTTCACCGTCATCCTCCTCCATTACATATAGAACTGCATTTAGTGAATCCACCCCGAGTCGACCTACAACTGCATTACCAAGAACTCAAAAAATTCCATCAGAGTTGGAGGAGGGGCCTTCAGAAGCACCTTGTATATTCTACAAGGAAATAAGAAGCCTAACTTCCACCGATCTCAAAGCCAATGTCAAGGAAGGAGAACACAAAATCCAACTTCAAGCCCTCAACGGAAAAGAGGTTACTCAACCAAATGCTCATTGTAGGAGGAATCCACTTATAGGGAAGTTTGTGTTATCACATATTGGATCCAGTTTCTATTCGTTCGGTTTTCATTTTGATCATGAGTTAAAATGATTTAAATCAATTTGAGTTGAATCAAAATGATTTGTGTTTACCCGAGAGTCCGTGACCAATTTCAAGCCAACACTCAAGTCGTGTGGTTAGGATTCACTTGACCGCATCAGGCTTCAGTTCGCAATTACATTAGCTGCCAACCTCAAGGCCATTCAGACTGCAAAAACCCAACTGCCTAGTCACGCGGTCTGGCTGTAGTCTTTCTTTTTTGCATCCCGTCACCTTTGCCCGGTTCTCCTATACCCTCGGGCAGACGATTATTTTAGCCTCGCCCGCTTGGGCAGGACCCCAAGCCTATGAATAGGGGGAGCAACACTCCCAAAGCACGGTAATTCGAATTCAGTAGCTCGCTTGTTAAGAGTTGCGGTCTCGATTCTAAGGCTTTGCGGTCCCTTGTTCGTGCAGCTTCTTCTTTTCAACCTTATGTAACTGCATCATTCAGTCAATCAATAGAAAAGCCCACCGCAAGAGAGGCATTTGCCGCGGAAAGCCAAGTTTGGTGTTGCCGCTTGACGACTTTCTTGTTCTTTTGCTATTCGCAGGTCTTTCAGTTCTGAGCCTCTTTTCCTCCTCCATCCGACCCTTCTAGCGGTAGTGCACGGAGAGTTGGTGTCCATCCTGGTACCAACACTTGGTGCGGTGAGCGTGGACCTGAAACCTTGCGGATAACAATGTCAGATCGTGAGTTCGCCAAGCACTCAAGCCCCAACGAAGCCGCTCTCTGGGAGGCCCTCGAGAAAACTAGTCGAGAGGCCGAGGAATCTCGTCTAGAAGCTGAGCAGTCTCGCAAGGAGACCGATCAACAGTTTGAAGCGATCTGTCAAGCGCTAGCTGCTCTTACCCAATGGCAAGCCCCTCAGCCCACAGTTCTCGCGACTTCAACTCCAGCACCTGTGGTGGGGGATCCTCCACCCTACCCGCCAGTTCAGACCGCAACACCCCTGTGGTCGCTGCTCGTCGGGACTTCTATTGGGAAGTAGCCAGGGGAAGTCCAGCCAGGATGCTGAACTTTCATGAAGAATATGCAACCTATCCTGCCCCAGCTCAAGCTGTTACTGCTGTTTATCCTCAGCCTCCTCCTGCTCCTCCTATTGTTTATGAGGAAGCAGAGGAGCCTTCTCTCTTCACTGGCAGAGTTCGTTGGGAGCTTGCCCCCAACAATTTCAGGGAGCCCCGACTTCCAGTATACACCGGAGAGACCGATCCGATCTCACACTTGCAAGCCTTCGAATCTGCTGTCGCTCTGAGGACCCTCTCAGACACGACAAGATGCAAGCTACTCATGACCACTTTTGATGGACATGCACAAGAATGATTTTATGGGTTCTGCCCTCAGTCCATCAATTGTTTTGCTGAGCTTCGGAGAGAGCTCCTTCTGAGGTTTTCAACCTCCAAAAAGAGAGAGTGGAATTGCGGCCCCTTCCAAATTAAGCAGCGAGAAAATGAGACCTAGGCTCATTTTGTTGATCGCTTTCAAAAGGAGATAATGGAAGTGAGCAATGTGGACCCGGAACTGTAAAAAGTGGCTCTAATCAACGGACTCTGTGAAGGTCCACTAAAGTTCGAGGCAAACATCAGAGAGACGAGAACTTACCAAGAGATGATCAACCTCGCCAAGATGTATATTCAAGGAGAAAGTTTGAACCCTTCTTATGTCTCCACTCTAGTTGTTAAAGCAGGCTAGAAGGGTGAGACAAGTTCTTCAGTTGTTCAACCAACGAGGCCTCCTCGCCCAGAGTTCAAAACTCCCGCTCAACGAGGGAGAAACTTCCGCCACCGCCCCCCTCATATAGGCCATCAACAATTTCAGTAAATGAAATTGTCGTTGGCCGCCTCATCCGCTCCATCTACCCCAATACTGTCAGTCATGCCTGTTTATCAGCTGCCGTATCTGCCGCCTCCACCGCCAGCGGCTCAACCTCATCAGCAGTTTGATGATTCACATGAGTCCTTTACTCCTCTGAACATCTCCATGGATGAGGTTGTTCAGATTCTTCAGAAACGGCCGGATTATAAGAGGCTCACTCCCTTGAAGTCCGATGTCAAGTCTTGAAACCTCTCACTTTACTGCGAACATCACAGGGAGAGGGAACATTTGACTGAAGACTGCGGAGCTCTCTGTATGCTAGTGGAGAAGCTTCTAAAAGAAGGCACGCTGCAGGACTGAGAAGACTGCGAAGGCAAGTCCTGAGAAATGATCCTGCAAAGTCGTCCACTTCCAAGGACAAGGAAGTGGTGGAGGTTTCTTTGGAATGCAAGGAAGTGAATGACATTGGCCATCTTGGCAACGTTACTTTTGAAAGCGAATGCGTTGAAGCTGATGACAAGGGTTCCCTTGGCCACCTCTTTTGTATCCACGGAGGGGTCGGGCCTGAGTCATCCCAGAAGGCCAGTATCTCCAGGGTCTTGCGGCAGGAGGTAGCTTCCACCTCCTCGCCTGCTCCTGCTAGGGGGGTCGTCACCTTTGACCAAGATGACCTTCCCCCGACTACCAATCCAATGATGCTGCGGTGAACAAGGCAGTCATCGAAAACTACATGGTGCAAAAGATCTTGATAGACACCGGTTGTTCAGTCAACCTCATGTTCAAGCCGACCTTTGAGGCCCTGAAGACTGGGAAGCCCCTACTTTCCACTGAAGGGTCACTCTATGGATTTTCTGGAGAAAGAAAAGAAGTAGAAGCGTCACCCTTTCTGTGACACTCGGAGGGGTTAAAAGCTCATTCAATTCATAGTAGTTGACGCTCCTAGTAGCTACTGTGAGAAAAGAGCGAGAAGATGACAAAAAGTAAATAAACCGCAAATTTTATTACTCTAAAAAGATAATCAATACATAGGTATGCCCCCATATTTATAGAAAATAGGGGAGATGAGAGAATACAACAAGAGATGTGAGACTAAATAAGTAACCGTCACTACTAGCCGCCAGACCGCCACTGCTAACCGCCAGATTGTCAGCTAGCCACCAGACCACCACTGCTAACCGCCAGATTGTTAGCTAGCCACCAGACCGACACTGCTAGCCGCCAGACCGCCAGCTAGTGGCCAGAACGCCAGCTGCCACCAGATCGCCACCGCTACCCGCCAGACAACCAGACCGCTTGGACTAACCGCCAGAGCTCCCGAACTGTTAGCCGCCCGACTAGCCTGTCAAACCGCCAATCTCTAACACAGACCGCTTGGACTAACCGCCAGACCGCCCGAACTGTTAGCCGCCCAACTAGCCTGTCAAGCCGCCAATATCTAACACTCCCCCTCAAGCTGGAGCGTATATCTCAATCATGCCCAGCTTGCTACAAACATCTGTGGCTGAAACTGGTTTTGTGAATAAGTCTGTCAGTTCTCTTTCTGAGGTAACAAAAGGAGTACAAATCTGATTCTTCAAAATCTCCTCTATGATAAAGTGACAATCTACCTCAATATGCTTCGTTCTCTCATGAAATACTGGATTCCTCGAGATATATATAGCTGCCTTGTTATCACAGAACATTGGCAGATGATGATCATAGACTTCCCCAAAATCAAGCATAAGTGTCCGTAACCACTTCAGCTCGCATGTAGTGAGAGTCATGCTCCTATACTCTGCTTTTGCACTTGACCTGGACACTACAACTTGCTTCTTACTCTTCCAGCTAACTAGATTTACGCCAACAAAGGTACAGAACCCTAAAGTAGACTTTTTATCTTCCTTATCATCAACATAACTAGCATCTGAGTATGCCTCAATCTTCAAGTGTCCTTTTTTCTAAAACAGGAGATCTTTCCTTGTAGCACCTTTCACATACTCTAAAATCTTTATAGCCAATTGAAGATGACACTCCTTAGGAGCTTGCATAAACTGGCTAACTCTTCTCACGGCATAACAAATATCCGGTCTTGTGATTGTTAGATAAATGAGTTTCCCCACAAGCCGTCTGTATCTGGTAACATCTTCAAGAAGAGGTGAGTCTTCACTCCAACACTTGTCATCTCCCACAGCCATTGGAGACCGAGCAGGTTTAGTCCCAAGGAGACCTGTCTCTTTTAAGAGATCTAAGACATACTTCCGTTGTGACAAAACTATAGACCCAGACTTCCTGGATATTTAAATCCCCAAAAATATTTTGGAGATCCCATGTCTTTAGTAACAAAGTGCTGAAGAAGATGGTTCTTTGTCATTTTCATACCCTTTTTGTCATCCTCTGTTAGAAGAATGTCATCCACATAAACCGCAAGAATAACAAGGCCAACTGAAGATTTACGAATGAACAACGAGTGATCTGCAGCACTCAGAGCAAACCCAATAACAGAAATAACTTCGTTAAACTTGTCAAACCAAGCCCTGAGACTTTGCTTGAGACCATAGATAGCCTTCCGCAATTTACAGACCTGAGACTCCCCCAGAGCAACATACCCAGGAGGTTGCTTCATATAGACTATTTCCTGCAAATCCCCATATAAGAAGACATTCTTCACATCCAGCTGAGACATCTCCCAGTCATGGTTGACAATCACCGAAAAAAGGACACAGATTGTAGTAATCCGAGCAACAGGAGAGAAGATATCGAAGAAATCAACACCATAGGTTTGCGTAAACCCCTCTGCAACAAGCCGAGTATTATAATGATTAACAGTACCATCAAGGAGAAACTTGATGACGAAAACCCAGCGACAACCAACAACATCAACCCCAGGATGAGTAGGAACAAAAGTCCATGTTCCACGTTCAGTAAAAGTGTTCATCTCTTCATCCATAGCCGTCTTCCAATGAGGAATAACAAGAGCATCGTGATAAGAGGCTGGAATAATACTTGCCGATAGAGCCAGAAGGTTCCAAAGGCAACACATAAGAAACCACATTCTGAAGAGGATGTTGAGTACAGGAGCGAACACCCTTCCGAAGAGAAATTGGAAGATCAAGGTCACCCCTGTCCGGAGGGGGGAATGCACTGTCAGAAGAAAGAAGAGACCCTAGAACAGGCACAAACCGGAAGAAGCCGGACGAAGCCGGTGGAAGAGGCCGCATAGTTAAACCAACAAACCACGATCTTTTTGAAGCAAATGATCAATTTTCTCTGATACCATGTGAGAAAAGAGCGAGACAACGACAAAATGTAAATAAACCGCAAATTTTATTGTTTCAAAAAGATAATCAATACATAGGTATGCCCTCATATTTATAGAAAATGAGGGAGATGAGAGAATACAACAAGAGATGTGAGACTAAATAAGTAACCGCCACTACTAGCCGCAAGACCGCCACTGCTAACCGCCAGATTGTCAGCTAGCCACCAGACCGCCACTGCTAACCGCCAGAATGTCAGCTAGCCACCAGACCGCCACTGCTAGCCGCCAGACCGCCAGCTAATGGCCAGAACGCCAGCTAGCCACCAGATCGCCACCGCTACCCGCCAGACAACCAGACCGCTTGGACTAACCGCCAGACTGCCCGAACTGTTAGCCGCCCGACTAGCCAATCAAACCGTCAATCTCTAACACAGACCACTTGGACTAACCTTCATACCGCCCGAACTGTTAGCCGCCCGACTAGCCTGTCAAACTTCCAATCTCTAACAGCTACTATGTCATTTTTGGAAGACCCTTGCTCAATGAATATTAGGCTGTAGACTCCACTTTTCACCTGGCCATCAAGTTCGCGATGCATGGGAAGGAGTACCGGGTTAGAAGTGATCCAAAGCTTGCCCTGGAGTGTTACGTTAGGGCGGTCAATATGAACGAACAAGTGCCTCCCCCAGAAACTCTCCTGGCTTAAGTCTCCAACCAACCAGGCTGCTGAAGAGCCAGTGGAAGAGACGCTCGAGAAGGAGCTCACCTGGAAGGCTGGAACCTGCCCAGGTGACCCAAGAAGTACCAGTTGTTGAAGATGGGGAGAGGAAGCTCTCCATCAACTCCGAGCTGCCAGAGGAAGAGAAAGTCCAATTGATCTTCTGCTTCTTGAAGAATTTGGATGTCTTCGCTTGGTCTGCGGAAGATATGTAGGGGGTAGATCAAGGCGTCGTCTGTCATCACCCGAACATTGATCCAAGCTTCAAGCCCATCAAGCAGAAGAAGAGAGCAGTAGCGACGAATCTTTCCCAGCCAATCAAAGAGGAGGTGGCGAAACTCCTCAAGGCCAAGTTCATCTACGAAATTCAATATCTTGAATGGATTTCCAATGTTGTAAGGGTTACAAAAGTTGGAGGTAAATGCCGGTTGTGCGTAGATTTCACAAAACTTAATAAAACATGCACACAAAATTATTATCCTTGACTCAGATAGATTCTTTAGTTGATTTTGCGGTTGGGTACTCATGTATGAGTTTTTCAGATGCATTCTCTGGTTATCACCAAATTAGAATGCATAAGCCTGATGTTCCTCACACATCATTCATTACGAATGACGATTGTTATTGTTATCTCGTAATGCCTTTTGGACTTAAAAACGCAGGTGCGACCTATCAACGTATGATAGATTTTGTTTTTAAGCAGTAAAAAAGGAAGAATCTCGAAGTTTATGTTGACGATCTTCTCCATAAGAGTAAGTCCTTCACATCACACCTGGGGGACCTCGCAGAGACGTTCGCTACTCAGCGGAGGTTTAAGATGAAGTTAAATCCCCTCAAGTGTGTCTTCGGGGCTAGTAAGGGGAAATTTCTCGGTCATGTTCTGACACCCGAAGACCTTGCTCCAAACCCAGACAAAGTGAAACCCATTCTCGACATGACACCTCCTCGAAATAAAAAAAAAGTTCAGCAACTATGAGGAAGGTTAGATGGCCTCAGCAGGTTCATCTCAAGGGTAGGAGACAATAGCGCTGCCTTCTTCAATACCCTAAGAGGAGCTGCTCGGTTTGAGTGGACCAAGGTGCGCGACGCAACTTCTGAACAACTTAAGAAGAAGCTAACGTCGACTCCCTTGCTTCAAAATCCTCTTGAAGGAGAAGACCTTTTTGTTTATCTCAGAGTGGGCCCAGAGGCCATTAGCTCAGTACTTGTGAGAGAGGAGAAAAAACAATTCTCAGTCTACTACATCAGCCACATCCTGAAGGATGTTGAGTCAAGATATTCAATCTTGGAAAAGTTGGGCTTAGCTTTGGGGTGCGTTTGGGAAAGCTGATGTTGATGAAAAGCTGTTGATAGGAAAAGTGTTGTTTCTGAAAACATGATTTTATTTTAAAACTATTTGGGTGAAATGGAGTTTGCAAAATTTTTTGATAAACTGTTTTAAAAAAACTGTTTGACAAAAATGGAGTTTTCATAGGTGAATTTTTTTCTAATTAATTTAATTTTTTTGTTTAATATATGAAATAGTTTTAAATATATAAGACCAACATTACACGACATAATATAATAAAATTTGAATGTTTTTCACATTTTAATGTTACAAATTTTTTAAACTCTCGTCGCACGAATCCATCAGCTGCATACAAGTAGTTCAGTGTATCACCTGCATGATTGAAAATATTTTAATTAGAATCTTATATTAAATTAATTAAAATATAAAATATGAGAAATAAATATTACCTTCTTGCCTCATAGAGTTGTTGCGCTATCGACTCACGCAGTGTTATCATCTCGTCTAAACCACTTGATGTATCAATGCATGTATCATGTTGTCTCTGTGAGTCTACTCCGCTCTGCGTACGCATTCTTTCACTTTCTGTAAAATCAGGATCTATACGTGATGGATGTCTCCGTATAAAATAATGCAAAGCTATTGTCGCCAGGACAATATGTGTTTGTTTCTCAAAACTATAGCTTGGCATATCACGCAGTATTGCCCACTTTTTCTTCCATACACCAAATATGCGTTCAATCACACTCCTAAGGGAAGAATGTGTTTGATTAAAAATCTCTCGAAGTCCTTCAATTGGACAATTACCACGAGCAAAATCAGAAAGATGGTACCGTGTATCTTAATATGGTTTTATATACCCTCTTTGTAATGAATATCCAGCGTCTACCAAATAATACTTTCCTGCATGAATGACACACAATTTTAATGAAGAAATATTGAGAAAAAAATAATATATAAACTACAATTATAACTTCATTACCTTTGGGGGGGTGCGGAAAGTTATACCTGGGATTGTTTATAGCAAAATTAAAAATTCGACTATCATGCGCAGATCCCTCCCAACCAGTCATGGCGGAAGTAAAACACATGTTGAAATCGCAAACAATCATTACATTTTGTGTAGTAGTTCCATGACGCCCAATATATGATACTTGATTTTTAACTGGAATACATGCATCAACATGTGTTTCGTCTATGACACCAATGCAATCTTTAACAAATAACATGTAACGCGCATCTTGTATAATTTTTGCTGGAGTAGTAGCAAAATATCCCTCTTGTGGCACTATAATATCTTCTGTGAGGCGTAACAGAGCACGAAGACCTTCGCTAAAATATCTGCTAGTAGTCTCGGTTGAGTGTTGAAACCGCTCAGTTGTTTTTCTATTAGTTTCGTTATGTGATAAAACATATAATGAAATTGCAAGGACCTCTCCACTTGCGGTCCTTCGCGAACCTTGCAATCCATAGTTTTGTTCTAAAGTTTGCAGTAGATCAAAAAATATTTGTTTTGGCATTATGAAATCTAACTGGATGTCCACCAACTAATTCAGTCAACCATTTATCACCGGTATGTTTTGACGTCATGCATGGTGTGCTAGAATTGAATAAACTGGTGCGTTCAGCTAATACATATATTGTTGAAGTTAAAACTTAATGGTAGACAGCAACATGACGCCTTCTAACCGTCTCACACTCATCACTAGAATAATCTGAGTCATCACTAGAATAATCTGATTCATCACTAGAATAATCTGAGTCATCACTAGACATTCTCTGCTTCACACATAAAGTAAATTAAAACTAGTGTAAGGATATGCAAATGAGAACATAAAGATGGTCCAAAGTCCCAGTATCAATATCAAATGATGCAAAAACATTACTTGTGCATATCACAGAACCATGAACAATTCATAATGGGGAAAGAATAAAGCCATAAGAAGATGCAAATACCAGGTCCATAATCCTAAGTTGAAACAATAAAGTAAATTTGAAGCCCCTGCCATTAATGATATCAATTTTACCTAGAACTTGAGCATGCCATAAAATATAAGAGATGGGGACAAGTAGAGTTTAAACCTGAGCATAGGTCATAAAATTTGAGATGCTCAGGTTGAATAAACTGTAAACCTGAGCATGCTATAAAATTGAACCTGAGCATGCCATAAAATTGAACCTGAGCATGCTCAAATAATACTACCAACTAACAAATTAGAATATAGAATTAGAATAAAATATAGAAACACAATTCATTGTTTCCCTTCTCATCAATCACATACCACCAACTAACAAATTAGAATTAGCTTCATTTTCTAAACATGCATAATCAAAATATAGAAACAGATAGTGTTTTCATGCATAATCAACTCAAATCTTTAGCATATCCACTTCACCATCTACAATCTGTAACCGTTCAAACACATTATTTAAAGTCCCCCCCTGAGACACATTTACCAGCGCTGTAGATAGATAGTAAGAACAAAACACATCCTACTGTGATCCTTTCTCGTAGTGGGTACGTAGCCATTTCACTCTGATCTCCTCCCCGAGGCACATAAATGTCTCCCTATGTTTCTTATCCATCAGCAACATTATAGAAAAATCGAAAAAATCATAATCTTTGCATATTTAAGGATAGGATTCAACTTTCTTTAAAGTTTGGGCAATAGAGAATGGGAAAGTCCTTCTTGGCGGCACCCGGAGAGATGCACTGATCTCCTTAGTAGATTCCACCAAATCAATTAAGACTGAGTTGGTTACTTTGTTTTTCCCCTTCTTCCGCCGTTTACGAGATTCAATTGCAATTGATGCATCAATACTGTCTACATGCTCACTGATGTCAATCAGATCATTATCATCCTCATACATAGCTCGCTCATCAATTGACACACGAGCTTGAGAAGTAGTGTTCGGGGCACACACATGCACTCCAGTGGCGACAACCGAACTGAACATCATGTTCATTTTTTCCTCAAGCTCGGGGAATATACCTGCTACCCGAACTTTTTTGCGGCAGGTACAACCTAATAAAAGAAATTAATTAAATTTATTAATGAAAAACTTTAAACATAATGCATGTTTAATTTAAAAGTTTACATTCAACCTCTCATCCCACCATTCATCTGAAGCATCAATGGTTTTTCTAGAGGCATTCAACCCTAAGCCAGTTTCCCCTCTTTTAAGCTCAACCCACAACTCCACTCTTTTTTCAGATGATCTCATTTATTTTTCATTGGAATTCGATCGTACTTCCTTTTGGTCTTCTCCTCAAATTTCACAACTAGATTGTTCAAGCCCTCTTTGTTGAAATGTGTAGTCGGCCGATTACCGAGCTCAATTTCGATAATGTATAAGTCAAATGTATCATTTTGATCCCATATAGCCGATATCCCTCCATCCTTTGGTTTTCTCATCTACAATTTTTTAAAATATGAAAAACAAACAAATAAAAAAAACACTCACATACAAACCTACGCATTCATTAACCCAATTTCTCTTTAATGTAACAAACACACATACATTCACACACACACACACACGCACACATATATACATACTTACACTCATATATAACTACAAACACACACATACTACACATGCACAACCTCATACACAACTACAAACATACACACACACACATACTACATATACATATATGCATATACAACTACAAACGCACTCATATACAACTACAAACACACACATACACACACACACACACTCATATACAAACACACACATTTACAATCACAAGCATACACTCATATACAATCACACACATACACAGACACACTCATATACAATCACACTCATATACAATCACACACATACACACACACACTCATATACAAACACACTTACACACACGCACACACACGCGCGCGCTCACATACACACATATACAATCAGACACACACACATAATACACACACATACACACATACATACACACATACACACACATACAATTACACATACACACACATATACAATCACACACACACACACACTCATATACAAACACATGCACACACACACACACAAACTTCACACAAATACACATACAATCACATACACACACATATAAACACATACATAAACAATCACACACATACATACACACACACTCATATACAAACACACATACACACACACACAAACTTCTCACACACACACATATATGCAATCACACACACACACACACACACACACACTCATATACAAACACACATATAATCACACAAAAACACAATTTCTCATAAACACAATTTCGTCATAAACATAAATTTTCTCAACACAAAAACAATGCTCAATCATTTCCATGAAAACATAGAAATACAAACAATTTCACATTATCACAATTTTACAACACAAAAAAATGCCCAACCAATACCAGCAACAAAAAAATCGAAAAATCCAAACAATGCCCCATTATTTCCATGAGAATCGAGAGATCCAAACAATGCCAAATCAATACCATTTTAAAATTGAAAAACTCTAATCTGAAAGCTTTGCCCTAATGAGTGATTCGTAAAATGGGAGATACATGGAAGATCAATACCTGAGGTTGCAGAAGAGCTGACTCTTGCTTCAGATCCTGATATGAGAGCTCCAGAAATTATAGGTCTGTCAAAATGGGAGAAATCTGTTTAGGGAAGATCTACTCCGATGGGTGAAATGTACAAAAATGGGAGAAATGTACAAAAATGGTAGGAGGGCTGTTGCTTTACCGAAAAGGAGGTCGCCAGAGGAAGCTTATTGGCCTTCGTCGGAAGCTTGTTGGCCTTCGTCGGAAGTGCTGGCGGAAGCTTGTTGGCCTTCGTCGAGGAGGAAGAAGGCGGAGGAGTTGCGGCTTCGGGAGGGAATCGCCCAACATTAGGAGCGCATCATCGGGAGGGAATTGCCGAAGATGTCGCAGGTCGCGGAAGTCGTGGGTCGCGGAAGAGTTGCGGCGCGACGGAGCTGGAGAAATAATCCGCGGTTGAGTCCTAGGTATAAAAGAGCGGATAATTAAAAACACAGTTTTGAGCTTTTGTTTACCAAACAGAGCTTATGATCAAAACATCGTTTTTAGGCTGCCGCACCGAAGGCAATAAGCCATCCCAAACACACCCTTGGTCATTTCAATCAGAAAGCTCAGGTCATACTTCCAAGCCCACTCCATTCAGGTGGTGATGGATCTACCTTTAAAGGGTGTTGGAAAAACCCGAGCTTTCAAGAAAGCTGACCAAGTGGGCAATTGAACTTAGTGAATTTGATATTTCTTATGTTCCGAGCACGACAATAAAGGTGCAAGTTCTGGCAAATTTTCTGGTCGACACGGTAGAAGCTTGTCCAATTCCAAAAGTAAAACCTCCTCTGCCTTGGACTATCTTTGTCGATGGGGTCTCCGGGAAGGAATCCTCAGGTGGTGCAAGAGTTATCCTCATAAAACCAAATGGAGTGAGGTTAGAACAGGCAGTAAAATTCTACTTCCCAATTATTAACAACCAGGCGGATTATGAGATACTCTTGGTAGGTTTGAGGTTTGTTAAGGAGCTCGGGATCAAAGATGTGCAAGTAAAAATAGACTCCATGGTGATGACATCTCAAGTACTGGGAAATTTTGAGACAAGAGATCCCGTCTTGCAAAAATTTCTGACGCTTGTAAAAGCGGAGATCGGGAGGTTCAAATGTTTCACTATTCAACACATCCCAAGATATGAAAATTCAGAGGCGGACAAACTAGACAAGTTTGAGCTCCTCACAGGAGGAACAATGCCAGACCTTTTTCGCCCGTCAATAGAAGGAGAATTGATGCAGACCGACCATCATCCATCTTGGATGGGCCCCTTTATCCTTTACCTTTCAATGGGAGAGTTTCATCCATCCGTACAGGATAAGAAAAGATTCAAGATCAAGGCAGCTCATTAGTACCTGCTATATGGAATTCTCTACATGAAGACCTTGTCGCCTCTAGCTAAATGTGTTTCAGAAGAGGAAATTCATGTGGTTCTTCAAGAAATTCACTCCGGTGAATGCGACAGTCACTCAGGAGTAAGAACTTTAGTAACGAGAATTCTCAGGCAAGACTATTTTTGGCCTCAAATGAGGAAAGACGCGGAAGCTTATGCTAAGAGATGCGTTCAGTGCCAAAAAATTGCTCATCTTTAGCTTCAGCTGGCTCAGCAGCTAAAATCTATAGCACCGACATGGACCTTTGCAGTTTGGTGGATGGATCTCCTCGGTCCATTCCCAATGGCTAGTGGGCAACATCGCTTCATAATAGTCATCATCGATTATTTCAACAAATGGATTAAGGCTAAGGCATTAGCCAAGATTACAACTCAAGCCGTTAGAAGTTTCATTTGGGGAGAGATCGTATGTCGGTATGGTATTCCTATGGCGATTATCACCGACAATGATCCTCAATTCAACAATCCAACAATAATCAACTTCTGCAATCAGATTGGGACAAAACTGCGATTCTCGTCAGTGCACCATCCTAGAAGCAACGGACAGGTCGAATCTGTAAATAAATTGATCCTAAATCTCCTGAAAAAGAAGGTGCAGAATCTCAAGGGTAACTGGACAGAGTAACTACCTCCAGTTCTTTGGACGCTCAAGACCACACCTTCTTCAGCAACCGGGGAGACGCCTTTCAAGCTCTCCCACAGTTCAGAGGCTCTTGTTCCGGTGGAATTTGAGGTGCATAGCCCAAGGGTCATGCTCGCCAAACAAGGAGCTCTGAGATGAGGCCGCCATGAGGCAGGAGGAAATTAAAAGAAGGATCGCAAAATACTTTGATAAGAAGTCAAAATCAAGCAGTTCCTGGTTGAAGACTTAGTCTTGAAGAAGGTTGATGTAGCAACAAGTGCCGGGTCAGTCGGCAAACTCAACCCGAATTGAGCGAGCCTATATGTCGTCAAAGAAGTGTTGAACAGTGGAGCATATCGTCTTCAGAACTGTGAAGGAGAAGACATCTCTCATACTTGGAGCGGTGATAATCTCAAGCGGTTCTACTCCTGAACATTGTCTTCTCTTGTATTTCTTGTTTTACTTCAAATCATTTGAGCTGAGATCCCAGTACCGATATTTTTCCTATCTTGTGACCTCTTTTTAAGTCTATTATATTTAAGGATCACCGAACCAGAAGATATTGCCAAATCCTTCTTGAACCCCCACAAAATTGTTGTCATTAGTGTAACACCGCGATGATCACGTGTAGCGGGGAGATTTCACACCGTGTAGTGGGAGCTTGCAAATTCCCGTGCGGAGGACTTCAGGATCTCGGATCCTTGCTGGTATCTAACACACATTTGCAATAAGGAGGGTCAGGGTGTCTGTTAGCTCCGTCATGCTTCTATAGGGATATCATTACAGATCTAATGTTTTCAGAGGAAAGCAATGTGAATGTACACGTGCACCTACCCAACTGATCATTCTAGCCTGGGACCCTCAAACACTCTTCGGTATTCCCAAGCGGTGCCTACAGGAGGCCCGCAAATCTGTTGATCTCTTGAGGAAAGCAATGCTGCCCTGCGCGCACCTGCCCGATTGATCAACTTAGTCTATAACTCTAGGCATAGGAGCAATGGATCTTATTGGCTCGTTGGGATGGAACAGCCTTTATGATCTTTTGAGAAAAGCAATGTTGACATGTGCGCACTTGCCCGACTGATCATCTTAGACTGGACAACCCCTTTGTTTTCTTGAGGATCCCCGCCGACATTTGACGACACCTCTCCATCCGGTTGAAATCTAGGTGGTTGATCGGCTCTGTCGTGCATTTTCGAGGGTGACGTTGCAGCTTCTGTGACCTCTTGAGTAAAGCAATGCAGCCTTGCGCGCACCTGCCCAATTGGTCGCTCTAGTCTGTGGCTCTCAAATTCTTTTTGTTTTTTGCGATTAGACTTTTTAGGCCACCCACTTTACTGTTTTTAGGGAAGTTTACAACTTCGACGACCTTTTGAGGAAAGCAATGCTGCCCTGCGCGCACATGCCCAATTGGTCGTCCTAGATTGCAAACTACCTGTGCGGTTAGCTCTTTCTGGCCGCGGAGACCGAATTGTGGACATTACAACGCCGACGATCTCTTGAGGAAAGAAATGCTGCCTTGCGCGCACCTACCCTACTGATCATCCCAAACTGTAAAACCACAAAGGCAATTAGCTTCTCCTGTTCGCCAGGTTATTTCATCTCTGAAAATGCAACCCTAATGGTAAGCAATGGATTCTAAGCTTATGGTCTATCATGAATAAATGTTTTACCGCGGATAGAGCTCATGGATGCTCGGTAATCTGGTTTTTGAAAATGCTGAACAAGTTCTAGAAATGATTCATTCTGAGATAATACCTATGCGGTCAATGCGGCGACACATCAATGGTCTGGATTCCTTCTTTTCAAGGAAATATTGTGGTTACCGATAATCATCAACGATCTTAATGATTAATTAAATCTTCAAGAAATCAGTTTCTGAAAACTATGGGATTCTTGTCGCGCCCAAACACGATTAATGATGCGGTCTCATTATCAAAGACCTGAATTATTTTTATAGCCCTCTTGCAAGGAGAATAATGAAGCACTTGTTAGCTCAAATATAAAATTCCGTGCATAAATCTCAAGTCATGGTGGAACCTAGAAAATACTCTACAAGGCTTGGTCGCGGCGTCGCGCGATTAGCAAGATTGCAGAGCGTTACGATTCATCTCTGGGAAATTTATTCACGCGAACTGTGTGACTAGACACTTCGTCGATACGAAAGAATAAACAATGAATGCGAGCAGATATAGGCCAAACCGCGTAAGTTGAAATCATTCATTGCAGTAAAAACAACAAGAATGAAGGTAATTTTGTATCTTTCATTATATTTCCAAAATATTGTGCCTGCGCGGTTAACAAAAAGACCGTCGAGCCTTCAAAAAAACAAAAAAATTACATTACATTTAATCTCTCGGCCTAAGTTTCTTAGCCGTAGGTGACCCTCCAGAATAAGTTAAACCATCTATATCTACTGGAGGAGAGTAGTCCTTGCTAAGCGACTTGGAGCTCGTAGTTGCTCCACTGTTTTTGCTACCGTCTTCACTTTCCCGATATTGGCTGGCACGACTCTGGTCGCTGGATTTGTTGGACTCATCTTCTGACGCGATCAGCGCGGCCTTCTTTTTCTTGCTGCCATTATCTGACTTATTGTCATTCCCCTTTTTCTCTCCACCTTCTTCACATCCACCTTCTCCCTCTTCTTCTTCTTCTTCTCCCACTTCTTCCTCGTCTTTTTCATCCTCCTCTAGCTCCTCGTCAACTTTTCCTTTACATTTAGCCGCTCAGTTCAACACGACCACTTTCCTCTTGCACATTGGAAATAGGTCGACGAAAGAAGTGTTCTCGAAGCCTTCTTTTACGCAGCCAAGACCGCTGAAGCGAACGACATTTTCAACGATCTCCTTTAGGAAAGGAAAAATCGCATCCTGGAAGTCCAAGTTCTCTGGGTCATAGTCCGCTCGCATGAAACTAAAATACTCAGGTCGCATGTTCTAAAAATTATAAGTCGCGACGCTCAGGTAATATCTTATCGCTTACTTCTTCTTCATCAGCGCGATCTCAGCCTCTAGCTGCTCCACCCGGCTGCGAAGCTGCAAGTTAGCCTTCATCACATTCTTCAAGGAGCAACCCAAGAAGTGACGGGTAACCAGGCCGTTCACCTGAGCTTGAGCGGCTAGGTACGACAACTCTTCAAGAGGAACTTCCGACAACTCTCTAAAGTTGTGCTTGTCGTATAGGGCAGTGCTAGCTGCAAAGGCATGCCGCGTAACTTTCCCGCTCCTCCAGGAGGAAAGTACGGTCGAAACCTTGACATATTTGTCGCGGCGATGCCATTGCATGGTCGGGCTTCCGTGAAGGTCTTTCGGTTTTTCCCCAATCCCATGAAGGGGGTAGAGATCCTCGGAAGAATCCGCAGCTGGGTCAATTTCTTCTCGCCATCTCGTTTCAAGCTCTTCTCTCTTCTCCCTCTGAGTGAGGGTCAAACCGCCAGGAGTTAACAGCAGGTTCGCGAGTACCACCTGGATTGCTACAAAAATTTATTGTTAACATACGACTAATGCGACAGGAAAAATTTGATCGCAGGAAGTCCCTTAATATCTTGATGAACCACCCCTTCCAATGTTAGAAGTAGAGGAAGGTAGTAATCGATATCCAGTCGCAAATCCCACAAAAAACTCAACAATCTTCTTCTCAATCTCCAGCAGCCCGCAGGTCTTGAACTCACTATCCGTGCGAGCCTGCAGATTGGTGTGATTTAAGCAAAAATCTCCTTCGAACATCAAATAACGCTCAGACCAGTTGTGAACCTTGTTCAACATGTTCACAACCTTCATCCCTTTACAACCTTCAGACCAGTTGTGAACCTTGTCAAATTCTGCATATGTTTTTCAACAAAGCTCTAAAGTTCGGCATTTGAAACATGACCTTTTTATGGTCTACGCCATGAAAAGCAACAACAGTGTCTATCCGCGCAGACACCATTTTACTAGACCGCTTGGACTTCTGTTTCGAGTACATTCAAATTTTCTGCTAAAAAATGGAAGAAAGTTCTATTTATAGACAATACTTGTCCTTCATACAACCAAGCTAACCACAATCCTGTCCGCCAATCCGCGCGATTTTAAAACCTGCACTTGCAACATTTTATAAAATAATACGAATATTGCGATTAAAACAATATAACTGCTCTGGTCGCGAGAAAATCATCCAGCACAAGCAAATATACCAAGCAAGAAAAGTCCGTTCACGCAACAAGCGTTCAACAAATAAGAAAAACAAATCGAATCAATCACATCAACTAAAAAAAGATTGTCTCGGAAGCACACCAAATATTATTCAGCACCAACAAATAATATTACAATTCTAAAGTCTACTATTGACTGCGGTCAATGCGGTCCCTACCAATATGAGTCACTTGATCGCCAGCTTGAAGAAGAGCTTCGTATATCTGCCACAAGTGATGGTGCATCGTGTTGAGAGACCGATGAACGCGGGAGCTTCGCGGTCCACACGATTCAAGGAAACCATGTGGGTTGTTACATCGGGTGGCGCGGGTTGTTACATCACTCCAGCAGCTGGAGGATTGGATGTTTCGCCGCTGACCAAGCGGTCTGGGTTTCGCGGCCTCTCAGCATTCACAACACCAGGCCGCCGGTTCCTATCGGCCTCATGAGCCAAATTAGAGTATTTGTCCATGTAATACTTAGCATTATCATCAAGCCTCTGGTTGCTCCTCTTCTCCTTCTCGAGAGAGGAAGAGAGCGTCGCGACCTGGTCTTGAAATGCCTTGGTCTGGTCTTGGAATGTCTTCTCCCTCTCCAACCGCTCCTTCTCTTTCCCCAATTCAGCACGAAGGAGTTCCTCTCCCTCTCGCGCCTTGGCCAACAACGGCTTTAGAGTCTCCCCTCTTTCCCGCGCGGATTGCCGCTCTTCGTCCATCATGCCCTTTAAGGCATCCAGCTGGGAAAACAGATCTAACAGTACTCCTTGACCCTCAAGGCTCAACTCATTGGGCAATCGTGGCGGCGGCAGAGGCAGCGACAAGAATTCACCTGGTTCTGGGGAAACCGCCGGTTCATTTGCAGCTGCAGCAAAGGTAGAAAAGCAAGTTAAGAAAATTATTTGACTAACAAGACGTCCCAGTTCAAACTCTTAAGAGGAGCGAGACCGCTAGGCTGCGAGTCTTCTTGCTCAATCACAGTAGAGACCAAGCGACTATCAAGTGCAGGGTACCTTAACCGCTCAGGATCAATTCGCCTTAGTTGATCACTCCAGTTCCTACAAACACCTTTCCTCCTCGCATCTATCTCCGTGGTGGAAAGAACGATATCGTCAGTTGTTGTGATGATGACCACTGGTCGCTTTTTCTGAGGAAGAGACTTGTAAGAAGGTGTGAGCTTGATGACCCTGGGTGCCGGTCTGAGATTACCAGACCGCAAAAGGTCCAATGCGACTTGCAGATTCGTCGTTGTCCGCTTGTCTCCATCAGCCTTCTCCTTAGCCGCCTTGTCAGCGACGATCTGCTCCCTGAGCCTCTTTTTTCGTCCCCTTCAAAAGGGACCTTTGAAGCCTGCTTCTCGCCGGTTTTTACCCCCAACGCTTGAAGATCGGGGTCTTCAGCCGCCAGATCGCCTGAAGTAGGCCGAAGAGCCTCTTTCAAGGATTCATTAATCTCTTCGAGCTTGTCATAACTTGTCAGAATTTCATCGGTAGAAAGGGTGATCAAAGAGAGCACGGTCTTGTTACCCGGAGTAATCGCAGGGGTCTCCAAGGCCGTTTCATGAACCTCCTTGTCGTACAGCCTGTGTTGGAGGCTAGGCGCACCAACCATAACCGAGACATTCATCTCCTTCATCCCCTTTAGTTTCTTTTTAACTCGCTCGTCAACGGTCATTGTTCTATCCTTTCTATCTCTTTTCTTACCACTGGTCTTTGATGCAAGATCTTTTTGCCACAGTTTCTCTGTAGCGATCTACCCAAACTGGCGCAACCCCTTGCGAATGGGGTCGGCTTCCACATCAAGCGGGACAGTGGAAGTTGCGGTCTGCTCGCTGACCGGTTTCTCTCCCTCTGCAACCTTTGGCTTCCCGGAGTCATGGCTGACCTCCTCCAACACTGAAACCCTCAGCATAACAGTCCCTGAAGGCGAGTAGGTTATAGCCATGCAGAGTCCGCTAGAGTAACAACGGTAACCACCGCAGTATCAACAACGACCAACGCACTAGAGGGATCAACCACGTCCACAGGAAGGGATGCGACCTTATCGTGTTGGGGTTCAGTCACAATTGCGGCTTTAATCGCCCCAGAAGATTGCCCGGCGAGGCGGGGAGGAGGTTCAGGATTATTCACCACAATCTTCTTCTTCTTCATGCGCGACTTCATTGCGTTCACGCACGTTGAAATCACTGACATCATTTTACCCAAACCAGACATCGCGATCTGGAAAACCTTAACCGCAAGCGGAGAGAAATGACCCGTGGTGTAAAGATTCTTTTGAAGTCTGGAGAGCCTTCAACCGTATTTATAGTCGTTCCAACATTAGTGAAAGTCGCAGCCTCATGGTTAAAGCCAACATTTCCAAAATTTCCAGAAATTTAGAAATGTGCGGGGATCATGTTTACCCGAGAGTCCGCGACCAGTTTAAAACCAACACTCAAGTCGCGTGGTTAGGATTCACCTAACCGCATCAGGCTTCAGTTTGCAATTACAGTAGCCGCCAAGCTCAAGACATTCAGACCGCAAAAACCTAGTCGCCTAGTCGCACGGTCTGGCTGTAGTCTTTCTTTTTTGAATCCCGTCACTTCTGCTCGATTCTCCTGTACTCTCGGGCAGGCGGTTATTTTAGCTCTGCCTTCTTGGGCAGGCCCCAAGCCTATACATAAGGGGAGCACTCCCAAAGCATGCTGACTCGAATCCAGTAGCTCGTGTGTTAAGAGTTGCGGTCTTGATTCTAAGGTTTTGGGGTCTCCTGCTTGCGCGGCTTCTTCTTTTCAACCTTCTGTAACCGCATCTTTCAGTCAATAGAAAGTCTGCCGCAAGAGAGACATTCACCGCGGCAGGCCAAGTCTGGTGTTGCCGCTTGGCAGATTTCTTGTTCTTTTGCTATTCGCGGATCTTTCAGTTCTGAGTCTCTTTTCCTCCACCATCCGACCCTTCTCATGGTAGTGCGCGGAGAGTTGGTGTCCATCCTGGTACCAACAATTTGATTTTGATTACAAGCCATGGCTAGCTCACTCGAAATTTGATTTGAACTGCCTCGAAATTATAGTAGTCATCCGACTTAGATTTTAGCTAGATACTAATATATTATTTCAAGTCTTAAAAGAATAATAGATGAATACTCTTATACAGTATGCTTACGTCCCAACGGCTCCATGATTCAACTAGCTTCCGCATTTGGCACTCTCGTAGTCTCGCAACCCTGTTTGCCCTAATTCCATTCTCATCAAATCCCTCATCCTTTCATCTCCCACAACAGTGAGGGGCGTCGGAGCGAGGATACTTCATATTATATGATGACCCGAGACTCTGATTCTCAGTAATCTTCACAAATATCAATCTCTCAGTCTCAGGCTCCATGTTTCGTTGCGCTGATGTTTTCTTATTTGGTTGATGGTTAATGGTTTCGTCTTCTCTTATTCTATCACAGATTCACAATATCATACTTAATTCTTGTCATGTGCCTACAACTCTATGACATATAGCATCAAGTGAACGGTAAGTGGGAGAATTTCGTTCACACTACCTCTAATTTCTGAACTTACAGTTTGGTTAAGATAGTTTGATTTTGTTGGTTGAGGATTTTTCATTCACTTAGCGACTCTGCCTCTAATTTTTGAAAATGGAGTTTGTTTATGATGGCTAGATTTTGTTGTTTGAGGCATTTTTGTTCACTCTACATCAAATTTCTAAAACTATGATTTGTGTAGGACTAATTTCTTAAATTGCAGGCACTTACTTTGCTTCCCGAGATTTATCTGATCCTCTCTATATTCTTACGGCTTTTGGTCGATGGTCGCATGCATTTGCATCTTTCCTCTTTTTTTTGGTTGCAGCTTGTAGGGTTAACTAATGCCTCCACAAGCAACCCAAAGACCCTTCTTGTGTTATCTCCAACCGGCTACCCCATTCCTTCACTGTCCTAGTGGACCACACCCACCTCAGTCAATCCCCTTCCCTATCCCAAACCATCAAGCCCAACCATGAGTCCACAACCACCATCTCACGCTCCACATCAAATACCCAATCATCATCTAATCCTACATCCCCCATTTTTGAGCCCATCCCTTCACGACTGAGCCTTCCTCCACTAGTCGTCCGCCTCCACTCTATTCCTCTCTCTTCCTCTTCTTTGGACTGCTTCTCTCTAATTCCGCCTCTGCCATAGTCCATATCATCTTAATGATATTCAGCTAGCGTGCCCATTTTATTTAAGAGTGATGTTATATGCAGATCTATTTTTCTCTAGGTGCAAACCACACAAAAAAACCCAAATTCGTATTGCAGTTAATCCCCTAAACCCTAAAATGACCAAAGTTCAACCCACACTCAAAACCATTCCCGTGAGCAACCGCTGTCCGCGACGAAGCCCCATCTCCAGCATTCGCTTTCGCCTGCTTCGGCATCGTAGACCCGTACTCCCATTTCCGCCGGCGACCAGTGCTTCCATTACAACTGATGAATGTCTCTTCAACCTCCGGAGAATGCCTCTTCTACCGCCGGTAGACCTTCCCGTGAGACATCCTCACCGTCGAGGTAAAACCTACCCGATTTCATTTTCTTATCCTTAGATTTTTCGCCTTTTGTTTTTCTTTCATTTAGTTATTCAATTTAGTTTTTCTTCCCTTTCATTATTTTCCATTCAGATTTCTTGCACTCCCGTTATTTCAATTTTCTTGCACTTCTATCCTTTTTGATTTCTCACATTTGTCCCCTTTCAAAAATTTTACATTATTATTTCCATCGTAGATTTCTTCCATTTCCCCATTTCAGATATCTTCAATTCCTCCCATTTCAGATTTCTTACATGCTCTATATTCTCCCCTTTCAATTGTTTCCTTCGTGGCAGGATCATGGAAACATTGTAGTTTAGATTATCGTGCGCCGGAGCTTTAGCCTTACAACCTCTGGATGATGGTAATTTCCCCTCAAACATATTATATTCTTAGCATATTAATCGTATTTGGTCAAGATTAGCCTAACGAATTATAGATATTTTGGGTGTAGCTATTAAACTGTTGTGCTATGAAGAGTCAAATTCATGTCCACAAAATTGACCTTGACACTCACTTCATCACGTCTAGTATATTTCCGACTTCCGAGCAAGGATGAATTTGTGGTTTGGGCTAGATGTATTGCAAAGCAACTTGTCATTATTGTTCAGAGAGCATAGAGATAAAGAGAACATTTGAACAAAGCACAATTCAGTTGAATAAATCTTTTGGTGGTCACTTGTACTTTGAGCTTGTTGGGTGCATCTCTTCCGTAGCTTTAAAGTTGATAAAAAAAGGAAGAACTTTCAGCAATAACCGGGTGTGTAGATATGGGCAATTACACAAATAGATGTAGACATGTGCACGTGATTTGGTTCCTTATATATCTCAATCTAACTCTTTTCCACTATGAATGATTCACAGCTATTGGAAGCAATTGACAATGTTAAATAATTCAACAGACAACAATGAAAATGAGAAAGTTAAGGTTGAAGAGGAGATGGATAATGAAATTGACAAGGAAATAAAAGGTATTTTAGAGAGATACAAGAGCACTACAACTTGACAAAAGTATGAAATAAAGAAAAAATTACGAGAAATAATGAATCCTGCATCAAGTCAAACAATGGAACTTTTGTTACCAAAAACAATGAAGGGTCGGCCTATGGGTAGCTACAAGAAATTCAAGGATGATACAACATCAACAAAGCGCAATCTATCCCTATTTGAGAATGTCTTGATGGATGTGCAAACACGCTCCACACGAAAGGTGATAATGAAAGAGAGTAGATTACTACGTAGTGTGCAAAAGGAAATGTCTGCATGTGTTTTTGAATATGTGACAGATGTGATGAATGTACCGCGGGATGATCATTAAGGGTATAGAGTTGTTAGTAATGCATTGGCATGAATAATGACTAGTTAAAGGTGTGTATAGACTATCTATGGAGCTATGAAACAAGGAACGGTTGCATGACAACAAATTTGGAAAGGAAAGAAAATCAGAGTTACTTAAATCACTTGATTGTACTATCACTCATGCTCCATATGACAAGTGGATGTTAACTCCGGATAATGGTTTGGTGGTTGGTTCTTACTATAATATAGTTTTTGTTCATTTATCTAAATATCAATCATTCACAATACTATCACCGCATTCAACGCCTCTGATAACTTACAAGATAATATACATCAGATTTATCAAAGAGAATCATTTTGTTCGATTGCAAATGCATGAAGATTTTCCAATGCCTCCAATAATATCACTTTGGGTAAGGTATAGAGAAGAAAGTGCGGAGCAATGAGACAAGTAATTTATTTCTTATATAACAAATTATGAAATTATAAATTCCTCTAACATGATTTGATGTTTAATTGCAGGTAGCGAGTAATTCTATAATGACATTTTGGAATGAAAAAAGATGAAAACAGCTTTTGCACAAGAAATGGATGTTCAAATTTTTTGACCTGTTTATTATGATTTAAGAGAAAAGGATCTATTCAAATTTTCTGTGCTTCATAGATTAATGCTCATTTTTGTACCTGTTTATTATGATTTAAAAGATAAAAATGTTTAATTTTTTTAATGATTTTTCGATTTGCACTTAACAAATTAGTTTGCACGTAAAATTTTATGATTTGTACATAACAATGATTTGCACGTAGTCAAAATCAATTGGCACATAAAATCACTTTTATTTAACTGGACATCTATTATTACTCCGTTTAGTAGTTAATTTTATAGTGCTTTGTTATGCAATCCAATTTTGGATGTGTACATATGCATTCATATAAAATTAGGAATTTAGGTCAGTGTCGAATCCTAAAAACCTTGTTATGTCTAATTTGGATTTAGTACCCCAAGTTTGGGGCTTCAAATATGTTAAGCAGTGGTAAGGTCTATAAGTTGGTCATTACTGGTGCTAAAAACTCCAGAGCCCAGGAAACTAGCTCAAATACAGAGATGGCAAATGCTGAATTTTAAAAATTCCTATAAGATTGGATAGACGGCATCAACAATAGCTTAGATCACATGGGCATTCACTTAAGCGAGCTTAACACTCAGTTTTGATATTGAACACTAGACTTGATGAGTTAGATACCTCCAGGAGTTTGGATCATGCCACCTCTCATCAACAACACCCTACCTAACTCCATTTAGAATAGTTAGGAGAGACGATCCCCAACCCTGCTGCTATTAGAGTATCTTGAGCATGTTTACGCTCAGCCCCAAAGAGAGACCTCCACACCATGTAGTTCATCTTCGTCGCCCATTCCTCCATTAGAAAAATTTGAGCCATTTATGCTAGAACACAGAAAAATCTTTGGAGAGACCTTCGTACCTTCATGTAAATTATCTTCATCCCCAACCGCCCGATAGTATAGATCGGATTGTCCCTCCAGTATGATTCAATTATGGAAAGGACAATTATTACGACGATTACCATGTACCTCATATATGTCCCCATCCCAAAAATGACAACAGGCATATGGTCGGAATTGATGAATCCTCCCTTTACGACCAGCTCGACCTAAATACATTCAATAATTGGACATTAGACAGAGCATTGTTTTGACAGGTACAAAATGTCTAACATGTTTGAAAAGATGAAACTTCGTGATCATGCCAAGATTTGATTGACTGTCCTTGAGCGAACGAAGAAGTGAGAAGGTTTTCTCCCAATCTACTGATGGGAAGATATGAAGCGGAAATTAAAAGAGAAGTATCTTCAGGTATCCAACAAAAGTCGGTATTTTAATCAGTTATATGACATGCGGTAAGAGACTCCGACTGTTGTTGATTATAAGACTCGATTCAACAAGATAATAGTGAGGAGTGGCATTCAAGAAGAGCATGTTGTGACTGCCTCTAGATTTCATTCCGAGCTTCATAACGAGATACATATGAAGTTGATTCAACACCGCACAAGGTTTGTCAAGCAAACATTCTAGATCCTCTTCAATATGAGCATTATCTCAGGTTTTTCGGACTGAAGCGAGTACATTCGCAGCATAGTAAACACATTATTAAGAGACTAAATTAGAAAAATTGATCTCGTGATGGTCGTGTAGGACGAGCGCGAACTAGGTGGAGTAGAAACGGGGAAATCGGCAATGGAAGTCGATTGGAACCATGAAAGGGTGCTAGATCTAGAGTTTTCTGTAACCTATGTATACGCAGGGGATGGGCGTGTCAGACTAGTTGATAGGTAATAAATAAATAAATGTACGTTAATAGAAATTACAAGACACCTTCCTAAGTACTCTCCCTTATACATGAGAGGACTCACTAGAGACCAAATTACAAAAATATCCCTCAAGAATGAAAAATATAAAAGCAACAAGAAAATTTTTCAATGATAAAGAAAAGCAACAGACCAAACAAACAAAAAGACAATTGATTGAAAGAGGAAGTGACATTACCCATTGCTCTTCTGATAGGAAACTTGTAGTAATAGGTGCGCGGAGATGCTAAACCAGTGTTTGGGTTTCAACTCAAGGTGCGGCTGTTGAATGACTCCACGGTTAAGTTTGCTGTGAAGGCAGGTATTGAATTCATCTTTCGTATAAAAATCTCAACCTGTGATACAATTAAGCTCAGTCAGACACATCATACGTCAATATTAGGACACTAAAAGGTATTGAGATCATCTTGTCCTATTGATAGCTATAATGAAGAGATTGTTCTAATTTCATTGAAGGGCAATTAGTCACATTTATAAAGTATATATCTAAACCCAAAAAACCACTAATTACAAATATCCAACAACTGTATCGATCTTGACGCAGGGTGAACCTATAGGTGGCGGGAAATGCGGCGACCTAACCCTACATGCTATGCAACAACCAGACGATTAAATTACAATTAGATGAAAAATTATGACATCCCACGCAATTAATTCACGGCAAGGCAAAATATTTTATTAAGGCAAAACAAGCTTAGACTTTCCTCCGCGTGGAGGTCCAAAGCAAGAGTGCGCGGTGAATAAATCCTTCCTACAATTAGAGATTTCTCAAGAAACAAATAACATCAGAAACTATAATTTCACGCAAGCACATAATATCCAAACCGGAGCAATATTTGTAACCAAACAACCATTACAAAACACCACAAAAATGTTAGGATTATTGTCAATGTGATGGATCTGAACATGGGAGGGCTCAAATATGGACTCCGGGGTTTGGTGTGGCTAGATCGGGTAAGGGGAAGCATGGTAGGGGGTTGAGAGGGATGGATCGGGAAGGAAAGGGGTTGGATCTGGGCTGGTTTGCTCAGATCTGGACCGGAATGGATGTGGGTGGCTGTTTTGGAAGTGGTTCCACAATGTGGGGCGTGCTGGTAGCAAAGGGGAAGAGTTGGGCGGCTGGATATGGCTGGAAACGGCCAGATCTGGGTTGTTTTGGGCTGAAACAACCAGACGGCTGTTTGGGGTGGTGTGGGTAGGCGGCCCGGGCAGGGGAATTAGGGCCGGCGGTGGCTGAAACAGGGAGGGAGGCTTCAGCAGCAGGTCTGGGTGATGGACTGGGCGGTGGCCTGCTGTGGAGAGGGCAAAATGTAGCAAAGAGGGTGGATGTTTGTGGTGGGGTAGCTGGGGAAGCTTCAGGAGGTGGCCAACGGTTGAGGTGGGACGGCTGGGGGCTGTTTAGCAGGTGAGCGGCGGCTGGACAACAAAAAAAGGAAGGGTGGAGGTAGAGAAATATTCAGAAGATACAAAGCTTACCCAAGTAGTCATCACCAAGGGGTTCCGCGGAGAGATCACCGGAAATCAGGAAGAAGGCTCTCCAAATTTCAACAATGAGAATGACGACAGCCCTAAACCTCATATGTATAAGAAATAAAAATTAGGACACCCGGAATCAACGACTATGATTGGTCGTTGGTCTCGGGGCAAAAACTTCATGAAATAAAATCTGAAAAATACAAAGTTATATATGAATTGGATTCGCAATGCAAATCCGGACGCAACCACGGAGTCAGATCGTCAATCCGAGCATGTCATATATGGTAAGTCGCCAAATCAGCCCCGAATGGGCCAAAAACTCGTACTCGTCTCTGCTCCGCATCAGATTTGTGTGCAAGATGAATGACTGAGATGATGATCCAAAGAAAAGGATCAACAAATGTTAATAAATCCTAACAATAAACACATAGATATATATAGGAATAATTACCAAAACTACACCTAGAAGTTAGCATAATTATAGGTTGCACCCCTCTTATTATTGAAATTACAAAAACCTCCCCTGAATGTTACAAAACATAACATTTACCACCCTTAAGTTTACATTTCATGACATCTATGCACAAAACACCCCCCATGAAAATGTACCCCGAGGGGGTATTTTGTGCATGGATGTTATGAAATGTGAATTTCAGGGAGGTAAATGTTATGTTTTGTAACATTCGGAGGAGATTTTAGTAATTTCAATAATAAGAGGGGTGCAATCTGTAATTCTCTGTGTCGCTATGGGGTTCGCCCGCTTGGCAACCAAGCGGGCTTCGCCCACCCCCCGACAGTTACTTAAAATTTAAAAATTTAAAAAGTATTTAAAACATTATTTATTAGTTTTTTTTAATAATTTATTTAATTACTTATTAATTAATAAAAGAGAAAAAAGAAATAAAATAATAATAAAAATCCTGTGACACAGCCGCACGCCCCCCTTCCGCCTCTGCTTCCTTGCCCGCCTATGCCGTCGCCGGCGAAGCCGCCGTTGGCCTGACCGATGCCCACCAGGGAGTTCGCCAGGGTCGGTCAGGCTGTCGGCGGCTCCGCGGGCGACGACGTGAGGAATTGGCGCGGGCCGGGACTCCCGATTTGGCTATCGGGATTTTTCTAGGAATTAGATGTGAGATTTTGGAGCTTTGGATATTTGCAGTCCTGATTGATCTAATCCAATGGCCATTTGTTGAAATATCCTCATCCAACGGTCTATACTCCTTGGTGTGCTTCCAAATAGACATTGTTTTAAATAATAAAGATATATAGACGACAACACTCAAGCTTTTTTCCCATTATAGTGGGGTCGACTATATGGATCTTTTGTTGCCATTGTGCCCTATCTTGTGTCATAATCTCACTAATGTCTAAGTACATCATGTCTTTTCTTATAGTTTCATTCCGAGTCTTTATTGGTCTACCCCTCCCATGTTTAACATGCCCAGTGACTAGAATCTCACAAAGCCTAATAAGTGTCTCTAGTCTCCTTTGCACATGTCCAAACCATCTTAGTCAAGCTTCTCGCATCTTCTCTACAATTTGGGTTACTCATGTCTTATCCCTGATACATTCATTCCTAATTCTATCCAGTCTCGTGTGTCCACACATCCACCTAAGCATTTTCATCTCCGCAACTCCCATTTTTGGCTCATGTACACAATTCACTGCCCAACACACCGAACCAAAGAGCATCGCTGGTGTAATCGCAGTATGGTAGAACTTACCCTTAAGTTTTAATGATACTTTACGATCACACAAGATTCCTGACGCGCCTCTCCACTTCAACCAACCCGCTTGGATTCTGTGTCACATCTTTATCAATACCTCCGTCTTTTTGAACTATCGATCCAAGATATTTCAAACATTCACTACGTGAAATATCTTGATCACACAACTTAATAACGAAGTCATACGTCCTTGCACTGCTAAATTTAAGCTTCATATACTCTGTCTTTTCCTGCACAACCTAAAACCCTTCTTTTCTAAAGTGTCTCACCAAGATTCAAGTTTTGTGTTTATACCCTCGCGCGTCTCATCGACCAAAACAATATCTTTCACAAATAATAAACACGAAGGTATTGCTCGTTGGATATGTCTGGTGAGCTCATCTAAGATAAGGGTAAAGAGATAAAAGATTAAAGCAGAACCTTGATGTAAACCAACATTAATAGAGAATTCATGTATTAATCCTCCATATGTCCTCACCCTTGTCACTGAATTCGTGTACATATCTTTGATTACATCAATGTATGATACATTTACACCTTTCTTTTCTAAGACTCTCCATAAGATCTTTGATGAAACTCTATCATAAGCCTTCTCAAGGTCGAAAAACAACATATGAAAATCTTATTTTCTTTCTCAGTAGTTGTCAATGAGTCTCCTCAAGAGATGTATAGCTTCCATGGTCGACCGCCCTGGCATGAATCCAAATTGATTCTCCGAGATGTTAGTCTCACGTCTTATTTTTCTCTCTATTACTCGTTCGCATAATTTCATAGTATGACTCATCAATTTAATTCCTCTGTAATTAACACAATTTTGTATATCTCCTTTATTTTTATACAAAGGTACCAAGATACTCTCTTCATTTGTCTCACATACTTTTTGAATTCAGTACCTTATTGAAAAAACATGTAAGACACAAAATTCATTCATTCTCTAAACATTTTTGCACTTCGATGGGCATATCGTCTGACTCAACCGTCTTTCCATTTTTCATTTTCTATAAAGCATTATTTACCTCTGATAATTGAATTTTAGGAATAAAATGTTATATTCTTATACTTCTCCAATTTACTTAAATTTTCAAGTCCAATTCATTGTCTTTTGTTTCATTATAGAGTTGATAAAAGTATTTTTTTCATCGCTCTTTAATATTCATATCATCCATTAAAACTGTATTTGTTTCATCATTTATGCATTTTACTTGACTTAATCTAATGTCTTCCTTTCTTTAACTCGAGGAATTTTATATATGTCACGTTCTCCATCTTTGATAACTAGTCGCTTATAAAATTCTTCATAAACTTGATTTCTTGTTTTACTTACTGCATGTTTAGCTTCTTTTTAGTGACTTTATATCTGACTAAGTTTTCATCATTCCTACAAGCGTACAGTGATTTATAGCTGATTCCCTTTACCCTCACTTTATCTTGTACTTTCTCTTTCCACCACCAAGATTCTTTATTTGGGGGTGCACGATATTTTGATGCTCCAAGTACATTATTTCCAGTTGTCCTTAAATGTGAAACATAACTTTTCGTGAGACACTAAGATCAGCATAAGGGTCATCAACTAGTTGTTTCATAACTGTTGTTTTAAAAACAACCTGATATTCTATCTTCAAGTTCCACCACCGAATTTTGACAATATTTTTATTCTTGTCTTAAATTTATTATATAAATTTATGTCTAACACTACTAATATATGTTGTGTTGTCAAACTTTCTTCTGGTATGACTTTACAATTCTTATAAATCATTTTATCCATTTTGCGAGTCATAAAATAATCAGTTTATGACTTATTTGGTCCGCTTTAAACATAATTAAATGTCCTTCTCTATTTACGAAAAACGTATTTGTCACAATTAGCTCATGTGTTATGACAAAATCTAAAATAGTTTAGTCTTCTTCATTTCTTTCTTCATATCCAAATCCTCCATGAACTACGACTGTATAATCTACATTTTTCTTCCGTATATGCCCATTTAAGTCTACTCCTATGAAAATCTTCTCTCTTTGTGAGATTTCCCTTACTAAATCATGTAAGTCTTCCCAAAATTGTACTTTAATAGCTACACTTAATCCTACTTATGACGTGTAAGCACTGATCACATTAATAGTTTCCTTTTATATGACCAATTTAAGAGTTCTAAATCTATCACATTTTCTACTTACTCCAACAGCTTCATCGCTCCAAGTAGTATTTATAATAATACCGACTCAACTACTTGTTTTATTTTTTCATGTGTATCATAATTTAAAACCTGAATTTTCTAAAAATTTAGCTTTCTCACTCACTCATCTAGTCTCTTGCAGCCATAAAATATTTATTTTTCTTCTAATCATCATATCCATTACTTTCATCGTTTTGTTCGTTAGCGTACCTATATTTCAACTTCCAAACCTAAGTCGGTCACAATTCCTACGACATACTTCCCTAGGACGTCTAATATGAGATGACTTTTGCTTATTTAACACTACACTCAAGTACTCTTGGAGGTGCAGCGGTCCTTGCCAAGACGCTGCATTCGCACCATACGACGAGTACTCTTACATATTTAACAGTACACCCAAGTCCTGGAGATGCAACGGTCCTTGCCAAGACGCCGCATTTGGACCCTGCGATGTGTTTCTTAGGGGGAACAACCTAGCTTTTGCACAATTTCTCAAATGATCCATATTCATAAAGGGTGACTAAATTTTAAACTGTTCATTTACCTAACCCAACTCTCACCATGTTTTTCATCCAGGCTTGGGACCGATATAAACTGGTTTTCAAAATTGGACCGAACATTGAATCGGACAAAAGTTCAAGGTTCAACATTGTTAGAAAAGCCCAATTAAGGGCCCATGTTTTCTTCTTTCTCTCTCCTTGTATTAGTCCCACATCATGTATTAGGATTTCTCTCTTCTTTCTTCTCCTATATAAGTGTGTGTATACTTGTAACTATTTATTCAAGAGATATATACAAGGTTTTGATCCTCTCTTTACATGGTATCAGAGCCACCGGTCTCCACCTTGTATTCGGTCTACTGCTTGCGGTCTACAGGTTCTGTCCGCCCGGACTTGCTTGTCCGGCCTGTTCTCCTGGAAACCGCCCGGTGTTTTTCTTCTCCCTCCTAGCCGCCCTATCGCGCGGTCTGCCCCCTTTTAACCTGCTCTCTCTCCTCGTGGCTTCCACTTCTCTTCCTCCTCCTCTTTCTCTTTTATAAACTCTCACGTGGGTCCCACTTCATCTTGTATCAATCCGCGCGGTCTTCCTCCAAATTCGCGCAGCCTGCTTTCTCTCTTCCCGCTTGTGGCCTCACCGTGACCGTGCGGACTTTCTCTCCTTAGGCTAGCCGCTGCGACTTGTCTTGTCGATTAGCGGTCTCTTCTTTTGCTGCAAGCCGCATCCTGGTCGCGACTCTTCTTGTCGCTGGTGTGTCCATCGAGACCGTGCGGCTTCTGCCTCTACCGTACCTGCTCTTCTCTATTCGGCTTCCCTCTAGCCGCCCGACCTCCTTATGCTCGCCGCCCGGCCTTCTCTCTGCTAGCTGTCCGACCTTCCCTCTGCTAGCTGCCCGACCTCTCTGCTAGCCGCCTCATCCATATCACCTCCCAGAAACCCACAGCGTATCTACAGACGCCTCATCCCGGAGTACCATTGGTAAGGGGCAGCTGGTGAATGGGCTGTACATCTTGGATATCCCACCACCTCTTCTCTCCGCTATCTCCACTGTTGATTGGCATCGCCGCCTTGGACATGCTCCCCTTCCGATTCTCAAGCGGACTCTTCCTGATATACCTTTACGGGAGTTCTCTTGTGAATCTTGTATCTACGGCAAACAACATCGTTCTTCTTTCCCCCCTGCCTGTACCAGGAGTAGTACTCCCTTATCTTTAGTTCATTCTGATGTCTGGGGTCCTTATAAAATCCCTAGTATTTTTGGCTTTCGCTATTTTGTCACGTTCATTGACGATTACTCCCGTATCACGTGACTCTATTTACTACATGATCGAACTGAACTTACTTATGTATTTCGCGCCTTTTTACTTGAGATGCGTACGCAGTTCACTACCCCCCTCAAAGTAATTCGTACTGATAATGCTCGGGAGTATACGGGTCGTACCTTCTCCAATCTCTGCATTGAATTTGGTGTCATCCATCAAACTTCATGTGCGTATACCCCTCGGCAAAACGGGGTGGCAGAATGCAAAAATCGTGATCTTCTCGATATTGCGTGCTCCCTTATGTTCCAAATGCACGTTCCAATTGAATATTGGAACTTTGTTGTATCCACCGCCTGTCATCTCATCAACCGCCTTCCCTCCTCTGTTCTTGATTTTGCCTCACCCATCCAACTCCTCTATCCCTCCACCAACCTCACCTCTCTCACACCGCGGATCTTCAGGTGTGTTTGTTATGTCCACCTTCTTGGCCCTCCTTGCGACAAACTTACTCCTCGGGCCGCCAAGTATATGTTTGTTGGCTACTCCCGCACTCAAAAGGGGTACGTCTGCTACTCTCCTACTGACGACAAGCTGGTCGTTTTTGCGGATGTCACCTTCTGTGAAGACCAGCCCTTCCACTTACCCAACACCACCTCGTCTTCTGCTCCCTCTATTCCCCGGCCTGCTGTACCGGTCACGACATCTGTGCCGTCTTCTTCCTCCTCTCCCTCCGTTCCTCCTCGGGTTCATCCACCACTTATCCGTGTCTACTCTCGTCGCCCATCCAAGGATGCTCACGTGACCCAGCTCCCCGCCACCAGCGATACCTCGGCTACGACAGATCACGCTCCCGTCTCTACAGCTCATCCCTTGGCCAACTACGTCTCTTTACATCGGCTCACGCCGCCTCTCTACGCGTTTGTCACCTCTCTCTCCTCTATTTTTATATCTAACAATGTGCAGGAGATGCTTCAACACCCAGGGTGGAGGGCCGCTATGAACGATGAAATGCGGGCTCTCTGGGCTAACCAGACCTGGGATCTGGTTCCTCTTCCTGCTGGCCACACCTCTGTTAGCTGCAAATGTGTCTACGTCATTAAACATGCGGCGGATGACACTATCGATCGTCTAAAGGCTCGCCTCGTGGCACAGGGTTTTACTCAGCAACCTGGCCTTGATTACGAGGAAACCTTCTCTCCCGTGGCCAAATTGAACACGGTCCGCGTTCTCCTCTCTTTGGCTGTTCATCGTCACTGGCTACTTTATCAGCTGGACATTAAGAATGCCTTCCTCAAATGCGATCTACAGGAGACAGTTTATATGCAACAGCCTCTCGGGTTTGAGACCACGGAGGAGACTTTGGTATGTCACCTTCGGAAATCCATTTATGGTCTCAAACAGTCCCCGCGTGCGTGGTTTGAAAAGTTCAGTAAGGTGGTCTGTGCTAGTGGCTTCACTCGGAGATCGGCTGATTTTTCTCTCTTCACCCGACACCGGTCAATCGGGACTGTGATTCTTCTGGTCTACGTTGACGATATCCTGATTACTGGCGACGACAAGGCAGGAATACAACAGATCAAAGAACAGTTGAATTCCGCCTTTCAGACCAAAGATCCGGGCAACCTTCGGTACTTTCTTGGGCTCGAGGTCGCACGACACCCTGATGGTCTTGTATTATCTCAAAGGAAGTACTGTATGGACCTCCTTCATGATGCAAGTTATTCTGGGTGCAAACCTGCAGAGAATTCTATGGACACAAATCACAAGCTCTCGGCCCATAGCTCTGACTCTGACAAGCTGCTTACAAATCCGGAATATTACAGACGCTTGGTCGGGAAGCTGATCTACCTTACGGTGACTCGACCAGACATCTCATTTGCTGTGGGAGTTGAGCCGTTTCATGCACGCTCCTCGGACATCTCATCTTCAAGCTGTCAAGCGCATCCTTCGATATCTCAAGATCGCCCCCGGACAAGGACTCGTGTACAAGCCATCCACATCTCTATCTCTTGTCGCGTATTCTGACGCTGACTATGCAGGATCTATTGATGATAAGCGCTCCACAACTGAGTTCTGTACTTACTTTGGTGGACACCTCATAACTTGGCGTAGCAAGAAACAGACTGTGGTTGCGCGTTCCTCTGCTGAAGCCGAGTACCGGGCTATGACTGCTGTTGTTTCTGAGCTAACCTGGCTTGAAGGCCTTCTGGGAAACTTAGGTGTTCGTCTCTCATCTCCGACAACCTTATTTTGCGACAGTCAAGTAGCAATTCATATTGCCAAGAATCCGGTTTTTCACGAACGAACAAAGCATATCGAAGTTGACTGTCACTTTATCCGGGAAAAGGTACAGTCAAAGAAGATAGATTTGGAGCATGTTCCTGCTACCGACCAAGTTGCGGACATCCTGACGAAAGCTCTCTCCAGGCCGCTATACTATCAGTTCTTATCCAAGCTTGGTGCCTACGACTTGTACGCTCAAGCTTGCGGGGGAGTGTTAGAAAAGCCCAATTAAGGGCCCAATTAAGGGCCCATGTTTTCTTCTTTCTCTCTCCTTGTATTAGTCCAACATCATGTATTAGGATTTCTCTCTTCTTTCTTCTCCTATATAAGTGTGTGTATACTTGTAACTATTTATTCAAGAGATATATACAAGGTTTTGGTCCTCTCTTATTACGATTTAGTTTTCACTATATTTCAACCTACAATAACACTATAATAAATTCAATAATTTATACATGTAAATTTGCATATTAAATAACGTGTTTTAAATTTTCTTGACAGCAACAACACTCAACTCTTTATCTCATTAGTTGTGGATCCTTTGTCGCCACTGTGCCCTATCTTGTGTCATAATCTCACTGATGCCTAAGTACATCATGTCTTTCCTTATAGTTTCATTTCAAGTATTTATTGGTCTACCCCTCCCTAGTTTAGCATGCCTAGTGACTAGACTATCACAATGCCTAACAGGTGCCTCTAATGGTCTCCTTTGTAAGTGTCCAAACCATCATAGTCGAACTTATCGCATCTTCTTTGCAATTGGTGTCACTCCTGTCTTATCCCTGATACATTCATTCATAATTCTATCCAATCTCGTGTGTCCACAAATCCACCTAAGCATTCTAATCTCCGCAACTCCCATTTTTTGCTCATGTACACAATTCACTGTCCAATACTCAAAACCATAGAGCTTCGCTCGTCTAATCGCGGTACGATAAAATTTGCCCTTAAGTTTTAATGGTACTTTATGATCACACAAGATCCCTGACGCGCCTCTCCACTTCAGCGAACCCGCTTGGATTCTATATCACATCTTTAAATTTTCTTAACATAGTAATTAATTTGGAAATGCAGGTTGTTTTTAAGAAGACAATTATGAAACGACTAGTTGATAACTCTTATGTTGATCTTAATGTTTTATGAGAAGTTATGTCTTCACATTTAAGGATAAGTGAAAAGAACGTACTTGGAGTATCAAAAAGTCTTGCGCCCCCAAATAAAAAATCTTGGTAGTGGAAAGAAAAAGTGCAAGACAAAGTGAGGGTAAAGAGGGTCAGCTATAAATCACTCTACCCTTAACTTAGATGAGCTCACCAGACATATCCAACAAACAATACCTTGGTGTTGATTGTTTGTGGATGATATCGTTTTGGTTGATGAGACGCGTGAGGGTGTAAACGCAAAACTTGAATCTTGACGAGATACTTTAGAAAAGAAGGACTTTAGGTTGAGCAGGGCAAAGACGGAGTATATTGAGCTTAATTTAGCAGTACAAGAAGGACAGATGACTTTGTTATTAAGTTGGGTGATCAAGATATTTCTCGTATTGAGTGTTTTAAATATCTTGGATCGATAGTTCAAAAAGACGGAGGTATTGATAAAGATGTGACACAGAATCCAAGTGAGTTGGTTGAAGTGGAGAGGCGCGCCAGGGATCTTATGTGATCGTAAAGTACCACTAAAACTTAAGGGCAAGTTTTACCGTACTGCAATTAGACCCGCGATGCTCTATGGTTCTGAGTGTTGGGCAGTGAATTGTGTACATAAACAAAAAATGGGAGTTGCGGAGATGAGAATGCTTACGTGGATGTGTGGACACACGAGATTGGATAAAATTAGGAATGAAAGTATTAGAGATAAGACAAGAGTAGCACCAATTGCAGAGAAGATGCGAGAAGCTCGTCTAAGATGATTTGGACACGTACAAAGGAGACCATTAGAGGCAATTGTTGGGTGTTGTGAGAGTCTAGTCACTAGCCATGTTAAACAAGAGAGGGGTAGACCAATAAAGACTTGGAATAAAACTGTAAGGAAAGACATGATGTACTTAGGCATTAGTGAGATTATGACAAAAGATAGGGTACAATGGCGACAAAGGATCAATATAGCCGACCCCACTATAGTGAGATAATGGCTTGGATGTTGTTGTAATTAATTTGTAGCTTAAAAAGGAATAAATTATCAGATTTTTTACGAATGTTATCCTTATAAAAAGTAATAAATTAATATATTTATGTATATATATATTATAAATATATATTTGTCCGATGATCGGTACAGGAATATTATAAATAAATTGCAATGCATATCTTCCCAATGTAGCATCAGTGGCACAATGGTTGTGCCGCGGAAGGTGATAGGTTTAATCTGGATTGGATCCCCTCCTCCACGCCTTTCCTGCTAACTAGTTTTTATTTCAAAAAATTATCTAAAATGATGATCGGGCTGTTTTATAAAACTGGGAAAAGTTTCCTGTTTGATGGTTTGACCGGCCAGTTCACCAATTAATAAACGGTTTGATGTGGAGGCAATTTTAAATGCCAACCGAACCGTTTAGTTGACCGGTTCACAGCCCGATTGGTTCAAACGGCGGTGCAGTATGGTTTTCAAAACCATTTGTATGTATAACTATCTAAATAACCTTTCATATGTGTAGAAAAAGCACAACAAATTGAGAAATAAAAAATTCATTAATTTCTCAAATAAAAACTTACATCCTCACTATTTGAATTTGTACTCTTATATAGGAGAGAGAGGGGAGAAGAAGTTTCAATTTAAGATATGAGACTAAATCCTAAAGATGAAGTAGACTCCAAATGAGTATTATATTGGAATTTTACACATCTTTCCTTCAACACTCCCCCGCAAACTGGAGCACACAAATTGTAAGCACCCTGCTTGGTCAAAAACTGGTAGTATAGTTGGCGAGATAAGACCTTTGTGAGAATATCAACAACTTGCTCAGCAGCAGGAACATGTTATAACTCTAAGTTCTTCAATTGAACACTCTCCCGAATGAACTGACAATCAACTTTAATGTGTTTAGTACATTCATGGAAAACGAGATTCTTGGCAATATGTGTGGCAGCTTGACTGTCGCAGAATAGAGTGGCCGGTGAGAAAAACTTAGCTCCTAAATCACTCAGGAGACCTTCAATCCATGTAAGCTCAGACACAACAGCTGACATTGAACGATACTCGACTTCTGCAGATGAGTGAGCAGCTACAGATTATTTCTTGCCACACCGGGTAATGAGATGTCCTACAAAATTAGTGCAATATCCACTTATGGAAAGACGATCATCCAATGGACCAACGTAATCAACGTCAGAATATGCAACCAGAGATAAGGGGGATGAAAAGGGCTTGTATACAAGTCCTTGTCAAGGAGCAGTCTTCAAGAATCGAATAATACGCTCAACTGCCTAGAAATGAGGGATACATGAGGCATAAGTGCAGAGCTTGTGATTGATATCCATGAGAGTGTTGACAGACTTGCATCCAAAGTAGCCCACATCATGAAGCAAGTCAAGACAGTATTTTCTTTGAGATACCACAAGTCCATCAGGTCGCCGAGCCACCTCGAGATCAAGAAAAAAACGAAGATTTCTCAGGTCCTTTGTTTGAAGCAGTATGAAGATGTTGTTTGATCATATATATTCTTGTGAGATCTTCTCCCATAATCAAAATATCATTAATATACACCAAGAGAATCATTGTTCTCGTTAGACCATGACGAGTGAATAAAAAGAAGTCGGTTGAACTCCGAGTGAACCCAACAACACTAACAGTCTGACTGAATTTGTCAAACCATGCCCGAGGAGACTGTTTGAGATCATAAAGTGATTTCTTCAGACAACATACAAAAGATTTCTCCATGGTCTCAAACTCAAGAGTTTGTTGCATATAGGCGATCTCCTGCAAATTGTCATTAAGAAAAATATTTTTGACATCCAATTGGTGCAACCAGTGTCGATGAACAACGAGGGAGATCAAAACACGAACAATATTGAGTTTGACGGCTGAAGAAAATGTCTCATCATAATCTATACCTTGTTGTTGAGTAAAACCACGAGACACAAGGCGAGCCTTCAGACGTTTAACTGTATCATCCGGACCATGTTTGATGACAAACACCCACTTACAGCCCACACAATTCTGCCCAGGAGGAAGAGAGACAAGATCCCAAGTGTGGCTTGCCCAAAGAGCAGACATTTCCTCGTCTATGACAGCCCGCCACCCCGGTGGTGGAGAGCCTCTTGCACAAAGGTAAATGTGGTAATAGAGGATAAAAATGGCAGTTTTTCGGATTTCCGGAGAGATGCGGTGTAAGGAGACATAATTCGTCATCGGGTGAGCGGTAAAGACGGTTATCAGATCTGTAGGTTGCAAAATATCATCAGTGCAGGGCATCTCCCGTAGAGTAGTAGAAGGAGGATGACGAGTATACACACAAATCAAAGGTGTTTGTGGTGGGATCGGCGGGGGAAGGAGAGGTGGGGTTGGTGGAATTGGCGTTGGAAGGAGAGATGAAATATTAGAAGTAACCGGGACGACACGCCGCAGAAGTAGAGACGGAGTTGGAGAATCAGTTGGTCGAGAATGATAGGGTTGATCTTCGAGAAATGTGACATCAGCAGAAGTAATAACCTTGCGATCCTTGGGAGAGAAGCGAACATAGCTCTTCTGAGTACGTGAGTAACCAACAAACATATATTTCGTGGCATGTGGAGCAAGCTTATCAGTGGACAACCCAAGATTATGAACATAGCACACGCAACCAAAGACACGAGGGGTGACTGAAAAGGGGGATATGGAGGGGAAAAGAAGGTTGAAGTGAACCGCAAAGTTGAGAATGAAGGAAGACATGCGGTTAATAAGATAACATGTCGTAGAAACCGCGAAATTCTAATAAAATTTGGGAACATTCATTTGAAACATAAGGAAACGGGTGGCCTCAAAGAGGTGACGATTTTTGCGTTTGGCAACACCACTTTGTTGCGGGGTATAAGCACACGAGATTTGATGGATAATCTGAAACTCAGTACATAGGTTTGTAAATGTGACTTGTGTATTCACGGGTATTGTCGGTTCAGAGTTTTAATTGTAATAGATAACTGGTTGCGAGTTTCAATAATAAAAGCACGAAGAACACAAGTCAGCTCAAAGCGATCATGAAGTAAATACAACCATATCATTTGAGAGTAATCATTAATAAAGATTACAAAGTAACAATAGCTGGAAACACTTGCGGTTTTGTAGGGTCCCCAAATATCAGAATGGAGAAGAACAAAGGGAGCATCGCTCCGAGTATGATGGGTTGAAAACGTACACTGATGTTGTTTTTCATAAATACAAGACTCACAAGTGAAATCATGGAGGGATACATCCGGAAGAGCTTTCCGAAGGATGTGCAGAGAAACAAGCCTGAGACGCCGATGCCACTCGACAGAGCTAATAGATGAGAGAATCATGGGGTGAAAGGGGTCCAGGATGTAGAGCTCATTCGACAACTGTCCTTTGCCAATGATATTTTGCGTCTTGCGGTCATGCATAACACAAGAAATGAAAGAGAATGTTACAAACAAATCAAAGTCTTGAGTGAGACGGCTTATAGAGAGGAGGTTGAAAGGAGAGTCCGAAACATGAATAACAGAGCGAAGAGTGATGGAGGGAGTAAGGGTGACGTCTGGTGATCTAAAGACTGGAGTGGTGTCCCCATTAGAAACAATAATAAATTTGAGATGCACATAGGTCACGTATTTGGAAGGTTTCTGTAGGGTAATGTGGTGGGAGCCCCCAGAATCCATAACCCAGGATGAAGTATGGGTAAAACAGGAGACGTCGTCGTCAGAAATAGACACAACAGAGCTAGGAGAATAACTGAGCATTCCTTGAAGTTGCTGGATTTGGGTGCGCAAGACATCAACGTCAGCTTGAATGTTGTTTGGACGTGATTGTTGAGACAAAGGAGATGGGGAAGCATGACCGGCCATTGGAGGCGACCTGGCGATCAGAAAACTCGACCTACAGGTAAGCCGCAAGCAATGAAGGGACCTGCAACAACAAAAAGTAGAAGACCTTGCGGTAGAAGCCGCAAACAAGAGCAGAAGGCTCATGCAGCAAGCAGGCCACCGACAAGCAGCGGTTAGGCACACAACAAAGAACAGGGCAAGCAGAGCAGGCATGCGTCAAGCAACGACAAGAAGATAACAGTGGCAAGGTGGCAGCGGCGGCGGCAAGAGATAAGTAGAACCGCACTGGTAAGAGTCAATCAGCGTGGCAAGCATCACGCAGTGGAGCGAACAGGCGGGAAGACGACAAACACCGGGGGAAAGAAGCTGCTACAACAATGTGGCGGCTAGGAGACGTGGCCACTTAGTGAACTGACGACTTGTTGCGGCGAGGAGAACGGGCAGAAGACTCGAGGCCAAGGGCAGTAGAGCAGCAAGCGGGCCGAGGCGGCGGCCAGGGAGAAAAGAAACGACGGCTGGAGAAGAGAACCAGCGGCATGGGATGAAAGCTTGCTGAGTAACTGCGTCTTGGAGAGGAGAAATGGTGTCCTGGAGAAGCTGTGGAAAAAAGCTATATCTTGGAGAACTGCGGACTGGAGAAGCTGCTGCGACGGCCTGGTGAGCTGCGGCTGCAGCAAGGTGAACAATCAGCAACCTGGAGAGCTGCGGCCTGGAGACGAGCAAGACGACAGAGAGCCGTGGCGGCCAGGAGAAGAGTTGTGGCGGACTGGAGACCTGCGGCAAGGAGAAGAGATCGCAGAGCACAGACAGAGGCGGGGCCAACAGTTATAGGGGATAAGCTATAAAAGAGGGAAGAAGAAGCAAGGGGGCAGAGGGTGGAAGCAAGACGGAGGGCAGCATAGATCTGCGATTTTTAAAAAAACACAGACTGCAAAATAAGTGGGGTTGGAAAAATCTAACTGCCCGGGAAGAGCGGGACTTGGAGATTGCGGATCGTTGGCTCTGATACCAAGTAGAAAAAACACAAGACATTGAGAAATAAAATAATTTCATTAATTTCTCAAATAAATGCTTATACCCTCCCAATCTGAATTTGTACACTTCAGGTAATTAAAGTATTATGCTTTTTAAATCAATGAAGAAAACAAAAGAAATTAGAACCAATTAGACAATTTTTTAAGGGTGGTGTTATTAGCAAACTCAATTTCGTTACTAGCAAAAAAAAAAAAAAAACAGATTCAATCATTTTTTTGCATTTTTTCTCTTCCCAAGAATTACTACTAGCAAACCAATATTATTTTTTTTGCAATTTTTGCATTTTAAAATTTTGAGCCCCAAATATTTCTCATTTGAAAAAGTGATCAACATAAAAGTTGTAGATCTCGAACTTTCATGTTGATCATTTTTTGATTTGAAGACGTTTACGCCTCCAATTTGGGCCCGAAAAAAACACGCACGGAACGAGTCGTCCGTACAGATTTTCGGCATGACTTTTATTGGGGCCCAAATCGGGGGTCTAAACAGCTTCAAATCAAAAAGTGTTCAACATGAAAGTTGTAGATCTACAACTTTCATGTTGAACACTATTTAATTTGAAGCCGTTTAAGCCCCCGATTTGGCCCCCGAAAAAAGTCACGCCGATCCAGGGCGTCCGTACATATGTTCGGCGTGACTTTTTCAGGGACCAAATCGGGGGTCTAAATTACTTCAAATCAAAAAGTGTTCAACATGAAAGTTGTAGATCGCGTCGAGATCTACAACTTTTATGTTGAACACTTCTCATGAAAATATACGTATAAGACGCAGTTCAAAAAGACGCGTATATTCATATATACACTTAACTCCTATATACAACACAACTTTATATGAATTAAAAAACAAATATATTTCTAAATCTGGCGATATTTTGTTTAAAGATTTTGGTGCAGATGATAATATTTTGTTGAAAAATAAGTTTTGGACATACTAAACAAAATTTTACGGCATTTTGACTCATTTCTAATGCTAACATAAGTGGTTGGATGAATATATTTAAAATCATTTGTAATGTCATTATATGTAATGAGTTATTTTAAAAGAATGAATGTTTTAAACAAAATTTAAATTTTTTTTTTAAAAATTATGTTTGTTTGCTAGTAGCAAAATGATTTTCAAATAGTCATTTTGAAAAATGAGGATTTGCTAATAGTAATGGTTTGCTAGAAACCAAATTGAGTTTGCTAGTAACAACATCTTTTTTTAATTGTGTTCTTAATTGTGACCTCAAAAAAGAACCATTTGGTTCATAACAAGTGTGAACAGTTTACCCACAGTTTCAGGCAGTTTTTCCTTGATTTACCATTCAACCAATTGAATCGGTCTGTCCATAAGACTCGGTTCTAATATTTGCATATAGTCAGTAATTGCCCCCACACTATCTTAGAGATGGAAATCTCACATGCCATTATTTCAACGTTCCCCTACATACCTTAACGAAAGGGTATTGGGAGAAAAAGATAACAAGCTGATAACTATACTCAATCTTTATGCAAAAAGCTGCAGAAATGTACATTTTAAAGGGGGAGGAGATATATTCCATTTTTGTACTACGAACATAGAGCATCCAGTTTGTTAAACACATTAATTGATTTTTCATATAAGAACAAAAGTTAAGTACCTGGTGCTGTATTTCTTGCTGAGAAGTGTACTCATTGACCTACATTAGAGGAATATTATGTCAAACCTACTGAAAAAGATTATGATACAGTTTAGTCATAATAGTTGTGATTCGTCCGAAGGATATTTCACCAAAATGGTTGCACTTCCTGATTCATAATCAAACTCAAGTTTTTCATCATCATTCTGTGCATAAATTGATTGCAAAGTAAACCGCGTCACAGGAATCCCATTAGGACGTTGTCGATCATCCATTACTATCTACAAAGCCAAAAAAAGACATATTAATCAAAATGCTTGCAGAACATCATGCGATCAGGAAAGAAAAATAAGTTTAAATTGCACTGTTGGAAATACAATTTTGTTTTAAGAATCTAGTGAAGGGGTATAGAATTAGGGTTATCAAAAAAGGTCAGGCTAACTATGTCAGAAAAAGATAACGCTGCCGTTTTTTATTGCAACTAGCCTACAGGAAAATCCACAAAATGCAAAATTTCAATCCCTGAAGCCCAATCAGCACTGGATCTCATCTAATTTGTTGTTCAACCATCTGAATCGGCCCCTTACAACTCTCGTGCAATACAATTACTTCGGTTAGTTCTAAGTTGAAGTTAATATTACTATTTGATGTCTATTCCAAGAACAAACATATTGTTTGGGATCTAAATTCGTAAAAGCATGTTCAATTTTTCATTTTACATGAAAGGTTTAATTGAAACACTCTTTAATTTTAATTGGATATTGCTTGTGTTTCAAAAGTCTAATTATTAGTGTAAATCTTTGTGGACTGCCAATAAATTCAAAATTTAGTATAATTATTCGATGGATGATTGTATGAACATTGCATCATTTAAATCAATCTGGGTCACTACGCTGACATCAAATCATTAGAGTTCATGTTATAGATATTCGCGGCGGACGTGGCGCGGACCGAGAAAGATGAACCGGGCGCATCGAGAGCGGCTTGGACCGACGAGGACGACCTAGGCGGGATCGGCGTAGAGGATAATTAACATTCAGTTTATGTTTTGCTTTAGGTTATGTTATTTATAATTTTTGTTATTGGCATCCCTCCTCTATAAGAGGGGCTGGTTTGGATTTGTGAGATTATCTTGAATGAATGTTGGAATTTTCTGTTTCCCTCTAACTCTAACTCCCTCTTTCCCTCTTCTTGTTCTCTTCCGCTCTCCCTCTCACCTCCGGCCCATCCCTTGCCGGATTCCTCCAGGAACATAACAAATTGGTCTGACCTGCCTCACCGCCCGCCAACTCGCCTTTGGTGCTCAAGTTCATCTGTGGGATCTTGGCTACAGGGGGATTTTTGCGCTCCCGCGCATTTCCGCTCCGAAACTGTGCGGAATCACCAATCTCGCGCACCCCCTCTTCCGCATCACGCATCGCACATTTCCGCAATCCGGCGCGCAGTTATGCTCCGCACCCGTGCGGAATCGCCGATCCCACGTTGCGCCTTCTTCCGCATCGCGCACATCACACATTTTCGCATGTTCCGCATCATCTCCTGATCCTCTACCGCCAGCGTCCGCTTCTCTGCTTCAGCCTCTGCTCGGCTCCAAGCATCGGTTGTCCATCGCCGTGTCGTAGAGGCTTCTGTCTGCAGATCTTCTTTGCCTTTCCGCTTCAGCTGCAGGAAGGCCGCCTCCCCCTTGCTTCCGCTGTCTCCAGTCTGATCCTCCTATTCCCTGACATAATACGACGTTTCCAGCCACCTACATGGCTTCTACGACCCGGTCCACTGCGGAACTGCCGTCAGAGGACTCCACCGAGGCCCTCCTTCGCCGCGTCGACGCACGGGAATCCCTCATGGCCTCCATGCATGCCTCCATTCTCGCCCTTCACGCCAAGTTTGATGCCCTACAAACCTCTGCCGCCTCTTTCTCCAACGGATCTGCGTGCCCGGCCGTCGGTGCGTCCCTCCTCGGAGTGGCACCTCTCCCGTACATCGGGGACTCTGTGGTCCAGCTTCTTCCAGCCTGTCCCGCCCTCTCTTTGGACCTCCCCCCTTTTGCCGGTGTGGACCCGATTGGGTGGATTGCCAAGGCGGAGCAGTACTTCGACCTACACCATACTCCCGAGCAGGATAAGGTCTTTATTGCCGTCGTGGGACTCGATGACACCGCCCTTCATTGGGCCCAGTGGCTTCGACAGTACAACCCAACGATCTCTTGGTCGGAGATCAAACAGGAAATGATCTGCTACTATGACAACCGCTATTTTGGATCCGCCATCGAACTGTTGTGTGCGGTCCGCCAAACTGGTGCATTGGATGATTACATCGATGAATTTGTGGCCCTCGTCATCCATGTTCCGGGCTTACCGCCGGATTATTATCTCGGCTTCTTCATGCAGGGCCTCTTACCCCCACATCAACTCCCGGCACCGCACTCACCACCCCCGGACGGTTTCCAACGCCCTCGACATGGCCCGCCTCATGGAAGAGGATTTGTCTCCTTGGCCACTGCCGTCGTCGGGCTGACCTACACCGAGGGGCCGACCGTGGTGGATCGTTACTCCAGAGACATTAGATCCTCGACCTCCTCCAGCCGCTCCGCCAGGCCGACCAGCCCCTCCTCAGTGATTCTCCACCCGCGAGTTGGACGACCTCCGTTGAAAGGGGTTGTGTTTCTGCTATCGTCAGCCCTATTCTCCTACCCATGTCTGCGCGGTCAAGAAGTTCTGTGCCATCATCGACGACGTCGACCCTGAGATTACCTTGGTTGACTTTGAGGCCCTAGAGCTCTCACCTGAGGATACCCCTCTCAACCCCACCGCTGCTACATTCCATCGGTTGTAGCTATTTGGTGCCTTGACGGGCGGGATATCCGACAGTAGACCATATAGCTTTTGGGCACACTGTGGGATCGCCCGATCATCATCATGGTGGACAACGGCGCAATCCACAACCTCATCTCTGAGCACCTGGTGCAACAACTTCGTCTTCCCTTGGTTCCCTCTCCAGATGTTGTGGTCCGCATAGGCGATAGGCGCCACCGCTTGACTCAGGGTTGTTGCACTACCGTCTCTCTCTCTCTATGGGGCCCTATTCCCTGACCGCAGACTTCGACACATTTGGCCTAGGCGGCCTCGACGTCGTGCTGGGAGTGAATTGGCTCCGCACGCTTGGCGAGGTATGCATCAACTGCAAGACTATGTCCATGCAATTCCTACATGAGGGGCAACCATGTTGCCTCGATCGTGACTCCTCCCTCCTACACAAGGAACCGAATTCCTCTCCGGGATTGCCACCAGCCCAGCTTTCTCTGGTCCGGAAGAAAGCTGGCAGCTGGCGTCGAACTACCCACCCAAGCTACTTGGTTGTTGCTACCACCTTCAAGGGGGCTTTGGCCCGTAGGAGGTCCCGGTTGCTGGGTCTTACCGTCTGGAGACTGAAGCCACGAGGTTGTTCCAGGATCACTGTTGTCGCCACCACTCAGACTACTGTCTTGGGGACAAGACATATTTCCCAGACGACGACATTGTTACGGATATTCACGACGGACGTGACGCAGACTGAGAAAGATGAACCGGACACATCAGGAGCGGCTTGGACCGACAAGGACGACCTAGGCGGGGTCAGCACAGAGAATAATTAATACTCAGTTTATGTTTTGCTTTAACTTATGTTATTTTATAATTTTTGTTATTGACACCCCTCCTCTATAAGAGGGGTTGATTTGGACTTGTGAGATTATCTTCGATGAATGCTGGAATTTTTTGATTCCCTCTAACCCTAACTCCCTCTTCCCCTCTTCTTGTTTTCTTCCTCTCTCCCTCTCACCGCCGGCCCTTCCCTTGCCGAATTCCTCTTCGGGAACATAACAGTTCCCATAGGATACAATTGCACATTCACTCTCAACATTCATCCAGCGTCATCTTAGTATCAAATCCTCGGGTTCATCATAGTCGAGGACACCCGGGACTAGTCAATAGGTCATTCATGTCATATCTAGTAGTCGTCAAACACAAGTTGATTATAGTCAGAAAACACATCATTTAGGGTATGGCACTCCTCTCCTCAATTCAAGGATTCTGAGCTTATTCATACTTGACCACAACGAACTCATCAAGAGACTTGTTCATACCATTATAAGGGATATCACGGTTATTCATCTCCTCTATTTGAGGATCCAGAGCTTCGTTATTTTCAACCTCAAGGAGTTTCTCCTAAGAGTTCTTCATAGTATTCCCAACCGTTGATAAGTACGGATCCAGTTAATTTTCCAACACGACCCGATGTTTATCAGGGCCCACAGAGATCACCGCCTTGAGACCTTAGAAGGTCTAACACAAAGATGCTGGTTGTTAACCTCTAGAAAAGTATATTAGATCGATTTGACAGCATAGACATTCATTTTTGATCACATCAAAAATGATTTGAAAAAGTATAAACACAGGGTTCAATATTATATGACTTAAGAGGTTGAGTCAAGCCTCTCTTCCCATAGCCTAGTTCCTTGCAAGGGTCCGCCCTTGCAGAGTGAGCACGAGAGTGACCATGTAATGGTATGCTCTCTCCTACACCCTCCATAAACCTAGTAGAGGTTGCACCACTTACCTCCAAGGACACTACTGTTATTGATGATACTCATTTTGTGGATCATTCCACATTTGATATATTCATGGATGACCCGCCCAATGAGCCTTCACCTCTTGATGTGAACGAGATTCCAGTGAGCAATTCATCTACGAGTACAATATCAAAGAGACTTCAAATCATATCCCTGGTGTAACCCAACTTGGGCATCTTTAGACTAGTTCTAAGTACGAAATGACTTCCCCTCTTATGCTTAAGGATATTCATGATATTTTGGGAATCTATTCTGGTACTTCTCGCATTTGCAAAAAAAAATATTGTACACCTTCTGGTGAGCCACACGATGAATATTTTTTGCATAGGGTGTTCAATACATCATAGAGTGGTATTGTAGTGTCGGTGTGACGGTGTCGCAATATTCTCGTGGGTGTTCATCGTCTTTGCGACAAATTTTCCTATAGACCACATGACAAGCAACCTAATGAGTCACATCACTTGAGAGACATTTGGCACGTCCCGTGCTCATACTTTAGAGTCGATATCTCATGTAAGTATATGGGGGTTCGCCGCACAGTAGACAAACATTTTGACATTCCACCTAGAGAGTTTCCTGCTAAATCACCACTCATTATGAACTTAGCCATCATTAGTGAGTCAATTAAGGTTGAGAGTTTCTATGGCTCAAGGACCCATTTTATCATTACCAACACTCTATAATATATTTGGCGTGCTATATTATCATATCTAACTGTATATGTCACGAGTGATTATTTGAGTGATCCTTGAACTCGAGATGAAATTTTAGATACTCCACCACCTAAGTCTTCTGACCATGTACCCATCTTCGGAGACTCATATCGCACAGTAGATTCTCAAAGTAAGGAGTCGATCGTGTCTATTACTCATCATTCACATTTGTTTTATAGTATGTTTTGTACCATTTGCACGAACTGCATAATTTATTTGACGTAAAATTGTAATAAGTAATGAAAATTATAAAGTTTATGTTGGCGTTCATATGAGAGAGCATAGAACTAGAAAAAAAGAGTAACGGTTAGAGATAAGTCTGGGAGGTTCCCACGGGGAGTAACAACAAAAATAAATGTTAGGTGAATGATACACATACAGTAATACGAAGAATTATGTCGAATACCTACAAATTAAATATCTCTAAGTTTATGAGAACTCATCATGTATTCAACATTGAGTATTTGACTCCATATTATGAGCGTCGTGAGTATACAAGTTCATTCTCTGACACCAACAAACTCACTAATTGCTACTTTGACAACAACTCCTCCTTTGGCACCCAAGGGCCTACACCTTTCGAGAGCATAGCAAATATTGTGAGTCATGAAATTTCAGTAACATCTTACGAAAGTATATTAAGATATTTGGACCATTGGAGTGAGCGGTCTGCTATTAATAATACATGGATGGCGACATATGAGCTCAATTTAAGTACACCTGGGTTTGATAGAGAGCATGATCATCTTCATTCAGCAGAAATGAATGCTCCCAAGCTAGGAGGAATTGATAGGAATCACAGACCAAGGGAGGCCAACACCTATTGGGGCCGACAGGACTATGCATACACAAGAGGCCAAGATAGAATCATCTGATAGACGATCCGAGAACGACAACTTACATGCTTTTTTAAATTTTATGTACTTTTATTTCATGTAAAATTAGTAGCTTTATGTTTTGGGCGATCATGGTTGTCTGTAATTGGCCATAAGTCTATAAATAAAGGTTTAGGGGATGATTTTTAGACATTGCAGAATTTGAACGACATTTTCAGGTTTTCGTGATCTCTCCACAGTAATCTATGGATCATAGGTATTGAAACCAAGATCCCCATACGTCCCTCATTGGGTTGGCAATTCCCCATCATCCCCTCGAGTCAATACCAACGAATCCACTCTGAAAAGTGCTAGCCAGGATACCCACAACTTCCCACTCACCAATCAACCAATTAACCACCCAAACTGAAAATAACCAGCATTTAATTCCACAAAATTACCCACAACGTCCATAACTTTCCACTCCAATAGCAGTTTGGCGGGTTCACTTCCCCCAATCCAACCCCACGAGAATCCCCTACCTCCTATGTCTTAAATGTCAACTCAACCCTAAATTCCCTCCCTCCTAGCAGCCATTCAGCCTACACCTCCCAGCCAAACTGTTGGCAGCTATCCCACACACTATTTTCTACACCGGCTTACCATCCCTTACACCTGACTCTATCCATGTTGATGCGGAGCAGAGACAAGGACGCGTTTTGGGCCCGTTCGGGGCTGATTTGACAACTTTCCATATATGGCGTGCCCGAATCGACGACCGGACTCCGCGATTGCGACCGGAGCGTCACCGCGAATCAAAATCTTATATTACTTTATATTTTTTGGACTTTTATTTCATGTATTTTGAAGCATCTCCCGCCAGCCAATCATAGTCGTCGAATGGGATGTCCTAATGCTTCTTTTATTATAAATAAGAGTGGTAGGAGGCTGAATTAAACATTGTTGGATTTGGAGAAGAAGCATTCCCGGATTCCAGCGATCCCTCCCCAGTGCCGACGCCCTAGGTGACGACTCCTAGGACGCCAAACTCTTCCCCAAGGTACACCCTACCCCCACCATCGTTTTCCACCTCTCCTCCATATCCAGCCACCGGATTCCCCAAAATCCCCCGCCCAACAGCCGCCGGCCTGCAGTCCAGCAAGACGGCCGATTCCCCTGTTTCCGCCTTGTACGTCGCCGCCCGCTTGCCCAGAACAGACCGTCGGCCTTGCTGCCAGCCACCCAGCACCCCACCGCCCAACTCCACCTCAAAACCGACCACTTCCAAGGCCCTATTTTCCCTAGCCGACCACTTCCAAGGCTCCAAAAACCCTAGATCTATCTTGATCTAGTGCTACCACCCTCTGATCCATCATTTTCCCCAATATTCATCATCCCGTAGCCCAGATCCGTCGTCAAAACATCAGATCTACCCACCTACACCTGGATCTAATCCCTAGTGGCCGGATCTCTCCGTTCCCGGCCCGTTTTCCTTATTCTCCACCGTGGGCAGCTACCTCACCGTCGCCGCACCACCGGGTTCACCTCCGATCGTCCGTCTACATATTCGGCCCTTCAAATTCTCCAGTGCCTCAGTTCAGCCCTCTACGTTGTGAGCATTTGTGTTATTGTATTCTGTGATTTGACATTTCTCATTTGGTGTTTTATTTTACTGTGCTGAGATTATTGTTGCGTGAAAATTAGTTTTATTATACTAATAATTGTAGGAGTTATTCGCCGCACGTTTGCTTTGGCCCTCCGAGCGGAGGAAGCCGTTGCTTAATTGCTAAAATTAATTGTTTGTCTCCTTTTAATTATCTGCGTGGTGTTAATAATCTCATTGCTTATTTTAATTGGCGTCGTCGACCGACGGTTGCATTGCATTTAGAGTTGCATTAGTGTGTCACCCCTGCACCCGCACCTAGAGTCATAGTTTCCGAGCACCACTAGCCTACCCCCACATCATTTTGGTATCAAAGGTCAAGGTTAAGCCATTTATATATGTAGTGGTAGGTCATATAGAGTCTTTAGGTTCATCCATGACTAATTATCGTCGTCGTTCCTCTCCTCTCTTTGGAGATTCTGAGTCTGCCTATACTCAATCTCATAGAGCGACTTCAGAGAAATCCTCACGTTATCATGATGAATATTATCGTCTGCGGCACACCACTTCCTGAGATCGTGCCGACCCACCGACACAACCTCACTATGCAGGAGGCGATCAACATGATGATTGTTGTTGTTCATATCCTTGCACGCGAGCGGATCATGTTGATCCTTTGACACGACCCGATTACCTTAGGGATGACTATTATGAGGATCATCACTTTGAGAGAGATCTTGAGAGTCAGTTTCGTACAGTTTCCCCTTCCTTTGACGGCTCATCGAGTCTTCAGTCTTTCAGTTATTAGTTCGTGGATATTGAGCATTATCTTGATTAGTTTGAGTTATTCAGTGAGCGTCGCGTTAAGTTTGCGAAACTTAGACTTTTTGATCAGGAGAGGGCTTATTGGACTAGCATTGAGAGGACCCGCGAGCGAGACCGTCTTCGTCGCATCACTAGTTGAGTGGACATGAAGCGTACATTGTGTCAGAAGTACCGGCCTTCATCATATCAGAGTCTCTTACTCGACCAATTATTTTCCCTTCAGCAAGATTCATGTCTGTCGCTGAGTACAGGGATTGCTTTGATGAGTTAGTTGTGAGGAGCGATATCCGAGAGAACTCAGCCATGACCACTTGCAGATTTCGGTCTGGGCTTCGATCTGACATCCGTACTAAGGTGGTTTATCATAGCTCGAAGTCCCTCCAACAGACGTATCATCTTGCCCTTCATTAGCAACAGTCTTTGAGATTCGTCAGAGCTGGTCGGTTGGACCCTCACCTTGACCTCCGCAGTACGAGTCCTCATACTGAGGTCACCACGACGCCTACCATTGTCCCGTCACCCACAACGGAAGTGATAACTGATACAGATTGCTCTCACCCCAGCGAGATGCTTAGCCCCGTGAGTGACCTATCTCTTGTTTCCGACTCATTTCTTGTAACTCCGACGGAGGGTGAGCCTGAGCGACCTATTGAGTGTGTGGGTGTTGTGCCCCTCACCCACACCTCCACTTTTGGCATGTCTAGGGTTGATTGACACTCATACCCTAGACTCATGTCTTAACACCGCACCCGCAGACCCATTCTTGAGCGTAGGTTTATGTCACTTTTCCCTTGACATTACCCTGAGCCACGTTACGACTGAGAGCTCAGAGCTTGATGTTGATCTCGTAGTGGCTATGTCACCCATGCACAGGGACACTACCCCTTTTGATGGTCCTCATCGGGAGGACCTTGACCTTAGTGACGAGCCCCCTGTTGAGCCTCATGATGATCCGCCACATCTTGGTGAGGATGAGACTCGGGTGAGCCACTCAGGTATGACGCCTCTTTCATTATCATCTCTGGTCTTACCCCAGAGAAGGGACCTTGAGTGGAGCATGACATATGTAGGGTCTACCATGAGTCCACTTAAGCATACTCATATTGTGAGGACTTACCTTATGACACCTCTGAAAGAAAGGGGATAGATCTGATTTACTCTAGGGGGGTGAATAGAGTAATTAAAACTTTTAGATGTTTTTAAGTATTATCATAGTAAAGTAGGTGATACTATAGTAGTAACAGAAAATATAAACTAAACTAAACTATCACAGCACATCAATCTATCACAGCAAACTAATCTAACACAGCAAAGCAAGAACAATACAAAAAATGATCAATCAGACGACACAAGAATTTTATAGTGGTTCCCAAAACTGGGTACATCCACTCTTCTACCACCCTGATAGGAATCCACTAGCAGGTTTTTGATCAGGTGACTGCCAGCACAAGATCTATTTTCAGGGAGATCTCACAACCCTTTGAGCTTATGATCAGGTGCTCAAAAACCAAGACTAAACTTTTAAAGTGAGTTAATAAACCCTTTGTACAGGAGGTGAGAGAGGTGATGATGTCTTCTCTTTCTCTAATCAACAAAGAAGACTAGTGGATTGTTGTTGTCAAAAGCTCCTTCTAAAATCACTTGGAGCCTTGCTCAGGGTGTAGGTCTTCATCCTTGTCTTGAAATGATGTTCAGGAACTTTCTGACTGATTGAATGTTGTTGTCGTTGAATGTTCCTGGAGAAGAAGTTGAAGAAGACTCTTGATCTTTGTTTGTTGTTCTTCTTCAGTCTTCAGTAAGCACAAGGAGAAAACTGGTTGTTTTCTGCACAGAGAAGAAGCGGATAATCTTGTGTATGTTTCTGTAATTCTTCTCTGATCTGCTGAAAAAAGAAAAATCTCTTTTTATATTCTCTGTCGAATTCTCCTTTGAAATCTTGAATCTCAAGCATTGATTGTTGATTGCCTGGAGAAAGAAATACAGCTGGAGAATATTGTCTTTAATGAGTTTCCCAACTATCTCAATAAATTAAGCAAGTAATTAACCATGATGAAGACTATAATTAATGATGCCAATAACGGCTATATTCAGGGGAATATATGCATTAATTACTCAGAGAATTACTGTTAAATAATATAGGAAATAAGAACAGAAAATAAGAAAAAACTCTAAGTCTGGCACTGGACAGAAATCGTCGAGCTCTGAACAGATTTCGTCGACCGGAGATCCAAGTTCGTCGAGCTGAGAAATCCTGTTCGTCGACCTGAGCTCAGCGAACTGCGTTCTGTGAATAACTTGCCAATTCTGCGGTCCAAGTTCGTCGAGCAGAGAATCTGTCTTCGTCGAGCTGAGTTCAACGAAAATAACTGGAAAAAATATGTTGAAGCTGAACTCCAGATTTCGTCGTCCTGAGCTTGAATATCGTCGAGCTCAACTCAGAGAATTGATTCTGAGTTCGTCGATCTGCGATCGACGATCGTCGAGTTGAGTTCGAAGAATTTTGAACTGATAATTTTGAACTTGAATTCTTCTAAGTCTTGAGTCTCCTGAAGTCTTCTGCTGGCTGGTCCATGAATGTTGAATCTAATGACTTAGCCTAAACTCTAGGACTCAAAGACTTGACCTTGACTATACAATGTGAATCAAAAACTCATCCTAGTTAGTGAACCTAGCTCAAATCCAAACTAGAGATCCAACAACCTCACACTTTGGATGAGTTTTGGGACACGCCACCCCCTGAATCACCCGATGAGTTCTTTCTTGACTGGGATGCTCCCCATATTCTAGAGTCAGGAATTCTAGTTTGTGTGCACAGTTTTCACCCAGGTGGTCGACTTATCCGCGATGATTTATCGTACACACCTCTTCGTGAGCCCTTGATGTGTTACGTTCCCTGAGAGACATCTGGCTCGTTATGAGCTTGTATTTGAGTATAGTTATCTCTCAAGATCATTTGAGCACTCGTCTCACACTAGATGAATATTTTTATATTTCACCGAAAGCACCTCCTGATAGGCCACCATATTTTCGAAACATCTCAGACATTATTAGATTTTTCCTATAAGGAGTGTATCGTATCTGTCGTGTTGTCTTTGCATCATTTGCATTACCTGCATGAGTCTGCTGAGTCTTTTACACGACATTTGCATGAGTTTCATGAGTCGGTCCGCCGACGAATAATAACAAGCAATGAAAATTATAAAGACCTTACAGATAAGCGAAGAGAAGAACAAATATTTAATGAAGACGAAAGGTTAATGGTACGAATCCGCCCCAAGAGGCTCCCTTTGGGGCCTGCCAAGAAGTTAAGCGCTAGGCGAATGGGTCCTTACTCTGTTATTAGTTGCATTGGGACAAATGCCTACCGGCTCGATATCCCGACTAGTATGGAAATTCACCCGGTGTTTAATGTTGAGAATCTGACTCCATACTACGAACCTCGCGAGTATGTGAACCCGAGCAGTAGAGATAACCAACTACCCCCACCCCCATTGTCGTTACCTTACCACCCTCATATGTCACCACCGTCTGATGGTCACCCCAGTCCACCCACTGTTGACATCCACCCACCTAGGGACTCGTCTTCTCTGGTTTCACCACTGGCACCACCGATCGCACCGGGACCTACCTTTCGAGAGATGAGAGCATCACAGAGATCAGATCCCATCAGTTTGTTCCCACCACGAACGGACCGCGATGCCGCTACTTGGTACACTGGCAGGGTCGCCCCGACGCGGATGACGCTTGAATACTTACAGCAGAGCTTGATCGATTCACCCCTGCACTTTGACATCAGCACGGCCTTCTCCATTCACCGGAGATGACCACTTTTCAGTCGGGGGGAATTGATTGGAGAGGACACCCTTCCGCCGACGACACTTGGACGACTTCCGGTGGAACTCTTCGAGTTGTACTTGGCGATCAGCGAGAGAATTTCGATCCCAATTCATCGGGAGATGAATTCTTTCAAGCCGGGGAGATTGATGCGGAGAAGAGACGAGGACGTGCTTTGGGCCCGTTCAGGGCTGATTTGACAACTTTTCATATATGACGTGCCCGGATCGACGATCGGACTCCGCGATTGCGTCCGGAGCATCGCCGAGAGTCAAAATCTTATATTACTTTATGTTTTCTGGAGTTTTATTTCATGTATTTTGAGATATCTCCCGCCGGCCAATCATAGTCGTCGAATGAGATTTCCTAGTGATTCTTTTACTATAAATAAGAGTGGTAGGAGGCTGAATTGGTTCATTATTGGATTTGGAGAAAAAGCATTCCCGGATTCCAGCGATCCATCCTCGGTGCCAACGTCGTGGAACCCTAGGTGACGACTCCTAGGCCGCCAAACTACTCCCCATCATTTTCCACCTCTCCTCCTCCATATCCAGCCACCGGATTCCCCAAAATCCCCCTCCCAACTGTCGTCGGCCTGCAGTCCAGCAAGCCGGCCGATTCCCTTGTTTCCCCCTTGTCTGTCGCTGCCTGCTTGACCAGAACAGGCCGCCGGCCTTGCTGCCAGCCACCCAGCACCCCACCGCCCAACTCCACCGCAAAACCGACCACTTCCAAGGCCCTATTTACCCTAGCCAACCACTCCTCCGTGGATCCACTTCTCACCGCTCCAAAAACAATAGATCTATCTTGATCTAGTGCTACCACCCTCCGATCCATCATTTTCCCCAATATTCATCATATCGTAGCCCGAATCCGCCGTCAAAACATCAGATCTATCCACCTACAGCCGGATCTAGTCCCTAGTGGCCGGATCTCTCTGTTCCCGGCCCGTTTTCCCTATTTTCCACCGTGGGCAGCCACCTCACTGTCGCCGCACCACAGGGTTCACCTCTGATCGTCCGTCTACATATCCGGCCCTTCAAATTCTCCAGTGCCTCAGTTCAGCCCTCTACGTTGTGAGCATTTGTGGTATTGTATTCTGTGATTTGACATTTCTCATTTGGTGTTTTATTGTACTGTGCTGAGATTATTGTTGCGTGTAAATTGATTTTATTATACTACTAATTGCAGAAGGAGTTATTCGTCGCACGCTTGCTTTGACCCTCTGAGCTTGAAGCCGTTGCTTAATTGCTAAAATTAATTGTTTGTCTCCTTTTAATTATCTGTGTGGTGTTATTAATTTCATTGCTTATTTTAATTGGCATTGTCGACCGACGGTTGCATTGCATTTAGAGTTGCATTAGTGTGTCCCCCTGCACCCGCACCTAGAGTCATAGTTTCCGAGCACCACTAGCCTACCCCTACATCACATGTACTCCATATGCAACCACGACACTACATTTCCTACGACACCATTGCATTTCTGACTGCAACCAGTCCCCGGAAAAATCCTCAAAGTGCAAAATATCAGTACCGGAAGCCCAATCAGCACCGGATTTCATCTAATTTACTGATCAGCCATCCAAATCAGCCCCTTACACCTCCCGTTGACTCCGATTACTTGAGTAAATTCTAAGTTGAAGTTAATATTACATTTTGTTAATTATTCAGTAAATAAACTTCTTGATTCAGATCTAAATTCTTAAAATTTTATTCAATTTTGATTCTGCTTAAAAGGTTTAATCGCCGAACATTTAATCGAAGAACTCTCTCTTTAACTTAAATTAAATCTTGCATGTATTTCTAACATATATCTCTAATGTGAATGTTTATAGATTCCACTAATAAATTCAGAATTTATAATAATTATATGTCGGATAATTGCATGAATATTGCATCATCTAGACATAACCATGACATCACACTAACACCAAATCATTAATGTTTCCACAGGGCACAATTGCATGTTCACTCTCTGTCGTCCTGCATCACTTTTCTATTTCATTATAAAAAAGTTTGTACATTAATTTTAAGGCAATTTACCAAATAATTCAACCAATTTTATGACTGGCATTCTATCTTTATCAGAACTCATTTTAATGTCCAGGGCAAGCACAAGTTTATTTTCAAGCTTTTGACTATGATCTCTTGAGGTTTTGAATGCCGTGAATTATGAAACAATCATTTGAATACTAACAGCATCTCCAATTTCACATTAGTGTTTATAATTTAATGAATGCACACAAGCACATTCATTATATGTCCTATAATATTTTTTAAACAGAGATAGTGACGCAGGACGAATCTATAGGTGACAGATGTAATGTTTTCATAACCCTACATGCAATGCAAAGCCCGACAGTTAATTCAAATTGAGCATTAAATAATTTAATCACACGTGTGTGATTATGACAAAAGCAAAAATAATTTGTTTAAGCAAGCGAGTTAGGCTTTCCCCCGTGTGGAGGGTCAAAACGAGAGCGCACGGCGAATAGACCCTGCAAATCACAATAATAATCTAAAAGCAAACAATTACAATACAAAAGATCCAAACAAGTGTGAGATCCAACTGATAATAATAATGCTGAAAAATAATCGTCCAATTCAACAAAACTCACCAAGTAGTGGACTGTCCGCGGCAATAGAGAGTTCGGAGCCGAAAATGTTTTAACGATGATCCTAGGTGGAACCGGAGGCGGACGGCGAAGGAGGCGGTTGGATCTGGCTGGTTTAGGAGCGTATCCGAGCAATAGTAGGAAGATCGGGGGAAGAGCGGCGATTGGTGGCTCCACGACAAGGGAAAAGGGACTGCGGGTGGATGACGGGGGTGGGATGGTACGAGAGTGACTGGCCACATTAGGGTTGCAAGGGGGGCCTGAGGCGGTGGCAGGAGGACAAGGCGTCGGTTGAATATAGGGCTCCGGGCTAAAACAGTGGTTGCAGGGGGGTGGAGAGGGTGGGGTAAAGGTTGGGTTGTGGTTCCACGAAGGGGGAGGGGGAGGCTGAGGGTCGATGGTGGCCAGGGGAGGCGCTGGATTGGAGGGGTGGCTGAATGAGGGGGGAAAGAAGTGATGGCGGTGGCTTCAGGCCATGAAACAGGAAGTTGAAGGGAGGAATAAGGGCGGTGGTGGCTGAGGCTATAGGACTGGTCGATTGTTGTAAGAAATGAAACCAACCAATTAGCCGGCTGGAAGGGGGATTTTTTGGGCGGCGGTTGAGGGATTGGAGGAGGAAAAAGAAGGCCAAGGGTTTGGGGGTAGCTTCGGGAGGGAGATACAAGTCTAGGAGTCGTCACCTAGGGTTCCACAGAGTCAGCAACGTGGGATGATCGCGGGAATCCGGGAATAACTTCTCCAAATTCTGCAATACCCCAAATCAGCTGACTAACATCCTATTTATAATAATAAGAGAACTAGGGCATCCCACCATCGACGACTATGATTGGCTAGAGGTGGGGATACCCAAATACATCAAATAAAATACAAAAATAGTAAAGTAATATATGAAATCAATTCGCAATGCGAATCCGGACGCATCCACGGAGTCGGATCATCGATCCAGACACGTCATATATGGTAAATCTCCAATCGGCCCCAAAACCGGTCCTTCGCTGCAGGTCCACGTCTCCGCTCAGCATCAAATAGTTAGGCGTTTTTCTGAAAGTATAACGTTTAGAAGTTCTATAACTTGTTTGATGTGGTCTTCAGTTTATTAAATAAACTACACGTGGTTTATGCTTTTAGCTCTTCAAAAAAAAATGTCTGTTTGAGCACCAGATTGCAATTTGAGAACAATCTTGATTCCATGTAGATACTAGAAAGCAATCTTCTGGAAGTGAATAAAAAAATAGGGCACGCTATAATTGTGGTTAATATTTATAAAATGGTTACAAGATCAACAATCCAGCTTGAGGATAAAATAGGAAAATACAGTCAGATGCAACAATTAATTTAGCTTCTCACACTGGTTCTATGTGTATTGAACTATTGAAGTGGTACATGTATACCTTATAGCCAAACAGCGAACAACATGCTCTTCTGAAAACAGAAATTTTCTCCGCAAATACGGCCTTGTATCTGCTTTAGTTGGACAGAAATAATTTTCTCCAAAGAAAAAAATAACAATTTGACAAATAAATACAAGCATTTATTCAAAGAATCACCTTTCTTCACGCTTCTCAAGTACTGCAATTTGCCCTTTAAGTTGTAATAGTTTTTCAGGTATGCCAGTATTGATTACCTCGCCTGTATCAATTGACCAAACAATAATCTTTCTAATATTAAAATTTGGACGCTTGATAAAGAAATCTAACAAAACCGTTCAAAAGAGTTGGAAACTAATCAACAAACGCTCATTTAATTTGTATATAAAGTAAGATCACGTACTAAATGAAATCCTGTTCAAAATACCTCAACTTCAGAATGCACTATTATTGTAGAAATGGAGAAAGCCAACCTTGTATATATGTCCACTTGGTACAAATACAAAGAATGAGTACATATATATAGATGAGAGAAAGAGAGAGAAAAGTCCTATACACAATGTGGGACTAAAGAGAGGAGAGAAAAACAATAAATGCTATACAAATGGGCCTAGTTTAAGTGGGCTTTTCCAACACTCCCCCGCAAGCTGGAGCGTATAGGTCATATGCACCCAGCTTGGACAAACACTGGTAGAACAGGGTGCTTGATAAGACCTTTGTGAGGATGTCGGCAACTTGATCAGTTCCTGGAACATGCTTCAATTCAAGTTTCTTCAATTGAACCTTCTCACGAACAAAGTGACAGTCAACCTCGATATGTTTTGTGCGCTCATGAAAGACCGGATTCTTTGCGATGTGTATGGCGGCTTGACTATCACAAAATAGAACAACAGAGGAGGGGAGTTTTACTCCTAGGTCAGTAAGGAGACTTTCAAGCCATGTGAGTTCTGAGACAACCGAGGCCATCGATCGGTATTCAGCTTCTGCAGAGGAACGTGCTACCACAGCTTGTTTCTTACTCTTCCATGTAATAAGATGACCACCAAAATAAGTACAGAACCCACTAGTTGACCTTCGATCGTCCAAGGAACCCGCATAGTCGGCATCAGAATAGGCAACCAATGCGGGAGCAGAGTCAGAGGTTTTGTAAACCAGCCCTTGACCCGGAGCTCCCTTAAGGTATCGAAGAATCCGTTCAACCGCTTGAAGATGAGAAGCCCGGGGGGCATGCATGAACCGACTGACAACCCCAACTGCAAATGATATATCCGGCCTCGTGACTGTTAGATAGATCAACTTTCCCACAAGGCGTCGATAGTATTCCGGGTTCGGAAGCAGCAAATCGTCATCCGAAGCATGAGCGCATAGTTTGTGATTTGCCTCCATCGGTGTACAAGCTGGCTTGCAACCAGACTGACCAGCATCTTTGAGAAGATCGAGACAGTACTTTCGTTGGGAGAGCACCAACCCGTCCGGCCGCCGGGCAATCTCGAGACCCAGGAAGTAGCGAAGTTTCCCCAGGTCTTTAGTTTGAAAAACAGTGCTCAGATGTTGTTTGACGTCTTGAATCCCCTTTGAGTCATCTCCAGTGAGAAGGATGTCATCAACATAAACCAACAGAAGGACGGTGCCAGTGGCCCGGTGTCGGGTAAAAAGAGAGAAATCTGCAGAACTCCGAGTGAACCCCATGTCCCGAACCACCTTGCTAAACTTGTCAAACCACGCCCGAGGGGACTGTTTGAGACCATAAATTGACTTTTTGAGAAGACAGACCCGAGACTCCCCCGTGGTCTCAAACCCGGGCGGTTGGCGCATGTAGACGGTTTCCTGAAGGTCACCATTTAAAAAGGCGTTCTTGATGTCAAGCTGATGAAGGGGCCAGTGGCGGTGCACCGCGACGGAGAGAAGAACGCGGACAGTGTTGAGCTTGACCACCGGAGAGAAGGTTTCCTCATAATCGAGGCCCTCCTGTTGTGTGAAGCCACGGGCCACAAGGCGGGCCTTCAGTCGGGCAATAGTGCCATCCGGAGCATGCTTGATGACGAACACCCATTTACACCCAACAGGGTGCTGACCGGGAGGTAAAGGAACCAAGACCCAGGTCTGGTTGGCCCAGAGGGCCGTCATTTCTTCGTCCATGGCAGCCCGCCAGCCAGGATGGTGAAGCGCCTCCTGCAAAGAGTTAGGGACCGAAACAGAGGATAATGAGGTGGCAAAGTGAAGAAGAGAGGGAGAGAGGCGATAAAGAGAGACGTAATTCGCCATGGGATGAGCGGTAGAGACGGGAGCCGGAGCAGCAGGGAGCAGAGCACCAGAGGGCGAAGCCGACTGCAGAGGGGCAACGGGATGAGGAGGGCGACGAGAGTAGACCCGGATAACCGGGGGTGGTGGACGGACAGGAGGTAGGGAAGGCAGAGAGGATGAGGAGTGAGGAGCAGGAATGACAGGACGAACGACGGGAGCTGGACTCAGAGCGACATCGAGAGCAGGGAAGAATGGAATATCTTCACGAAAAGTCACGTCAGCCGAGACAGTAACCTTGCGAGTAGCAGGCGAATAACAGACATAACCCTTCTGAGTGCGCGAGTACCCCACAAAGATATGCTTGGTGGCACGAGGGTCCAATTTGTCTGTGGAGGGACCGAGGTGGTGAACGTAGCAGGTACACCCAAACACCCGGGGAGGAACGGGAAAAGGCGGAGTTGTGGGAAAGAGGAGGCTGAAGGGAGTAGCATACTGGAGGACGGAAGACGGGAGACGGTTGATGAGGAAGCAAGCCGTGGAGAGCGCGTAGTTCCAGTATGGTTTGAGAACCTGCATTTGAAGCATAAGGGAGCGAGCGACATCAAGAAGGTGACGATTCTTGCGCTCGGCGACACCATTCTGTCGTGGAGTGTACGGACACGAGGTTTGGTGAAGAATGCCGAACTCAAAGCAGAGAGTGGCAAAGGTATGGCTGGTGTACTCCCGCGCATTGTCAGTACGAATAGTGCGAATAGGCGCAGAGAACTGAGTGCGAGTCTCAAGTATGAAAGCCCGGAATACGCGAGGAAGTTCAGAGCGATCCCGAAGGAGATATAACCACGTCATGCGAGAGTAATCATCAATAAAAGTAAGAAAATACCGATAGCCAGAAATACTAGTAAATTTGTACGGACCCCATATATCGGAGTGTACTAAAATAAAAGGAGCGGAGCTCCGAGTATAATGAGGAGGGAACGATGAACGGGGCTGTTTGCCCAAAATACATGTGTCGCAGCGAAAAGCAGGGAGAGTAACATCAGGAAGAGCCTTCCGGAGGACTGGAAGAGGAGCATGTCCCAGACGGCGATGCCAATCCGAAGAGGAGATAGATGCGAGGACAGTGGGAGAGTCGTCAAGAAGATAGAGCCCATTCTGCAGCCGTCCTCTACCAATGATAGTCCGCGTCTGCTGATCCTGTATGAGAAAAGAAGAAGAAGTAAATGTCACGGAGTAATTAGAATCAGTAGTAAGGCGAGCAACAAAGAGTAAATTGAAAGGAGAGCCCGGAACATGTAGAGCCGAGCGCAGGAGGAGAGAAGAGGTGAGAGAAATATCAGCACATCCAGAGACTGGAACCGATGCCCCATTAGCGACAGTAATGTACTTCGGGTGAGGTGAAGACAAGTACTGAGGTGGCCTAACAGAGGTGATATGATGAGTGGCACCAGAATCAAGGATCCAGCGCGTGCCAGAGGATAGGCAGGCGATACCTTCATTGGAGATAGAGGCAGCAGAGGCAACCGAGGCAGGCGGACGGCTAAGCAAGCCATGAAGATGCTGGAGCTGAAGACGAACCTCGTCGAGATCAGTACGAGAGGAGGCAGAGTCGGTAGTAGCAGCAGAGGCTTGCGGACGAGGAGGTCGGCCATGTTTGCGATAGCATGTGGCCTCAAGATGGTCATCTTTACCGCAGAACGAGCACTTAGGCCTAGACCGGCCACCTCGACCCCGGCCGCGAGAGTCAGAGCGGCCACCACGGGCAGAAAAGGGAAGAGACAATAAGGGAGCTGGTGCCTGTTGAACAAGGGCCGGAGAAGGAAGTCCGGGAACATCCGGAGGCGGGGAGACTTTGAGAAGCATTGAGCACACATCGGAAAAAGATGGTGTAACGGTAGAGGAGAGGATGTGAGCCCGGACACTGTGAAGATGAGGTGGTACCCGGGCCATCATCATGGCGATACCCACAACTTCCTTTTGGGTACGTTGAGCAGCAAGATCTAAAGTGGGAGGCTGATGGTGGATCCAAGCCTCAACCAGAGACCGGGCCTGAGCAGCAAAGGACGTCAGGTCGGTTGCGCCACTGTTATCAAGGGCCTGGAGAGCAGTGATGATATCATATAGATGGTGGAGACTATCCTTGCCAGAGTAGAAGGTGTGGAGCTCGTCCCACATGCCTTTGGCCGTCTCATGATACATGGCCAGGCGATAAGATTCGCCATCAAGAGAGTTGAGAAGCCAAGTCTGCACACGCCCATCATTGCGCAACCATTCCTCAGTAGGGATACCGATAACGGTCTGAGTCAAGTGATGAAGGAACCTCTTTGACTGAAGGACACGGCGAACCGAGTGTGCCCATTCCACAAAGTTCTTCTTGCCAGTGAGCGAAATTGTAGTGATCTGAAGCTCGTCGCGGACTTCCTGGAGAGAGGCCGGGCGTTCAAGAGGAGGAACTGCCGTGCCGACTGAGTCCGCAGATGTAGACATGGGGGCGACCTGGAGGAGTAGAGGAAGCGGAAAGACAGCGGACTGGATGAGGTCGCAGCGCGCTGGAGGAGGCCGCGGCGAGCTGGAGGAGGCCGCGGCGAGCTGGAGGAGACCGCGACGGACTGGAGGAGGCAGCGGCGGACTGGAGGAAGCCGCGTTGTGCACAGACGCTCAGCAAGGAGCGAACTGGAGGAGGCAGCGGCGGACTGGAGGAGGCCGCGGTGAGCACAGACGCTCAGCAAGGAGCAGGCTAAGAGAGCCCGCGGCGGATTGATGAGGCCGAGGCGGACTGGATCAGACCGCGGCGGACTGTAGCGAGCTGAGAAGAGAGAACAAGCCGGGGAAGCAAGAGAGCGACCGCAGCGGGCTGGACCAGTCCGCAAGACTGAAAGAACGCAGAGAAGCGGGCCCGCGGCGGACAGGGAAAAGAACTTGGCCGCCTGAAGAGGAAGGAGAGCAGCCGCAAGCAGGGGAGAAGTGCGGACAGAAGGAGGCCGTTGTGCTTACGGCGGACAAAAGAGACCAAGAGGAGGCGAATGCCGAGTTTGCAGCGGACAGGAGGAGACCGAGGAATCGAGGTCGCCGAGGTCGCGCCGGACAAGAAGAGGCCGCAGCGGACAAGGGGAAGCAGTGGACCCCACAGGATCCGAGAGAGGGCTATAAAGAGGGGGCCAAAGGAGGAAGGAAGAGGAGGGAAGAGGAGTGGTTCCACGGGAGGAGAGAAAGCGGACTGGACAAGGGAGGCCGCAGGTGTGATGCGACTAGCAGGTGCGGACACACACACGCAGGCCGCAGAGATCGCAGGCTGCAAGGCGGATAGGAAAGGGAGTCCGCAGGAGTCCGGAACCTCGCTTTGATACCATGTAGAAATGGAGAAAGCCAACCTTGTATATATGTCCACTTGGTACAAATACAAAGAATGAGTACATATATATAGATGAGAGAAAGAGAGAGAAAAATCCTATACACAATGTGGGACTAAAGAGAGGAGAGAAAAACAATAAATGCTATACAAATGGGCCTAGTTTAAGTGGGCTTTTCCAACAATTATATCGATAATAAATGTTCGAAGAATAGCATGGAAAAGCCAGTGTAAAATTAAGGCCTTCTGTTTTACACTTCAATTGATCCACCACATCAGAAAGGTTAGTGACAACAAATCCTTCTCATAGGAAATGGCTACAAATGTGAGAACTTATGGGTACTCTGATAAGAGTCACACTACACATATAAAGTGGGGAAGAAGGTTAATCAGTTCATCTTCTTGGTCCATATTCATGGTTCATCTTCTTCTTCTTCCTCTATACGAATGACCTGCCTCTTTTTTCTTAAATTGGCCAAAATATGTACTTGATCTGGACTCCTGTCAATCAATTACCCACTTTCTTTCTTGCCTAACAACCTCAAAAATTTGCAGTAACCAATAAAATTAGTGGAAAGACTAAGGATGTGAGGTTAGTTTCTGATGGGGATGATGTTAGGTGCTAGGGAAGAAGAGGAGAGGGAGGACTCGAGAAGAAGGTGGAAGAAGAAGAGAGAAGTTCAGCCCTTAGGGCTTTCCCAAAAGTGATCGATCATACTCAGAGATAGTCTAGATGACATAGCATAGGCATATATAGTGCCTAGTTCTGAGATACGTAAGGGCAAACGGTAAATAACCAGCAGCAAATGCGATAATAACGTATAAAGTTCATGGGTGTAGTATGCTCGTGTGCGCTACTGGCAAGCGTCCGTTGTCGTATTGGGATCTGTGTCATTGTCGCTTCAGTCTCGACGTCAACATATGTGTCGTATCCTCATCCCGTTGTTCATTGCCCATTTCCATCTTTGTAACAATGTCACCATCTCAAAAAATTGATTTGTCCTCAAGACAGAAGAAATTAACAGGGCACACTATAGTTGGGATGGTGGAGGGGCAGCCGGGCAGGTTGGCTCAACGTCGCGCCACAGGTAAGCGGTAGAATCTACTGGTGCATGATGTTGAGGATGGGGTGACGCTGGAAAATAGGAAAAGGATGCCTTCACAAACCGGAGGGAAAGGCCTCCTTCTTGAGAGAAGTACATCATCATGCGACCCCAGTTGAGATGCACGTCCCCAAGTGTACAAAGTCATACGACGCAGAGTATGGCGTCAAGACCACCAAGCTAGCAAGAGTAGAAATCTATACGGAGAGGGCAGGGGACCCAGGCATGTGCAGGTCTGTACAAAGAAGAGAGGAGGGGAAGGAGATGGGCGAATCTGTTGGAGTTACCATTGTGATCTGGAAGTGATCAAACATGTAATCTCACTGCCAACGCGATATGAGCTGCAGGGTCGCACATAAGAGATGTGGAGAAGTTGGATGATTGACTGTGTTGGTAAAGGTTACCAATCACCGACCTGAATGAGGTTGTGGGCAAAGTGTTGCCTTAAAGGAGAGTCGGGTTGGGCAAAGTGTTGCCTTGGTGGATTGGTGCTCGGATTCTCGCCGATCGACGAGAATCGTCGAGTAGTGTACTCTGATTCTCGCCGATCGACGAGAATCGTCGACCCTGTTCGACGTGTATCGTCGGTGATTCTCGACGATCGACGAGAATCGTCAACCTACGATTCGACGTGAATCATCAGGCATTCTCGCCGATTGATTCTCGCCGAATCTGCTGGTGATTCACGCCGACCGATTCTCGCTGACTGGTTCTCGCCGATTCTAGCCGATACTCGCCGATCCTTAGTGATTCTCGACGATCGATTCTCACCGATCGGCTGGTGATTCTCGCCGATTCTGGAACCCTTATTCTTGGGTGGTCTGCGGATAGCGACACTCCTAAGTCTATTTTATACTTTAGGTATAAATAGAATACTTAGGGTTTTTCGGGACTTATCTCTCCTTGGCTGATCAAATCGAAATCGACGGAAGCGTTCCGCCATTCCGCTCGTTCCGCCGATCCCGAATCCCGCCGCCGACAGAAGTGTTCCGCCGCCGCCGTGTTCGCTCCGTCGACCTCCTCCTCTCCGGCGATCGTCGCTGTTGTTGCTCTTCCTAGCGCGGACCTAGCAGTCCGTGGAGAAGCAAGGTGCGGTCCCTCTCCTCCCGATTTTCCGTGCGACGGAAAGACCGGTGTTCTCCCGCTCGTGTGGATTTCTGCAGAGACGTGGACATCATTCTACGTAGAACTCGCCATTAGCAAGAAGACGAAGTTTGGAGCATCTCCGTTGAGTTGTGACTCAACGCCACCGAGGTAATTTTTGCCTAGTTGTTTGTTAACTTCTTGATTCAACTATCATGACCCGATCCCATTTCTTTTGGGTTTTCTTTATGTTTTTATTTCCGCTGTGTGCACAAGCGTTGTGCCATCCTCATAGAGAAACCCAACAGTGATATCAGAGGGAGGTTTCGGCCATGATTGTTGTTTTGGAAGTTTTGTTATTCCAGTGCGTGTAAACCTAGGGATTTAGAAGTGTTCTAAATGTCTAGATTTAGTCTTGGCACCCCGCCAAGAACGTCTGGGATTTCGTGGGAATTTCTAATTGTTAGAAATTGTAGTCTCCTTACCAGTAACCATCCCTCGATTTTGTTTTGGATTTTGAATCCAACATAGAGAGATGAGCTTGTCTACTGCTTTAAGTTGAGTTGTCTTTGCATTTGTCCAATGCATGTAAATCTGAGGATTTGGAATTTTCCGGAGGTTCAGATTTAGCCCTTCCCTCTATCAAATGTTGATGGTGTTAGGATGTGCGCATAAGGGATGCATGTGGTTTAGGAGTATTGTTTTTCTTTGGATGTGCACATTGATCAAATGTTGATCATGGTTAACTGTTAACCTATAATTAAAATCCCTTCATCAAATTTTAAGTGTTTGGATGCCTTCCGATGGATGACACTCTTCCTGCCTCGATCGATGAAGTGTGGGCTTGCCAAAGCAAGGTGCATTAATCTATCTTGGTAAGGGTGCAAGCGGATAATTGTGATATCCCACTGTCGACATCGGGTCCAACTTAACTAGGTGAGCTCAAAAGTTGAGTGCCTAGAGACATTGAGTTGGCATGCACCATATGATGGATGCGAATAAGGAGTTATTCACCAACCATACAAGAATTGCATGAGGATGCAATTGGCAAGCGTTGCCTACCTAAATAACCGCATCGTGAGAGGAAAGCCAAAGCTGACTCATTGTGTTGGTGAAATACGGATCTTGTCCACTAAGAGAGTAGCTCGCATGAACTCTCTGAATTGTTAGTGAGGGCTATCATTTCGAATAAAATAGTGAGAGTGTTTTAATTGAAGTCCAAATTAAAATAAATTGTATTTGAAATTTTGGTACTGATTTTATTCTGCATAAATTCTTATAGAATTCCATGGCAAGTGTTTCACACTCCACTTTGTCTCTAAGAGCCATCCTTGAGAAGGATAAGCTCAGTGAGATAAATTACATGGACTGGTATAGGAACCTGAGAATTGTTCTCAGGCAAGAGCGAAAGCTCTATGTCTTGGAAGAAGAAGCCCCCAAGGTGCCGACCGGGAACTCTTCCCGTGCTGAGAAGGATACTTATAAGAAGTATACTGATGATGCTTTAGATGTCGAATGCCTTATGCTTGCCACTATAAACTCTGAGCTTCAGAAGCAACATGAGAGCATGGGGTGCAAGGAGATTGACGAGCATCTCAAGAAAATGTTTCAAGGGCAGGCTCGTCAAGAGAGGTTCGACATCACAAAAGCGTTGTTTCAGTGCAAGATGGGAGTTCGAGACTCAGTAAGGACTCACGTACTCAAGATGATTGGGTATATAGAGAACCTTGAAAGGCTGGGTTTTCCTCTTGGTCAAGAGTTGGCCACAGATCTGATCCTGCAATCGTTGTCGGACAGTTATGAGCAGTTCGTCTTGAACTACAACATGAATGAAATAGACAAGACACTGCCCGAACTCCTAGGCATGTTGAGAACTGCCGAAATCAATATGAAGAAGGCCAAGCCTGCCAGCCCCATACTGATGGTGCATAAGGGCAAGGGCAAAGCCAATGGCTCTAAGAAGACAAAGGTGGGACCTAAGTCATATCTTGAGCCCAAGTCTTCAGCACTGATGAAAAAGAAAAGCACGGTGAAGGAAGGGAAATGCCACCACTGTGGCAAGGCTGGTCATTGGAGGAGGAACTGTCCTTCGTACATTGAAGGTCTGCAGAAATTGAAGGGAGGTATGACTTACGCTTCAAATGTTTACGTTATAGAGATAAACCTTTCTGCTCCTTCATCTTGGGTATTGGATACCGGATGTGGTTCTCACATTTGTACAAATGTGCAGGAACTGGGAAGGAGAAGATTGCTGAGTAAAGGGGAGGTGGACCTCCGCGTCGGCAATGGAGCAAGAGTTGCTGCTGTAGCCGTAGGGGTTTACCGTCTTTCTTTGCCCAGTGGGCTTGTAATAGAACTAGATAATTGTTATTTTGTTCCGGCCATAACTAGAAACATTATATCTATTTCATATTTGGATATGATTGGATTTTCTTTTATAATTAAGAACAACTGTTGTTCTATATTTAAGAATGATGTTTGTTATGTTGTAGCCCAATTGTTTAATGGTCTTTATGTTTTGAACTTGAACCATCTGATCTGTAATGCAGAAAATAATAAAAGACTAAGAACAAATGACTCGAACCCTACATTTCTCTGGCATTGTCGTTTGGGTCATATCAACGAGAAGCGCATATCCAAGCTCCATATAGATGGACTTTTGGACTCATTTGATTATGAATCATTTGAGCGATGCGAATCTTGTTTGTTAGGCAAGATGACTAAAGCTCCTTTCACTGGTTATACTGAGAGGGCTGAGGATCTCTTGGGTGTTGTACATAGTGATGTATGCGGACCCATGAGTTCCATGGCTAGAGGTGGGTATTTCTAATTTGTTACATTTACTGATGATTTCAGTAGATACGGATATGTGTATCTTATGAAGTGCAAATCCGAGACCTTTGAAAAGTTCAAAGAGTTCAAGAATGAAGTAGAAAACCAGTTGGGTAAAAGGGTTAAAGCACTCCGATCTGATCGAGGTGGCGAATACCTGAGTCATGAGTTCCGTGATCATCTGAAAGAGTGTGGTATTGTATCACAGCTCACTCCACCTAGAACACCACAACATAATGTTGTGTCTGAGAGGAGAAATCGTACTCTGTTAGACATGATACGTTCGATGATGAGTCATGCAGACTTGCCTGTTTCCTTTTGGGGTTTTGCTTTAGAGACTGCTGTAATGACATTGAATCGCGCTCCAACGAAAACGGTTCTGAAGACACCATATGAGATATGGACTGGGAAGCGTCCTAGTATGTCGTTCATTAAAATTTGGGGCTGTGAGGCATACGTAAGACGTCAAATGCCTGACAAGCTGGAACTCAAATCGGATAAATGTTATCTGGTGGGATATCCTAAGGAAACGAAAGGGTATTACTTTTACCTACCGTCTGAGGGCAAAGTGTTTGTCGCAAGGACTGGTGTCTTCTTGGAGAAAGAGTTCTTATCAAGAAAGACTGAAAATGTAGAGCTTGAAGAAGTTCAAGAACCGCATGTAGTGAATGAACCAGAATTGGATTCTGAGACAGGACTACAAGATGTTGTAGCTAGAGAACCTGCTCAGGGAACACAAGTCCTACGTAGATCTGGTAGACCGAGGTTTGAGCCTGAGAGATATGGATTTCTCGTGTCTCAAATAAGTAATGTGTTGCTTATGGATCATGATGATGAACCAGCAACCTACCAAGAGGCTATGAATGGACCGGACTCCGACAAATGGCTTGAGGCTATGAAATCCGAAATGGACTCCATGTATGCAAACCAAGTTTAGAACTTGGTGGAACCACCTGAAGGGGTACGACCCATAGAGTGCAAGTGAGTCTTCAAGAAGAAGACCGACATGGATGAGAATGTACAGACATTCAAAGGGCGACTGGTGGCTAAGGGTTTCAAGCAAATTCATGGTATTGACTATGATGAGACCTTTTCCCCTGTAGCCATGGTAAAGTCCATAAGGATATTGATTGTTGTTGCTGCGTATTATGACTACGAGATCTGGCAGATGGATGTCAAAACGGCTTTCCTTAATGGAAACCTCATTGAGGAAGTGAATATGACACAACCCGAGGGTTTTGTATCCCCAGATGAAGCCACTAAAATATGCAAGCTGAATAAGTCCATTTATGGACTGAAACAGGTCTCTCGAAGTTGGAATCTTCGTTTTGATGAGAAAATCAAAGAGTTTGGTTTCATCAAGAATGAAGATGAGCCTTGTGTTTACAAGCGAATCAGTGGGAGCATTGTTGTCTTCCTAATATTGTATGTAGATGACATACTGTTGATTGAGAATGACATTCCTACCCTGAAAGTTGTTAAGAACAACCTAGGGAACTGCTTTTCAATGAAGGATTTGGGTGAAGCGACTTATATACTTGATATTAAGATCTATAGAGATAGATCGAAGAAGTTGCTGGGTTTGACCCAGAGTACGTACATCGAAAAGGTGTTGAAGCGGTTCAACATGCTTGAGTCCAAGAAAGGATTTTTGCCCATGTCTCATGGTGTAAATCTCTCTAAGGACCAGTGTCCGAAGTCTTGTGAAGATAAGGACCGCATGAAGTTGATTCCATATGCTTCGACAATTGGATCAATCATGTACGCGATGTTATGTACTCGACCCGATGTCTCCTTTGCTTTGAGCATGACTAGCAGGTATCAGTCAGACCCCGGTGAGTGTCACTGGATTGCAGTCAAGAATGTCCTGAAGTACTTGAGAAGGACTAAGGATGTGTTCTTGGTGTATGGTGGAGAGGAAGAGCTCGTTGTAAGTGGTTACACGGATGCTAGCTTCCAAACTGATAGAGACGACTCCAAGTCTCAGTCAGGTTTTGTGTTTTGCCTGAATGGAGGAGCTGTGAGCTGGAAGAGTTCCATGCAAGAGACAGTTGCTGATTCTACAACTGAGGCCGAGTATATCGCTGCAGCTGATGCGCCGAAGGAGGCTGTATGGATTAGGAAATTCATCGGCGAGCTTGATGTAGTTCCTAGCATTGTTGGTCCCGTAGTTCTCTACTGTGATAACAATGGTGCAATTGCACAATCTAAGGAACCTAGATCTCATCAGCGCTCCAAGCACATACTTCGGCGGTTTCATCTTATTCGTGAGATTGTCGAACGAGGAGATGTAAACATTTGCAGAGTGCCGACTGAGGAGAACATTGCGGATCCACTGACAAAGCCTCTCGCGCAGAGAAAGCATGATGGTCATACTAGATCGATGGGTATACGATACCTAAATGATCAACTCTAGTGAGAATCTTGTGGATTGCATGTAAACTTGTATTTTGTTGGCTATTTGTTCATATGATGAACATTGTACCTAGTTTTTCTCTTACAATTAATAGCAAGTTCTTTTATTATGAGTTTTTCTATATGATAGTTAAATGTTTACATAATAGATATCCTTAGAATGTTCGCTTCCATGGGACATCAAGTAAGTGACTTGAATGTGAGAGCCTATGATTTATTTGAAGCTTCATTCTTAAAAGGTCTCTGGTCGAGTATCATCATAGAAGCTAAGGGTGATGATGGTACATGAAGGCTAGCACGTGCGTTGACTGATGACCGGTTCTCACAGGTCATGATATTGTGATATCAAGTCATCACGTGGGTACTTGTTAGTGAACAAGTTGTACTGGACAGACCCAACCTGAGCCTGCTCTGTGGATTGTCATCCAATCGTGTCACGAGTAGGTCTCAATTGACAATGGTGTTGTGGTCCTTTGACCTGAAGTCACAGCATTCATCAAGTGAGGAAGAGCGTGCTTTGATACCATCTAAAGTCTTACTTGAGAAATGTTGATGATAAGGGTGGTTGTTGGGCATGTTACGAATCATTTGAGTGTTTGTGTGTGAGCAGACATGGAATTTGTCCTTCTATATGACAGGAGTTGCATCCATGGGCCCCTTGATGGAATTGGACTGAGAAATGCATGACCATGCTTGGTTGAGTCAATATGTGATATTGGACTCACCATTCTCTGGAAGTCCGTCCTGGATCAAGAAACTTGGATTGAGCTATTACGAGGGTGACACGGTCCATGCCTCTAGTTCTTTCCGGATGTAAGAGACAAATGGACAAAGACAACGCTGATACATTGGTCATAAAGGCTTACGAGTTATAAACTCTTATTGCTTGGGGAGCAATGATGCATTGCTAGATGCCGCTCATTGTTTGTGAGGTTTTTGATTTGATACTTTCGAGATCAAGTGGGAGTCTGTTGGAGTTACCATTGTGATCTGAAAGTGATCAAACATGTAATCTCACTGCCAACGCGATATGAGCCTGCAGGGTCGCACATAAGAGATGTGGAGAAGTTGGATGATTGACTGTGTTGATAAATGTTACCAATCACCGACCTGAATGGGGTTGTGGGCAAAGTGTTGCCTTAAAGGAGAGTCGGGTTGGGCAAAGTGTTGCCTTGGTGGATTGGTGCTCGGATTCTCGCCGATCGACGAGAATCGTCGAGTAGTGTACTCTGATTCTCGCCGATCGACGAGAATCGTCGACCCTGTTCGACGTGTATCGTCGGTGATTCTCGACGATCGACGAGAATCGTCAACCTACGATTCGACGTGAATCATCGGGCATTCTCGCCGATTGATTCTCGCCGAATCTGCTGGTGATTCTCGCCGACCGATTCTCGCTGACTGGTTCTCGCCGATTCTAGCCGATACTCGCCGATCCTTAGTGATTTTCGACGATCGATTCTCACCGATCGGCTGGTGATTCTCGCTGATTCTGGAACCCTTATTCTTGGGTGGTCTGCGGATAGCGACACTCCTAAGTCTATTTTATACTTTAGGTATAAATAGAATACTTAGGGTTTTTCGGGACTTATCTCTCCTTGGCTGATCGAATCGAAATCAACGGAAGCGTTCCGCCATTCCGCTCGTTCCGCCGATCCCGAATCCCGCCGCCGACGGAAGTGTTCCGCCGCCGTCGTGTTCGCTCCGTCGACCTCCTCCTCTCCGGCGATCGTCGCTGGTGTTGCTATTTCTGGCGCGGACCTAGCAGTCCGTGGAGAAGCAAGGTGCGGTCCCTCTCCTCCCGATTTTCCGTGTGACGGAAAAACCGGTGTTCTCCCGCTCGTGTGGATTTCTGCAGAGACGTGGACATCATTCTACGTAGAACTCGCCACTAACAAGAAGACGAAGTTTGGAGCATCTCCGTTGAGTTGTGACTCAACGCCACCGAGGTAATTTTTGCCTAGTTGTTTGTTAACTTCTTGATTCAACTATCATGGCCCGATCTCATTTCTTTTGGGTTTTCTTGATGTTTTTATTTCCGCTGCGTGCACAAGCGTTGTGCCATCCTCATAGAGAAACCCAACACGAATGTAGAGTTGTAGCATCGGGCGCGGGGAGATGAATTTGTGGATGGCCCCACTATCAATCAACATCGTCAAGGGACTGCCAGTCAGGGAACCGGTGAGCGTCATAATGAGGGGGTCAGTGGTGTCGCGACCCGCAAAGCATAGAAGTTCGAGACGATGCAGACGTGCAGAGGGACCCCTGGTAGCAGATGAATCATCGCCCTAAGGCCTCAAAATCCCCAAGGATGATTTTCGGACACTCTCAAATGGTGATGCAGAGCTCCTTTAGACGAAAACCATGAGTCGGGGAGTAGGGTTGTTTACAATGAAAACAGAGGCCCGGGTACTAAGATCGTGGCACTCATTGTTGGTCATCTGAGCGTCGTTCGACAGCCAAGGCGGTCGGGGAGGTGGTCTGAGATGCGGGGGAGCCACAATATGCACATGGATTAGTGGTCAGAAGGGTGGGGGAGGGTAGACGATCGGTGGGGCGTAAAACTCCGCGGTGGTTGGCCGGTATAGATGGAAGTGACATTGAAATCCACTTTCACCAAGCGAGCTAGATCCATGACATCAGTGGTGGGTGCAAAGGCGGGACCAATGCGGGGGAGGAGCCCCTGCATAAAGAAGCCCAAGTAGTGATTTGGAGGTAAGCCATGAATGTGCGTCGTCAAGGCAATGAATTCTTCGATGTAGTCGTCAAGGAGGCTAGATTGGCAGGCACCACACAAACGTTCAACTGTTGTCCGGAAATAGCTAACATCATAACGGCGGATGAAATTTTATTGAAGTTCCACCCAAGAGAGCGAAGAGTTCTTATGTCGTAGCCAGCAGACCCAATGGAGGGTTGGCCCCTCTATGCAAATGAGAGTTGTAGCAGCCTTTTGTGGCTCCAGAGTCAAATGAATGTCAAAATTTTGTTCTGCACAGGCAATCCATCAAATGGGGCCGGTGTCATTAAAGGAAGGGATGTTGAACGAACGAAGTGGAGGCTCGAAGCCCTACGACGGCAAAAGAGGGTCCAGGGAAGGTTTGGGTATGCCCCGAGAAGCGATGGTTTCTCTGTGTTGGAGGGCGATGAAGAACTCAGTCTGCCGGCAAGAAGGGCATCAAATTTAGCATTCATCTGCAGCATTAGAGCCTGGAGTGAGGCAATGGACGCCTCATGAGCACCAAGGCGGTTGTAAATAGTCGGACCCACAGGAGGTGGGGGCGTTGGTGTGTCAGAGAGTTCATAAAATGGAGTTGAGGGGACAAGCACGTTGAGGTCGGGGCAGGGCCAAAGCCTGAGCTGGTGCCGATCGGATCCTCCAAGCAAACAGCGGCTGGTGAAGCGCTGGCTGCAGATACGAAGGAAACCCCAAGCAGGAAGGTCAAGAGGCGGATGAGGTGCGGGCAAGCGACCAAAATAGAGGATCTATTGCGGAGAGGGATCAGATAAGCACGTCGTCAAGAGATCGGCGAGCTAAGGCAGAATAGGCGTCGATCTGTTATCGCACAACATAAAGGAAACGACGATGTGCTCACGTAAGCGAGAAGGATTGGCAGAGGCGAAGAAGCATCGAGCGTACTAATCACATGAAGGCGTGATCGAGTCGGATTAAACGCAGGAGGGCGTGATCAGAAGAGACACGTGTTGGGATGGCAGTCGTGGGCCAGCAGATTGTATACGTTGTGGAGTATCGGGCGGCAAAAACTACGGCCTGAAGACGGCAGGTCGGACCAAATTTTAGGTGCTAAGGTTAAATATGAGGAGAGGGATGAGTCGAGAGGAAGGAGGAAGATGAATAGAGAAGGATTTCAGCCCCTAGGGCTTTCTCGAAAGTAATTTTACTACAAGATAATCCCAATGAGATACACACGTATGCATATATAGTGCAGAGTTCTGAGAAAATCAAGGGAAAATGATAAATAACCCACGGCCTGAAATACAAATGCGATATAACATATAAAATTGATGGGTGCACTACACTCGTGCGTGCTACTGGAGAGCGTTTGTCATCGTATTGGGATCGGTTTCGTCGTCGCCTCGGTCCCGACGTCGACATATGCATTGTGTTCTCGTCCCTTGCTTGTTTTCATCTTCGTAATAGATGACGACACATGTAGGTCTACACAATGATCAGAGCCATCCAATTTTTGTGTATCGACGATCCATTTTTTCCTAGTTTTACTTTCATGTATTTTGAGGGTCATCATGATTAGAGAATCATGACCATCCATGATGATCTCTCAATCTACAAATTAGATAGAAAGTTCATTTAGAGAATATTGAGAGTTGAGTGGAAAAATCTTCCCCATTTGATGACAGGGTGCCAAAGCCGGAATCTGAAGCTTGAAAGTTATCTTCCCCCTCCATATCTCTTAGTCGGCCACCTCTCCTCCCCACCTCGACTTGCGGGCCACCCCCACATCCACTTCACATCTCCTCGTCGGCCACTATGACAAACCCAACGCCTCTCTAACTCCACAGCCTCAGTGCCAACCTCCCTCCTATCCCTCCTCCATAAATGACCCGCTCCCTTTCTCTCCCTCCACCACTCAAGGGCCGACCACCCCTCCCTTGTCCAACCACCACCACCGGCCACCTTCACTTACCCTCTACAAAACTCCACCACCACTTAAATATCACCCATTTTAAGTTTTACGACGATCGCCAGAAACCACTTTCGACCACCACCACTTCCTTCAAACTCAAACCACCACTTAAATTCGATTTACTTTCAGTTTTTCAGTGATCGCTAGAAACCACCTCCAGCCAACACCACGATCTCTAGCGATCCTCTCCGGCCACCACCATCCCCACTCCCTAGCCAACACCCCATTATCCCACTACTCCATTACAACCACTTCCTAAATTTTAAGCCCACCTCTCCTAAATTCACTCATAGCCTTCTATTTCCCCCACTCCTACGCGTTTTTCACTCCCCACTCGCGCCAAAACTCCCCTCCAGGCCTCAACTGAGTCCCTCTTTCCACTGCTCAGCTGATCAACACCCCACACCCACTCCCACAGACGCTCTTTTCTTCCCTCTCAACCTCATCAGTGTTAGATATTGTGTGTATGTATAGGGCTTATCTGTATTTACCTGTATATGTTCGGGTCTTGTATATATAACCCCAAGATGGGTCATTATTAATATGAAATATACTTTTCTAAGATGGTATCAGAGGGCGGTTACGATGATGGCGGTAGCTCTGCTGGTGACTGGTCTGACGGTGGTGGCAAAACAGGTGGTGGTACGGTAGGAAAAATAAGGAACTGAATATCAGCCGGGGTAGTTGATGAGGGTGAAGTAGAGGTGGATGAAGAAAGAAAGAAAGGTTGGTCCTCAACGAAGGTGACATCACGAGAAATGCGAAGACGGCGCGCAATAGGGTCATAACAGCGGTAACCCCTGTGCTCTGAGCTGTAGCCTAGAAAAACACATGCAGTAGACTGAGCAGAGAGCTTAGTCCGCTCACGTGGTGGTAATAGGACATAACACAGACATCCGAACACACGAAGATGAGTGTATCGAGGAGGATGAGAGAACAACACTAACCGGGACACCGACCCTGAAGGAAAGTGGATGGCTGAAGGTTGATGAGATAGACAGCGGTGGAGACAGCCTCAGCCCAAAAATGTGGGGGAACATGGGAAGCCAAAAGAAGAGTGCGAGCGGTCTCAATGATGTGGCGATGTTTCCTTTCCGCAGTGCCAAGCCCCAGACGAGGGTTCAGCATGACTACCTTATGTCCAAACTCTCGATGTATGATCCTCCGTGAGTTTGAGGGGGGGTGTTAGATATTGTGTGTATGTATAGAGGCTTATCTGTATTTACCTGTATATGTTCGGGTCTTGTATATATAACCCCAAGATGGGTCATTATTGATATGAAATATACTTTTCTAAGAATCAGCTCTGCCTAGGAAAGCCCAGACTGCCGTAAATTCCTGGAATTCCCCTCCAGCAGTACTGCAGCCACCGGAAATTCCTCACAACAGCCCTTCAGTCCTCCTCCCTGTCCCTATATCATTCCAGAACTTTTCGCAGCCTCTGGAAATCCCCTCCCAGCAACCAATACTCCTTTCCACAGCCCCCCTATCCATCCAGACCATCACTCCCATCCAGAAAACACATCCCAGCCACTATCTGGAGTTTTCCGCCGCCAGCCATCTCCGCATGGAGCGCAGCCACGTCTTATTTTGTGCTGTCCAGAGCTCCATTTTTTTTACCCTTTTCGGCCTCCACCATGATTCTCCACAGCCTCCATGACTCCCATCAGCTGCAGTCAACAAATTCCAGTCATCAGGAAGTACATTTCCAGCCTCGGTTAATACTCTCCAGCAGCCTGCAGCTCTATTGGGAGCCCAGAGTTCAGCCCTGACTTCAATTCTGACTTCGGGAGAGCCCACTAAGCCTCATACTTTATAGTTATATGAATTTTAAATTTCCAATCAATAATTATTTATTGAATTAATGATTATCTTCTACTTTGCATCATATCTTTTTTTAACTGTTTCCGCACCGTTGTGGCTAGTGTGGGTATTTATTTGCTTGTACATTTAAGATCCGAGCACTCTCACATTAATACTGTATCATGCTCTCTCTTTTGGTGAAGTTTGCTTCTATTGTGGTTTCTCTTGCGTCTGCTCTTATAAATCTTATTATTGCAAGTAAAATCATCAGATTTGTGTCTGCATTTAGAAATCACTCCTTAGTCCTGATAGGACCAACCTGCGTCAGTTTGGTATCAGAGCCAGATTTGAGCTTAGTTTTGGATACGGTGGACTAGAATCTATATATTACTCATGTCATATTATAGTAATCATTGCTACTCAAATACTCCATTTGAGGAACCAAAATCCACCTATGTTCAAGTCATAGAGTTCCTTCAGAGAGATTGTCATATTACAATGATGATGATTATCCTCGTTTCTGACCCATCGCTCATAGAGATCATGTTAACCCTTTGACACGACTCGATTATGGTAGGAGTGTTATGTCTCCAACTAAACCACGGCGGATCGGGGCTGAACATGCGGGTTTAGCACACATGGAGGGGTTGGTCGGACCCCTCTTGTCCCAGAGGTATAAATACCTCTAGGCCTTGTTTGGAGAGAGCAGGAAAAGACTATTCAAGTATTTTCTCACTCCTCTCAAGCTCTAACCCTAATTTCCCTCTCCCTCCTCTATTCTCTACTAATCTCGATCTACCGCCCTAACATTTGGTATAAGAGGTCCCTTCCTCCAACCTCGTCACGACATCCTGACATCTATCCCGAGCCGCCAGCCGCTGTGCATCCTTCGATTGTCGGCTTCGAACGACAGCTTCGACGACGTTGTCTTGATCGACTGTTTCGTTCCCAAGGCCGACTGTCGTCGATCTCCCCAACACCGGCCGCTTCGTCTCCAGCGATCGACTGACCCATCGATCGCTCTCCAACCGACTGTGATCGTTTCCGCGATTCTTTAGCGTCCCAGCCTTCAATCGACAACGTTGACCCCAACACCCTCTGCTTCGATCTCCTTTGTACCTGATTGACTTCGTTGATCTCCAGCGCCCTTCTATGTCAACGCCAGTGTCCTGCGTCGATTTCCCAACCCCAGATTGACTTTGTCCTCCTGCAGCGCGTAAGAATACCTTGAAACCAGTCGTTGCCTTTGGCTAAACCATCGAAAGCCGCCATGTGACTCGCACACAAGAAGAGTTCGCGAGGCTAACAACCCTAGAGGAGAACTACACCGGGCTGTCAGATACGGTGACAACCATCGAAGAAAAATTAAGGGCGTCAGAGAAATGTCTGGAAGAGCGACTAGATGCTCGCATGGAGGAGAACAAGAGCTTGTTGTCTCAAAGTACAAGGGCAAAGCAATTGTGAATAAAGAAGCGAGTACTCACCAGAGGCCGATCAAGTCGCCTGGGGGCCTCAGCAGGGGACAAAAGTACCTGATTGAACAATGGTCCGGGGATACAATCTACCTCCCTCGGGATGGGCTTCTTCCTAACCCTAAGGTATCGGGAGATTCCAGCAGCAGCAGAACAGACGATGATTGGGAATACAGACCTCCTTCGGTGTCTACAAATCCAGGATATCAACACCGAGAGGAAAGAGGATACCCGAACTGGCCGACAGAGCGTCGACAGCCTCTTGGCCTTGGCTAGGAGTATGGAGCACACGACCAACAAAACCCGAGAGTATGCATGCCACCAAAAAGGACCTGCATGAATTACCCAAAATTCAAAGAGGGCGACGTGTTGGAAAGGGTTCAAAAGGCGAAGTTATTTTACAACTACCAGGAGATTCCAGAAGAGCCGTGGGTGCAACTGGCGTCCATTCATCTTGAAGATGATGCATTCTAGTGGATCCAGCGGTTCCTCCAAGGGCGTGACTATGCCCCTTGGGCCGATTTCGTTGACGGTTTCACAACCAGATTCGGGCCCCTCGAATATGAAGATTTCGACAGAAAGGGGCGGTGATGGAATACCGAGCAGAGTTCAACAGATTAGTTAATAGGGTACAGTGGGAAGATAAGACATTAATGAGCGGTGCGATTATCGCACGACGGTGTGATTATCGCACGGCGGTGCGATTATTGCACGGGCATCTACAGGTCGATGAAAATCTGCTAATTAACTTCAACGAAAATGCACGGTCATACAATTCAAAATCGCTCGATCGTACGCGAAGGAAAGCTGGTTTCCTTCATGAGCCCCCCCCCCCCCCCCCCCCCCGTCAGTCCACCCTCGCACGTACCAATCATACACACGTCACCAACAAGGTCATTGAGACAGATTTGGGGTGTTACACATTTATAACATGCATGAGCCTACCCGACGTAGGATCACTTGCAATAATAATATTTATAAATCTTATGTTGATAGTCATTGCAATAATGATATTTATAAATCATATCCAACGTAGGATTACGTGTTGAGAGGTTCACCAAGGAAGCTGCTCGAAATTAAATGCCAAGTGAATGAGTCTTTACACGATTATCAAAATAATTTAGACAAATTATTATGAACTAGATATTCCACTGAGTATGAGAATTTCACATGTCTTCAACATTGAATATTTGATTCCATTCTTTAAGCATACGATTATATGTAACCAACACCACTTGTCACCTCGGCTCCTCAGTCATAACTTTTGACTACTATTTCACTGCAGCCACAACCTTCGCATGCTACTTCACTTCAGCCCCAGCCTTCACATATAACTTAACCATAGCCCAGCCTTCACATATAACTTAACCATAGCCCAGCCTTCTCGTACTACTTCTCGCCTTTGGTGGCACCGATTGATCATCCAATTACAGTCCCAACTTCTTCCACAACAGTACCACATTCTCCGACACAGGAATCATCATCCACAGAGAGCAATACCATTGTATGCATCATCCTTAGTGTCATCTACAACGGTGAAATTTCCAGTATAAGCACCAACACCGTACTCAACGTCGATGATAAAGGTAGTATCGTAATCAGTACCGTCTTCAACACTGACTTCCTCTACTTCGACTCTAACATCATCAGCACTATCTCATATAGCAGCATTACCATCTTCAACACCTTTGTTGGGAAAAACCTTTACCCTCACTTTCAACCTTCATCGGCTTCAACAGTACCATCCTTGAATCCATCGCCAACATCGACTTATATAATACTGTCTCCAGCATTCACAACAGTTACATTCGATCTCATTCCACAAGTTCAGAACACCATCAAGGCGAGGGATTCACCTCGCCTTCAGATAAGAGCACGCTCATCGTCATTCTTTGAGATGAATAATTTCACGACAAGGGGAATTGAGGGGGATTACGACACATGTAGACATACACGATGATCAAAACAGTCCATTTTGCGCAGATCGACGATTCATCATTTTTAGTTTGTTAAATATTTTTATGATTTTATTTTAATGTATTTTGAGGGTCATCGTGATCAGAGAATCATGATCATCCATGATGGCCTCTTAATCAATATATATAGGGTTAAAAGGTTCATTTAGAGGGTATTGAAAGTTGAGTAGAAAATCCTTCCCTTTTGACCACCCAGTTCGAAATCAAAATCCAAGAGCAAAGCTTGGAAGTTATCTTCCCCCTCCATATCTCTTGGCCGCCCATCTCTCCTCCCCATCAACATTTGCAAGCCATCTCCTCTTCCCCTCCACATATCCTAGCCAACCACCACCACAAACTTAAAACCTCTCCAAAATCCCTCCACCGCCTTAGTGTCGGCTGCCCTCCTATCCCTCCCCCAAAAGGCCAGCCTCCCCCTCCCTCCACCACCTAAGAGATGATCGCCCTTCCCACTCCCAACCTCTGGCACCGGCCACCTTCACTTTGTAACACCCGAAATTTTGCCATGTGCTTGAAATGCTGGAAATGCAAAGGCGGGCTGTAGCAGAAATCTACCGTTGGCGGTAGTTCCTACCGTCGTGCGTTAGTGGGTGGAGTTTTGCCCAGTTGGGAGCGTATTGTTGAGAAGCCAATCTTATCGTTGTGATGGTTGTCATATTGTCGTGAAGAGGCTTGTCGTCGAGATTATATCGTAGAGACAGTATTTCCTGTCGTCGAGATGAGTTGGAGGGTAGTGCACCGTCGTGAAGAATGTTGTATCGTGTAGATAACTAGCGTGCTGTCGAGATGTCTCGACGACCCGAGTCAGAGAGCTGATTTAGAGCTATCGTCAAGTGGTATCTTGCAAAACCAGATCCAAAAAGTGGCGATTTATGGGTGTATGATCTTCTTAGAACTTGATTTGATGGTTCAGATACATTCTCCCGCGAATCCTAAATAGGGTAGAGACTTCTCCCCTCCTCATTTACAAGCCATTTGTGACTTTGCGGCTAGGGTAAGCGTGAGAATCGGAAGAGGAAGAAGAGCAAAATTCTGCCATTGTGAGAGCTTCGGAGCTCTGTTTCTCAATCTGAGACCGGATTTGCTGAGAGAGCTTGAAGGAGCAAGTTTCCCTCCATACTATTCAAGGCTTCTATGGAGAGGAAGAGATTTCATAAGGTAACGACATCTCTCCTCCCAGTCTTAGAATGGGTGCATGACATCCCTTTGATTTATATCTTTCTTTGTGGCTTGGATGATGGATGTGGAAATTGGTCATAAGCCTAGTTGACTCCTATGTTGTTGCGGACTGCTTCTAGTCTTGAGTTAGTGTTTCCGCTATTTGTTCTGAGTTTTGAGATGAATAGTGTTCTTATATCATTTTATAATACCAAAGTTGTGGGGTCCCGGCCGTATCCATATTATATGACCATTGCAGGGGAGGTGTTACAATTTGGTATCAGAGCTAGGTTAGTGCCCGAGTTGAGGTTAAGTGTCTGATAGGGATCGATTTAGTGTAATTGGATCGCGTAAAGAAGTTGTCTACATAGAAGTATTTTTGCGGGACCATGAGTGTCCTTGTGTTCAAGTTTTGTGAATACAACTTGATTCGTTTGTTACCTTCCTTATACAGGGACTTTGAGGAGGCAAGAGGAGCCTATGACTAATAGTGCTACTGCTCCAAGCCTCATGAGTATGGGTGTGTCCCCAGCAGATTTTTGTCGCATGAAGGCATGATAGCAAAGGCGATGGTAGTAGCCCAAGCTGCAGCAGTGCCACATGTTGTGACACCTGTTGTGCAGGTTACAACTCATGTTCCCCGAGGTGCGACGTCGGTCACACTTGAGGGAGAGGCCAGGCATGCATAGTCGTTAGATAAAAAAGCGATCGTTGGGCAGGGAGATCGTCAGATGAAGTACTTTTTGAGTTTCCATACTCTGACGTTTAAGGGAGTCGGCACTCCGACCGATGCCAAGGATTGGTAGGCGATGATTCAAGAACTTCCGAAAGTAGCAGAGATCCCAACGGACAAGCATCCCCAATTTACGACCTTCATGTTGGAAGATGATGCAAAACTGTGGTGGGTGAGCCATAGCGGCCGTCAATTTCCTGGACGCACCTTGTCCATAGATGAGTTTGAGAGCCCTTTTCTAAAGCGGTATATCCCCTCTTCCACGGGGCTAGCCCTTCAGAGGCGGTTTCTATTTTTGTTGCAGGGAGAGATGACTACAGATGAATATCTGCAAGAGTTTACTCAGTTGGGTCGCTACACGGGTACGACCATGGCAGACGATGAGGAAAGAGATAACCTCTTCTATGGAGACTTGAGAGAATTTGTGTCAGTCACTCATTGCCCTGAAGGAGTCAGACCTTGATAAGATGGTGGAGGCAGCTTGAGTGTTGGAGAGAGACATGGAGCGAACCCAGCATCGTAAGAGTCTTGTGGCAAAGCAGGGAGACGGTATATCTTCTCGTCTCAGTAGAAGTCGGAAGGGAGTAAGTGGAAGAAGCTTCGTCCCTTCAAGACAGGTAAGAAGAGTGGTGTTGCGTCGGGAGATTTTTGTTATAAGGGATCACTGAAGCACTTCAAGTGTGGCAAGACGGACCACAAAATTCGGAAATGTACCAAGGGTGGTGCTGAGAAAGAGTAGAGGCCAGAGCAATCGGTGCGCTCCGGCCCCAGCTATGCAGAGAAAGGAAAAGCGGTGGAGTCAAGTGCTTCACATTTCCCTCAAGTGCAATCTAGATGTTACATCCTTGGGCAGCAGGAAAAGATTAGTCAGCCTGAAGTGGTGACAGGTATGAAAAGTTTTAGATCATTCGTTGGTTTAACACTGTTTTTCGACCTTTCATGTTTGTTACAAGCATGTTAGGTTTAGTGTTAGTTTTTGGTTACCCCGTCAGAATGTTGTTCGATACGGAACGTTACACTCCTTTCTCGCGAAAAGCTTTATCCGGAAAACTGGTGTTGAGCCCTTCGAGGAGCTCAGTGTGCGCATGTCAAATGGGCATTTCATGACTACCGGGAAGAAATGGCGCATTGGTTTGAGAATGTGCAAAATTAATTTCAAGTTGGTAGCGGCAATCCTACCACTAGAAGAGTTCGACGTTATCTTGGGGATGGACTGGCTTGCAAAGCAGCGGGTCAGTATTGACTGTCGGTTGAAGGTGGTGACCTTGAGGAGCGAGGGTAGAGCAGAGGTCAAGTTCGAGGGCCTGAGTGGAGTGACATGTTCTCTAATTTTTGTCTTGCAGATGGCGCGTGCGGTGAACCAGGGAGGTGTAGCTTTTTTAGCTTTGTTGAAGGTTCACTCCACAAAGTTGACAATTAGAGATATGTTGGTGGTGGAGTTCGAAGATGTGTTCCCTGAGAAGCTTCCGGTAGCACCTCCTCAGTGTGAGATTGACTTTATGATAGAACTGGTACCAGGAGCAAGGCGAGTGTCACGTCCTCTGTTTAGGATGACACCGAAGGAGCTGGCCGAGCTCAAAATTCAGTTGTCGAGGTTGTTGGAGCAGGGTTACATGAGGCTCAGCTTTTCGTCGTGGAGTGCGTCGGTGTTGTTTGTAAATAAGAATGATGGTAATATGCGACTGTGCATAGACTACCGTGAGCTAAATAAGCTGACCGTTAAGAATAAGTACCTGGTTCCGTGAATAGATGATTTGTTCGATCAGTTGGTAGGGTTAGTGGTGTACTCCAAATTAGACTTGAAGTCGGGGTATTACCAGTTGTGTATTCGAGAGCAGGACATTTCCAAGACGGCGTTTGAGACGAGCTATGGTCACTTCGAGTTCTCGATGATATCATTCAGTTTGACGAACGCGCCATCAGTGTCCATGAATTTGATGAACAGAGTTTTTCGACAATACCTAGATTAATTCGTGGTGGTGTTCATCAACGAGATCCTAGTATAGTCCAAGTCGAATGCGGGGAATAACATTGTTTTAAATGTCCTCTGACATATCTCTTGACATGTCATTTTTAGGGCAAAATGATATGTTTTTCTAAAAAATAGGTTGTCCTTTCGTAAAATATAGGCCGACATGTCCGATTTTTCGATATATCGACAAACACGACTTTTAAATATATTGTCCGCCATTTTATTTTATGTTATATTAGCACACTAAAAACATATGTTTAAATCGCATATATATATATTATATTTGGCATGTTTAAATCGATTACACTTATTATTTCGATTTTTAACGTTTTAACCATACAACCAATTTTGTATAATCATTTCACAATGATTTTATTTCATATTACAAAAATTATAAAAATATTAAATATATTTATTAGTTGATTGTTTGCATATTTTTAATATAAATTGATAAGTTTGAAAAGACTAATAATCAATCAAGAATGTTTAACTTTTAAATCTTCTTTATTTGTAATAAACACATTGTTATCAAAGAAAAATATTGTATACTATTAAATTTACTTTACAGTGTATCATTTTGTATTTGTTAATAATATTTTATCTTACATACTACTCAAATTTATTTTGTAATATAAATCGCTTATTTTTGTTATCTATTTATTATATTATTTTCCTATTTTTATAACATGTGATTATAGTTAACATACATAAAAATAAAGATTTTGTTTATTAGACATGAAAGTAAGATATTTTAAAATATCTCCAACATGTCTCTGACTTCCGACATCCGATATTTAAAAACTTAATCTGATATGTCGCTGACATCTAATATTTAAAACATTGGGGCATGAGACTCACTTGAGAGTAATCTTGCAGATCCTGAGGGAGAACCAGCTTTATGCTAATTTCTCAAAATGTGAGTTCTGGCTTGAGAAAATGACGTTCTTTGGCCACGTGATTAGTGGCGTTGGGGTGGTGGTAGATCTGATAAAAGTTGAAGCAATTAGAGATTGTCATGTTCTAAGAACCGTGTTCTGAGACTCACTTGAGAGTAGTCTTGCTGATACATTCACTCTTATCTTATCCTTGATGCTTATGCATACATATATATAAGTAAAATTATACATCATATTTTTTCTATGTTACTAATGATGTTAAACAATAAATTATTTCATTAGAGATTAATAGCATAAAAATTTTCTTAAGTAATTTATAATTAATAATATGATATATAAGAGATTACACTTTCACCTTGCATAAAAACATGTTTGTGCTTATGTAAGTGGTATTATAATTCATAGGAAGGTAAAAATATAGCATTTTTATAAGTTGAGAAAAAATGACCTTCAAGCATACGAATTAGTCAAACAACTAAGGAATATACTTATCATGTCACGAGGTAAAAAGAAATTTCCCATTATACCTTCAACCAACAGCGGGTGTGGTTTACATCTGATGAAGGACAAGCGTCGCACTTGCATGTCATCCTGGCGTTGCACCAGTGGTTCACCATGACGTCACACCACTAGCGACTTTATCAGGGATTGCAGCCTGTACACCCTAACCCGTCTTTAGCGGGGCTTCCATACCAGCGGACTATTGAAGCTGGGATTCGAAACCCTGACCTCCTTGATAAAGAGCTTTCAAACCACTCCCCACTGAGAGGAGTGGTTTGGAAGCTCCTTATCAAGGAAGTCGGGAGATCGAATCTGGCCTCAACAGCCCGCTGGTATGGAAGCCCCGCCAGAGACGGGTTAGGGTGTACAGGCTGTAACACCCCTTCCCAGTATTACAGAAATCAGTCGTCCGGTCGGGTCAGCGATATAAAGAAAACTAGGAAACAGTATTAAAACTAGTAGCAGCAGGTAATAAAAGTCTATACTGAGCAGATTTAAGACTTACAGCGGAAGTAAAAAAAATAAACTAATGGTAATCACATACCTGCTAACTGAATTCACAGAGCCACTAAACAATAATGGAATTGTAATAACTGAAAATCTGGTAACAATAATAGTCTGATACAAGATATATATAAAATATTAACAGGTTACATTGTCCACATCTACAAGTACATGCTGAAAAAGAGTAGACTGAATGGGAAACAGTACTACAAACTGACACCACCATAACGCTCATCCTATACGTAGTTTCCCACCTGGATTATCTGAAAAACATTGCCAACGAAGGGTCAGAGTAAAGAAAAATAATTCCCCTTAGTGACACTAAAACAGATTTACATATGAATGCATGCATGTTTTTAAAACTAGTCTCGTGCACTGAAAAAACATTTTATGCTATATGTTATGCATGTTTTTCCTATACTTCCTGGTGAACACACTATAGTTCTATATTCATGACTTTCCGTTCATTTACCCAAGTCCTGACGTTCACTAACTAGTGTACTGTCTCACGTCAAGTCTGTACTTGAGTTCTAGGTGGCTTCTAGCTTACACGTTTACTGGGAAGGCTCTAGGCAGAGTAGCTCCTAACGCGCAACTGAAACTGACGACCCGAGACCATCTGACGAACTCAATTGTTCTAGTGCAATGCGGACACGGTCTCGAATCTACTAACTGTCTCAAAGAGGAGTCAACTCCCAAGACTGTAACTCATAGGATACCATATGCCCTATGAGGAAGGTAGTGCGCCTCTACCAAGCACGAAAAGACTGGTGTGCTACTGACCTTTTTGGTCTGACGCTACTCTGCATGGGATATCTTTTCTGGTGTACTACTGAGCGACCCTTGACTTTCTCGTAGTCGACTTGAAGGGCCTTCGCATCCTTGGTTGGACAATCTCCAGACTTACGTACACGTGTGAAGTTTCGTACTTAAATAACTGTTCATGACTTTACTAACGTGGTTATGGAAGAAGGCGTTATCATACGCGTTTCCACGATTATTTTCCTACTGCCACACTTTTCTATGCATGGTTATGATGTTTGTACGAAACCTACTCATGCGTATAAAATATAATTTACTTGATATGTCTAACTAAAAGAAATTAGGATTTCCTTACAGAGGTGCTGCGACGCTCGTATACTCGGCGCGACGACATTTTCTCTTCCAAAAGCAAATCCTACTGCTGGGGACCTTCAGAATGCTGCCCCGACCCCACCAAAGTCCTGCAAATTCAAAGCAGTCCTAATTATCGCATTTTCCCCTTAGGGTTAACCTTTTGAAAAAAATTCCAAAATGCTAGAGTCGTCCAAAATTAACGGCTAACATAGCGAACTACCTTCACGTGGGAGGGATTGAAGCTTCCAATGCGCCCAACTCCAATTTCGCGGTGGAAACCGTGCTTCAAAACCTAATTAGAGCACAAGGATGAAAACCTAGGTTAAACTAGTTTCTAAAACGAAGGAAAACCAAGCAGAAATCGAGAAAAGGAAGAGAACGAACTCAGCGCAACCAAAACGTTCAACTTCCACCGGTTAGGGTTGAATCCGGCACTTCCACGGCTAAGGAAGGAAAAGGAATGCCCACCGATGCCAGCAGAGGAGGGAGGATAAGTCGGAGATGGAATCCGGAGGGGAAACGGCCGCCGATTAGGGCTTGCGAGAGGCACGGCATCGTCGGCGTCAAGCGTGCGGAACGGGAATGTCGGGAGTCGGCCTGCGGTTTGTCTAAAGACCGTGAGAAATGAGAATGTGGGATTTTAATACATAGTAGGATGCGGTTTTCGATAACCGTATTAGGTGAGAGGGGGGAACATTGCTATTGGCACCCCAATCAATTTCCTTACAAAATAACCTCATTCTCACTGCGCGCCACTAAACGAACGCGTCACGCACTATAATTAACGCACTTAACGAACTAACGGTCGCTATCATAAGGGTAACAGTATACCTTGACGACGCCCTGCCTCGATCAAAATCCGTCGCGACTTTCCCCTACAAATTTTAAATAAATTTCCGTGTCAATTAACGGATGTTACAAATTTCCCCTACTAACAAAATTTTCGTCCTCGAAAATTATGATCATACCTGAATCGAAGAGAAAAATAGTCTGCATTGCTTTTAATCTCATCCACTCGCTCCCAAGTATACTCTGATCTGTCACAGTTCATCCAAAGGACTTTGACCATGCGAATCTCTCTATTTCTGAGCTTCTGTATCTTTGAATCCATTATTCTGACTGATCTAACCCCAATACTAAGATTTGTCTCAATTGGTGCTTCCTCGGTACTGATGATCTGACTAGAATCTCTGACTGCTCTCCTCAGATAAGAGACGAGGAATACATCATGTACACCACTCATTTCCTCAGGTAAGGCCAACCAGTAAGCAACCTCACCAACTCTTTCCAGCACCTCAAAAGGACCAACGAATCTGGGGCTCAGCTTTTTCATCCGCTTTATTTTAGAGACTCCTCTGACTGATCTGACCTTCAGATAAACATAGTCTCCAACACTGAACTCTACTGACCTGTGCTTCTGATCATGATACTTGGCCTGACGATCCTGAGCTGTCTTCATACGCTCCTGAATAAGCTTGATCCTATTAGTGGTCTTATCAATCCATGACTCGCTGATTGTGGATCTCTCTTCACTTTCAGCCCAGCATAACGGTGTCCGACAACGTCTGCCATAGAGGGCCTCGAACGGTGTCATCTCAATACTCGTCTGAAAACTATTGTTGTAGGAGAACTCTATAAGGGTGGCATATTTCTCTCACTTTCCTCCAAAGTCCAAAATGCACATCCGTAGCAGATCCTCAAAAGTCCTATTTGTGCGCTCAGTCTGTCCATCGGTCTGAGGATGGAAAGCGGTGCTGAAATGTAATCTGATACCCAACCGCTCCTGTACGTATCGTCACTCCCTGGAGGTGAATCTGTCATCTCGGTCTGAAACTATAGTCTTGGGAACACCGTGAAGTCGAACTATCTCGTCTATATATAACTGAGCTAATCTGGGACCCTGATCTATCTTCTTAAGAGGAATAAAATGAGCGACCTTAGAAAGCCGATCAACTATAACCCATAAGGAGTCATTCCCACTCTGCGATCTCGGCAGACCATGAATGAAGTCCATGGATATATCCTCAAAAGTCCACTCGGGTATGAGAAGTGGCTGCAGCTTGCCCCCAGGCCTTTGACATCCGGCCTTAACTAACTTGCACGTCTCGCACTTCCCTATATAAACTGCAACATCACTCTTCAAACTTGGCCACCAGACTAACTTCTTGAGATCTGCATACATTTTCGTGCTACTCAGATGTATAGAATATCTGGAATTGTGTGTCTCAAATAGAATATCCTCGCGAAGGCGACTAACATCGGGGATACGCACCCTGCCATCAAACAACAATAAATCATCTTGAATAGTGAATCCCTCCTTCTGACCTGTCTGCACTGAGCTCCAAATCCCTGCCATCTTTGGATCCAACGGTAGAGCTGTCCTAATTCTATCCTTGATATCACAGGTACCTCCATCCAACTCAAACTTGCAGAACCAAAACTACTGCGTGACACAACGGTAATATCCAGTCTCTCTAGCTCTCGCACTAACTCCTCCTGCTGAGTGAGAAGGGAGAAACACGAACCTCTACGGCTAAGGGCATCAGCTACAACGTTCGCCTTTCCTGGATGGTACTGAATGTCTACGTCGTAGTCTGATAGAAACTCTAACCATCTGCGATGCCTCAAATTGAGCTCTCGCTGATCAAAGATATACTTGAGGCTCTTATGATCAGTGAAGATCTCACAACGCACTCCATAGAGATTGTGCCTTCAAATCTTCGGAACATGTATGACTGCTGCAAGCTCCAAGTCATGCACTGGATAGTTCCTCTCATGAACCTTTAATTGTCTCGAGGCATAGGCTACGACCTTTCCATGCTGCATGAGAACACATCCCAAACCCTGATCTGATGCATCGCTGTAGATCTGAAACCCGTCAGACCCTGAAGGTAAACTCAAAATCGGTGCGGTCATCAACCTGCCCTTCAAGTCCTCAAACGTCAACTCACACTTCACTGTCCAATCCAAGCCCTCACCCTTCCTAGTGAGAGAAGTCAGTGGTAAAGCTATCTTTGAAAAATCTCTGATGAATCTCCTGTAGTAGCAAGCAAGACCCAAAAAGCTGCGAACCTCTGAAACGGTCGTCGGCCTAGGCCAATTCTTAATGACCTCTATCTTCTTCGGATCAACACTAACCCCTTTCTGACTGATGATGTGGCATAAGAATGCAATCTCTGAAAGCCAAAACTCGCACTTTGAAAACTTGGCAAACAACTGGTTCTCCCTAAGTGTGCTCAAAACAATCCTGAGGTGTGCGACATGATCTTCTGCACTCTTAGAGAACACCAAGATATCATCTATGAAGACGATGACAAAACGATCCAAGTCTCCCGAAATACCCTGTTCATCAGGTCCATAAATACTGAAGGAGCATTGGTCAGCCCAAATGGCAAGACCACGAACTCGAAGTGATCATATCTGGTACTGAAAGCCGTCTTCTGAACATCAACATCCCGAATTTTCAACTGATGGTAGCCCGACCTCAAATCTAACTTGGAAAAGGTGCATGAGCCCACCAACTGGTCGAACAAGTCATCAATCCTGGAAATTGGGTATTTGTTCTTTACTGTCAGCTTGTTCAACTCACGGTAGTCTATGCATAGTCTCAGACTACCATCCTTCTTCTTCACGAAAAGTACTGGAGCACTCCAGGGTGAAGTACTGGGACGTATAAAACCCAAATCAAGCAACTCCTGCAACTGACTCTTCAACTCTGCTAGTTCCCTTGGAGCCATCCGATAGGGAGATTTGGCTACCGGTGTAGCCCCAGGCTGCAAGTCTATCGGGAACTCAATCTCTCTATCTGGAGGGGCACCAGGGAGCTCTTCCGGGAAGACATCAGGGAACTCCAGCACCACTGGTACCTCTGACAAGTCAGCCTTAGTCTCTGCATTCATCAGTACTACGAAGGTTTCACAACCCTTACTGATGCACCTTCTCGCTTGGACTGCAGATATGATCATCTTCACTACTCCCTTCAAGCCCTGAAAAGAAAATGAAGTCTGATTGAGGCTATCAAACTGTATCTGCTTCTCCCTACAGTCAATCCTGGCGTTGACTGCCGAAAGCCAGTCCATTCCAAAAATCAGATCGAATCCTGCAATAGGTAGCTGCAAAGCTTCCACTATAATTTCGGTGTCACCGAACTGTACCGGTACCCTGCACCTATCTCTGGTCTGCAGAAGGGATCCTTTCGGCATCATAACATCCAGCGCTACAGTCTCTGGGAAGACTTCTAAATTTAACTTACGCACTAGAGGTTCTGCGATAAACGAGTGCGAGGCACCCGTATCAAACAAAATCTTGGAGGGTAAATCACGAATCATAAGGATGCCTACATGAATGATTTTCAAAAATATAAGAGTGTCACTACAGATGATTAAATAAACTTATCAGGCAAAGTAAACACTTACATGTCACTACATCCTCCTGCTCCTTAGCCTCATGCTGACCAAGCCCATAAGCTCTGGGTTGCACTAATTCTCGACCCTGCTGTGGTCTCCCATCAGTAATCATCAAAGCTTTGCCCTTGTATGCTCTGCTAGGGCCACCAACCTCGTACTTCGACTGCAGAAACAAATTATACTTGTCATCTACAGTAATTTCATAAATGTAAAATTACAACTATGTTTTATTACCTGATTCGCACCAACTTCCTGGCAGAAACGAGCAATGTGTCCAGGTTGACGACACTTGTAACACACGCCCGCGATGGCCAAACACTCTCCTGGATGGCAACGCTGACACTTGGGACAAAGGGGGTAGTCCCTGTTCCTGTCATCAGATTGACCATTCTTCATCGCATCAGGCTTCTGCTTCTTGTTCCAGATCTTCTCTTGGTCATTCCCGCTCTGCTGCAGCTGATGCGAATCCTGAGATCGCTTCGCACAGAAATTACTTCGCTTTTGAACCTTCTGCTGGTCAGCCTCCAGACTGCGAGCTGTATCCACTAAGCTCCTGTAATCAGCATTGACCATAGTCATCAGCGGCTGTCTCAACGAGTCACGTAAACCATCCACAAAACGGCTGTACTTCTCAGTCTGGTCTCTCTGCATCACGCCCGCATATCGAGCCAGATGGGTAAGCTCTCGCTCGTACTCAGCAACAGTCCTGTCCCCCTGGAAAAGTCTAAGATACTTCTCCTGGAGACCTCGTCGTACACAAGGAGGCACGAACCAATTTGCAAGGGCTCTAGAAAATTCGCCTCACGTAAGCATGTCTGGCGTACGCCCTGCCCAAAAGCATGGTCATATTATTTAAACAGAAAACGTATCACTTCCAAAAAAAGAATTTTCATAACCATATACCTGCGGGGTCATCTGCCCGGTACTTGTCCCACCAGACCTTTGCCTCACCTCGGAGGAGAAAAACTGTCAGAGGAACCTTCTTGTTCTCTGGGCACTCCAAAACATCCAGCAGGTCTCTGATGTTTGTCACCCAATCATCTGTGTCCATCGGGGTCTCATCTCCACTGTAGTTTGAAGGCTGAAGTTCTCTAAAATTTCTCAAATAACGCTCCAGGGTCATCTCCACGGGTGCTGGGGCAGGAGCTAGTGCAGGGGCTGGTACTTGTACTGGAACTGGAAACCCTGCAACCAGTCCTCTCTGAAACTCCATCAAGGCAACAGTAACCGCCTTGGCAATCTGAGACGCTATGTCAGTGCCCTCTGAAGCTGCTGGAACTGGAGGTACATGTGGCACTGCAGCATCTCCCATAGTGGCGTTAGGAACAGGGTCCCGACGTGAAGATTCACCTGGTTCACTTACTCGAGTTGCCTGATAGAACATATAAAAGAAATCTGGTTATTTATAAAGCATCTGCTAAAACTGGCTTGACAACTTTATTTCGTACTCTTGCGAATAATAAGGCTTAAACGCACCTTAAAATACTCTACTAACATGTGTTTACTCTTACACAATCCTATGGCTCTGTGAAAACCTTCTAGGGTCCAGGGATTCTAAACCTCCCTCTGATACCAATTTGTAACACCCCTTCCCAGTATTACAGAAATCAGCCGTCCGACCGGGTCAGCGATATAAAGAAAACTAGGAAACAGTATTAAAACTAGTAGCAGCGGGTAATAAAAGTCTATACTGAGCAGATTTAAGACTTACAACGGAAGTAAAAAAATAAACTAAGGGTAATCACATACCTGCTAACTGGATTCACAGAGCCACTAAACAAGAATGCAATTGTAATAACTGAAAATATGGTAACAATAATAGTCTGATACAAGATATATATAAAATATTAACCGGTTACATTGTCCACATCTACAAGTACATGCTGAAAAAGAGTAGACTGAATGGGAAAAAGTACTACAAACTGACACCACCATAACGCTCATCCTAGACGTAGTTTCCCACCTGAATTACCTGAAAAACATTGCCCACGAAGGGTCAGAGTAAAGAAAAACAATTCCCCTTAGTGACACTAAAACAGATTTACATATGAATACATGCATGTCTTTAAAACTAGTCTCGTGCACTGAAAAAATATTTTATGCTATATGTTATGCATGTTTTTCCTATACTTCCGGGTGAACACACTATAGTTCTATATTCATGACTTTCCGTTCATTTACCCAAGTCCTGACGTTCACTAACTAGTGTACTGTCTCACGTCAAGTCTGTACTTGAATTCTAGGTGGCTTCTAGCCTATACGTTTACTGGGAAGGCTCTAGGCAGAGTAGCTCCTAACGCGCAACTGAAACTGACGACCCGAGACCATCTGACGAACTCAATTGTTCTAGTGCAATGCGGACACGGTCTCGAATCTACTAACTGTCTCAAAGAGGAGTCAACTCCTAAGACTGTAACTCATAGGATACCATATGCCCTATGAGGAAGGTAGTGCGCCTCTACCAAGCACGAAAAGACTGGTGTGTTACTGACCTTTTTGGTCTGATGCTACTCTGCATGGGATATCTTTTCTGGTGTACTACTGAGCGACCCTTGACTTTCTCGTAGTCGACTTGAAGGGACCTTCACATCCTTGGTTGAACAATCTCCAGACTTACGTACACGTGTGAAGTTTCATACTTAAATAACTGTTCATGACTTTACTAACGTGGTTATGGAAGAAGGCATTATCATACGCGTTTCCACGATTATTTTTCTACTGCCACACTTTTCTATGCATGGTTATGATGTTTGTACGAAACCTACTCATGCGTATAAAATATAATTTACTTGATATGTCTAACTAAAAGAAATTAGAATTTCTTTACAGAGGTGTTGCGACGCTCGTATACTCGGCGCGGCGACATTTTCTCTTCCAAAAGCAAATCTTACTGCTGGGGACCTTCAGAATGCTGCCCTGACCCCACCAAAGTCCTACAAATTCAAAGCAGTCCTAATTATCGCATTTTCCTCTTAGAGTTAACCTTTTGAAAAAAATTCCAAAATGCTAGAGTCGTCCAAAATTAACGGCTAACATAGCGAACTACCTTCACGTGGGAGAGATTGAAGCTTCCAATGCGCCCAACTCCAATTTCGCGGTGGAAACCGTGCTTCAAAACCTAATTAGGGCACAAGGATGAAAACCTAGGTTAAACTAGTTTCCAAAACGAAGGAAAACCAAGCAGAAATTGAGAAAAGGAAGAGAACGAACTCACCGCAACCAAAACGTTCAACTTCCACCGGTTAGGGTTGAATCCGGCACTTCCACGACTAAGGAAGGAAAAGGAATGCCCACCGATGCCAGCAGAGGAGGGAGGAGAAGTCGGAGATGGAATCCGGAGGGGAAACGGCCGCCGATTAGGGCTTGCGGGAGGCGCGGCTTCGTCGGCGTCAAGCGTGCGGAACGGGAATGTCGGGAGTCGGCCTGCGGTTTGTCTAAAGCCCGTGAGAAATGAGATTGCGGGATTTTAATACATAGTAGGATGCGGTTTTTGATAACCGTATTAGGTGAGGGGGGAACATTGCTATTGGCACCCCAATCAATTTCCTTACAAAATAACCTCATTCTCACTGCGCGCCACTAAACGAACGCGTCACGCACTATAATTAACGCACTTAACGAACTAACGGTCGCTATCATAAGGAAGGGTAACAATATACCTTGACGACGCGCTGCCTCGATCAAAATCCGTCGCGACTTTCCCCTACAAATTTTAAATAAATTTCCGTGTCAATTAACAGATGTTACACGGGCTGCAGTCCCTGATAAAGCCGCTAGAGGTGTGACGCCATGGTGGACCCCTGGTGCGACGCCAGGGTGGCAGGCAGGTGTGACGCATGTCCTACATCAACATCCATTTATTTTCACGAAACCAACAAGGCATAACTGTGCATTGACTTTCTTACACTGTGGAAAAGCTTTTGACTTCAACAAGCGTGCATAACTTATACAAAATATATCATAGCATTAAGCACAATACAATCACACCTTATGCTCCATTTTGTAATAGAATTCACTTCGTAGAAGTAATTAAATTAATTTATAATATTGCAGTTTATTATAGGAAACTATATAGTTTAAGATTTACTTCAACAACCACTTCTTTTGCAATTGCAACGTAGGCTCATTAATAGTGCAATTTTAAGTATGCTCTCGAGATGAAATTTTAAGATTATTTTCTACTGAGCACAAAAAAGACAGCACAATACCTGAATATTCCCTTAGCTCTTCAATAGCTTGAAGTTTTGACTTTGCTTTCTGCAGTTCAATTTGCAATGTTTCTATAGTGTGCTTTGCTTCATTATTGATGCCTAAAGTATTCACCATTCGCAGTACTTTTGTATTTTCCACTGAGTAATCACCATGCCCCAGCTGGAAAGAAAATTAATGGACAAGTTATGGAGCTAGCTTACAATCTTCATTCAACTTGAAAGACATTAAGGCAATATATTACTGAAAGAACAAAAAAGAAACCAGAAAATAATAATAATTCAACATTAATACTGATCTCCAATTTGAAGTTTTGAAGAAATGCTTGCAAGAGTTTAAAATTATCTTCTCAAATGAGAATACTACAGCACGAAAACTGAAATATAAACAGAATTTTGCTAATTAAATACATCCATGAGGACCATGATAGAAAATTTCAACAAATTAAATGTAGACCTTTTAAAAATGTGGAGGAAGGACAATGAGAATCGCGACACACATATCGACTTGTGCGATGATCGGATCGATTCATCTTATGCGGATCGATGATCCAAAAAATAGTTATTCTTTTCATTTTTCATTTCGAGTTGTATTTTTACATATTTTTTAATCGGTCAATCATTGTCATTTGTTGCCCCTCTAGAGTCTATATATTGAGGGCGGGGGCTCTCATTTTGGGCATTGAAGGAATGGAGCATATAAGCCATCCTATGGTCATTTTGTTGTCGAAGCCGAGTTCCGAGTGTGAAACCCTGGAATACCCACCACCACCTTGCCTCCCATCACCTCCCCCCCTCCCCTTCATTCCTCCACCAAGTTGCCGGCCACCACCTTCATCCCCCACAAAACAGCCGGCCACCCATCCTCCCCCATTTCCTCTTTGCCGACCTCACACCATTCCCCCTTCTTGTAGTGGAACCACTTTCCAAGTGCCCGCCCGCCAAAAAATTTCAAAATAGCAACCTAAAATTCATCTCTGGTGATCACCGGAGAACTTTTTCGGCCTCTCACCATCTCCATCAAGTTTCCTCAATTTTCAGTTTACCAGCAATTGCCGGAAAATACCTCCAGCAATTGCCGGAAAACACCTTCGGCAACCACCAACCCCTCCAGCGGCCAACTCCGGAGGGCACCTCCGGGGAGCCACCACCCCACCTCCACATAACCACCACAACTACCTCATAACAACCTTCCTCCACGACCCCACTACCCCACTCCCCCATTATCTCCATCACCTAAATTGTCGGCCTCCTTCCTAAATTACTCCCCTCCTCTCATCTCCGACTACTCTCTAAAATTCAACCCACCTCAACTCCTGACTCTCCAATTACAGATAGCTCATCCCCCCATTTCCCTCGCACATGGAACCACTTCCAAGTTCCAACTCGTAACTGAATTCCCACCTTCCATTACTCTAACCAGCCAACCCCCTCAATCCCCACCCCATTCTACCCCTTCACGTGGAACCTCACACCCACACAACCTCTCCTTCCTCAAAATTGACCGCCACCAACCTATATTCCAGAGGTTCTCCTTGATTCCTCACCCAGCCGATCATCTTCCACAGCAGGAAATCCACCGGACAGCAGTTACTGCCTTCCTAAACTCCTCTCTGCTGCTTCCCGGCCCCCATATTGGCCTTCCAGCAATCTCCCCCGGCAGCCCGGAAGCCTCCCCGAGCCCCACAGTTCCCTGTCGAGCCCCTCCCAGTAGCTGGACCCTGAATTCCAGCCCCTTCAAGTCACGGACAGCTATACGCAACTACGGTGGAACCTGAATCCACCCCTCCCCTTCAGTATTATGTGAGTCTTCAAATTGGTTATCTTTATTTCATGTTGAATTAGCGATCACTTGTTGAATCAGTTTTCATGTTATATATCTCTTCATAAATTTTTGTTTCCACACCACTTGTGGCAAATGTGGTTTTCATTTGTTTTTTTGTTTGATATTTGGACACTCGCATTAATACTACTAGCGTGTTATCTAATTTTGAAGTTTTCTCTTCTATTGCGGTTTTTGTTTGCATTTTATAAATCATTATTGTTGCAAGTATAAATCGTCGGATTCATGTATGGTTGCATGTAGTTCACTCATTCATTTCCCCATTACATAGGACCGTTTTGCGTCAAAGGATATAAATATGTGGATAAGAGCCCCTATCCTAATAGAAGATATTAGTGCAACTTGGAAGAGTAAGTAATGAAATCAGAGAAAAACCTTTAGTTCCAGCAAAGAGTTTTCGGATCGCAGTCGATCATTCTCCCTCTCCAGTGATTTCACATTTTTTGATTCAATACGAAAATTCTCATTCAATGCCTTAATTTCATCATGTTGACGGTTGATAGACTCCCTCTGCTGACATAAATTTCTCCCCAATTCTCTAATAGCATGTTCCTTTTGCTCAAGTAAAGTTTCTAGATCCTGTGCTCACAAAATAAGACATAAGGGGAGGTAAATACAAATAACATATCAAGAATGAGAAACTAAAAAAATCCCCACTACACTAACTGTTTCATTGGTTTGTCCACTGCCAGGAAGTCCGCTCTTCTGTTTACTCCAGTTAACAGCATCCTTTTTTAGCCTTTCGCATTCTCCAGAAACAGACAAAAGCTGCAAAAAACAAGACATGATTATGCTTAAGTTTCCAACCTCCAGAATGCCTTGTTTTTATGGAATAGTTTCTCTAACAAACTGATCTAGAGTATATGGTGGAGACCATCCCCGATCTTGACGTCGCAAAAATGGCCGATGTCGCACCCGACCGGATCATTACTGGCCCTAATTTATGGCATTTTGATTTTTTATTATTTTTGCATTTTTGATTATTTTGCACAATTCATGTGTTTCTGTAATTTTAAAGTCCGGATATATATATATACACACACATAAATATATATACATATATATAAAGTTTTGGACAAAACCATAGCCGGTTCAGGCCATCCTCCCAGCCGGTCCTGCATTCCTCCTCCTTATCCCGATCCCGTGCTGCACGGACGAATAGGGTTTGGCTCGACAGCTTCCAGCCGCGCGTTCCTCCTCGATTTCGGTGGCAACACGCGTCAGATCTCACCACGTCCAGCGATTCAGCCCACGTTCCAGCCGCTCTACACACCGCGCGGCCTCCGGGTCATGTTCCACTGCCACAACCTCCTCTCCCCAGAATTTTTGCGCCTGTCCAAGCTTGGCCATGGCCGATCGTTCCAAGTTCAGACGGTTAGTAAATTCTTTGTTTTTGATTTTGAAACCCTATAAAAGGGGAGGTTCTGTAATTTGTGTTGGTGGTTGAATGGTGAATGAAATTGAAGATTGTTGTAAGCGTTTCCTGTGTGAGAGTTTTCGAGAAGATAAACAGTAGAGTAGGTGAGATTGTGATTTGCTTGTGTTAATTTCCTGTTTAGGAGTAGAATGTGGATGATGTTAATGAATGTTGATGAATTTTTGATTGCTATGAGATTTGCCCGTGAACGAGTTGATGTGTGTGTTTTATTTAGAAGTTTAGTTCTGTTGGTCCCCTTTGAAGATGATGAATAGTGCAATTTGATGCTCCTGTTCGTATCCCGTGAAAGAGAGTAATCAAAGTGGGAATGTTATTATTGTTTCCCGTTAGAGAGAAGAAGAACAGTGGTTCTGATTTTCTTGTAAGGTGTTGATTAATGAACCGTGGCGTTAAGATTGCTGTAGTTGATTCTGAGAGAGAGTTTGATGTAAATCCTATACCTGTAAGGGTGAAAAGTAAATTCAAATCGTTAAAGTCTTTATAGACTATGTGAAATTTCTTTGTGTGAGAGAGCGAATTTTAAGTTGTTAGTTTGTGACTTCCTTACACAGTGAGCTTTGAGATTCCGTGGAGCCACTTCGTGTGTAAGTGAGCGATTTATTTTCGTGGTGCTCGTGTGCGATAGCGGCCGACCTCGGAGTGGAAGATCGAAGGTGACGCGATAATTCCTCGCGGGATTGCTGCCGACTTCGATTGCGGAAAGACGCCTCTTTCCGTGGGTAACTTGATTATTCCCCCTCTTTGCGTGTCTACATTTTCTTTTAGGATTTTAGATTCATTGTTGGATTTTCTCCCGAATTTTGTCAGTGAACGCTACGTCGAAAACTTCAAACGGAAACGTATTTGGAGTTCACGATTCTGTTTGCTACGACAAATGGAACGGAACGAAAATCGCAAACTTCCTTCCCTGGATTTAGAATTGAACCATTTTTTAAGAAAATTCATTTTAAACAAAATAGTTTTTTTTGTGCTTTACAAAATCTAAGTTGTTTAATTTCATAAGTCTGTGCAGCGCCCGCTCAAATCTTTATAAAAAAATAATTATTCATTACACACATTTAGGGTTTCCTAGAAAAGTCGACAGACGCGCAAAAACCAACGCATCGTCCTGCATCGGTATATAACTTTACATTTATATAAAAGATATATTTGAACTACATGTTGCATCTAATAACATTAAGGAAAAATATATATTCGATTTTGTCCACCTTCTTGAAGTCGCTCGGTCTCACTTATTCTAGATGTGCGTCCCCACTACCGATAGGAATTTCACAATCTCTACTGTTTGTTATCTCATCAACCACATGGCCTCATTTGTCGTCCAATTTGCGACCCTTTTTTCTCTCTTATTTTATGGCCAACCTCCCTTCCCCCTAACCCCACGGTTCTTTCATTGTGGCTGTTACGTTAATCATTTGGGTTCTCCCGTTGACAAGTTGGCCCTTGTGCCATATGCTACACGTTTGTTGGGTATTCGTGCACTCAAAAAGGATATGTTTGTTACTCTCCCTCCAATTGAAAGTTGATCACATCTGTTGATGTCACTTTCCTGGAAAATATGGCTTTCCAACAATCCGCCACTGCATTAATGCCCCTCCTGATCTCCCACGTCCTCTTATTCCTACCAATTCATCTTACCACCTTTACTACCAACACAACCGGCTGCCTCAGCTCCACCTCTTTGTGTCTACTCTCGCCTCTATCCTCGATCTGGTGCCCCGCGACAACCCCCATCTATTATGGATACTCCGCAAACTACTGATTCAACAACACTCTCCACCGCGCATTTGCTTTCCAATTATTTTCCCCGCATTATCTCCCCTCTGATTTGCACAGGTTTGCGATCTTTTTATCTTCTATTTTCACTCCCTCTTTTGTGCATGAATCCCTTCAGCATCCAGGGTGGCATACGGCAATGGATGAGAAAATTGATACACTTTGGACCAACCACACTTGTGACCTTGTTCTTCTTCCTCCTAATCAACATACAGTGAGTTGCAAGTAATTATTCACTATGAAGCATCATCCAGATGGAACTATTGATCGTCATAAGGCCCGTCTTGTCGCCCGAGGTTTTACTCAACAATACGGCCTTGATTATGAAGACATTTTTTCTGGTGGTAAAACCCAACACCATCCGTGTCCTTCTCTCACTTGTCATTCATCAAAATTATCTGCTACATCAGCTTGACATTAAAATGTCTTCTTTCATGGTGTTCTTGTGGAGACTGTACATGCAACAACCTCCTGGTTATAAATCACGGGGGAGTCTCATATCTGTCATATGAAGAAATCTTTTCATGTCCTCAAATAGTCTCCACGGGCAGTGTTTAAGAAGTTTAATCAGGTGGTTTGTAAGTTTGCCATCACTCGAAGCTCAGCAGATTTCTACTTATTTAACAATGTTCATCTGGCATAGAGATTCTTCTAGTCTACGTTGATGACATCCGTGTTACTGGTGACGATCTTCTGGGTATCACCCAAATCAGGCAGCATCTTGTCTCTCATTTTCAAACTAAGGATTGGAGAATTGAGACGACTCCGCTACTTGAAATTGAGGTAGTTCAACTGTTTGATGGTCTTGTCTTGTCTCAGCGGAAGTATTATCTTGATCTTCTTCATGATGCAGAAGACTCTTAATGTAAGCATGTGAATACTCCCATGGATGCAAATCATCAGCTCCGTACTCATGGCTCGGACTCTGGTCAACTCCTTCCTAACTCGGAGTATTATTGTCGTCTTGTGGGCAAGCTGATCTATCTTACTATCACACTACCTAGGATTTCCTTCGCGGTCAATGAGTAGCTCCATGCATACCCCTCGGTTCTCTCATCTTCAGGTTGTTGAGTGTATTCTTCGATACTTGAAGAATGCTCGACACAAGGGTTGGTATACAAGCCCTCCACTTCTTTATCTCTCATTGTATATTGTGATGCTGATTACGTTGGGTCCCTGGATGATCGTCAATCCACGTGCGGTTGCTGCACATATTTTGGCAGAAACTTGGTCACTTGGTGAAACAAGAAGTAGACTGTGGTTTCTTGGTCTTAAGCTGAAGTAGAATATCGCTCCATGGTTGTCGTCGTCTCAGAACTTACATGGCTAGCAAGTTTCCTCACTGATTAAGGTGTCAAACTCCCATCACCAGTTATTCTCTTTTGTGATAGTCAAGTTGCTATTCACATCGCCGAATAACCTGTGTTTCATGAGTGTACAAAGCATATTGAAGTTCACTGTCATTTTGTTTGGGAAAAAGTTCAACTTCGGAAACTGATTCAAAGAACTGTATGACTAGGTTTTGTCTCGCACTCTATAACAGCAATTTCTCTCAAACCTTGGAGCCTACCACTTGTACCCACCAGCTTGCGGGGGAGTGTTGAATAAATGTTCATGTATTTAGGCACACAAGGCCTCTCTCCTTTTAAGATCCTCCTTTAGTTCCGCATCTTGAGTTTTACATAGCTCTCTCTCCCTCTCACTATAAAAGGACCATTGTACAATGTATGGAGATATAATACATGAGAATAATAAAACATTGTTTTTTTTATTCTCTACTTCACAAATAGAAATTATGTAATAATTATCCACATTGGATAATTGAGTATTTAGTAAAATAAACTTTCAAATTCCAAATTGGTTATTAAAATGATGTACTGGCGATTCAGTATCACCACAAGCAATACTTTGGTATTTATTGTTTGTGGATGATATCGTTTTGGTCGATGAGAAGCGCGAGGGTGTAAACGCAAAACTTGAATCTTGGAGAGGTACTTTAAAAAAGAAGGGTTTTAGGTTGAGCATGGCAAAGACAGAGTATATGGAGCTTAAATTTAGCAGTGCAAGAAAGATGTATAACTTTGTTATTAAGTTTGGTGATCAAGATATTTCTCACAGTAAGTGCTTTAAATATCTTGGATCGATAGTTCAAAAATATGAAGGTATTAATAAAGATGTGATACAACGAATCCAAGCAGATTGGTTGAAGTGGAGAGGCACGTCAGGGATCTTATGTGATCGTAAAGTACCATTAAAACTTAAAGGCAAGTTTTACCATACTGCAATTAGACCAGCGATGCTCTATGGTTCTGAGTGTTGGTCAGTGAATTGTGTACATGAGCAAAAAAATGGGAGTTGCGGAGATGAGAATGCTTAGGTGAATGTGTGGACACACGAGACTACATACAATTAAGAATGAATGTCTTAGGGATAAGACAGGAGTGGCACTAATTGCAGAAAAGATACGAGAAACTCGACTAAGATGGTTTGGACATGTACAAAGGAGACCATTAGAGGAACCTGTTAGGTGCTGTGAGATTTAGTCACTAGGCATGTTAAACGGGGGAGGGGTAGAACAATAAATACTTGGAATGAAACTGTAAGGAAAGACATGATGTACTTAGGCATTAGTGAGATCATGACAAAAGAGAGGGCATAATGGCAACAAAGGATCCATATAGCCTATCCCACTATAGTGGGATAAAGGCCTGAATGTTGTTGTTGTTGTTGTTCAGTATCACCTTAAATGGTTTCATCAAATATATCAAACAAATGTGCTAGCAAGCCTTTCAGAAATTGTAGAATTCAACAAAAGTTACCCATAGAGATGAAGCTTAAAGAGAACAAATCCAAAGGAACTTGTAAACAGCATTAACGAATAAGTCATGGGAGCTTAAAGATCCATTTGGCGAGGCATTTTTGCTCTGGTGAGTTTGGACAAAATTGTTGTCATTATAAAGTATGTGTTTGGCATGACAACGGTTAGGACCGCCACAGGAAAAAAACAAATTTAGAACATAAAAATAGATTGGGTCTTTAAGTAAGGTCGGGCATAGATAAATGGCAATTCATTATCACCGTGTTCACGACCGCCACCGCCATGCCAAACAAACCCTAAGTATAAATAAAAATATATCTATAATATAATAGGATATGTACGCTTCTCACCATCAACTCAAGCCTCTTAACCTCCATGGATGTACATTCTGTCTCTTCTTTTGCTAGTTTGCATTCTTTTTCAGTATGCTCTTTACTCAGATTTGACATTTCCAAGGCTACCTGGAGCTCCTTCAAACGTGCATTACCCTCTCCAACCTTGAGCATATTTTCAACGATTTCTCTGAAAACAAAACAAAAGAAATGCCATAATTAAGCTGCATGAGATTAAAACAAAATTTAGAGGAAAGACGAAATTTCCTATACATAATAGAGGGAGAGAGAATGTCGAGTACCAAACGGGAGAAAATTAAGAAAATTCAACATACTTCTGCAAATGGGCAATTTTTTTGGGTATGTCATCATAACATGAAACGTCAGGTATCTGCTTTAGCAATGACTTCCAAGATGTTAATTCAGATTCCAACCTCTGAGCATGTAGTTGAACTTCCTGAAATCTGGTAAGCTCCATTTCTACCTTCTCCCTGCGACCCTTTTCCTCCAATAATTGTTCTGTTAAAAATTCTTTGTTTGTATGAGAAGATTTCAATTGTCTTGCCTCATGTAGTTCAGTCTCCTAGAAAAATTATAAAATAGACCACCAACAAAAAATGAAAAGATTAACTGATAAATAATTTCGGCAGCCCAAAATCAAGACTAAATAGAGGGGACTAATTTTGAATCAATTGAAAAGAAAAGAAAAATTTAAAATAAAAAATTATGCATAAAAAAAGCTATGAGAACCCCTTTGTCAGGAGAAAAATTGGAAGTTGCTACACTGATGCAAACATAATCACTTTGACTAGTGTAACATCCTGATGGAGCAACCAAAATAATGTGAACAGATTAAAATTAATAGTTCATAACTGATTCCAATATATAGAAAAATATGAGAAGGATAAATAAGCTGTCTAGATGCAATAGCAAGATGTTTTGCAATCTGACTTTACTTCGAATAATATTATAAATTTTCATTTAATTTCTTACAGATTTTCTCTTTTAAAATCGGACATTAATTTACGAATTTCCTCCCACTTCTTTTAATTCCGGATACAACGGCATAATACACTCAAGTATGTGCAGTAGGTTCTATTCCTCGATGTTGGACTAAATACATCCAGCTTTTTTCTTATTTTGCTTTTGATTTGAACTTAACTGTGTACAACCTGACTAGATTATTCTTTTATTTTACATTCTAAAGTATTGTCCGCATTCTTGCCCTTGCTGTATGTTCCAAATTTCTTCTAAAATAGTCTGCATTAACTATTACAAACTAGGACTACCTTATTATTTTGGCGGCGAGAGACTTAAAACTGCACCCGTCTTCCCCCCTTTTTACGCAGTGGATAAGAGAAGGGGACCACAGGCTTAGTATCTTTCATTTTTTAATACAAGCGGGCTACCATGCCCATTAAATTGTGAATAACAATATACTATTAGAATAAATATGCAAAACTAAAGAAATGGGACAATACTTATTTATTTCATTAAATAGGAACAAATCTACTTCTAAACTCGTTACATTTCTCCCATATATACACACAGAGGAGGAGACCAAATATGAGATCTGGGATGTTGGACTAAATACAAAAGGAGGAGGGCGCTAAACACACACCAATCGGTGCTAAACACACACCAATTACCAACAGTCCCTCTCAAGAAGGGCGAAAGATATCCATTAATCTCATCTTGTCACACAACTAGATAAATCCAGTGAAATAAGCCCTTTGGTTAGAAAATCGGCCATTTGATTTTTTGTATCATGCCCCAGCTTCATATCCCACAATTCAGCTTCTCCTTAATAAAGAATCTGTTGATTTCTACATGCTTGGTTCTGTCATGTCGAACGAGATTATTTGCAATATTAATAGTTGACTTGTCATCACACCACAATATCATTTGCCCTCATTAATCTGTCTTGAGTTCAATAAGTAAGGCTTTCAACCATAACATCTCCCCCTACCCCTAAGGCCATGACCCTGTACTCTGCCTCGATTGTAGATCTCGCAACTACAACCTGCTTCGTGCTCTTCCAGGAAACAAGATTGCCCTCCCCCACACAAACATGCAATATCCTAACGTGGACCTTTTATCATCAGTAAAACTAGCGTAGTCGGAATTGCAATAGCCCTCAATATTTATATGTCCATTCTTTCGGAAAATCAGTCCCTTTCTTGGTGTACTCTTCAAGTACCTAGGAATCTTACACACGACATCCACGTGACCCTCCCTTGGATCATGCATACAGCAGGCTACCACACTCATGTCAAAAGATATGTCAGGACAGGTGTGATTCAAATAGATTAGGCGGCCTACCAAGCTCTGGTGCATCTCTCTATCAATTGGCCCTCCTGCCTCAGCGCTGATCCTGGACTTTTGATTAATGAAAGCAACTGCAGGTCTGCACCCAACATACATGTTTCTTTAAGTAGATCCAACACATATTTTCTTTGAGATGGAACGATCCCCTTTGCACCCCGAGCTAACTCAATCTCAAGGAAGTTTCTTAGTTGCCCCATGTCTTTTACCTCAAAACCCCTTGCATAATCTCATCTTTAACTGAGCAACTTCCCTCTCATCATAGCTCGTAATAATCATATCGTCCACATACACAGCAAGCATTGTAGTGTGAACTCCACTTCTCCTAAAGAACATTGTATGATCAACATTGATCTGTTGATATCTCATGTCAACCATAGCTCTTTTAAATCGATCAAACCGGGCTCGAGGAGACAGTTTTAGCCCATACAGAGACTCCTTGAGTCTACACACCTTACTTAACGTTTATTTCGTGTCAAAGTCTGGTGGTAACTCTATGTATACTTCTTCCAACAAATCCTCATAAAGAAAAACATTCTTCATGTTGATCTAGTGTAGTTTCCACACCCCATTCGCCGTAAAGGAGATTACTGTCCGCAGCGTGCTCATTTTTGCAACGGGCACAAAGGTCTCATCATAGTCGATGTCGTAAGTCTAATTGTATCCCTTTGCTACCAATCGGGCCTTGTAGCGCTCAACCCAACCCTCTGAGTTTTGTTTTACAACAAAAAACTCACTTGCACCCAAGTGCTTTTTTCCTGATGGTAGCGACACAAGATCCAAGGTTTTATTCGTTTTCAATGCTCCAAGTTCTTCTAGCATTGTAGTTCTCCACTATGGATCCTCTTTAACAATCCGCCAACACTTAGAAATAGAAATAGTGTTCATGCAATGAATGCTCTATGTACAGAGAAATATAAGAGTAAGAAACAAACAGGGTAATGTCATGGGGAAAACCATATCAATCAAGTGAAACTCCAGCATCCCTGCGGGAACTCCGCCTTACCGGCAAGGGAGTGGAAGTAGAGGTACGAAGGATCATATTACCTGGGATTGTTCAGCTTGAGGTGGGTGGTGTAGGTGTCTCTAGGATCGGAGTAAGCATAGAGAAGGGACTTCACATAAGTGTCATATAAAGCATTGTAGATATTGTAGCCTCACTCCGTTGCTTTCCTCCACCATCTACAGATTCATTCCCCAAATGAACTGGTACCACAACTGACTCCGCTCCCTTTGGAATAAGAGAACGAGGGATACTCACTATCCGCCTTTCACCACCACCGTTATCCTCCCCCTATAGCCTTATACTATTTGTAACAAGTGATTCGTCAAGAGGCGAGTCAACCGGAGAGGAGTAATATGGCTCAAACTCTCTAAATGTGACACTCATACTAACAAATAACTTTCTTTTTACCGAACCCAACACACATACCCCTTTTGGGTAACCGAATATCCAACAAAAGCACACTTCAGAGTCCTTGGAGCCAACATTCCCACATTTGGTATATTGTAATTACCAGATTACCCTTCGGTAAAATTACCAGATACCATGAAGAAATGGGACAATATTTGTATTTATTTCATTAAATAGGAACAAATCTACTTCTATACTCATTACACTTCTCTCATATATATACACACAGAGGAGGAGACCAAATACAAAATCTAGGATGTGAGACTAAATACAAAAAGAGGAGGGTGTCAAACGTACATGAATTACCAACAAAAACTTCTAAAGATATAGTATTAGTTTTAAATAAAGAAATTATATTAGTTTTAAATAAACTTATATAAATAGTATTAATGCAAAAAAAAGATACATTATAAATTTTACATATGACTTGATAAATAGTTCTAAATAAATTTATTTAAATATGGTATTAATTTTGGGTAACTTTGATGCTCATGGCAGATGATTTTTGCAACTGTCTAAGTAGTTTATATTTTTATGAGCAATCTCACAAGGCATGCACACGTGCCACATGCGACGGTATGCTCATGCACAGTGTCAGTGTTTTATAAAGCTTGAGCGACTTCCACCACATTGTGTATGGGGGATGCGAATCGTCGGTGTTCTATCGCGCGGGGAACAGGGCTCCTCGTGCCAGACTGTTTGCATGATTATACAAATATATTTCCATTAAATTAGATTTAGTGAGGATTATCTTTGTAGTAGATTAAGACTCGACGGGACAACTAGTATTGGAGAACAAATAATGAACAACTGGTGCTTGTGGTTGGGACATGTGGGAACTCAAAAATTAGCCTTCAAAATAATGAATAACTGGTGCCTTTGTTGTTCATGATCTCCACATTCGGCCTCCGTAAGTGTCGTACCAACAATCTGTTGCTCTGCCAAATGAGGCTTAGATGTGATATTAGCCATCAAAATAAATTTCTCTACGTTCCAAATATATTTCTACAAAATAGGAAAATATGACCTCTTGAATAATCAACTATGAATGTAAGTATTTGAATAATGAATTATGAATGTAATTAGAAAAGTTCCCTTCTCTATTCTCTCCACTCTTCCCGTGGCTCCACTTTGGGGACAAATTGGAAAGCAAATACCTTCCTTTCCCTCTCCTGATATAGAGTCATATACCCTGACAATTGTCCTCTACAGGTATAATAACAAGAGACTGGCTCCTCCAGTCTCAGTATTCCATCCAACCATGATATTCCACCTTTTTCTCTCTACAATGCTGTCTCCAATCTTAATTTCATTTCTCTTCAAACCAAATGATTGAATTCAATGAGAACAATAGCAGCTTCAAAGGAAATTCAAGTAAAGGAGGTGCCAACTCCTCCCTCCTACAGTGCGAAGCTGTGGGTTGCTTTCCTCCCAAGTGCTGACATCGTGAATCGTTGCCGCATCTTTCAAGATCTTGTTGTCGTTTCGCACTTACTCCAAAAGCTCACCATCTATCTCCCTGCTTTCCCCAACCAAGCCAACTGCCTCTACTACCTACCCTAACCTTGGCACTGACTCCAATTGAGCCTGCAAGCACTGCCAAGTCCCATGCAGCCTCTCCCAACCCCAACCAGCCTGAGCCACAACATCCCTCACTTACATGCCCGAGCCACAACATCCCTCACTTCAGCCCACTCCACCTCAGCTTCATCCTTATGAGTCCCACCATGTGGGCTATCCCGCGCTACCGATGGTTCCACCAGTTCAGTTTTCAGATGGAGATACATTTTACTAAGAGCTGTCAGCGACAGCTGGAGACATAATTCTAATTTTGGCACATGACTTCACGGCCATAAATGGGCGAGATACACTGCGATAGCTTGTCTGTTAGAGTGGCCGCCCATTCTCAAATGATATTTGGATTTCCCTAGAGGAGCTTGAGTGACTCGCCACTAGGCTACGCCTAGAGTATGATCATCTTCACTCACCGGAGATAGGTACTTTCAATATGGGGAAGTTGATGGAGATCATCGCCCCATGTACGCACAGGAGGCAATGATTTGCTACCCGTTCGAGCGATCTGAGTCCACGGATGTATCCTAATAGACGTTCCGAGTCTTTCATGTATTTATTTTATATTTCAAGTTGTATTTTGACACCCGATTGGTTTGTACATTATGATTCGTCCGATCTAAGTGTCCTATCTCAATTATTAATACATAAATTCACAGGCAGCAGTTTGCAAGGGGTCGGTGGTTTCCAATCAGTTACAAAATTGTCAATCTCCTCCCAGTGCGATGCTGAAAGTCCCCCCATAGGCATGACTATGTTTCCTATTGTCTTCTCACGCCATCATGCATGTGGAACCAGTGTCCGCTATCTTCCCATACCTACATAAGCACCGACGTCCTTCCATAGCCGACGCCTCTCCAATATCGAAAACTGATATTCCTTTCCCCTCCCGTCTAGCAAGCCTCTCCTTCGCTCATAGCCACGATCCACTTCTTGTTCCAGCCCCGATTTAATTGTATGTACCCCACACTATTCCCCATTTTCATTTTGATTTCCTGCAATTTTTTCCATTCCCAGCACTTCTAGTCGTCCCTTTCTGCAAGTCTCCAGCAATTTCTGCAAAGTTCTCCTTCCTAGCAAACCAAAGGATCCTCTCCACTGCCAAGACCACCCAGCGCCTCTTTCCAACTCAATACAATTACTAAAATCAAGTTCAGCATTAACCTGATAGCACGCCTTCATTGTTACCATTCCAGCACCCTTGATCTGAGTTTCACCCCAGTTATTCACCACTCCCTAGCCCTTCTCTTGGTGTTAATTCTACAGTATCCGTTGTTAGATATAGTGTACATTCTATATGGTAAAGATATCTTAGGCTCACCTTGGCTATTGTGAGCACCCTCTCTTGAACATGTATATATACATATATATATACATATATATATATATCTTTATTGTTAATGTGAATAATACGATTTGATCAATTACTATTAGGTATCAGAGCCCTAGGGTTCCACACTCCTCTCGTTCCCGCACCCGCACGCCGTCGCTCGTCTCGTTCCTGCACGTCGAGCTTGCATTTTTCCCGCTCGTTGATCGCAAAGCATCTGCAGCCGCAGATCCCGCTCCCTCTAGCATTCACATCCACAGATCCTGCTCCCGCTCGTCGATCGCAAGCGTCTCTAGCATCCAGTCCACCAATCTCTGCATCGTCTACTCTAGTCGCTCCTTTCTATTGAACAACCTGCAGTCCACCGATCGCTGATTCTGTAGCCCGTCTTCCTCCTCCAAGGTCTCCTGCAACCGCCAAATCTCCTCTGCCGCCTCCTACAATCGCCAGACCTCCTCCACTGTCTCCTACAGCCGCCAAACCTCCTATGTTGCCTCCTGCAGCCGTCGGACCTCCTCTGTTGGCCTGCTCTGCTATCTCCTACAGCTGCTGGACCTTGTTCGTCACCTTCGTCCTCTTTTGGATCTTCTTCTCCAACTGATCCTGCAGCCCTGTTCTTATTCGGCTGATCTCACAGCCCCAATATTCTTCTTCGGCTGATCCTGCAGACCCGATATTCTTCTCAGACCAATTTTGCAGCCCCGATCTTCTTCTTCGGCCACCCCCGTCCTATATTGGTTTGATGACACCGTCTCACATCCATCAGTATCTTGCTCATCGCCTAGTTACTCGTCCTCCTTCGGCACCTTCTGCAGCTCACTCTGGTGCTCCTCGTCGCTCGTCTGTCCGTTGCCACTACTGTCAGTGTTTTGGTCACGTCAAATCTGAATGTCGCAAACTTTAGAGAGCTCCGCAGACTGGTCAGGAGCGTGCTCCCAGTGCACCTTCCGCTCATTTTTTGGCTCTGGTGCAGTCTCTCTTTGTATCCGAACTTGCCCAGCTGATTGCCCAACAATTCTCCAAGGTTTCATTATCTCACTCCTCTGCCTTCGTACTTCCACTGGATGCTTCTGACGCCTCTCTCATCCAACTGCCTCAACCCTTGCAGGTTTCTCTCCCTTTGACTGGTTACTTGATTTTGGAGTCCCCTTTCATATGATATATGATGTCACTCATCTCTCGTCCTGTCAGTCCATCTCCTCTGACCTTAGTATCATGGTAGTAGATAGCACCACTCTCCCCATCACCAACTGTGGCCTCCTTCACACTAGCTTTTTTCATATTCCTGATGTTGCCTACATACTCAAGTTATCCATGAACCTAATATCTGCTAGCCAGCTCACATCTCATGGTTATGTTATTTTTGATGAGTTTACATGTCGTGTGCATGATCGTCTGACTGGGACACTCCTTGGAGTTGGTCGTCGTCGTGGCGGGTTGTACGTCCATGATTGTCTCCATCTTCAATCCACTTCATCTTCACTGACAGCTTTTACCCTTTGTTCTCCTTCAGTAGGCTTCTCTCAATAGCATCATCGACTTGGTCATTCCAGGCTTCCAGCAGTTCGCGTCTTGTGTCTCTCATCAATCATGGTTTCTTTGTTCGTCTTTCTGTTGATCGATCTCACTCTTGTACGGGTTGTAAGCTTGGTAGACAGCTATAACTCCCCTATTAGTCTAGTGAGTCCAGGTCTCTGCGTCCTTTTGATCTAGTTCATTCTGATGTATGGGGTCTCTCACCCTTTGTAACAAAGGGTGGACACCGGTATTATGTTATATTTTTTATGATTATTGATGTTATTGTAGGGTCTATTTTATATATTCTCGTTCTGAATTTTTCAAATTTATGTAACTTTTTTTGCTATGATGCGTGTTGAAGCCAAAATTTGACCTCTGTGGAGTTCAGGGTCCCAAAAGAGGGGTGACCGCGCACCTACTACCCTCAGACGAACGATCTAGGCACAAGACTAGGAACACAAGGGACAGACCCAAGGTCTCAGCATGGAGGTCCCACCGCATACCCGGAAGACTAACAAACTCTTCTCCTCACAAGCCAAATACTGAGCTAAGACACCTTCGGAGGGCACTCTTGGCCGACCGGAACATCTGAGGAGGATCTCAAGATCCACTCCCTTTTAACTAGAGGTGTCATCTCGGGTCTATGTAAAACGCCCTTCATCAGCCCTACTAATAGCATAGCCTCGCCGAACAGTTCTATTTGTGCAGCCCCAGTTGGGCCGCCACCGACGTAACATAAGCCTTCCAGGGCTAGCAAAAGCATCACAGACATTTTAAATTACAGGAATATAAATTTCATACTTCGGCACGCATGCCGGTAACATAAACAAAATAGGTCTTCTAGGGCCGACACAAACTTGGGCTTAAGCCCTCTACTTCCTGTTGAATAAATAATGCACAACTTCCTCAGAGTCTTCTCCGGGAACCCCAGAACATCACCAATCCGGCTTACACATCTGGATGGGCTTCACACAGCATGTCTAAATCCGTACTCTCGCTTCCGGATGCTAAATATAATTAACTGCGGGGACGTACACGTCAACCCGTCGAAGAGCATCCTTCCCCCACTCGTCGGTGGAGTGGGGCTTCCATGCAAATATGCTAATTGAGGGCTTCACCTACCCGAGAAGAAACTTCGTTACCCTTGACGCGTATTTTGACGAAGCCGCAACCGCGTGTCATGCCCGGGGTTCGACGTCTAGCAGCCGTAACGGTTGTCCACGCACGAGTCCGACCTGCACTAGAGGGTTGAAGGCTCCAGGTGATTTCTCCTCCATGGCCGATCGTGCTCCAAGTAGCACCGAGGAAGTCAATCCCGGTCTCCACGACTTCAGGCGGCGTCGGGGAAGCCGATCCCGACCGGCCTAGCTCCAAGCGGCGACGGGAGGGCAGCTCCCGGCCGACCTAGCTGCAGGCGGCGACGAGGAAGGAGGAAGCAAGGCTCGGCCAGCCTTGCTCCAGGCGGCGGTCGGTGGCTGATCTCCACTCCAGGCGGCAGGAGAGGAAGAGAGCTGGGGAGAGGGGGGTTCGGGCTGCCTCTACTGGCCGGTCGACGGGAGAAGGGGGAAGCAAGGGTCGGCCTTGCTTTGCCCTAGGCGGCGGCGACGGGGAAGGAGTCCCGATCCTTCCTCCTCCTTCCGTCTGATTTCTCCTGCTCCCCCACTTCTCTTTTCTTTTTTCTTTTTTATTTTTGATGCTGCTCCTGTCCAGCTGCCCCCACCCCCTTCCCACTGTATTTTTCTTTATCTTTTTTGCTTCTCCACTGTACCGAGCCCCCCTTCCACTTTATTTCTCTTCTTCATTGCTTTTTCTGCCTTTTTCCTCCTGTACCCGATGGCCCTTCTTTATTTCTTTGCCTTTTTCTTTTCTCATGCTATGTCTTGCCCCAATGCCCCCCATTTCATGTAAGTATATATGTATATATAATATATATAAAGATATTAATATATAATATAATATTAATATATTATAATATTAATAAAAAAAAAACTTTTCACACAAAATATCCGCACGCGTGCACGGGCACTCATCGCTCAGAGCACGCCCCGAGACCGCTACCTGGGGAGGATCTCACTCGGCCGGATACGGGGTTGTACAATGCGCACCCAGTTTTTTTGTTTTTATGCGTATTTTTTGTTCCAACTCAGGGGGAGTACCACTCTCATGCCTTTCACGATCTACTAGCTGTCCACAACACACTCCCTCAGCTTGCTTGTCCTGGTGCTCACGCCCATAATCCTGGTGCGTGTTTATACTCTCGACTCCCTTGTTACACCCATCTTCGTGTTTTTGACTATCGGTGCGATGTTTTACTCTCTCCACGTGAGCATACTAAGCTCTCTGCTCAGTCTGTTCATGTGTCTTTCTTGGATACAGTTCTGAGTATAAGAGTTATCGTTGTTATGATCATGTTGCACGTCGACTTCGCATCTCACGTGATGTCACCTTTGAAAAGTCTCACCCGTTCTTTGTGTCCTCTGACCCCTCGACCTCACACACGTCTGTTACTTCATCTGATGTACAGTTTCTCACCCTTCCTATCTAATGCATTCCTAAATCGAGTGATTGATTTTAAAAGGTAAAACTCAGATATCAATTTTTAAATAAGTTGTGTCGGTGGATTATGTCACGAGATTTTTCAAATCGATTACCGTCCAAACGTTTATAAACGCGCATAAAATGTCTACCGCTCGCTCATATTCAACGACATGATAAAATCATCCACGGCGTCGGCAACAAAAGAAAACAAGCATGAATTTTAAGTTAACGACAAACAAGAACAGTGTTAATTTAAGCAAGTATTCTCTAATTTTGCTAGCCAATTAATATTGCGAATAAATATTATACCAATATTAATGGAGGTAAGAGCTTATGTGAGGGTTATACCTAGCCAATGCGCAGGCAACACGAGGATGACAGGGACTGGATTGGAGGAGAAGAGGTTGCAAGCTCGGTGGAGGAGAAACGGGAACATGGGCCGGGGTTAGCGGAGCAGATGGTCAGCCTGCCTCAAGATGTCGGAGGAGGGCCAGGAAAAATGTTGCCAACAGTCGACTGATCCCAGGCTAGGAGGTCGGAGGCGCCGACAAGTTCTGCCGCTGAACGGGGCAGAGGACGCCTGACCCCGTCTGGTTAGGGCAGAAATAGAATCGTTGGAGGCCGTCGGATCTACCGGAAGCCGCGGCTGGACGTGTCGAGGGAAATCGTGTCGGAAACAGCGCTGGAACTGAGGTAGACGACGGATGGTGGCACCGGAAGTGGAAAATGATGAAGACTTAAAGTGTCTCGTCATTTTCTTTTCCTCCAAGCTGCCCGTGACAGAAGAAAGAGGGCCAGGCTATAAAGGAGGGGCATTTATTTTTAAATAACTGATAACATTAAAGGGGCAGGGGTTACACAGGTTGGTTGTAACTAGGACACTTAGGTATCTGATAGCAATAACATGGTGGGGGTTACAAAATGTTGATTACTGGTAGGATTAAATGGAGGAGTTTCAAAGGGATAAATGCTTTGGAAATTTCTGATTGGTATTTCAAAGGTTGGCAAATCAAAGGTCTAAAATACTAAACTTCTCCCTTAAAACATTAATTTCAGAAAATATTTTATATTTTAATTTAATTGCTTGCTTAATTTAACATTACTAATTTGACAGACCTATCCATTCAAAAACTTATTGGTCGGTCACTCCAATAATTCAAACAACAGTGCGCGAGTAACAAACGCGATATAACATGAGTGAAACTAAAGCATAAAAAGCGCAAACACATGCACTACAAAAGTAATAAAAAAATAAAGTATAATAAAGATGCAAACTTGCATCACCATCTCACCGTCTCATGTATCCTCTCCTTTGGCATATCCACCTCCTCTCCCCTTGCCGCATTCTACACCACCTCCAACCCCTCCAGTCTCTCCTCCTTACTCCTCCCCTTCGCCACCCACTTTTCCCTCTGACGAGCTCGCCATCCCCCTTTCATATCACTACACTCATTGTCCCCCTTCTATTACCTCACCTCCAATGCCCCCAGACCCAGTATCTGTCTTATTCAGCGAGTGTCTTGTGGATGATCCTTCTGTGCGTCGCTACCCACTTCGTGAGAGACATCCCCCCGACCACCTTAGTCTTGCTACACTACCGTTGGACCTGCCTGTCATTCCTGCTACTACCTATGGTACTCCAAAGCCGACTTCCTACCATTAGGTTGCCTAAATACCTAAGTGGCAGGTTGTCATGTCTACTGAGTTGGAGGCACTTGAGCACACTTGTACCTGTGAGTTAGTTCCTCTTCCACCTAGTCTTGTTCATATTACTTGCAAGTGGGTTTTCAAGGTCAAGACTCGCTCTGATGGTTCTGTGGAGAGGTACAAGGCTCGGCTTGTGGCTCATGGTTTTCAGCAGGAGCGGAGACACGATTATGACGAGACTTTTGCACCAGTCGCTCACATGACTATAGTTCATACTCTTATTGCAGTTGCAGCTATTCTCCAATGGTCTCTATCTATCTCGACGTGAAAAATGTTTTTCTTCATGGCGACCTTCAGCAGGAGGTGCACATGCTTCCTCCTCCTGGTCTTTCCTCTCCTCCGGGCCTTATCTGTCGTCTAAAGCGAGCTCTTTATGGGCTCAAGTAGGCTCCCCGTTTGTGGTTTGCACTTTTTAGTTCAGTCATTACAGCCATTGGTTTTCAGCTGATCTCACATGATCCAGCTCTGTTTGTGCACTCCTCTCATGGTCAGACTCTTTTGTTACTTTATGTAGATGATATGATTATTATTGGTGATGGTCCTTTTTATGTGGCCTTCATTAAGCATCACCTTCAGCAGGAATTTCAGATGACTGACCTTGGACAGCTGAGCTACTTCTTGGGCCTTGAGGTCGGCTTTAAAGACAGCGGATTTCACCTCTCATTATAATTACACATCAGACCTCTAAGCTCGGATTGCTCTCTCTGACTCTCGCATAGTGGACACCCCTGTGGAGCTTCACCTTCAACTACGTTTGGATGACGGGGTTCCACTCTCTGATCTGACTCGCTACCGCCACCTCATTGGGAGTCTCGTTTACCTCATCATTACTCGGCCTGACATTGCACATGATGTTCATGTGTTGAGCCAGTTTGTTATTGTGTCTACCACTGTGCATTATGGTCACCTATTGCGGCTCCTGGGTGATGACTTCTCATGGTCTCTTCTTCTCAAGTGATAGTTCTCTACAACTTCATGCATACTCGGATGCTATCTGGGCCAGCGATACTGTTGACCGCCGCTCTGTCACTGGTTTCTATTAGTTCTTAGGGTCTTCACTTATTGCATGGAAGTTTAAGAAACTGACTGGTGACTCTTATTCCAGCATTGAGACTAAGCTTTGGGTCATGGCTACCACTGCTGAGGATATTATTTGGCTCTGTTGGCTTCTTGAGGACGTTGAAGTCTCTTCTTCAGATCTCACTCCACTCTACTGTGATAACACCGATGTCATTCAGATTACTCTAAATCCGATGAAGCACTTACTCTCTACGCATATCGAGGTGGATGTTTTCTTTTTACGTGAGCACTATGGTCATGACACTCTTACTCCTTCCTTTGTTCCTTCCGAGCAGCGGATTGCAGATTTGATGACAAAGCCGCAGACACGGATCCAGCATGCCTATTTAGTGTCCAAACAGTCGGTGTATGATCCCTTGTGAGTTTGAGGGGAGGTGTTAGATATAATGTGCATTCTATATAGTAGAGATAGCTTAGGCTCACCATGGGTGTTGTGAGCACCCTCTCTTGAACATGTATATATATCTCTATTGTAAATGTGAATAATACGATTTGATCAATTCCTATCACCGCTCCTTGGAGGGCCAAGCAATTCTCGGATAACCACAGAGCCGCATTATTTTTCCGCATATACATACAAGTTGTAATTTGGTGTATTCATCTTTTGTTATTGATATTTGGACTATGTTTTATTGGATGCAAAATTATATGTTTTTGTTTTCGTGAAATCAATTAATTTGCGGACATATTTGATGTGTGCTTAAATACGTGTGCCTCAATCGTTAGACGGTTAGAGGATTGTCATTTGCACTTTTCCAATTAAAAGTTATTGTGATTGATTGCGCACTTGTTAAGTTTTATATTAATTAAATTACACATTGTCAATTGAACCAGGTTGGTTATTGCATTTGCACTCACATAGGGCTTATCATTAAGTGCACTACATTTCACTTTGACTCGCATCTTAGAACATCATTCATTGTCAACGTACCCCTGCATAAGGACCCCTCGTGCCAGACTGTTCGCATGAATGTATAATTATACAAATTTATTTCCATTAAATTAGATTTAGTGAGGATTTTCTTTATAGTAGATTAAAGCTTGATGGCACGACTAGTACTACGAGTAAATAACAAACTGGTGCATGTGCATCCAGGTCGGAACAAGTGGGAACGCAAAAATTAGTCTTCGACATTCTACACCCTGCCTTTGTCGTTCTTGATCTCCTCGCTCAGCCACCGTAAGTGGCGTACCAACGATCTGTTGTCCTACCAAATGAGGCTTAGATGTGATATTAGTTGTTGATAAGGGAAAAGTCAACCTTGTATATATGTTCACTTGTATAAAATACAAAGAATGAGTACAAATATATAGATGAGAGAAAGAGAGAGGAAGGTCCTATACATGATGTGGGACTAAAGAGGAGAGAGAGAAATAATAAAAAAATACATAATGGGCCTAGATTAAATGGGCTTCTATAACACTCTCCCGCAAGCTGGAGCGTATAGGTCATATGCACCCAGCTTAGACAAACACTGGTAAAACAAGGTACTTGATAAAGCCTTTGTAAGAATATCAGCAACTTGATCAGTGCCCGGAACATGCTTTAATTCAAGTTTCTTCAATTGAACTTTCTCTCGAATAAAGTGACAGTCGACCTCGGTATCTTTGTGCGCTCGTGAAACACCGGATTCTTTGTTATGTGTATGGCTGCTTGACTATCACAAAATAGAACAGCAGATGAAGGAAGTTTTACTCCCAGGTCAGTAAGGAGACTTTTAAGCCAAGTGAGTTTTGAGACAACCGATGCTATCGATCGGTATTCATCTTCCGCAGAGGATCGAGCGACCACGGCTTGTTTCTTACTTTTCCATGTAATGAGATGACCACCAAAATAAGTACAAAACTCACTAGTTGACCGTCGATCGTCCAGGGAACCGGCATAATCGGCATCAGAATAAGCAACCAATGCTGGAGTAGAGTTGGAGGTTTTGTAAACAAGCCCTTGACCCGGAGCTGCCTTAAGGTATCAGAGAATCCGTTCAACCGCCTGGAGATGAGAAACCCGGGGAGCATGCATGAACCGACTGACAACCCCAACAGCAAACGATATATCAGGCCTCGTGATCGTTAGGTAGATCAACTTTCCCACAAGGCGTCGATAGTATTCCGGGTTCTGGAGAAGCAAATCATCATCAGAGGCATGAGCACATAGTTTGTGATTTGCCTCCATCGGGGTATTAGCTGGCTTGCAACCAGACTGGCCAGCGTCTTTGAGAATATCAAGACAATACTTCCGTTGGGAGAGGACAAACCCATCCAGCTGTCGTGCGACCTCAAGACCGAGGAAGTAGCGAAGATGCCCCAGGTCTTTGGTCTGAAACGCGGTGCTCAGATGTTGTTTGACCTCTTGAATCCCCTTTGAGTCATCCCTAGTAAGCAGGATATCATCAACATAAACCAACATAAGGACGGTTCCAGTTGCCCGGTGTCGGGTGAATAGAGAGAAGTCTGCAGAACTCCGAGTGAAACCCATGTCCTGAACCACCTTGCTGAACTTGTCAAACCACGCCGGAGGGGATTGTTTGAGACCATAGATGAATTTCTTTAGAAGACACACACGAGACTCCCCCGTGGTCTCAAACCCGGGTGGTTGGCGCATGTAGACGATTTCCTGAAGATCTTCATTCAAAAAGGCATTCTTGATATCGAGCTGATGAAGGGGCCAGTGGCGATGCACATCCACGGAGAGAAGAACCCGAACAGTGTTGAGCTTAGCCATCAGAGAGAAGGTTTCCTCATAATCAAGACCCTACTGCTGAGTGAAGCCACGGGCCACCAGTCGGGCCTTCACTCGGGCAATAGTGTCATCCGGAGCCTACATGACGAAAACTCATTTACACCCAACAGGGTGCTGACTGGGAGGTAAAGGGACAAGGACTCAGGTCTGGTTGGCACAAAGGGCTGTCATTTCTTCGGTCATGGCAGCCCGCCAGCCTGGATGTTGAAGCGCCTCCTGCACAGAGTTAGGGACAGAAACAGAGGATAATGATGTGACAAAGTGAAGAAGTGGCGGTGAAAGGCGATGTAGATAGACATAGATCGTCATTGGATGAGCGGATCCAAGATATTTAAAACAGTCACCAACCTGTTTGATGCCCGACGTACCACTCCACTTCAACCAACCTGTTTGGATTCTATATGTCACATCTTTATCAATACCTCCATCTTTTTGAACTATTGATCCAAGATATTTAAAACAGTCACTACGGGAAATATCTTGATCACTCAACTTAAAAACAAAGTCATCCGTCCTTCTACACTGCTAAATTTAAGCTCATAGAAAAGTTTCCTCCTCTATTCTCTCCACTCTTCCGATGGTTCTTCCTTCTCTCTGTCTCTAACCACATACTCCACTTTGGGGCCAAATTGGAAAGAGAATATTTTTCTTTCCCTCTCCTGACAGTCATATATCCTGAAAATTGTCATCTACAGACTACAGGTATATCAACAAGAGACTGGTGTGTCATCTACAGGTATATTAGCAAGAGACTGGTCCCTCCAGTCTCGGTATTCCATCCAACCTTGATATTCCACCTTTTTCTCTCTACAATTCTCTCTCCAATCTTAATTTTATTTTTCTTCAAACCAAATGATTGAATTCAATGAGAACAAAAGAAGTTTCAAAGAAAATTCAAGCAACGGAGGTGTCAACTGCTCCCTCCTATGGCGCGAAGCTTTGGGTTGTTTTCCTCCCAAGTGCTAACGTCATGAACCACCGCCGACTCTTTCAGGATCCCGAGGCCGTCTCGCCCTTACTCCAAAAGATTGCCATCTGTCTCCCTGCCTTCCCTAACCAAGCCAACCCCCTCCACTACCCACCCTGACCTTAAACTGACTCCAACTGAGCCTGCAAGCACTGTCGAGCAGCTATAACGACCCAAATTCCAATACGAACGTTTTTTATATAGTCATATTTACACTATTAAAACATAAATATCCCCTATGATGACAATAAAAAAATCAGTGTCGATTCGGTGTCGCTTGAGTTCGCAATTTTTTTCTTAAAGTTTAGCGGCACTCGGTTCGTCTTGGTGGAATGGTCATTTAATTATAATTTTGTTGTGAGCTTTGGAGAAATATGTATAAACTTTGGCATAAGCTTTGATGGGTGGGCCAACTGTGATATTATGTCCTTGCTGGAAAATGATTAATACTATACATTAGTTAAAGAAGAACTTAACAGTTGATAAGCCCAGTTAATTGAGGCGGCAGAGTTGGTAAAGCGGTGCTGCTTGTATGTATTCCCGAGCACTGTTTATTTACCAATACTCATACTCAATTCATTTGTTCTCCGCCTAAAGTTGAGATGGGCGAAGTTGGCGCTAGGATTTACTCGATCCCTCTTCTCATCGCTAGATGATCTTTCTCCTTTTTATTTCACGAGATCTAATTATTTCTACATGTTGGGGGGATCAAAGCCTGGTTTATTTAAGCGAGCATAGTTGTGCTGATTCACAGATGGTGAATGGTTGTTCAGATTTAGTGCGAACTTCACTGTAAGCCATCACTTTCCTGTTTACTATTCCTTAGTCTCTCTGGATTTCGGGTGTATTGCACTATAAAGATCATGTAGGAATGTAGGATTAGCCTATTTTGAGATCTATACGAGTTTATTTTACCGATTGTTGACCTTTACTTGTTGTGGTGGCTGGAACTTTAGATTTTGGCCGGTAGATTGGAGCTGCACCTCCACTGTGAGCTTTACAGTTTCTTAACTTCAGTTTATTCTATGCGGGCTGCAGAAAATGTGTAATCAATCGGGTTTTCAATTAAGGTTTTCTAACTCAATTTGGGAATAAGTTATTCATCTTTTTATTATTGTGTAGTACTTGAGTTGCCCATGGCCGGCCGGCTATGTTAGGGTTTTATCGTCTAGAAATGGTTAAATTGCTTGTTTAGTGCTGCACCTCTTCTTAATGTGGGTGCTATTAATTGGTGTTGCTCTTTTGCTTGTTGTGGGGGGCTGTTACCTGGTTATTATTTTGGAGTTAGTCCTCATTATAGCCGTTTGTGTATGGTAATTGAGAGCATGAGCTTATCTTTATGACTGAAAGTGATAGAGATTGGTGGTTCTTGGTTTCCTATTCTGTCCAGTTGGGGAAAAAACAAACTAAAATTATTATGCTGATGTGGGTTTTCTAAAAACAAACTAAAAATATTATGTTGATGTGGATTTTCCTCATGGCCGGCAATCTCTTATAGTATGGACCTCTATGTTATTATTCTTGTTTATAGAAGTTTGGAATGAAGTTTTGTTATTACTTTAACTTTGTGTCTTTATGGGTATGTAAAACAAATGGTTGGTTGAGTAGCTTCCAAATGATGTCATCATATTAGTTAACGTTGTAACTATAGCGAGGTGCAACCCCGATAAATGACACGAATTCTATAGAGATATCGCGAAGGATGACATCTCAAAATATAGGCGACAATGACATGAGTTGCGATAAAAGAAAAGAATGACTGATGGTGAGAGCTACTTGTTTCATTTATGCTTTATTGTTCTATTTTCCCCTTATATGCACTCTTATTATAAAGAATGTCAAATACATATTTACTTGCATATGCTAGCATGAATTCATTATATATCATGATACTTATTGTTGTTATATTGTATGGTCTTGGTAAAGACAAACAGGTGATTAACTTCTGAGGGGATTAAGAAATAAACAAATCTTATGTATATTAAAAAATTGCATACAACGAACATAAATGAAAATGCATCGACATATGGAAATGTTAAGGGTATAAGTGAATGTAAATATGCATAAATAATATTGATGGTTTGCCAAAACAGTCGGCCGAAAGGCATAGAAGCGTGTTGGAGGTACTGATTTGGACATTGTAAACCCTGAGGGATCGGGCCCGGAGACTGAAATACTGAAATATGAATACTGATGTGGTAGCAGTTACCCTTAACATTACCTAATGTGAAAGATGAAATCTTAACATAAGAACTTATACAGTTAATCTGTTATACAGTTATACTGATTTATAGCATACACCGATTTATAACATACATTGATACATATCTTACAAACATAGGAACTTATATTGTGATATTGTTACACTGATACATAACTTAACTTATACTGTTAAATGTTAATTGATACATTACTACAAATGTACCCTTATTGTGATTCTTTTCTACTATGTTGATATGATAAATGTGTTATATAGATACATTATTTCACATTTTGCTCTCTTCTACTGTTATACGGAAACACTATTGTAGAGCGTTCTTACTTACACTGACACTACGATATAGATATTGTTGCTTATACTATTTTTTTGCTACAAACATGTTCATACAATTATACTGTTACTTCAGTTTCATTACCGGTACAAAAAAGAGTTAGTATAGACATATGCTTATTGTTTTGCTTAATCACTCATATTTATATGTACAACAATTAAAGAGGTATATCCTTACTTAATCATATTTTTATGACTAAGTTTGTCGTCAATTTTGGTTAGGTATTTGATGTGATCATAAATACATAAAGCAAAATGAAGTTGATCGTGGAAAACAAAAAAAAAACTCGTTAAACGATTCAAGGTATGAGGTACGTTTTTATTGTGTTTTATTTTGTACTCACTAGCCATACTTTAGCCTGTAACGAATGTCTTGAAAGTAGCTTAGATACAGTTTTCTTGTGGGGTCAAAATGGGGCCTCACACCAGCCCCATGCCGCCTATCCCAACCCCAACCAGCCACCCCCCCCCCCAAACTGACATGTCTCCCTCTTCCTTTCCTCTCTCATCCCATATAGCCCTATCCAAGTCTTCCCTCTTCCTTCCCCTCCCAGCAACATACAGCCTTGTCTACCTCTTCCCACATCTTCCTTTCCAGTCCAGCACCTCAATTAAATGTAGCACCCCAAAACCGTCCTCCCTTAATTGTGTAACACCCGAAATTCTAAGTACTTCTATAATCCTAATTTTAGGGTTCAATCATGAGTAATATTGATCAACGCCATCATCCAGTCGAGGTAGGTATACTCGGTAGCTATACTCGTTACGGTTATTTGTACGTGTTAAACGATAAATTAAAAAATGACATTTAGTTGGAGATTTTGACTTAATTTTCAACGCATTTTTGTAACTCGTGAGAGCGTAACACACTTATTGTGTTTTTGATGACCAATGACATCTACATAATATGGTCACACTCAATTTAAACCTATAATTCCTTATACTTACAAATTTAACTTTTATAGTTTCGGCATATAGGCCTTTTTCCGCAACTGATACCCCCCCCCCCCGTTCGTTCAACCGTGGAGATGAAATCGTTCGACTCTGGAGAAGGAGGAATTGCCTGACTAAGATTCTTGACCTCCTATCGTTGTCATCTGGAGAGCACGCAAGGGCCGCACGACCCGCACAATATTCCTGTCAATTTCCCTCCCACGATTGTAGTCAACCAATAGTTATTGTGCGTGTTCGTCATTTCCAAATCGAAGGTCAGGCCTCTGGCATGCTTCTTTCTCTTCCGCTCCAACAAACAGAGGTTGTTCTTTTCGGGAATTGTTTTCCCGACCTTTATACTGACATAAAATCAAGGTAGTTCATGAATTGTTTTCCTAAAATTTCTTCTACCCTGAAGAGTTTTAAAAGCGTGTTTAATTTTTTTCCTCTTCGGATTCTTGGGGAGAATTGGGGGAGGAGAGCTCGCTGTTAGTCGGAGAAAAACACTTTGTATTTTCAGAATAACCTAGAAGAACCATGTCGCACCGCATCTACGAACGTCGTAACTCCGATGTAAGAAATTCTTTTCTTCTTAGTTAAACATATCACACATGAATAATTTAAAATTAGCTTAAAATGATGGCTTGCGTAAATATGTTATTGGTAATGTCACGCAATTTCAGTCTATTAGTGTTTTTTAGCAGTAGTTGGGTTTAGTCCCACATTGTATGCCCGTGTTTAAGAGTTTTTGTAATGTTATAAATAATCCCCAAGTGGAAGAATAAAGTATCCATCTATTGTAGTTTTTATTTTACAACATGGTATCAGAGCCCGAGATATAAAAACCCTAATTTTTCCCCTGTAGCTGGCACTTGCTTCCGCCTCTTCCTCACGAATTGATCATGTCCTACGCTTCTAAAGCCTATATCGAGGTGCTCCTTTCACGCTCATGTCGACGGAATGGTCGTATGGTTCCATCGACGAGAGTGGACTCCATTCCATTCGACGAGCACTCTCGTTGCTCCTGTCTGCGTTGTTCGTTCACGCTTCTGTCAACGGGCCCGCTGCTGCTTCTCCCCTTTGCTTTTGTCGCCATCCGCGTCGCCTACCCTGTCGCTACATGTGGTTGTTGCGGTCGACTCTGTTGGATCTCTCTACCTTCCGGAGCAGGCTCGCCATTGTTCCCACCGCATCGAGCTCCCTCGAATCCAACGTCGTTGCTCACTACTGATGAAGACGATTTCCCTGCTCCTAATTGGTCTTCCTGCCTGTTCCAGTCATCATTTTTGTCTTCTCTTCTAGATGACAATGCCTTCTTTTGATCCAGTGGCCCCTTCGACGATTCCATCCACTTCCAGCAGCTGCCCTTCTTGTTTTTTGTGGATTCCAAACGTGTGAATCCCGCAGTTGTTCCTGTTGATACTCTCTTATGTCTATCCCACGTTGAGCCCCTGCATGGACGACAAAGAGAAGAGAAGAATACCTGCGATAAAATCTTTGATGCCCTAGGGGTGCGGCGGCATCCCCCCCAAATACCCAGTCGTGAACTGGTTGGGCCCAACCGGTTTGCTTAGGAGGAGGAGACTGAACCAGATGGTTCAGTACCCTTGATATTTGGCCCCTTCCGATGATAGACCGCTCTGAACCGGCTCCGGATCATATCATTCCCGCCGTCTTTGAAAAATTGTTTTTCCTCAAGCTGAAACTCGAGATATGTTTCTTTGAGCTCGTTGTAATCCATCCAAATTCGTTCGGACTCACCCATGCCCCTTCAGTGGATCAGCAGTCGTACGATAAACTTTCACTGCACTATCTTAATCCTCACTTCAAGAACCTTTTCCGGTATTGGCCAAACTTCGCACAGTTCTGTCACATCTGGCAATTGACTAACATTTGGAACATCCCCTTGTGCAGCCCTTTTGATCAACGACACATGAAAGGTTGGCTGGATCCGGGAGTCGGCCGGAAGTTCCAGGGTGTACGCCACGACCCCCGCCTTACTGAGGATTTGGAAGGGCCCGTGGTAGTGAGGTGCAAGTTTCTAGTTCTTCACTCCTTCCACTGACAGCTGTCGGTATAGTTGTAATTTGAGGTACACCCGCTCCCCTACCTCGAAACTTTGTTTTCATCGGTGTTTGTCTGCTTGGACCTTCATGCGATGTTGTGTTATCTGGAGATTCTTCTTCAACTGTTTTAAGAAGTCGTCTAGCCGTTGTAACACGGACTCCGCTTCCGGCACTACGGATGATCATTTTTTATAATTCTGAAGTGTCGGCGGTGCTCTTCCGTACAAGTTCTCGAACGGTGTCATCTTTGCCACCGTTTGGTACGTCGTATTGTACTAATACTCCGCCCATGGAAGTCATTTACTCCACCGGTGGGGCTTACCCGCAATGAAGCACCTCAAATATGTCTCCACGCTTTTATTTATGTTCTATGTCTGCCCGTCCATTTGGGGGTGGTTGGTTATACTCATGCATAAGGTTGTCCCAGTGAGATGGAAGAGTTCCTTCCAAAACCTGCTAGTGACCACGGTGCCACGATCAGAAATGATGGAGGTCGGTATCCCATGCAGTCGCACCACCTCACAGACACCACAGTGAAAGGTGGCGCAAGCGCAATGAAGTGTCCATACTTGGAGAGGCGGTTCACCGCCACCAAGATGACTCTCTTGCCCTGTTATTTGGGTAACCCCTCAATGAAGTCCATCGCAATGCTCTCCCATGTGAGCTCTGAAATTTCCAACGGCACCAGTAACCTTGTTGGAGTGGTCATCTCATACTTCTGCCTCTGGAACTCCTTACAGTTCTTCACGTGTTGTGTGGCATACTCCTTCAATCCCCTCCAGCACACATTCTGCTTGATCCGTTGGTAGGTCCACAGCATTCCGGAGTGCCCTCCGCTGGGGGTGTCGTGAAACTCGTGGACTAATTGCTGCCTCAGTGGGGATCCAGGTGCCACCACCAAGCGTCCCTTGTAATACAGATGGTCATTGATGAAATGGTATCCCGCCTCCACCCTTCTACCTTCGGCAATATTTGACTTAGCTCCTCATTGGCTAACACCTCCTGGTGGACCTCCTCCACTATGCCCAGGACAGGCGTCGGGATAGAGAAAATAGAACTCGTCGAAGGCAAACGCAAAAGGGCGTCGGTGACCTTATTCTCTATCCCCTTGGGGTGTTTTATCTCATAGCTGTACCCCAGCATCTTTGTCGCCCATTTTTGATGCTCTAATGACGACACTCGCTGCTCCTGGAAGTACTTTAAACTTTGGTGGTCGGTTCGTATTTTGAAGTGCCTTCCGATGAGATATGGCCGTCATTTTCGCATGCAGGATTTCCAACATTTCCTTTTCATAAACCGAAAGTCTTAACGTCTTTCCCTGAATCGCCTCGTTGTAGTATGCTAGCGGCCTTCCTTCCAGCATCAACACCGCCCCCAGACCGGCCCCCGACGCATCTGTTTCCACTACAAACTTAGCAAAATCTGTCAATGCTAGCACCGGGCTTGTCACCATTGCCTCCTTCAGTGCTTGGAATGCTAACTCTGCATCCCTTCCCCAATCAAACATCCCTTTCTAGAGTAATGTAGTCAATGGCTTAGCGATCTTCTCGTAGTCCAACACAAACTTCCTATAGTAGCCCGTTAGTCCCAAAAATCCTCGCAACATCTTGATGTTGGTGGGCATGGGCCACTCCATCATGCTTTGGATTTTTCGTGGGTCTGGTCGAACCCCTTCTCTATTCACCAGGTGACCCAGATACTCCACCTCATGTTGTCTGAAAGAGCACTTCGACTTCTTCAAGTACCAACTCTGCTACCTGAGAACTTGCAGCACCATCAGCAGGTGCTCCACATATGTCTCCAAACTCGGATTGTAGATGAGGATATCATTGAAGAAGACCATCACAAACTTCTGCAACCACGGTCTGAATGTTTCGTTCATGACCGCTTGAAAGGTAGTCGGCGCATTTGTCAACCTGAAAGGCATCACAAGGAATTCGTAGTGCCCCTCGTGTGTTTGGAAAGCTATCTTTTCTACATCCCCCTCTCGCATGCGGATCTGATGGTACCCCGACGGTCCGACCGCAAGTCCAACTTTATGAAATACTGGGCTCCATGCAATTCATCCAAAAGCTCGTCGATGATCGGAATCGGAAATTTGTCTTTAATTGTGACCCCGTTGAGAGCTTTGTAATCTATGAAGAATATCCAAGTTTCGTCCTTCTTTTTCACCAATAGGACCGGAGAAGAAAATGGTCTCGTGTTGTGTCGAATGGTCCCTTCCCGCAACATTTCTCGGACGCATCTCTCGATCTCCTCCTTTTGTATGTGGGGACACTTGTATGATCGGACACTGGTGGGCTCCGCGCCCTCCTTAATCATGATCCGGTGATCGCATGCTCACGGTGGTGGCAACACCTTTGGTGTCTCAAAGACCTCGAACCTTCCCAAGACCTCCTGCAACTTTTCTGGAATTCGTTCCTTCCGCTCCCCCAGATCTCCGTCGGTCAGGACCCAAGCCATGGGGTAGTCATGCTCAACCCCTTTCTCCAGAAACAAGATAGTGGCTTTTTTCACCCAAGGGGCCATATTGCTTTGCAGCTTGCGTTTCTTTCCCTCATGTGTTAACTCCGTGTTCATGTTGTCCCAGTCATTCGTAACTAGTTTCAGCTGCCTCAACCACTGCACCCCCAACACGACATCTGATCCCCGGATCGACAATATATACAAATCCACATGACACTTGAATCTCTGTATCGTAAGTGGCACATTTCTCGTAGTCCCTGTGCACTATAGGAGATTTTCGTCTGCTACGAGTACCTTAAACACCTAGGAAGCACCGGTACGGGTACGGGTACCGGGTACGATACGTATCCGGTACGGCGGTACGACAAATTTTAAAAAACAAGGATACGGGTACGGTAGGATACGTTGTATTAAATATAATAATTATATATTTATATATCACAAATGCAATTAAATAACATGAACATTTAAAATTTAACATGAAGTTCTTGAACATAAACATAAACATTTGCCAAAACATCTATGAATTTCAGGATAAGTTCTTAAACAATTGTCAACATAAACATAAACATGAAGTTCATAAACATAAACGTAAACATTTAAAATTGAAGTTCTTAAACATAAACATAAACATTTAAAATTTAAAGATGTTCATCACTCATTTTCTTCATCTTCCTCCGTATTGTTGGAGATCAAAGCATCTTCAATTTCTGGCTCATCTAAAGACAAGTTGGCGATCGTAAGCATGCCAACTCCATCAAATGGATTTGCCCAAGCATCTCCTCCTATATCCCACATCTTACTCCTTCCTTGATTGTAGAGTTCATTTCTCCTCGATAATAGGCGTAGATTGCTATGCACATACACCAAATCGTCAGCTCTTTGTGGTAGAATTTTATTTCTTCTTAATGAGTGAATGAATGAGTATGTGCTCCAATTTCTTTCACAGCAGGAAGATGAAGAAGGTTGCCCTAAAAGCTTCAAAGCAATCTTTTGTAATTTTGGTGCTGAAGTTCCATAGTAACTCCACCAATCTTTGGGCAATAATGACGCTCTACTCTCCAAACTATCTGGCTCACTAAAAGCTTGACCAAGCCCCGTAAACCTAGAGAATTCATTCATTACTATATTCCTCTCCACCACATCAGGAAAATATCTTCTCAAACATTTATTCCACTCCAAGGAAATCTCCTCATCTGTATTTGGAGCAACTCTATTTGGCCCTCCATCAAGTCATTCCCTACTATAATACCTACAATGAAAACCACATAGTAAATAAATAAATCATAATAAATGGTAAAAGTCAAGTATGCAAAAGAAATTACCTTGGGTTAAGAGAATGAGCCATGCAATGTAGTGGTGTGCAACTCTTGGTCCACCGATCAACGAGGACATCATAAATTGCCTCATAAAGAGGGCAATGAGCTTCCAAGTCCGTTAACTTCTCATGTCTATATATTTCAATCTTCACATTTTCAATCATTGAATCTCACATGTCATATACCAAATGAAGGTTGGGTTTATCTGTATCACAAACCCTAAGCATATCGTATATGGGTCTTGTTATATCAAGGATCTTCTCCACATCATCCCACCATTTGTCATTATATATGATATTTTTAACCTCCAGAGCTTTCTCAACATCATCTGCTCTATACGTAGTCCATTCGGGACATCCAACCATATTAAGCAAACTCATCTTCACAAGTTTAAACCTCTTCAACATCACTATAGTTGAAGCAAAGCGTGTTTCCGCAACTGCAAGTAACTTGAGTGAGACAAAAGAGTTATACATGTTCAACATGTATTGATGATTCATTATGAAAGTTCTGATTGACTGAGCTTCATTGGCCACTTGAGTTATCCATCCACATTGTTCTCTAACTGTTGCACAGCGATCTGTATTATTAGCGGCACAAATATTTTTTAATGCTAGATTTAACGTATGCACAACACATGGTGTCCAAAAAATATGTGGGAATCGTGCCTCCACAATTGCTCCTGCTGCCTTACACACCGGCGCATTATCAGTGATAATCTGTATAACATTTTCAGCCCCAACTTCATTAATGACTTCAATCATTAATTTTGCAATATAATGTCGATCCTTGTACTCTCCTGATGCATCAACTGCCTTTAAAAAAACCGGACCATCCTCAGAAGCCGTCATAAAATTAATCAAGGGTCTTCTCTGAGCATCTGTCCAACCATCACTAACTAAGCTGATTCCCTTTTGAGGCCAAGTATCTTTTATTGGTTGAAGCATTCTAGTGATATTGGATTTTTCCTTTTGCAAAAGTGTAGTTCTTAGAGCATTATATCCAGGAGGAACAAATCCATCAAGATTGTGATTAGCCGCAAATTTATACGAACTAATATAATATGGATTTCTAGCTAGATGAAATGGCAAACCACCAGAATAAAACATCCTAGCTATGTGGCTCCTCAACTCATCTCTAGCTTTATTTTGAAAAACCATATCAATAGGTCCACCTCTTCTTTTTTTGGTTTCCCCAACTAATTGAGAAGATGGACTTGCATTGGAAAATGTCATGATCTTGGAAGCTGGTTTGCATTTTTCTTCTGAAATAGAAACAACTCTTTGAAGCTCTTTTAAATACTCTGGGGTCACCTTTGCACATACCCTAATCCCGTCCCCGGATATTTTTAGCAAGTGACTTTTTACCCTAGAATACGAGCCGCTGAAATCAACCTCACAAAAATTACATTTCCACTTTCTATTTCCCCCACCAACTTCTCTACTATGTATAAGAGACACATAAGCCCAGAGTGGGGCATTATCATCCTTGTTTGCGTCATCAGAAATAAATCTACTCGTTACTGATGTAGACGTTGAACCAGTGACACTATTGAGAGTGTGTGATTGGGACATAACTGCCATAATAAAAAGTGTAGTTATTAGAGCATTCCTCCCCTTTCCATAGCATCTGGGAACTCTGGACTGAATCAGTCCAGAATCTGGACTGAATCAGTCCAGGAATTCTGGACTGATTCAGTCCAGGATTCTGGACTGAATCAGTCCAGATTAATCTGGACTGATTCAGTCCAGATTAATCTGGACTGATTCAGTCCAGGAAATCTGGACTGATCAGTCCAGGAACTCTGGACTGAATCAGTCCAGAATCTGGACTGATTCAGTCCAGGATCCTGGGCTGGAATGTCCAGGTTTCTGGAATGAATCCTGGACATTTCAGTCCAGGATTCAGTCCTGGACATTTCAGTCCAGGATGAGGGCCTTAGGGGTTAATGATGAAGAAGAAGAAGAAGAAGAAGAAGCTACCTGCGACGGGAGACGGGAGCAGCCTGCGACGGGAGACGGGAGCAGCCTGCGACGGGAGACGGGAGCAGCCTGCGACGGGAGACGGGAGCAGCCTGCGACGGGAGACGGGAGCAGCCTGCGACGGGAGACGGGAGCAGCCTGCGACGGGAGACGGGAGCAGCCTGCGACGCGGGAGACGGGAGCAGCCTGCGACGCGGGAGACGGGAGCAGCCTGCGACGCGGGAGACGGGAGCAGCAGTGCGACAGCGCGACGGGATAATAAAAGCCCTAAACAGCGAATCGCGCCGTTCGGTACGCGTATCCGTACCGGAAACGTACCCGGTACGGGTACGGCTCTATTTTTGGCGTATCCGTGCTTCGTAGTTAAACACCCTACCCTCCGTCTGTGTGATGGCTAATTTCTTGGCGACTTCGGTGTTGATGAAGTTGTGGGTGCTCCCACTATCCACCAGTATGGAAACCTTTTGATCTGCCACCCTCCATGTCATCCTCACCGTGGAGGGTTGCCCTCCCCCCTCTAAAGCATGAACGGATACTTCAATCTCTTCCAAATCGAGAACCTCCCTCTCCTCGGGCGAGCTGTCCTTGTTAGCCTCTGGTTCCTCCACTTGCAGCATGTAAACCTGAACCACCTTACACTTGGGTCCGGGAACAAATTGCTCGTCGCAAGTATAGCACAGCCCCATGGTCCACCGATCCTGCATCTCCTGCAACGATAATCGTTTCATAGTTGCTTCCTTCCGTGTGGATGAGTTGTTGGTTCCTTTGAACGCCCCTTGTTCTGCTTCCTTACTACTCCCTCAATAAGTTGTTGCCGCCTTGCGTCTTCCCAGTTTCTCCTGCAATTGGGCCATCCCGAGGGCCTACACTATTCTCCTGGGCTGAAACGCCTGCACCTCGACGCTGATTTTCTCCTTTAGTCTGGCCATAAAACACCCCAAAAGCGCATTCTCTGACCACTGCATCCGGTTAGCTAACCTTTCAAACTTCTTTCTATACTCATTGACGTTCCCTGTCTGTCTCAACTTATTCAGCATCATGTCAAAGTCCTCATATTCGGTCGGCCCAAACCTCGCGATGAGCCCATCGCGAAATAACTCCCATGTGGGGTAGGGTCGCTGCCTCCTCCACCAGCTCAACAACTGATAGGTATCTTCTTCCAGATGAAAAGAAGTGATGTGCACCCACTGGTGCTTGGGAAACTCTTATTACTCAAAGAACATCTCGGGTATCTCGATCCATTCTAGTGGGCCTCCAGATTTGTACTTAGGAAACTCCATCCTCGTCAGACGGGGCTACACTGGTGGTCGGTGTTGTTGCGGTGCCCGCGGCTCTGGAAAATCTCAAGGTTGGCACCAGCCTTGATTCCACGGCCCCCCATTCTCCCCCAGACTTCCTCTGCCTTACATAATGGGACCCCGACCACAGTGGTCCTCTGCTAACGCTTCTCCTTCTCACCGATGCGGGTTTCGTGCCCCCCAGCGCCATCCGGCACCAGTGTCGTTGCTCCCTTCTCCTTCCCCCAGCCCGCATGAGGCTGCCAGAAGGGCGGACCGCCGCCTCTTCCCGTCTCCACATCCCGCTGGTTCCTGTCGTCCTCTCGCCAAGCCACATGCAGCTACTGTTGTTGCCCCCCTCCCCCTCGATTCCCAGGTGAAACCGCAAGAACTCTCGAACCGTCGCCAAGCCCCCAGACACTGCACGGATGCTGCCTCGGAGCTCGCTGACAAGGAACAACGGCCCTCATAGCCCCGCTAGAACCGTCGACCCATGCGTCTGATGCAATCGGCGGAACTCTCACTATGTTCCTTCGGTCAGCTGGCGCCTCTCCCACGCCGTTGAAATCGGCTATGTCGTCGGCTGCTACCCCCTTGTCGTGAGCCATCGCCCGCGAGATGCGGCCAAGCAACTCCTCGAGCGCCAACGTCTCCTCCACAAAACCCGCACAGGATCGCTCCTCTCCGTCGCAGATCTTCTGCGATATCACATGCTTCAGTGCCTCAACCAGGTCCTGTAAGCCCTATTGTTCCTCTTCCAGCGTCATGAGGCGGGTGTCGTGGGTTGTCATGGCTGACGTGGGAGGAGAACACCACTGATATCAGTTGTTATGCTACTGCTACTCCTATGGTGAGAAGAGAAAAATACCTGCGATAAAATCTTTGATGCCCTAGGGGCGCAGCGGCATCCCCCCCCCCCCCTAAATACCCAGCCGTGAACCGGTTGGGCCCAACCGGTTTGCTTCGGAGGAGGGGGAGACTGAACCAGATGGTTCAGTCCCCTTGATCTTTGCCCCTTCCGATGATAGAACGCTCTGAACCGGCTTCGGGTCATATCAATCCCGGTGTCGAGCCCCTGCATGAATGACGAATCTTCTGTCTGCTAGGCTGATATTGTTCTTTGGTCATCTTCCTCCTATGTTTGGACTGCCCTGCTTCTACCTGTTGATGCTCTCGTCTCCAATGACTGTGCATGTGTCTCTATACCATCCCAATGGCTTCTGTTGTTGTTGCACCTGATGCAGCTCTCTTCTGAGACGGTTCCTGTTGCTGATCTATTGCAGATGCTGATGTTTGTGTTGTTTTTTGTTGTTTTTGTTGTTTTTTGTGGTTTTTTATGAGGCATATGTTGTTTGTCTTGTGTTATATGCCTATATGCACATATTTTCCACATGAGGGGGAGTGTTTGGGACAAAGGCGATTCGAATGATTTTTACGACCTTTCACCTTCGTTCCACACGACCTTTAGGATTTTGTCGTCTGTTGTTAGTGTCTCCCCATATTTGTTTTGATTGGTCGTGTGTTGGGACAAGACTGATGTTGATTGTTTTTATCGCAGCAAGTTGTGTCACGTGGAACAGTGTCGTGTGAAACTGTGTCGTGTGGGCCGCCCTTTATGCAGATTATCCCCGATAGATTATCCCCAACGGATTATCCACGATCATCTGTTTGATGATTGGCTCCACATCTTTTGTTCCCTTTTGCATGATGTGTGTAGGTGGTTTTGGTTGACCTTCCTATCCAGCGGATTGTATCGTGTGGGAGTATCCCCGATCACCCGTCTAACGTTTGTTGATTTCTTTTTCGCGAGTCCACGTCGTGTATGGGACCTACGTCGTGTGTGGGTCTACGTCGTTTGTGGCTATGTCCCCGACCTGATTCCCCGGTTTGGATTTCCCCCGGTGGCTCGTCTGTTGTTTTGTCCCGCATCTCATACCTCCATTGTCATTATTTGATATGTACAAGCTGAAGGTTCCCACTTCAACTTGAGGGGGAGTGTTGGAAATGTCACGCAATGTCAGTCTATTAGTGTTTCTTAGTAGTAGTTGGGACTTGGGTTTAGTCTCACATTGTATGTTCGTGTTTAAGAGTCTCTTGTAATATTATAAATAGACCCCTATGTGGGATTAAAGTATCCATCTATTTTAATTTCTAGCTTACAACATATGTAAATCACGTTAATTTGACTGAGAAATTAGATTGCATTCTAATTTCAGTATGAGAAACTTACAGCCCTCATGAAATGATAAAGTGAAGGTTCGGGATGAGAGTTTAATAGAGGAATATGCAGTAAATATGGGGGCGCATTAATTGCATCCATAAGTAATGAAAAATGTCAATATAGTACTACAAAAATGAATAAATATATAAAAAAAATTAACCTGGTTGATCACGATTAGCATGTCTTTATAATCAATCAAAACGAAACAAATAAATCTTCCAGTAATTCCAATCAATACAGTACATAACAGAAAGAAACAAAATCCAACAGTACGTTGAAGCCTATTTAAAACCAAATTATGGTTACAAGAACTCACTGCTTTCCGTAGTTCATCCCTTAGATGCTTCACCAATGTTTGGTTGTCTGAGGGATTAGCTTTTACCAATGGGGAATCACAACTTAATAACTTGTACTCTAGTTGACTCTTCTCATGAAGACACTGTTCGCAGAAAATTGAGCATTTTATATTAAATATTACAATTTCATAAAAGCAACTTAATAATCATAATGCAAGTCATAATTATGAAATACTGCCAGTAGGCATCCTGGAAGAAATTAAGTTAAAACTAGATAACATCACAGAAAAAGAAGCCAAGAATAGAAAAATAATGTCATAGAAATTGCGGCCATTGCAAATAATAAATTTCACAATATCAAAAAAGAAATAATAGCCCGTATGGCAAAGAGGTCAAAATTTTCCACCTCCTTCAGTTGTTCTTTTAAATCCAGTAAGCTCTTTCGCAGTAGCTCTGCCTCTTTTGCAAAATTATCTGCTTGGATTCTCTTTCTGTCAAGCTGAAACAATCAACAAGTTCAATAGATTAAGGTCAAAGATAAAACAATAGTTCACTTGGCTAACCTCAGCATTGACTCTTGAGAATAACAGCTTTGATTCGTCTTGCGAATGTGAGAAAGACAACTGTAGACGGTTTTTCTCTCTTTCACTGTTCTCAGAAATTATAAGAAGTTCTTTTTCAACAGCTGAAGATTTTTCTTTCGCTGCGTCAGCTGATAGTTCAGCTTGTCTGCGAAATTCAACTTCTTTTTGCATCTGTACCTATAATCAGGAACAGAGACTTACAGGAAATGTAAGAGATCAAAACACAAAACCATAGCACAAGCAAATGCCCCTCAAAGAAACTTCAAGAATTGATTTGCGTAAGTGCAAAACCATTGACAAAGAGCTAATCAAGAATTGGACAAGTCCACATAAAACCAGTTAAGTGCTTTACCCTTATTTTCAGAAAACAAATTTGTACAGTTTTACAATCACAAAGCAAAAAATATTGTAAAATAATGTGTATTTTCTAAGATAACAATTATTAAATGATTCCCTAAATTATTATCTAATTTAGTATGCATTGATTTAATATTACATAATTTAATAATTTATGAAAGTTTTCATGAAAATAAATATGCCTTAAAATAAGTAAAACTCAATAGGCTAACATATGATGCAGTATGATTTTTGAACCAATAAAGATGCTTTAATAGTGGATATTTTGGTGTAAAAGAATTAATCTTGAGATAACAAGAACCCTTGGACTTCAACAATGCAAAAGCAAGTGTGAAAGATTCTTTGGAATCATCCAAAATTCATTCCAAGCCTTCATCCAATTGCATGTGGACTGAGCAAACAAGCTAATAATTGGATTAGGTAGCATGCAAGATGTACATGAGATTGTTTGGGAACATTTGGATAACCCGGCTCATGCCACGTGGCTTTGAATTGAAGCCAAATAAAGGAGGAAATAAGAGCAGACCCATTGTTGTTAATGACATGCATTCCTCCCCTTTCATTCCTTTAATTTTTGAGAGCGAGCAAGTAGCCTAGAGCTAACCGAAAAATGTCCCTAGAACCCATACCCAAGCAACCTTATCATCGTCGGAGATGTTAAGCAGCTAGTTTGAGAAAACCCTCTACTTGAGACCATAGCTGAAGTAACCACAGAACTAAAACCTATTTTTTGGATACTTATAAAAGACTCAAGTTTCCTCGGGCGCAACAACTTCAGAAAAATTAACAAATCATTTCCTACATCAAAAGTCAAAATAAACAAATTTCAGCATTCACAGGGTTATTCCTAACGAAACTAAGCAATTGCAAAGGGTGTAATAATTCCGCAAAGTGATTCCAGATTAACAGATTATGTGTTAAAGACAAAATATAATTAGCTCATTTAGGAGGCTCATGTATATTGGCCCATGTATAGCTTCTTTAGTCACACATTGTAAATGTAGACTTCTCTCCCTCTATCTACCTCTATATATAAGTGTATTTACTCCTATTCTTTGGGTAATAATATAATTGAGGGTGATTTTCTCTCTCCTATTCCTCTCTTTCTACATGGTATCAGAGACATTCTTCCTTCCCTGTGCTTCCAGCAGCCTCTGAATTCTTCCCCGCGGACTTCCTGCGGACTCTGCTTCTACCCGCCTCTCCTGTCTGTTGTACTCGTGCGGCCTTCGGTGGACTCCATTTGTCAAACCGCCTCCTCTCCTTCGTGGTTCCACCCTCCTCTCAGAGCTACTTATAGTCTTGTCTCTCTGTCTCGTGGAGTCCACTTGTTCCTGTCTGTCCGTTGTACTCTGCTTCAGTCCGCCGCGAACTGTCTTCCCGTCGCGGACTGCCTTCGCCTCACTCTTCTCGCTCGCAACCTACTATTACAACCCTCCGCGGACTTCGTCTTCTCGCCCTTCTCGCTGCGGACTGCTCCAAGACGCATCTGTCTTCTCGCTTCTCGCTCCTACTCGAGTTCGCTGCTCGTTGCTGCTCCAGAGGGTTTCTTCTCCTTGTCACCGCGACCTATCTCCAGCGTCGCGGTCTGCCTCTTTTTGTGTCGTGTCGTCTCTAGCCGCGACCTCCTTGTCGTTGCGGTCTGCCTTCATTCGCCGCGCCCGACTTCCCCTCCCCGCGACCTGCGACCTGCCTATTGTCGCCGCGGTCTGCCTGTTGTCGCCGCGGTCTGCCTGTTGTCGTCGCGGTCTGCCTGTTGTCGCCGCGACCTGCGACCTTCAACCTGCCTCCATTCGTCGCGGTCTGCCTGTTGTCGCCACGGATTGCTTCTCCTCACCGCGACCTGCGACCTGTCTGTTGTCGCCGCGGACTCCTCCTTATCGCCGCGCCCTGCTTCCCTTCCTCGTGACCTGCTTGTTGTCGTCGCGGACTGATCTGATCGTCGCGACTTGCTCCTCAGTCCTCTGTTGCTAGTCGCCCGGCCTGCTTTTTCTATCCACCCGGCCTGCTTCTATCCGCCATGGCCTCCACTGATTCAACCACCGCTTCCTCCTCTCTGCCCTCCCGGGCTGCTGCCCCACCTCCCGAGGTTCGTGATAAACTTCGCATCACCACTATCTCCCTCAGCGGAAAGGCCAACTATGTCGAATGGGCTCATTTCGTTCGTCGTGTTCTGCAGACTAAGGGGCTACTCCCTCACCTCACTCGGGTCAAACCTGCTGATCCCTCTGATGACTGGCTTCGCGATGACGGCCGAGTCCAATCTTGGTTGCTTAACTCTATGGACACAGAGTCTTACTGCATGGCAATGCATTACGAAACGACAAAGGAAATGTGGGATGAGCTGCACTCTCTCTACGCTGGGGAGGATAGCTTACAGCACCTTTTCAAAATTATCTCTGCTCTTCAATCCCTGGACCCTGGCACCACAGGCGATTTAACTTCCTTTGTTGCCAAGACCAGAACCTTGGTGGAGGCCTGGATACAACACCAACCTCCCTCTGCAGACCTTGCTACTCAACGGGCACATAAGGAGGTTGTTGGGATCGCTATGATGATGGTCTGTGTTCCTAGTCATCTTCACAGCATCCGGGCTCAGATTCTCTCTTCTTCTACTACATCATCTCTGCCTGATGTTTGCTCCGTGGTGCTCAATGTTACACCACCTCCCGAGGCTCCAGCCACCTTTTCTCCGGCTCTGCTCCAGCAACCCCTACTCCATACTTCTGCTCCATCTGGTCGAGGTTCTTCTACTCGGGGCGGCCGCTTCACGTCTCGTGGTCGGGGACGTGTTGGGCGCTCTACTCTTAAGTGTACTTACTGCGGTCGTGATGGCCACCTTGAGGCTACCTGCTATCGTAAACATGGTTTGCCTCCTCATCTTACTGCTCCTCCTGTTGTTGTTGCTCCTGCTCCTGCAGGCCCCTCTCACATCGACCCCTCATCGATTGCTCAGAAGGATATCAATGACCTCCGCCTCCAGATATTGCAGCTTCAAGACATGGCCAATCGCTCCTTTGGCTCGGTTGCTTCCTTCTCTACTGAAGGTATCTCCTGTCTCTCCTACAGCTCTCAATAGATACTGGACTCTGGAGCCACCCATCACATTACTTCTCAAAAACCTCCTCAGTACATGCACACTGAGTATCCCAAGTTTATCACTGTGGCAAATGACAATACTTCTCCTGTGTCTGGAGCTGCTGATCTGCAACTTACTTCTACTCTCTCCTTAACCTCGTTCTTCATGTGTTGGGATCTCCCTTCAACCTACTGTCTGTTAGTAGGCTTGCTCAAGATCTTGATTGTAGTCTAACTTTTTCTCCTTCTTTTGTCATGCAGGATCGTCGAACACAGACTATCATTGGTAGAGGACGGCTGTCAAACGGGCTTTATCTCCTGGACGTTCTTCCCACTTCACTCTGTGTCGTTCCCTCCATCAACTGGCATCGTCGTCTTGGCCATGCACCTCTTCTGATTCTTAAGAAGGCCCTTCATGATATCTCTTTACAGGAATTTTTTTGCGAGTCATGTATCTTTGGCAAGCAGCATCGTATCTCTTTCCCTCCTGCATATAACCGGAGTAGTACTCCGTTTTCTTTAGTTCATTCTGATATCTGGGGTCCTTATAAACTTCTCAGTCTTTTTGGCTATCGATATTTTGTAACCTTTATTGATAACTATTCACGTCTAACGTGGATTTATCTTCTACATGATCGTGCTATGCTAACTTCTGTTTTCCGTGCGTTTATTGTTGAAGTACGTACGCAATTTTCTACAACTATACAAACGCTTCGCACTGACAACGCTCGTGAATACACTAGTTGTAGCTTCTCCACTTTATGCACCGACTTTGGGATAATCCATCAAACTTCATGTGCGTCCATACCCCAGCAAAACGTTGTGGCCGAGCGGAAGAATCGTCATCTCCTTGATGTCACTCGGTCAATCATGCTTCAAATACAGGTCCCCGATGAATATTGGAACTTTGTTGTCTCAACTGCTTGCTATCTCATTAATCGCATGCCCTCCTCCGTACTTAACTTTGTTTCTCCATTTAGTCTCTTATTTCCTTCCAAGTCCCTTTTTCCTCTCATGCCTCGAACTTTTGGTTGTGCTTGTTATGTTCACTCTCTCGGACCACCAAGTGACAAACTTGCCGCCCGTGCCACCAAATGTATCTTTGTTGGCTACTCTCGTACTCAAAAGGGATATGTTTGCTATTCTCCCACACTCAACAAGGTGCTCGTCTCCGCGGATGTTACCTTTGCTGAAGATGCAAGCTTCTTCTCTCCCACCTCCCCTCTACCACCTCAGTCCACTATTCCTCGTCCAGCTGTCCCCGTTACATCTCTGCCTCCTACAACTTCCGCTCCTCCAGTACCAACTTCACCGCCTCTCCCTCCTCCTCCACCGCTCTGTGTCTATACTCGACGCTCGTCCAGGATTGCAGCCCGACAACAGCCCTCTACTATTGATGCTCTTCTGCTCGTTGACGATCAAGCATCACCCTCTACGGCTCATCCCATGGGAAACTGTCTCCCTCCATCGCATCTCTCCACCGCTTCGCACTTTTGCCCTCTCTCTCTCCATTATTTCCATTCCTAACTCCTTGCAGGACGCACTACAACATCCGGGCTGGCGTGCGGCCATGGACGACGAGATGGAAGCTCTCTGGTCTAACCATACTTGTGACCTCGTTCCTCTCCCTCCTGGTCAATCTTGTGTTAGCTGCAAATGAGTCTTTACAATCAAACATGCTCCTGATGGAACAGTTGATCGTCTCAAAGCCCGTCTGGTGTCCCGGGGCTTCACTCAGCAACACGGTCTCGATTACGACGAAAAGTTCTCTTCGATGGCAAAACTAAGTATTGTACGGGTTCTGATCTCTCTTGTTGTGCACCGTCAATGGCCCCTTCATCAATTGGATATCAAAAATGTTTTTCTCGATGACGATCTTCAAGAGACTGTGTAAATGCACCAGCCACCTGGGTTTGAGACCACGGGGGAGTCTCGTGTATGTTTTCGCCGGAAGTATACATATGGTCTCAAACAATCCACTCACGTTTGGTTTGATAAGTTCAGTAAGGTGGTTCGCGAGATGGGATTCACTCGGAGTTCTGCTGATTTCTCTCTCTTTACTCGTCATCAAGCAACAGGGACAGTTCTTCTTCTTGTCTATGTTGATGACATTTTGATTACGGGAAACGACATCATCGGGATCCAGAAAATCAAACAACATCTGAACTCTGTCTTTCAGACAAAAGATCTGGGCAATCTGCGATACTTCCTTGGACTTGAGGTTGTAAGGAGACCTGATGGACTAGTCTTATCTCAACGGAAGTACTGCATAGATCTTCTACAAAGTGCGTGCTATTCGGGATGCAAGCCTACAGATACTCCGATGGATATGAATCATCAGTTGTCGAATAATGACTCTGGGAATGACCCTATTCTGACCAATCCAGAGTACTATCGATGTTTGGTGGGGAAACTTATCTACCTCAAAGTTATGCGGTCTGATATCTCATTTGTTGTTGGAGTTGTAAGCCGATTCATGCATACCCCTCGAACTTCTCATCTTCGAGCCGTCGAGCGGATCCTCAGATATTTAAAGAAGGCTCCTGGATAAGGACTTGTTTATAAGTCATCGACTTCCTTATCTCTTGTTGCCTACTCTGAGGCAGATTACGCAGGGTCACTTGATGATAGACATTCCACAATCGGTTTTTGCACCTACCTCGGTGGACACCTTATTACCTGGCGCAACAAGAAACCGACTGTTATAGCTCGCTCATCTGCTGAGGCTGAATATCGTGCTATGACAGCGGTCGTATCTGAGGTCACCTGGCTAGAGGGTCTGCTCAGCGATATGGGTCTCACACTCTCCTCTCTTGCTACCCTGCTCTGTGACAGTCAAGTGGTCATACATATTGCCAAGAATCTGGTGTTTCATGAGCGCACGAAGCATATTGAAGTTGACTGTCACTTCATTAAGGAGAAGGTTCAATCAAAGAAAATAGTATTGGAACATGTCTCGGCCTCCAGTCAAATTGTTGATATCTTCACTAAGGCTCTCTCTCGGACTCTGTACTATGAGTTTTTATCCAAGCTTGGCGCTTAAGACTTGTACGCTCCATCTTGTGGGGGAGTGTTAAAGACAAAATATAATTAGCTCATTTAGGAGGCCCGTGTATAGCTTCTTCAGTCCCACATTGTAAATGTAGACTTCTCTCCCTCTATCTACCTCTATATAAATGTATGTACTCCTATTCTTTGGGTAATGATATAATTGAGGGTGATTTTCTCTCTCTTATTCCTGTCTTTCTACAACATGAATAAAGTAGTAAAATAATAAACTAAGGAATTAAGGCAAGCTTTATCTCGTGAATTTCTAAATCATCACATAAAAATATAATAACATAATTAAGCAATGGCAAAGGCGCTGAGTAAAGACGGGACAGTCAAAGCCCAGCAAGTTATAGAGACAAAATTGCGGAGTGAAGAGGGAATTTACCTATCACATGCTTTAAGTGAAGCCAGTTCACTCAACGCATGTGAAAATTGCCCAGCAAGTTCACTTAAAGCATGTGAACTGGTTATCACTGGGGAGGTGCTTGTTCCAAAACAAATTCATCACTGTGGCAGAAAACTCAATGCAAGATAGGTAAGGGAGATGGAAGCTTTTCGGCAATGGAGTCAAGGCTTGGCTCAGAGGGTTGTGAGGTTGATAAGCCAAATCAGAGAACAAGGGACTTGGGATGGCTCAGAGGTCAATAAATTTTGGGTGCCAGTTCAAGGCCTAGGGGAAGTCGGACTAGCTCAAAAAGTAAAGCAGTGTAGAGTGTCAGGACAGATAAGTATGGAGGAAGGAGCATGGGTGAAATCAGCAAGGGCAGTGCTAGGCTTTGGTATGATCAGTAAGGGCGGTGTTGTATTGGCTTCTGTCAGTGGCAAACTAGAAATCGGAGGATGCTAGGAGAAGGATCGTCATGGTGAACTGAGACGACAAGGGTGTAGCGGAGCCGCCCGCCAAGGTTCTTGACGCTAATATATAGGGCCAGTGATTGTCGACATCAAGAGATAGGGCCGGGGGACTCGCAGGGAAGTCACCAGCTGTCAAAGGAAAATGAAACAATTTAAATTCCCTCTTCTATCGCTCTTTCTAAATGGAGATACACCATCCATTTATTATTTCATTATTAGGGATGCCTTCCCTTTTCAAGTAATTCCAAATAAAATAAAGTTTTGTAAATTATTTATTTCATTCAATCGCTTGCATTTATTCCTAGTAAATACAAGTACTAGACATTTCAATTCACGGACTTATTGATCGGTTAATGCAATAAGCCGATTCAAATTACACTTATTGTGTGCTTGTGACGCAGATAAAATGGTGTGGCCCTTAAAATCATATGAGATGTCGACATGCAGGAAACAAAAAATGAGGGAAATCAAAATGCAAATAATACATAATGCACTAATATAATGTAGAAAAATAAAATGACACTAAAATGTGTCAGACCTGATGTGATGGAAGTCGCATCACTAGCTATTGGAGAAGGAGAAATTCAGTTCTTGTTGGAGTTGAAAGAGAAAAAAACCAACATAGGTGGGAGCAAGATAAGAAATCTGTCAAATGGCTCTTGGATGTTCATGTTGATTATGGACTTGCATTGTTCAATAAGCTTAGATGGTTTTAGTTATTATTTTCCAGAATATAACATCTTTAGCCTTTAAAAAAAATGCATCCTACTCTTAATAAGGGATTAGTCTAGCAGGATGCTACATTTTCCATCCGTCCTTTTTAGGATGGATTTTGCTAGCTCAATAAAACAACTGTGACCTTCCGTTTATCATTCAACAATACTTGAACCTTGAGATTACAATTTGATGTAGGGGTAGGCTATTGGTGCTTGGAAACTATGACTCTAGGTGCGGGTGCAGTGGTGACACACAAATGCAACTCTAAATGCAATGCAACCGTCGGTCGACAACGACAATTAAAATAAGCATTGAGATTATTAACACCACGCAGATAATTAAAAGAAGACAAACAATTAATTTTAGCAATTAAGCAACGGCTTCCTCCGCTCGAAGGGTCAAAGCAAGCGTGCGGCGAATAACTCCTCCTGCAATTATTAGTATAATAAAACCAATTTCCACGCAACAACAATCTCAACACAGTACAATAAAACACCAAATGAGAAATGTCAAATCACAGAATACAATACCACAAATGTTCATAACGTAGAGAGCTGAACCGAGACACTGGAGAATTTGAAGGGCCGGATATGTAGACAGGCGTTCGGAGGTGAACCCGATGGTGCGGCGACGGTGAGGCGGCTGCCCACGGTGGAAAATAGGGAAAACGGGCCGGAAACGGAGAGATCCGGCCACTAGGGACTAGATACGGGTGTAGGTGGATAGATCCGATGTTTTGACGGCGGAACCGGGTTACGGGATGATGAATATTGGGGAGAATGATGAATCGGAGGGTGGTAGCACTAGATCAAGATAGATCTGGGATTTTCGGAGCGGTGGGAAGTGAATCCACGGAGGGAAGGAGGAGTGGTCGGCTAGGGAAAAGAGGGCCTTGGAGGTGGCCGGTTTGAGGTGGAGTTGGGCGGCCCTCCTATAGAAAGGAGGGGAGGCGGAAGACACAGGCTGGGAGGTGAGGAATCGGCTACAGGCCATTAAAAAAAATACTTAGGAAATGAATAGTGAAAATGATTATTGAACAATAACTAGCTGTTTGCAGGAAATGGCCAAGGGGTAGTTTTAGCGGGCTGTAGGGGTGATTCCGGCTGGTGGATGGAGGCTTCGAGGTGGGGAAAAGGAGGCTATGGATAGGTAGTACCTTGGGGAGGAGTTTGGCGGCCTAGGAGTCGTCACCTAGGGTTCCATGGCGTCGGCACCGGGGAGGGATCGCTGAAATCCGGGAATGCTTCTTCTCCAAATCCAACAATGAACCAATTCAGCCCTCAAGACTCCGATTTATAATAAAAGAAGGCTAGGGCATCCCCCATCAACAGCTATGATTGACCGGTGGGTTCGGCCCTTAAAATACATCAAAACAAACTAAAAAAAATAAACTAATATAGTTTTTTGACTTGCGGCCACGTCCCGGACGCAACCGTGGAGTCCGATCGGTGAACCGATCAAGTCCTCCTACGCGAATACATGTTTGTGGGTCCCGCCTTGCGGCGAACCCCTCCAGGCGCATCTGAGGGTTCCCCATCAACTCCCCCCGACTGAAAAACCTTCATCTCCGATGAATGGAGATGATCGTACTGAGGTCGAAATCCGGGGGCGAGCCGATCAAGCTCTGTCGGTAGTATCCAAGTGTCGTCAGTGTCAAGGTGGCCCCGCCAATGTACCAGGTAGCGACAACGCGGTCCGTCTGAAGTGGGAACAAACTGGTGGGATCTGATCTCCGTGATACTCTCATCTCTCGCCTCTCGGAAGGTGGATCCCGGTGCGATCGGTGGTACCTGCGGTGGAACCAAAGTGGACGAATTCCCTGGAGGGTGGGTGGCAACAGTGGGTGAACTAGGATGGCCATCAGATGATGGTAATGTGTGAGAGTCGTATGGTAGCGACAATGGGAGTGGGGGTGGTTGGGCATCTCCACTGTTCGGGTCCACTACTCATGAGGTTCATAGTATGGAGTCAGATCTTCAACATTAAACACATGGTGAATTCTCATACTGGTCGGGATGTTAAGTCGGTAGGCGTTGGTCCCAATACAACTAATAATGGAGTACGGACTCATTCGCCTCGCGCTTAACTTCTTGGCAGGCTCCGAAGGGAGCCTCTCAGGGCGAACTCGCAGCATTACCTTCTCGCCTACATTAAATATTTGCTCTCGCTTTCGCTTATCTGCATGGGCTTTGTAATTTTCATTATTTGTTAATATCCGTCGGCGGGCCGACTCATGCAAATCATGCAAATGCTGCGCAAATGACTCAGCAGACTCACTAGGGCGGGACTCTAAAGGATTCGGGACAAGGTCTATAGGTTTCCTATGGTCATATCCTGATACTACATGAAATGAACTCAACCTGGTGGACATATTGACTGAGCTATTGTAGGCAAACTCTGCTATCGGTAAATCTAGGTCTCAACTGCCTACATGCTCTCCTACTAGACACCGCAAGAGATTCCATAAACTCTGATTCACTACCTCGATCTGTTCGTCCGTCTGTGGGTGATATGCTGAGAAAAACCTAAGGATAGTGTCTGTCTTGTGCCACAGGGTTTTCCAGAAGTACCTCATGAACTTCACATCGCGGTCCGACAAGATCGACTTGGGAAGGTCATGCAACCGAAAGACGTCCCTCATGAATATGGATGCAACGTGAGTCGCATCTTCCGTCTTGCGGCAAGTAATGAAGTGCGCCATCTTCGAAAACCTATCAACCACCACGAAGATGGAATCGTGTTTTCATAAAGTGCGGGGAAGTCCGAGAACAAAGTCCATGCTAATGTCCTCCAAAGGGCGGTGTGGTACGGGTAAAGGCGTATAAAGATCGGTGTTCTGCTTATTACCCTTTGTCGTCTGGAAGATACGACAGTGGCGCACAACGCGAGCTACATCCTTCTTAAGGTCGGCCAGTAGAGTCGGTCCTCGACAATGGCTATGGATTTATCTCGCCCGAAGTGGCCCGCGGCTCCGCCCGCATGCAACTCCCAAATCAGATAATCTCGGTAAGACGTTTGGGGAATGCATAGGCGGGAACCTCGGTACAGATATCCCTTATAGATTTGATATCCCTCAACAGGGTCGGGTGGGTCTCGGGATAAGGCGGTGTAAATCTCGCCAAAATCAGGGCACGTCGGGTAGTCGAGCATCAACCTCTCAAGTCCCTCAGCACTCGCAGTCATCGTTTGCAACAAGGATACGCGACGACTCAACGCATCAGCCGGTTTGTTCCCAACACCAGCGCGGTGCTTGAGAACATAATGAAAATCCTGCAGATATTCGACCCACCTCGCATGTCAGTGGCCCATCTTGCGTTGCGAGTCAAGGTAACGTAGGGCCTGGTGGCCCATCGCACGAACTCTCGGGGAAGGAGATAGTAATTCGAGATACCTGACGCGTTGCATGCAACCTCAAAGGCGCGGCTAAAATCCGGCAATCGAAGGACTGGAGCTGTTGTCAACCTCTCCTTAATCTCCTCGAAGGCTCTAGTGGCGGCGAGGGTCCACCGCAACTGTCCTTTCTTGAGAAAGCTCGTGAAGGGGGTCATGATCGTGCTGAACCCTTGGACAAACCTCTTATAGAAGGTGGCAAGCCCATGAAACCTACGAGCCTCGTGGATATTCTTAGGCACGGGCCAATCCTGAATGGACTTGACCTTCTCAGGATCTACGGAGACTCCAGTAGAGGATATAATAAAGCCTAGAAAGTGGACAGATTCGGAGAGGAATGCGCACTTCTTCAGATTTACATACAGTTTCTCTTGGCGAAGGGTGTCAAAGAGAAGTCTCAGATGATCCAGGTGAGCAGCCTGAGTGTGGTTATAGACTAGTATATCATCAAAGTATACCACCAGAAATTTGCCCATGTAGGGCCGCAACACCTGCGTCATAACTCGCATAAACGTGCTCAAGGCGTTGGATAGCCCAAATGACATGACTAGCCACTCGTACAGGCCTGCTGAAACCAAAAACTTGGTCTCTGTGGAGTTCGGGGTCCCTAGAAAGGGTGACCTCACACCTACTACACTCAAGAGAACGTCACGGACCAAAGGATCAATAAGCTAGGAACAGACCCTCGGCTCTAGCGCGGAGGTCCCACCTCACACCCGGAAGGCTACCTGAGCACTTCCCCTCTCTAGCCAATGCTCGAGCTAGGGTGCCTTGGAGGAGCTCTCTCTACTCTACCAAGAAGAAGCTAAGGGAGGAGGAAACTCAAAAGGAAATCCTCCCCAAAGGCACCCAAGGGGGTCTATTTATAGTTTTCCAAATCTCATGGGCCAAAAATGACCAAAATACCCTTACGCCAAATACACCTTGGGCCAATAGGAAACGCCCACACCGGGGGGCAGAGGAGTAAAAACACCCCCAGGGGCACAGCGGTAAAAGCACGCCGCCAACACCCCGCCCCAAACACCCGAGGCGGTTCCAGGCCGCCGGGCAGGCCGCTTGGGCGAGATCAGGCCGCCGGCCGTCTCGCCCGCGAGCAGGCCGCCCGGGCGAGAGCCAGGCCGCGGCCGTCTCACCCGCGAGCAGGCCGCCCGGGCGAGAGCCAGGCCGCGGTCGTCTCGCCCGCGAGCAGGCCGCCCGGGCGAGAGCCAGGCCGCGGTCGTCTCGCCCGCGAGCAGGCCGCCCGGGCGAGACCGGCCCCCGGCCGTCTCGCCCGCGAGCAGGCCGCCTGGGCGAGACCGGCCCCCGGCCGTCTCGCCTGCCCCTACCTCAGACTCAACAGGCTGGGGCGGGTGCTAGCCAACTTGCCGCACCCGCCCCCCAACAAAGGAGCCACTGGGGGAGGCCAATTTTTCCTCCCCCAAATAGTATATTTCCAAGCTAGAGCCAAAATTGACCACCGAGAGTGCAAAACCTCCAAAAAGCTTAAAAACATGTTTGCCTTGTTTGGGGCCCACTCTTCGCGAATACGGGGTTGTACACAATCCCCGCCTTTTTCGAGGTTGGCACAAGCTCGGAAAGAAACATCCAATCCTACGTATTCGCGGAGTGTAACTTTCTTGCGGGGTCAACCTGCCATGCCAGCTATGGAGCCTGGGTGGCGAGACCTCCTCTGGGTGAAAACACTTAGTCTCCCCGAGGGGTCAACCTGTCAAGCCAGCTAATGGGAGCCTGGGTGGCGAGACCTCCTCCGGGTAAGGGACTTGGCTTGCACGAGAGATCAACCAGCCTTGCCAGCTAGATGAGAGCCTGACCGCGGAGTCATCATCGGAGCAAAGGACTTAGGCTACCACGAGAGATCAACCAACCTTGCCAGCTAGATGAGAGTCTGGCCGCGGAATCATCATCGGAGCAAAGGACTTGGGCTACCACGAGAGATCAACCAGCCTTGCCAGCTAGTGAGAGCCTGGCCGCGGAGTCATCATCGGAGCAAAGGACTTGGGCTACCACGAGAGATCAAGCAGCCCTGCCAGCTAGATGAGAGCCTGGCCGCGGAGTCATCATCGGAGCAAAGGACTTGGGCTACTATGAGAGATCAACCTGCCCTGCCAGCTAGTGGGAGCCTGGCAGCGGAATCATCATCGGAGCAAAGGACTTGGGCTACCACGAGAGATCAACCAGCCCTGTCAGCTAGATGAGAGCCTGGCCGCGGAATCATCATCGGAGCAAAGGACTTGGGCTACCACGAGAGATCAACCAGCCTTGTCAGCTAGATGAGAGCCTGGCCGCGGAATCATCATCGGAGCAAAGGACTTGGGCTACCACGAGAGATCAACCAGCCTTGCCAGCTAGATGAGAGTCTGGCCGCGGAATCATCATCGGAGCAAAGGACTTGGGCTACCACGAGAGATCAACCAGCCTTGCCAGCTAGATGAGAGCCTGGCCGCGGAATCATCATCGGAGCAAAGGGACTTGTGTTACCACGAGAGATCAACCAGCCTTATCAGCTAGATGAGAGCCTGGCCGCGGAATCATCATCGGAGCAAAGGGACCGAGCATCACAATCTAACCTTACCAAATCTTACATCCTCAAACGGGGAAAAATAGATGGGTTACATGACCCCCCCCCCCCGACTCAGTTGGTCGGGGGTTGGACTCATTACAAGATAAGATACATACAGGACTCTGCCGGGGCGAGGCTTCCTCAAGGGTCTGGGCATGATGGCCGTCTTCCGCTTCCTTCTCCTCAGACACTTCCATCTTGCTCAAGCTCTCCATGACCTTCTCCATCGCCTCTGCCTTGGCCAACCAAGAGATGGTGTTGACGGCCGTGACGTAGCATTGCCTTGCCATCCTGGAGTCTCCCTTGACTCTGACCTGGATTCCCCCTGAGTTGAACTTCAGGCACTGGTGGAACGAAGATGGCACGCAACGGAAGGCGCTGATGAGGGGTCTTCCGAAGATGGCGTTGTAGCTGCTTGGAGCGTCAACAATGACGAACCGACAGTTCCTCGAGACTCCCCCCAATTTTACTTGGAGCCCCACTCCACCCTCGACCTCCTTCCTCTCCCCTGAGAATCCGAACAGGGGTCCGTCCGAGGCCAACACCCTCCTTGGCTCCACCTTCATCTCGTCAAACGCCTTCTTGAAAACGACGTTGACGGAGCTTCCGCTGTCTACCAGGATCCGGGAGACGGTGTAACCTTCGATGGCCGTCTGGATGACCAGCGCATCGCAGAATGGATCCTCATGATCCGGCAGGTCCTTCACCGAGAAGGTGGTCTTTTCCTCTAGGGGCGGGGTCTGGGAGGTTGAGGCGACGCACCTTCGGTACATGACATGGAGGCTTGCCTTCCGAGTGGCCTCAACCCCCACTCCACCGTGGATCACTCCTATACTGCCTCGGGTTCCCACGTCGACCCGGTCCTCGCATATATCATCACCCCCTTCTCCGGGTAGAACCTCTTCTACCCGCACCGGCGGCTGCGGCTGGGCAGGGCCTCTCGCCCCCCTCACTTCCAAGAACTCGGGGCAGGTAGTCGTGGCGTGCCCCTCCACCTGGTGGAAGTCACAGAACAGCAATGCTCTTTCTCCCCTCTTTCGGCGGGCTGGGCGTTCTCTCCTATTACCTCTTCCCCCTCCTATCACCAAGGCTTGCTGTGGCGGGGGCAAGAGCTGCCTTGGGGCTTGCCTATGGAAGTTATACCTCCCTTGGCCCCCGTGAAAGTTTCCCCCTCCCTGGATGAGAGCTCTTCCTGGATCTTGGGCAGGTCCTCCCTGCTGCCTCCAGCCTGGTTCCGGACCCTCCTGTCCTTGGAACCTCTGAGCTCTCTGCTCCTCTCTCCTTCTTCCTTCATGATGCCTTGAGCCACCCTGCTCCTTTGACTCCACCTCCGTCAACTTTTCCAACCTCTTGACAAATGTCGGGTTAGCCGTCTCTATGGCTATCTCCTCGGCCGCCCTTTCCATCAGCTCCTCAAAGGAAAGGAGAGCCTTTCGAGTCAGGCTCATCTTGAAAAAGCCCTCCTTCAGCCCAACGGTGAAGGCCATCTGGAGAGCATACCCTGACATCTCCTGGACCTCCAGGATCTACTCCTGGAACCTGTCAACGTAGCGCGCCAGCGACTCCTCGGCCCCCTGTTTTATCAGGAAGATTGACTCAGGACTCATGTTCCTCTTCTTGGAGGTAGAGAAGCGAAGCTGGAAGCTCCGGCTCAAGTCTTCGAACCCATAAATTGATTTCGGAGGGAGTTGATGAAACCAGTCCCTTGTCTTCTCCTTCAACGTGATCGCAAAGAGGCGACACTTGAAGGCATCTGTCATCGGCCTGATGGAGACCGCATACTCGAACCATTGCAGGTGCTGGACGGGATCATCCTTCCCGGTATAGTAAGCCATGTCCGGCTCTCTGAACCCCTCGGGAACGGGAGCTGAGATGATTAGCTCGCTGAAGGGTGACCCCCTAAGGGGTGGTCTCGCCTGTTCCACTCGCGCCACCTGCTCGCCCGAAAGGGTGGCACTTGCCGGGCTGGAGAACAACTCCCGGCCGGTGAGGTCTCGCTCGACCCCATCTCCCATACTCTCCTTCCCTGGCCTTCTTCCTGGTGCACTTCCTTCTCCCCCTGCTGGGGTCATCTCGCCTAGGCCCCTGGGAGTCGACTCGTCGAGAGGGGGAGCTAACTCCTGGGGGGTCAGAGTGGAGCTTCCACCCTGAGGAGCAATGTTTCGCAGCATCTCCATGATGCCTTGGATGGAGGTCATGAACTCTTGCCTCCCCACAAAGGGTCCTGGGCTGGGGAGCTCGTCGAGATCATCACTACCTCCCTGACCTCCAGTCATGATACTTTCTCGAGATCTTCTGTGCTGGGCACCTTCACGCTCACCGCACCAAAATGTTGAAACCAAAAACTTGGTCTCTGTGGAGTTCGGGGTACCTAGAAAGGGGTGACCTCGCACCTACTACACTCAAGAGAACGTCACGGACCAAAGGATCAAGAAGCTAGGAACAGACCCTCGGCTCTAGCGCGGAGGTCCCACCTCACACCCGGAAGGCTACCTGAGCACTTCCCCTCCCTAGCCAATGCTCGAGCTAGGGTGCCTTGGAGGAGCTCTCTCTACTCTACCAAGAAGAAGCTAAGGGAGGAGGAAGCTCAAAAGAAAATCCTCCCCAAAGGCAACCAAGGGGGTCTATTTATAGTTTTTCAAATCTCATGGGCAAAAAATGACCAAAATACCCTTACGCCAAATACACCTTGGGCCAATAGGAAACGCCCACACAGGGGGGCAGAGGGGTAAAAACACCCCCAGGGGCACAGCGGTAAAAGCACGCCGCCAACACCCCGCCCCAAACACCCGAGGCGGTTCCAGGCCGCCGGGCAGGCCGCTTGGGCGAGATCAGGCCGCCGGCCGTCTCGCCCGCGAGCAGGCCGCCCGGGCGAGAGCCAGGCCGCGGCCGTCTCGCCCGCGAGCAGGCCGCCCGGGCGAGAGCCAGGCCGCGGCCGTCTCGCCCGCGAACAGGCCTCCGGGGCGAGACTGGCCCCGGCCGTTTCGCCCGCGAGCAGGCCGCCCGGGCGAGAGCCAGGCCACGGCCGTCTCGCCCGCGAGCAGGCCGCCTGGGCGAGACCCGCCCCCGGCCGTCGCGCCTACCCCTACCTCGGACTCAACAGGCTGGGGCGGGTGCTAGCCAACTTGTCGCACCAGCCCCCCAACAAAGAAGCCACTGGGGGAGGCCAATTTTTCCTCCCCCTAATAGTATATTTTCAAGCTAGAGCCAAAATTGGCCACCGATAGTGCAAAATCTCCAAAAAGCTTAAAAACGCGTTTGCCATGTTTGGGGCCCACTCTTCGCGAATACGGGGTTGTACAAGGCTGTCCTTGGTCTTGAATGTGGTCCTCCACTCGTCTCCCTCACGAACTCGTATCTGATGGTACCAAATACGGAGATCGATCTTGGAGAAGATTTGGGCACGGGACATAGTATCAAGAAGGTCATCGAGTCGTGGAATGGGGAAACGATACTCGACTGTGATTTTATTAATGGCACGGCTATCGATGCACATATACTAACTACCGTCCTTAGGGGTAAGAAGGGCGGGAACCGCACAAGAACTCATACTCTCACGAATGAACTGCTTCTGGAGAAGCTCGTCAACCTGTCATTTGAGCTCAGCATGCTCATCCGGGTGCATACGGTAATGGGGCAGGTTCGGGAGGGAGGCTCTCGGGACTAAATCAATGGCATGTTGAATGCCCCGTGGGGGAGGCAGCTCATCAGGGAGCTCGTCAGGCATGATGACCGCAAACTCGCCTAAAAGGGGACGCACTGCGGGTGGGTGGTCAACAGAGGTGTCCTCAGTAACCTGAGTAGCGGCAACCACATAAATGATGTCTGACTCAGCGCTATCTCGCAGAAACTCGCCTCGCCTCAAAATATGCAGTGGTCGCGAGGCGCTCGTGCTCACAGATGGCTCTACCACACTCTTGGATCGATCTCGGGGCTGGGTGGGCGCCAACGTAATCTTACGCCCCTTATCATAAAAGACACACGTGTTTGAGCGGCCGAAGCACGTGACATCACGATCAAATAGTCAGGGGCGGCAAAGAAACACTTGAGAGACATCCATGGGAATGACATCGCACCTGACCTTGTCCTGAAAGGACGCGATAGTAATCGGGACCAAGCAACGCTGGGTGACCTGAATCGCCGTCTTGTCAACCCAGACGACACGATATGGGTGGGGGTGAGGCTCTGTCTTCACCTGCATACGGTCAAGCCTCCTCTGGGCTACGATGTTCACACAACTCCCGCTATCGATAGCTAGCTTGTAGGGGCCGCCTGCACTAGGAAAGTACATGTAAAAGATGGTGGTGCGTCGTCAATCCTCATCCACACGTGAGGTGTGTAGGAGGCGTCTAATCACTCCCACCTCTAACGATCGTTCGGCGTCACTCTCCCAACCTTCCTCGACTGTGGCCTTAACTTCCTCTGGGGCCTCCTCTTCGTCCTCAAAACCCTGCTCCTCCTCCTCAACAAGCAGGCTCCGCGTGGGGCACTGTGCCGCCACGTGTCCTCTGCCAGAACATCTAAAACATACAATGCCCTCAGATCGCTGGTCATCAGTGGCTATAGCTTTGCCCTTCGCATCCGCGGGGATACGTGAGGGTGTAGCCGGGATGGTCTGGGGCGCAGCGGGTTTCCTAAAAGTCGAGGAATCAGTCCGCGAAGTGAACAGCCTCGTGCTAGACGATCGGAGGTACTGCTCGTACTCAAGGGAGAGCTGAAATATCTGATCAACAGTCTCCAAGCAGTGGGGAATCAACTCTCTCTGAATATCGGAACGAAGGCCCGCTTTGAAACATGAGACAGTGACAATAGGTTCCTCTGAAATGTCACTCCTGACGACCAGCTCATCGAAGCGAGCCATGTACTCGGCCACGGTAAGTGTCCCCTGCCGGAAATTTTGTAGCTGCTCAAATAGCTGATCTCGGTATGACGCGGGGAGGTATTTCTTTTTCAATCTCTCCTTCATCTCATCCCATCTGGCGATGGGGTAGTAACCATCCCTCTCTAAGACTCTCTCAACACTGATCCAGAATACCTTAGCTTGCTTGATCCACTTCATCTTTGCAAAGCGGACAGAACGCTTGTTACTCATGTCGTACCATACGAAGTAGTGGTCCATGTCCAAGAGCCAGTCGCTGAAGGCTTTTGGATCTAGACGACCATCAAACGAAGGGGCGCCGAGTCGGATGCGACGAGTGATGTCATGGTGGTGGCCTCCTCTCCGTGGGTCTGGATAGTCCACGGGATAATCGTCATGGACGTAGACGTATTGAGCGGGTGGGGGACCGCACTCTCTGTGACCCGGGGGATAATATTCATCTTGGTGATGGTCACGGCAATCGTGTGGGGGCATACGATCCCTGGGGTCAGGCTGAGGTCGACACGACATACGGTACTCATCACGCTGATGTGGAAGTCTATCCCGTGCCGGGACTTGCCTATGATCTATCGCAAAATCAGGATTTCGCCTTACCGGCGGAGTCGGGGATCGATGAGGTATATCACAATGGTGACGGTCTGCGAAAGGCGGACCATCCCTCGGACGTTGCTCCCGACGTGGAGGAGCGTCAGGGTCGTCCTCAAGTGACTCGTCACGATGTGTCGGGGTGTCCCTGACATTCTCTAAGTGGTCTAGGCGAAGGTTCACCGCGGCAAGATCATGACGCACATCGTTGAACTGGGCACCTAAGGCGTCGAAACGGTCTAGGATAAGGCAGTAAAACTCATCCAAAGCGGTGCCCGAATTCGAGCCCGTCGTCGACGACTGGGGGTTCTACCATGCTTTCCCTAAATGTCCTACCACTACGGAGCATGCAAATGGTCTAAGTTTGAACTCTGATACCAAAATGATGTTGGGGTAGGCTAGTGGTGCTCAGAAACTATGACTCTAGGTGCAAGGGTGACACACTAATGCAACTTTAAATGCAACGCAACCGTCGGTCGACGACGATAATTAAAATAAGCAATGAGATTATTAACACCACGCAGATAATTAAAAGGAGACAAACAATTAATTTTAGCAATTAAGCAACGGCTTCCTCCGCTCGGAGGGCCAAAGCAAGCGTGCGGCGAATAACTCCTGCAATTATTAGTATAATAAAACCAATTTTCACGCAACAATAATCTCAACACAGTACAATAAAACACCAAATGAGAAATGTCAAATCACAGAATACAATACCACAAATGCTCACAACGTAGAGGGCTGAACCAAGACACTGGAGAATTTGAAGGGCCGGATATGTAGACGGGCGATCGGAGGTGAACCCGGTGGTACGGCGACGGTGAGGCGGCTGCCCACGGTGGAAAATAGGGAAAACGGGCCGGAAACGGGGAGATCCGGCCACTAGGGACTATATCCGAGTGTAGGTGGATAGATCCGATGTTTTGACGGCGGATCCGGGCTACGGGATGATGAATAGTGGGGAAAATGATGGATCGGAGGGTGGTAGCACTAGATCAAGATAGATCTAGGGTTTTCAGAGCGATGGGAAGTGAATCCACGGAGGGGAAGGAGGAGGAGTGGTCGGCTAGGGCAAAGAGGGCCTTGGAGGTGGCCGGTTTGAGGTGGAGTTGGGCGGCTGACCTGTAGCAAGGAGGGGAGGCGGAAGGCACGGGCTGGGAGGTAAGGAATCGGCTATAGGACAATCAAAAAAAACTTAGAAAATGAATAGTGAAAATGATTATTGAACATTAACTAGCTATTTGCAGGAAATGGCCAGTCGGTGGTTTCAGCGGGCTGTAGGGGTGATTCTGGGTGGTGGATGGAGGCTTCGTGGTGGGGAAAAGGAGGCTATGGATAGGTAGTAACTTGGGGAGGAGTTTGGCGGCCTAGGAGTCGTCACCTAGGGTTCCACAGCGTCGGCACCGGTGAGGGATCGCTGGAATCCGGGAATACTTTTTCTCCAAATCCAACAATGAACCAATTCAGCCCTCAAGACTTCTATTTATAATAAAAAAGGGCTAGGGCATCCCCCATCAACGGCTATGATTGGCCGATGGGTTCGGCCCTTAAAATACATCAAAACAAACAAAAAAACAAACTAATATAGTTTTTTGACTCGCGGCTACTTCCCGGACGCAACCGCGGATTCCGATCGGCGAAACGATCAATTCCTCATGCGCGAATACATATACGTGGGTCCCGCCTTGCGGTGAACCCCTCCAGGTGCATCTGAGGGTTCCCCATCACAATTCCTCACAGTTTATAGCAATAGAAAGTGTGAATGTACAATATATAAGTTAATCATAAGTCATTTTGTGATACGATCAGGAGGAATCCGGCAAGGGGTAGGGCCGGCGGAGGTGAGCGAGAATGAAGGAGGACGAGAAGAGACGAAATTAGGGAGCAACCCTAGAAACCTTCATGCATTCCAAGATAAAGATTACAAGGTATGTCGGCCCTCTTATAGTGGCGAGGAACGAATATAAAAGGAAATACTGGAAATACTAAAAATGCATCAACAATCATAGGAACCTATTTATTATTAAATATTATCGACGGTCTTTGTGGGCCCTTGCGATATACGTGCTCGATGCATGTAGACTTGTCATGGTGGCTCGTCGTCGTATAGTTCCATAACATTTGGACCCGTAACACTTCATTTTTCCTTCAAAACGAGCTTGCCCAAGCTCTTGTACCAAGCGGGTGGCTGAATCATTTGGTACCTTGACCTCCCGCCAGAACAAGGCCAGGTAGCACGTAGCAATTGTGGCGGTGTTGGTGAATAGCGGCGGAGCTATCGGAAGGACAGGCGGCGGAAGTAATGGCTTCCGCAAGCTCGGTGGGGCGGTGGTGAGCAGCCGCCACAAGGATGTTGGAGACGTGACGGCCGACGGTAGGAACGAATCTATTGGGGGTAGCGGGGCACGGGGCGGCAGAAGAGGCGGCGATGCGGCGGGTGGAAGCGGCAGGGCAGGGGCCGACAGAGCAAGAAACGGGAGAGGAGACAGTTAGATGATTGGAGGGGGTGGCAAGACTGGAGTCGGCAGAGTAAGAGCCAGTAGAAGGGGCGGCGAGTTTACCGGACGGGGCAGCAGAAGAGGCGGTGATGCGATCGGTGGAAGCGGTGGAGGGACGACCACCATAGAGAGAGGTGGTGCATTAGCGACCGTGGAGAGAGGTGACATGGCCGGAAAACTTTCGCATGGTGCAGGAGGCAGCCATGGTGGAGACGGCTTAGGGCAGGGAACCTCGTGGGGGGTTGCAGAAGCCCGTTCATGGTACAAGAGAAGACGATTGACTTTGGCGTAGATGGAGGCGCATGTGGTCATGATTTGTGCAGCTAGGTCAGAGAAATCTAGCCGAGGGTTGGTGGTCGGCGACAGCAAGAACAGCGGCCCGGGAGCGATGGATTGGGCGGCGGCCATGGTGCCCAGGATGTAGGCTGGATGTGATGTCGGCAATGTCTGTGGCGGCACAACGGTCAGCACAGCGGAACAGAGGCCCGGGGCGGCGGCCTTCCTGCAGCAAAAACGGAAGGGGAAGCAGATCCGGCTGACAGCAGCCCTGCGGCACAGGCGAAGGACGGTGGATACCTGACGCGGAGCGGGGCCAGGCTCCGAGAAGAGAACTATGCAAAACAAAGGCCTTTGGCGGCGGAAGATCCGGAGGGCTGCAGCGGCAGGGTTGGGGAGCGGCTGGATCAGCCGGTTGTTGGAGGAGGCTTTGTGGCATATCGAGGCGGATCGAGTGCAGAAAGGACGCCGGAGGCCAATCCGGTTACAGGAGGAGGTGGAGCGGGCTGATCCGGTTGCTGGAGGGCAGGACGTGGCGGATCGGTGTTGGCGGCGTGATGTCGGAGGCAGATTGGGGTCGAGATGTCCGGCAAGGGTGAATCGCGCGTCAGCTGGGTCGCGCATCGTGCGGAACGACGACAATGATCGGGTCGCTTGTCTTTCCTATGGCGACGCGGGATCGGGTGGTGTCGCGAAAACAGGGCAGTGTCGCGATGACGCGGGTCGGCGGGGATCGGGTGTTGTGCGGGTCAGTGTACCGGGGATATAGATATTTGAATTCCTTAGGCAAACTCGTGCACCGGCGGCGAGAGCGTGCGGTGCGGCAGGACGGACCAATTGATACGATCACGGATAAATTTCAGGAGGAATCTGGCAAGAAGAAGGGTCGGCGGGGGTGAGCAAGAATAAAGGAGGGCGAGAAGAGACGAAATTAGGAAGCAACCATAGAAACCTTCATACATTCCAAGATAAAGATTACAAGGTCCGTCAACCCTCTTATAGTGACGAGGAGCAATATAAAAGAAAATAATGGAAATTAGGAAATACTGAAATTAGGAAATACTGAAAAAACTAAAAATACGTCAACAAACATAACAAACTATTTATTATTAAATATTCTCTGTGAACTTTGCGGGCCCTTACGATATACGCGCCCGGCGCGTGTAGACTTGTCATGGTGGCTCGTCATTGTGTAGTTCTGTAACATTTGGACCCGTAACATTTTGTTTGACAATTTAGTTAGTAATTCTAATGTACCATTTTTATATCATGAGTCACTGTCATTTTTTACTTATTGCGCTAAACAAGTCAATTTTTTTTCTAATATCAGAAATGATAATCACTTTAATCTCCATTAAATTCAGAGCATCATGTCAACATTGTTTTGATATTCATTTTCCTAAATACAAATATGCAAAGGTCTAGTAGGGTGTTCACAAGAAACACGGCAGAACTTGGAAACCAAGACTATAAGGAAAGACATGATGTACTTAGGCATTAGTGAGATTATGACAAAAGATAGGGCACAATGGCGACAAAGGATCCATATAGCCGACACCACTATAGTGGGATAAAAGCCTGAGTGTTGTTGTTGTAGACTTTTAAACCAAGAAAATATTGTTTTTATTACTTTCGTTGACATTTTTTCACCGCCGCTAGATGCACTAGGTGCATTATTTATTCGTTAGATTGCACCTCAGTGAATGAAGTGATTTTTTTAGCAGTTTGAATTTGGAACATTTGTTCAAAAGTTATTGCAAGTTTATAAGATTTTTCAAGTACGAAGAGCATATATGGCATCATTTATTTCATAAATTCAAGGTTTAACCCAAACCAAGATCAAGAGCATAATACCTTAGATTCATTAGTTATTCCAGAATGCAATTGTAATTTATCAAAGTTGTTGGAGCCAAGAACCCGGCTCACAAAGTTGGGACCGAAAGTATGGCCGAAGATTACTGTCCTTAGGATTAACAAGCACAGACACATAGCAAACTAAAAAGACATTGAGGGTCCGTGTTGCCTACAAGTACGATCTACGAGTCAAGGCGTGGAGGCCCGCCGCACATCCAAGAGTGTGTGGGAACTTCTCTTAACAAACCAAGGCCGAGATGGGTTCGGGCAAGAGGTTGGTGTGCTTGTTGGATATAGGCGAGTAAACCTGTGGGTCTTCAATGTCTACTCTTCCATGTAACCTTGAGTCATATTTATAGGTAGCTAGGTCTAGGGGTTTTGATAGTGGGGGAACTCTACCCCCTACAAACATGCTCAGGTCGTCCGGCGAGCTGATCCAAAGCTGGCGAATTGCTGCAACCCGAGGGAAGAAGGTAAGACACTAGCGAGCTGTTGGAGAGGATCAAGCAAACTCCATGTGAGTTCCCTGAGAGTTGTGTAGGGCCTATGTACAGTTGTCTTAGGGTCAACGATCAGCCCTCCCTCTTCCGTATTGTACTCGTTGAATACATGTTGTACACATTTCTAGCTTTTTGCGAGCTCAGCATGAGACAGAAAAAATCGTCCAAACTGGTTCGGAGAGCTTCAAGTCTGCAAGTTGGATTCATTGACCCTTGGAATATCGACTCTTCAGGACGAATACTATAGAAATGCTCCTAGACCATTCGCGCAAAAGGTGAGCTCAATTGGAGGAGGTGGATAAGCAAGTTGTTTGTTGCGACGTTGGTCCTAGACCGAAAAATATCGACACGCTGCAAGGTCATCCGCGCAAAGAGCGAGCTCAAATGGGGAAGGTGAATAGGCAAGTTGTTTATGGGTGAGATCAACTGGAGGAGGTGGATAGGCAAGTTATTTGTCACCATGTCGGTCCTAAGCCGGACAATACCAGTACACTCCCAGGTCATTCGCGCAGACGGAGAGCTCAACTGGAAAAGGTGAATAGACGAGTTGTTTGTTGCGACCTCGATCCTATACTAGATAATGTCGACATACTCCCAGGCTATTTGCTCAAAGGGCGTGATCAAATGGAGGAAGTGGATAGGCAAGTTGTTTATCGCGACGTCGGTCCCAGACCGGATAATGTCGACACACTCTCAGGTCATTTGCGCAGAGGGCGAGAACAACTGGAGGAGGATAGGCAGGTTGTTTGTCACATGTCAGTCCCAGACTGGATAATGTCGACATGCTCTCAATCCATCCGCACAGAGAGCGAGCTAAATTGGAAGAGGTATATATGCAGGTTATTTGTTGTGATTTTAGTCCTAAATCGAATATTTTTGACACACTCACAGGTCTCGTGTAGAGGGTGAGCTCAACTGAAGGAGGTGGATAAGAGAGTTATTTGTCACGTCATCATTCCCAGGCAGGATAATGTTAACACACTCTCAGGTCATTCGTGCAAAAGGCGAGCTCAAATGGAGAAGATGAATATACGAAGTTATTTGCATGGACCTTGCCATGACAGAGTTCTCTAGAATGCCCTACCTGCTGGCCAACAGTCAACGAGCGAAAGGGTACGAGCCCCCGAGGAGGAGGCAACTAACGTGCAAAAGGGGAGCTGATCTTGGTGGACAATGCAGAGATTTGGATTGGAGACATACAACCCGGGGCGTCGTCTGTTCGTACAATTAACACTTTTTAGAAGATATGGGTGTCGTGCATATCTAAGCAAAACTCTGGAGATATTTTGTCCCGGTACGGGAGATAACAATGTACAGACTGGCTATGTTGATAAAGGTGCGCCTAAGGCTCAAAGCTCACCGGGCTTAGAGGTTTTGACATCTGTGTGTTTTTTGTGCCTTTGGAACATAAAAGGTGCGTCTAGGTAGGATTTTTGTTGTACCATTTTCTTTTCAAAATAAATAAATAAACATTGTAGGAACTCAATAATTTTTTCATGATTTAGTATCCGTGAAATATAATTGAGCATTGAGATATGCAAATGACCCCATTGATTCTATTTTGTAAGAGATACAAATGACAATAATGAATTATTGATGAAAAGAATAGATGAAAAAACTGATAAAGAAGATAAACTGATGTTTAATGTTGATTATTTAAAATAGATGTGGTTGCGTCTTGCCCTCGTTAGGCGCACGCATACGCCTTGAGCTTTGTGCATAGGCTCCAAGACCTATTTACGTCTCGGTGCGTCTTGAGCCTTTAATAACTAAGCTGAATGGGGACAAACAACAGATGTGTAAGGGGGAGTTGATCTCGGACGATAATGCAGAAGCTTGAATTTAGAATCATATCCCCAAACGTAGGTTGATTTTTCGCGTGTGATAAAGATTTGAGTGTTGTTGATAAGATTTGAGTTCAGACAAGAGCACACAATCGCAGATAGCAAAAAGAAGACACTTCACCATCATTAAATAAATCATGAATATATTTTGTACTTATCTTTGTACATGAGTCGCCCAAGGTGTTCATAAATGCACATGAGGATGATTCTGCGGCTCGCTCTGGTGCGACGAGTATATCGAGGAAAACTCCTTGCTTGTGACACATGTTACCCCCGCACATTTGTCAAAGGAGCCACTACTCGTCGAAACCATTAGAGTGCGCATTTGGAATCCACTGTGATTAGTTCTTGTAATTAACTTGTATTAATTAATTGGTTAATATTAATTAGATTAATTAATTACTTAAATGATTTTGTATTTCCTTGTATGGTTACCCTCCCTCATCTATATAAGTGGAGAGATTTAGGTATTTAGGTATCTTGAGTGTTGTAGTGATTTTGGCCTCTCTTTGAAGAAAAGGATTTTGGAGGACCCAACCTCCTTGATCTTGGTTGGAGCTTGCTCCGAATTGTATTTGTGCTCTTCAAATTAATGAAATCGTTGTTTTTCTTGCTCACTCAACTTTTTGATTCGTAACAATGGTCCGACCTGCCGCCCGCTGCCCTTTCAGCCGCCAGGTACCAGTGCCTCCTTCAACGACCACTTCGATCGGACCACCGCCCAGCTTCATAACATCTTGGCCCTCCTTCACATCATCAACTCCAGTCGGGAAATCCATGTGCATCTCTCGCATGCTGCACCCGTGTTCGCCGCAGCCTCGTTCTGATTCAACGGCGTCGCTCCATGCTCCCATGCTATTTCAGCTCAGCAGGATGAGAGGCTGGATCGAATCCAGGAAGCTCCCCGGTGTCGTACATCCATTGTGCCTTCGAGCGGTCGCACGTTTTCAGGTTTTAACCATGACAATCGACTGCCAAGCTACAGTAACCCCCCCCCCCTCATCAAGTGCCAACTCTGCTCTCGAAAACTGCCTATGCAGTTGGACGGCACATTATAGGACCTCAAGTGTCGGGATCTTCAAAAAACCCCCCATCGTAGCACATGCGATCCTCCCCACCCTACAGTGAGTCGTCGCATCCCTCCAGTTCTTCCATGGGTCCTCCGACCTGTCATCCTCGACACCCCAACGGCTCTCTCATTTAATCCCCCCCCCCCGACCAGCATCCCCTTTCGCTCGCCTCGAGCTGCATGCCCTTGTTCCCCACGTCCATTTTTCCCTGCCACCAGCCCATTCCTGTATCGAGCCCCCTCCACGCCCTGGTGCCCTTGTCGTGTCCTAGAAGGAAACTCCTTTTATGTCATTTTTTGCTTTCCACTTTCACCCACTATTGTTGCACCCTCCCTTCTTTTTGTTTCTTTTTTCTCCTCTTGGACCATACATGGGTTGCCTTCTTTGACTTTATTCAGCCACTTCCTCTTTAACTTTTTTCCCTTTCAATTACTTACACCAACTGCTGCACCCATCTCTCTTCTACCATTTTCTAACACGAGTTCCCTCTTAACCCCACCATTACTTTTCGTTCAGCTTATATTTGTCGCCGCCATTCTTAAAGACCCCGACAAAAAATTACAACTCGACCTAGAGGGCAAGGTCAATTTTCGTGTTCGGTATAATGTTACGCTCGCACATTTATTGGAGGAGCCACTCCTCGGATAAACTATCGGAGTGCGCATTTGGAAACCGTTGTGATTAATTCATGTAATTAACTGGTATTAATTACTTGAATAATATTAATTAGATTAACTAATTACTTAAATGATTTTGTATTTCCTTATATGGTTATCCTCCCTCATCTATATAAGGGGGAGAGATTTAATTGTTTAGCTATCTTGAGTGCTATAGTGATTTTGGGCTCTCTTTGGAGAGAAGGATTTTGGATGACCCAGCCTCCTTGATCTTGACAGGAGCAAGTTCCAGGTTGTATCTGTGCTCTTCAAATTAATGCAATCGTTGTTCTTTCTTGCTCGCCAAACTTTTTGATTTGTAACACATGCGGCTTGAAGTTGCTCATGTGATAGGTCAGCTTCTCAGTGATGGGTCCTTTCCTAGCTCGTCGAAGAGTTTTTGAGAAGTTGCTGGAGCTTTCACTTAATTTGTTCTTACCCTTGCATTCCCTTAATTAACCAAAACCAATCAAGAATATTTTAGATTGCCAGACAAGTTAAATATGGCTAATCTAACACTTCTTTCATCAAACATATCATAAAGAAATCAAATTTAAAAACCGGTCATAAGATTCTTACTATCTAATTTTCCATCAAAAGTAGGCATATCAAATCTTATGTCCTAAGTATGTCGTCATCCATTTTGTTTGCCTTGCATCTATTATAATCATTTTCAATGTCATTTTAAAATTTTGGTAGGTAGGATTTGATTACTATACTACCTTGTCTCCTAACCACATTATCATTGAACATAAAAGCTCGTTCTTAGTATTAACTTCGGGCTAACGGGCGTGTACTTATTATGTTATTATTATTAACTTCGGGCTCACAGATGATTTCATATTATAAACAGTGTCGAGCATGCATGGTTCAAGTCATCAATTAATTGGCAATTAGGTTGATCTACTGAATTAACATACTGAGACTCAATTCTAGTAAACATGATGCAAAATAAGGCACTTTTGCAAAATATATGTAGCATGCATCAGAGTACAAATTTAGATCCTAAAAACTTGGAATTTCAATAAATATGATTTCTTTTAATATGAATTAAAATTTATCTGAAATATTTGCACGAAACAAATAAATTTTGTCTACCAGAGATAATGTGAGAAATAAGGAAAAGCTTAGAAAAGTTTAGCAAGCATTCAGAAAGAATAGGAAACTTGTGCATTCAACCATTAAAGAAGGTAATTTTATTATCAAATTTTAGATGGGTTCTTAGAAGCATTCAGAAATACCAGTTTTTAGCCCTCATCATAAATTAATGGAAAAGGCGCCATTAAGCAAAAAAAATTAAAATAAGTGAAGAAAAAATGGCCCAACAAAAGATAATTATACATATGATGAGACCTAGTGTACCTCAAGTTCACTGCATCGCTTCAGTTGTTCATAGAACCTTTCCTGATGCTCAGAAGTCTCCTTCAGCAGTTGTTCTTGCAGGGCACTCTCACGCCCTTTTGAGGCTTGAAGCTCCTGCTCTACAGAACAAAGATGATGCGCACACTTGCTATGCTCCTGTTCTGCAACAGCAAGTTGAACTTATAAAGTTGACCTCTAACAGAGGATGGCAAATCAAACGAGTGTGTAGTCAAAAAACATTTAAATGAGGTAAACTCTAATTAGATAAGAAAAGGGCGAAGAGGTTACAAACTTCACAAAACAGTGCCCTATACTTCAGAATGCTATTATGATTCCAAGCCGCACAAATCATATAAATGTAGAAACTAATGCATTTAAACAAAGATAAATTGAGTAAAAAAAGAAAGCAATTAACTTCAATCTGTACAAACTTAACAGATGCATCAGCCATTAAAAGTACCAGAATATTTAGAACACACATTACTAAATAAATTTGAAGTCACAATATTTTACACGGCTTTTTTTACACATGTACTAGCGATGCACAACGTACGGAAGAGACAGTACCTCCTACTCATCGCTCAGTGTCCCCCATGCAAAACCTTTTTTCTGCTAACAGAAAAATGAACCAAAATGGATGGAAAAATTTTGCTACACTATGCATGGGGGACAATGTATGCAACCATTAATATTAATATAAGAACATAAACAATATTATAATTAATAAAAAAATTGATAGAATAATAACATATATGAAATATTTAAATTCAATCCAACAAAATAAATAAAAAGGGCAGCCCCACAGAGCGAGGGTCCGGGGAAGGGTCTCACCTCAACAGTGAAATGTAGGCAAACCTTGCATTTTTTGCAAGAGGCTGCTTCCAGGACTCGAACCCGTGACCTCAAGATCACACAACACCTCAACCGGTGTGCCAAGGCTCCCCTTCTCCAATAAAATAAATAGTTGAGAAAAAATATGTTTCTTATTACCACTTAATTTGCACTTTGGACAATCACTTCAAATGGCTACCTAAATTGACTTATAATTTTGTTATTACCATTAACAAGTTATTAACCTTGATTATTAGCTATTAGTTCTAATTAGCTATTAATGCTTGCAGAGGATGTGTGAATCTACATGCATAGGTAGGTCAAAGCTCTTTGTCTGCCTCAACACCCCAAATTCCCGGTACTTCTCACGTGGAAGATGAAGTGGCTTGAAATGTTGTAGGGTTTTTCTTTTCTTTTTTTTTTGAATATGCGCTGGAAACAAAAGAAAAAAGTGCCCGCGAGTATATATATGTATGTATAGGTAGATAGATATACATATATGCATCTATATATATATATATATATATATATATATATATATATATATATATATATATATATATATGTATATGTAGAAATTCATATATGCATGTTCCGCAACAAAACATTAGCTCAATATAAAGAATATATATAAACAAACTATGGAACACGCACGACACTTGGATAGCCTGTTGCTTAGTGCCTCCAAACTAGATTTATATTCAAGGTTTAGCTTCTCTGCAGTCTTCAAAGCTACCATAACCTCTGACTTAACCTGCAAATTTAGAATGGATAAATAAAGTCAATCTTTTTGGATAAACCATTAACAACTTATAAAATAGTCTGCAATTAAATAATAATAGTATGAAGATATTAATGCCTTAACAATTTAAGAATTTCATATCAGATATATATATATATATAACCATAGTGTACTTTTCGTTAGCATAAAATATTATTTTGAAGAATGCATGCATGCATGTTTTCTTTAAGTTATTTTAGTGTCACAATGGGAAGGAGTTTTTGTCAATCACCAGTTGGGTTGACCCTGTGACGTAGGGTAAGGCCCTAAGAGAACTACGGAAAAATGCATATGCAATTTCCGACGAAACCAAACTTGCAAAACGATATTTTATAAAATAAGATGATTTTGATTTTCCACAAAATAAAAGCTTTATATGAAGATAACAAGAGAGGAGTACAAACGTGAGAGTGCGCGAAATCAAATAACTAGTTAAATGACAAATTACAAAGACTTAAATAATTGAAATCTGTTGAAGAAAAATGTAAAGGCCCAATAATAATGCCCATTTGTTTTCCTTCTCTCTTGTTTAGTCCCACATTGTAGGATAGCTTCCCTCTTTCTCCTTCTATTCCTATTTAAACTGTACAACACTTGTATTTAGTATTCAAGGAATTTGAGGAATTAATAAATCTCTTTTATTATTTTCTCTCTCCTGGAATTCTCTACATGGTATCAAAGTCATCGGTTCGATATCACTGTTCTCTCAATTCTTCCTAGGCGGCTACTCATCTCTAACCGCACGTCTTTTGTGGTTACTAGTCGTTTTAACCACACGTGCGGTTTGCGGTCTCCCTTCTCCAGACCTCAAATTTCCTCTTGATTTTCGCCCTCTGCCCTTTCTCAACATCCTCTCTGGTTTTTATAACCTCTGCCTCCCTGGCCGATTGGGCCCCACTCTTCAAATATCTCGCAGTCGCATTTTCTTAGCCGCATCATCTTTTCTCAGGCCGCAACCCTCTCCCAGCTCACTCTGGCCGCCACAGCTTCTCTCAGGCCGCCTCAGCTTTATCAGGCCGTTGTTACTCTCAGGCCGCCTCAGCTCAAGCCGCTCAGCTCTCTCAGGATACCTCAGCTCAAGCCGCTCAGCTCTCTCAGGCCGCCTCAGCTCTTTCAGGTCACAGATTCCTCAGGCCGCTCTCTCAACTCAGGCCACCGCTCTCTCATGACACAGATTCCTCTCAGCTTGTTATTTTCCTCAACCTCCATTATTTCTCAGGTCGTTAGGGCCTCTCAGGCCGTCGGGGCCTCTCAGGCCGCCAGGACCTCTCAGATCGCACGGCTTGTTCTTTGCCGCAGCTTGTACTTCAACCTTTGATCCTTCTCAGGTCGCCTGGACCTCTCTGGTCGCCGGGACCTCTCTGGTCGTCTGGACCTCTCTGGTCTCCCGGTCGTTGCACCTCCCCAGATCGCCTGTGTCACCGCTTGCAGTCCGACCGCCGTTGTTCCTCCTCTGACCGATGCTTCAACCCCAGATCGCTCTTCTCCTAAGGTCGCAGTTCTAGTCGTTGTCTTGCAACCAGGCCGCTCTTGCCTTTCTTGACTCAGTCCGCCTGGTGTAGTTCCCCACTAACTGCTTTGTTGCCACCTCTCTTACTTCTCCTACTGTTACATAGATTCGACGGATGCTTCATCGCACCCTGCTTGTGTTACTTCTCCTCTCCCTGAAGTTTGGGATGAGCTTCGGATCACTACCATCTCTCTCACTGGGAAGCAGAACTTCGTTGAGTGGGTGCATTCGTTCGTTGTGTTTTGCAGACCAAAGGTCTCCTTCATCACCTAACCGCAGCCACTCCTACTATGCAGTCTATGCCGACCGAAGAGTGGCTCTGTGATGACAATCGTGTCCAATCCTGGATGCTCAATTCAATGGACATTGAGACCTATCGCATGGTCATGTATCATGAGACGGCCAAAGCAATGTGGACAGAACTTCGCTCACTCTACTCTGGCTAGGCCAGCCTCCAACACCTGTTAGAAATCATCACTGATCTCCAGACCCTTGACCTCGGCACGACAGGTGACTTGACCTCCTTCGTTGCAAAATCTAAGATTCTTGTTGAGGCATTGATATAACATCAGGCCCCTACCTCAGATCTTGTTGCACAACATGCACAGAAAGAAATAGTCGACATAGCTATGATGATGGCTCGGGTTCCTCCATATCTCCATAGCGTCTGAGCTTATATTCTCTCCTCGGATACAACTCTCTCCTTGTCGGATGTTTGTTCTATGCTCATATTCTCTACTTAGCGTCCGAGCGAGTGATTCTCTTGGTGTACGTTGACGAAATCCTAATCACAAGAAATGACTCTACAGGTATACAGATGATTACGCAACACCTGAACTCAGTATTTCAAACAAAAGATCTGAGAAATCTGCGGTACTTCCTTACACTCGAGGTAGCACGACGACCTGATGGTCTTGTCCTATCTCAAAGGAAATACTGTCTTGATCTTCTTCAGAATGATGGCTATTCGGGATGCAATTTTCGAGAGTGTAGATGGTTGTAGGATCAATTCCAAGTGTCCCGTTGCAGGGAAAACAGTTCTCAATGGTGGAATATAGGTTGGGGCCAGGTCCAGTGGTTGTAGAGAGGTTGTGGTCGGCAGAGTATTTGTGGGAGGGGATCAGTTCTGAGAGAGGAGTGAGTTGAGGTTCCACGTGAAGGGAATGAGTGGGGTAAGGGAAGGGCCGACTATTTGGGGATGAGGTGTAGTGGGTTTTAATTTGGTAGGGTGGTTCCAACTTCCACGTGGGGAGTGGGAGGGAATAAGGAGAATGGGGGCCGGTTGTTATGATGGAGGTGGGGAGTGGAGTTTGTGGGTAGTGGAGAATGGTTGGTTGGGAGTAATTTTAGGAATTGAATCCTAAAATTTAGGAGAGGTGGGATAATGGGGTAGTGGAGGAAGACGGGAGGTAATTATGAAGTGGTGGGAAGGTGGACGGCTGGGGGGGTAATTATGAAGTGGTGGGAGCATAATAATTGAAACTCGTTATTTGCTCGAAAATCGCTGGAATTTTTGATCGAATCGAAATCGAAATAAAATGAATCGAATCAAAATGACTCAAAATCGATTTTGAGTTGATTTCGAGCCTCATACGAGTCGCTCGTCTGTTGATTCGACCCGCCTCAATTAAATATAATTTTAATTTTTTTATTAAATATTGTGGCCCATCAGGTGTATTTTTGAAGCCCACTCTGTTCGTTTATCAGCTTAAATTTACCAGTTTCCAATATGCATAATGGAAACATCCCATCCAGCCACTTTCCAATTAAATTCTTCTACCAACTCTGAGCCGTAATTAAATGGTAGCCTCGGTAATTAAAATATAGGTATTAACATACGCATTCTCCTTTTTGCCTCATTCGCTGCTCACGGTTTAGGGTCGCGCGCCTCTTTTCTTCCACATTTTTTACTTTCTATTGTTGCATTGCTGGACCGTTGGTGCTGCTCAGTGCTGGATTGCTCGGTCTTCTAACGATTTCTGCTACAGTGTTGGTGCGAAGCGTCGTAGGCGGAAGACCTGCTTTCCTCATCCTTAGAGAAGGCATCATGGCATCGATTTGAGGCCTAAGGGTCGATCAGAGCATCCGATCAGAGATCTGCTGCAATGTTGCCCCATTCTCAGCGAAGGCAACAACGACTAGAGCGTCTCCATGTCTTCCTCTAAAGATCAAAGCATCGCCAGTTGTCTGTTGAAGGCTTGGAGATTACATTTTCTTTCAGAGAATGTATAATTTTAAAAAAAAAATTAATTTCGAGCCGGCTCGAAATTGATTCGAGCTTGCTCGGAATCGAGTTGATTTCGAGTCGAGCCAACTCGACTCGAAATCGAAATCGAGTCGATTTTGAGTCGACTCCAAGTCAAAAATTCCGATTTAGAGCCGAGACTAACTCAATCGAAATCGACTCGATATCAACCATAGCCAGAGATGTTTTCTGATGATCGCAAGAAAACTAAAAAATGGAGGTAATGGAGAGAGGGAATAGATGGGAATCACCACAAGTGATTTTACAGTGATTTTCGGTCCGCCGGAGGGGAATTATGGGATTTAGGAAAGGAAAATGAAATGTTTTGATGGGAGGTGTGAGGGGAAATGAGGGTGTGGTGGTCGGCGGCTAAGGAATGTGTAGGAATCAGGTATGCGGGGGCGGTAGTGAGATGGGAGGAGAAGAGTGGGGGCCGACTACTATGGGGAGGGGATCCAAAAGGGGGAAAGGGGCTTGGAAGTGGAATAGAGGGGGAAATAATGGAGGTGGCCTGTATATGGAGGGGTAGTGTGGGATGTGGTGGTCGGCAGTGGGTTGGGGATGGAGAAATGGAGGCTCACGGGAATGGGGGGAGGAGGAATTTCGGGATTCACACCCAGGGATCGGCTTCGACACCGAGTTGACTAAAGCAAAAGCATCAACGCTCAATTCTTAAATAGCTCAAAGAAGAGCCCTCGCCCTCAATATATAGACACTAAAGGGGACAATGAACGGACATGATTTGTCGATCGCTATAATCCTAAAATATAAAAAATACAGTTTGAAAAAAAAAACTAATGCTGCGATAGGCGACCCGCTCAAGATGCGCAGTCTTGATCATCATTGTGCCTGAGGTCGTCGTGAGTAAACCCGAACGGGTCAGGCAGGTTGCTCCCCATCACCTTGTCTTTAGATATTTCTTTTCAAGGGTCACATGTCGAAAGATTTTTCTAAGATAAGCTTTCGAGGACTTCTATTTTTTGTTTGCTTTCTTTCATTTCAGTTTCATGTTTCAACTATGTATGAACTTGATATGAACTAGCAAGAGAAAATGAGGAGAGATGGAGATTCTAGAGAGAGAGAGAGAACTAGGGTTAGGGTTGAGGGAGAGAGAAGAGAAAAACCTGAGAGATCTTCAATAATCCTTCCCAAAGCAGCCCCGGGTTATAAATACCCGGGGAAAGGAGGGGGCCGGCTGCCCCCCCCCCCCCCAAGTGGGGCTGAACCGGAGTGGTTCAGCCCCCTTCTGGCCGATTTAATGAATGGGGGCTGAACCGGATGGTTCAGCCCCGTTGTCTTGCGCGCGCTCCTTGACCCGCCGCGAGTATTTATGCCCCGAGAACCCAAGCGGATGTGGGGGCATAACATTCCCCTCCCCATCAAGCACCAGCTTGTCCTCAAGGTGGAAGTCCGGAAACCGCTCGCGGAAGTCCAACAAGTCAACCCAGGAGTTATGCACTGTGTCCATCTGCTTCCATTTGACGAGCACTGCCGGCCGATATTCCGTGCCGGACTTCTTCCATTTGGTGAGCAAAATGGCCTCCGGTGACGGACGCAACTCACCCATGCTGGTCGCCTCGGGAAGTGAAGGGCTGGCCTGAACGGAAGCCCCAAGCTTTCTCTTCAAAACAGATACATGGAATGTCGGGTGGATGCGAGACCCCGCGGGGAGATCCAAGGTGTAGGCCACGGGCCCACGCGACGAAGAATGCGGAATGGCCCGTAGTAACGTGGGGCGAGTTTCTAATTCGTCCGCCGAGAGACTGACAGCTGGCGGTAAGGTTGGAGCTTGAGGAAAACTTCATCGCCCACGGCAAACTCGCGCTCTGTCCGGTGTTTGTCGGCGTGTGCTTTCATGCGGTCCTGCGCGACCCGCAGGTTGTCCCGGAGCAAAGCTAAAGTGCGATCTCTGTCCTGAAGTGTCCGTTCTACAGCTGGAAGAGCGGTGCTGGAGGGTTCATACGAACTCAAAGTAGAAGGAGGACGGTCGTAGACCACCTCGAAGGGGGTGAGCTTGCTGGCTGTGTGGAATGACGTATTGTAACAGTACTCCGCCCAGTGCAACCAACGCGTCCACGTGCGCGGCTCCAGGGGAGGATCCAGAGGGGGCCCGAGGGACACTGGCACCCCCATTATTTTTCAAAATGGTTAGTGTATTTGAATTTCTCTCGTCGAGGCAATGAATTTTGACTACTTAAACGTCAAAAACGGTGGCCAGATAAGGGAAATACAGCTCTGATACGATTGAAACGTTAAATGTTTTTTAAAAAGTTGATGTATGGCCCCCCATATTAAAATTTTTAGAACGTCACATTCAAAAAAAATTTGTGTGCACCCCCATTATCAATTTGTGCACCCCAATTATTAATTTTCTGGATCTGCCACTGCGCGGCTCGTCCATCACAAAACACCGTAAATAGGTCTCCACCCCCCTGTTGAGGACCTCAGTCTGTCCGTCCGTCTGGGGATGGTGGGCGGTGCTCATGCGCAGTGTCGTGCCCTGGAGTCGAAAAAGCTCCCGCCAAAAACTGCTGATAAAGACCGGGTCCCTGTCGGAAATGATGGAGCGTGGGAGGTCATGGAGGCGCACAATCTCTCGCGCAAATAACTCTGCGACTGTCTCCCCCGTGTACGGATGGCTCAACGGAAGGAAATGACCATACTTGGAAAGCTTGTCTACCACCACCAGTATGACGGATTTGCCTTGGGACTTGGGCAATCCGTCAATGAAATCCATGGAAACGGTGTCCCAGACCTGGTTCGGAATCTCGAGCGGTGTAAGAAGCCCCGCAGGTGATGTAGTCTCATACTTCTGCCGCTGACAAATGTCACACTCCCGCACAAATTGTTGGACATCGCGTCGCATCCCCTTCCAGAATACATTTGCTCGGAGCCGCTGAAGCGTTCGTAGAATCCCTGCATGGCCGCCTGTGGGTGAAGCGTGAAACTCCTGCATCATCGCCGTCCGCCACGGCGACGCGGATGGAATGACCACTCTGCCTTGAAAGTACAGCCGCTGGCCCAGAAGATGGTAACCCGGCTCTGTAGCTTGACCCTGTTGTAGTGTCTCGATAATGGTGCGTAACTCGGGGTCCTGGAGTACCGCTGTCTGCATCTCGTCCAATGTGGTAACCACTGGTCCCGATACATGAGAGAGAGAGCTCTCAGGGAGGCGGGAGAGAGCATCGGCGACCACATTTTCTCTGCCATGCTTGTACACAATCTCGTAATCGTACCCCATCAGATTGGTCAACCACTTCTGCTGCAGTGGAGACGCCAAGCGCTGCTCGAGGAAGTGCTTCAAACTCTGGTGATCCGTACGGACCTGAAAGTGCTGGCCCAAGAGATAGGGTCGTCACATCTCGACTGCATGTATAATAGCCAACATCTCCTTCTCGTACGTGGAAAGCCCCAACGTCCGTGGGGCCAAAGCCTTGCTGAAATAAGCGAGCGGGCGGCCCTCCTGCATCAAGACTGCCCCAAGGCCGACGCCCGAGGCGTCAGTCTCCACCACAAATTCCTTGCTAAAATCCGGTAGCGCCAACACCGGTGTAGTGGTCATGGCCTGCTTTAAGGCCCGGAAGGCCTCGTCCGCCTCAATACTCCACTGGAACGCATCCTTCTGCAGCAACTGTGTCAGAGGTCGAGCAATCTTGTCGTAGTCCTTGACAAAACGGCGGTAGTACCCCGTCAGCCCGAGGAAGCCACGCAAGGCTCGAACCGTCGTGGGCTGGGGCCACGACACCATACTCTCAATCTTTTGTGGGTCTGCCTGGACCCCCCGGGCGGACACGAGGTGCCCCAGGTACTCGACCTGACTCTGGCCGAAGGAGCACTTGGACTTTTTGGCGAATAACTGGTTTTCCCGCAGTATAGTAAGGACATGTCGCACGTGCTCCAAATGATCGTCCCAAGTCCTGCTATAAATTAGTATATTATCAAAAAATACCAGGACATACCGGCGAAGAAGTGGGCGAAAGATCTCGTTCATAACAGCCTGGAAGGTGGAGGGAGCGTTGGCCAACCCAAACGGCATCACCAAGAACTCGTAGTGACCGTCGTGGGTCCGGAACGCCGTCTTGTGGACATCCTCCTCCTTCATCCGAATTTGATGATAACCGGACCGGAGATCCAGTTTGGTGAACAAACTCGCTCCATGCAGCTCATCCAGCAACTCCTCAATCATAGGAATGGGAAACTTGTCCTTGATGGTGGAGCTATTCAGCCCCCGGTAATCGACGCAGAAGCGCCAGGAGCCGTCCTTCTTGACCAAGATGATCGGAGAAGAGAACGCGCTGGTGCTGGGCCGAATAATGCCCGTCACTAGCATCTCTCGGACGCTACGTTCGATCTCTGCCTTCTGCACGTACGGGTAGCGATAGGGACGTATATTGATAGGGTCCGTCCCTGTCTTTAACTGTATCTGATGATCCCGGAAGCGTGAGGGAGGCAGAGTGTGCGGCTCCTGAAAGACATCCTCATACTGGGCTAAAAGAAACTGTATCGGGTCCGGCGCCCTCTGCGTGTCGGCCCCCTCCGCCGCCATCCCGAGTATCACGGCCATCATACTACCCTGCTCCTCCAACCTCTGCAGGCTCCGTAGGGAGATCTCCTTGAGAGGGGAGGATCGGATACCCTGCAAACAGTAATCCGTCCCCTGCTGCGTGAACTCCAGTGTCATGCGGTCCCAGTCCGTAGTCACCCGCCTCAGTTGGCGGAGCCACTGTACCCCCAGCACCATATCAGACCCTTTAATCGGAAGGAGGTAGACGTCGGTGCGGCACACATAACCTGTAAGTTGTATCTCCACGCCCTTCAGTGCCCCTTCGCACCGCAGTTTGCTGTCATCCGCGACCATCACCTGGAACGCCGCGTTCCTGTCAACTGGGTGTCCTGTCTTCAGTGCCACCTCAGGGTTGATGAAATTGTGGGTACTCCCACTATCAATGAGAATGATGACCCGTTCCTTGCCAATCCTGCCCTTGATCCGCATGGTGGTGGGTGCCACACACCCCTCCATAGCCTGAATCGAAACACCAAACTCAGCCAGATCCAACCCCTCCTCTGCCTCGAGGCTCGGGTGGTCCTCCTCCTCGTCCTCCTCCCGCAGCATGAAGACCTGCACCTTCTGGCATCGATGCCCCGGTGCGTATTTCTCATCGCAGTTGAAACACAATCCTTTCTCCTTCCTGGCCTGCAGCTCAGGCCACGTAAGTCGTGTCACCGTCGGTCGCGCTGCCGGTGCCTGTTCCCGTCGGCCCGTTGCAGGGGCGGGTGGAGCCCTTGGTGGGGCTCGAGTTCTTTGGCGGTTGAAGCGCTCCTCCTGGATGCGGGCCAGACTGATAGCATGGCTTATACTGCGGGGCATATACGCGTGGACCTCATCCCTCAAATGGTCCCGCAGGCCGGATATGAAACAACTGAGGAGCGTCTTCTCCTCCCAATTAACCCGGTTTGCGAGCTTCTCGAAATCCGCTCGGTACTCCATCACTGTGCCCTTCTGACGGAGTTTCTGTAGCGTAGCCTCCACATCCTCGTACTCCAACGGTCCGAAACGAGCCACAAACCCTTCCACAAAATTCGCCCATGTTGCGTACCCGTAGGCCCGTATGAACCACTGAGCCCACTGATATGCATCTTCCTCCAGATGGAAAGAAGCCAGCTGCACCCACTGATCATTCGGTATCTCATGGTAAGTGAAAAATAACTCCGCCTTTTGCACCCATTCCAAGGCATCCCCGCCGCGGAATTTCGGGAAATTCATGCGAGTTCTCTTCGGAGGCATGTAGGGCCGTTGTTGCATATCTCCATGTCTCCCGTTGTACTATGGTCCATGCTGTGGTCGGCCGAATGGGTCGTGGAAATTAGCTCCCCCTTGGCCGCCGCCCCATTGTTGTCCCCCACCGTGAAATCCCTGACGGCGTGGCTGCTCGGCCCATGTCTCGCCGTTTCCAAACCTCATTGGACCTCCCATGTGCTGCGGCGTCGGTAGAAGGCCCGTTCTCCCTCCGAAATTGGCGTCAACAGCCCCCGGTGGTCGCAAGGGGGCCGCTGGTGCCTCCCGGTTTCTCCATAGGTCGGCCCCGGCCCCTTCCTGGGCAGCGAACGGGCCGCCTGTCCCGTTTCCGGCCGGAACGCCCGAAATCGGCGTTGGCTGGTTGGCCCAGGCCGCAGGCGGGCGTGCGGCGTAGGCGCCCCCTGGCCGGCTTCCGCCGGTCCCGTCGGCCACGGTTGACCAGCCGTGGTAGGCGTGCGGTGCTCCCATCCAGGCGGGGGCCGATCCGGTGCCCGTTGGTTCCGTGCGGCCGGGATCGGTCCCGATTCCGTCGGGACCGAAGTGTCCCGACCCCGCGCTTCCTCCGTTGCCCGTAGATCGGACATTTTGTGGTGCTTCGGCTTCAGAATCGCTTCCTTGAACCGCCTTGCCCTTCAACGATTGCATCAACAGCGCCTTGATCTCATCCATGCGTTCCTCCATGTTTTTTGTGGACGTGTCCAAGCGGCCTTCCATGGCCGTCACCGAATCCGCCAACCCCACGTAGTTCTCCTCTAGGGTAGCCAATCGTGCGGTCTCCGCCTCCGAACGTGTCACCATGGTCGCAGGAAGGATGCTCTGATACCAAATGATATGAACTAGCAAGAGAAAATGAGGAGAGATGGAGATTCTAGAGAGAGAGAGAACTAGGGTTAGGGTTGAGGGAGAGAGAAGAGAAAAACCTGAGAGATCTTCAATAATCCTTCCCAAAGCAGCCCCGGGTTATAAATACCCGGGGAAAGGAGGGGGCCGGCTGCCCCCCCCCCCCCCCCCAAGTGGGGCTGAACCGGAGTGGTTCAGCCCCCTTCTGGCCGATTTAATGAATGGGGGCTGAACCGGATGGTTCAGCCCCGTTGTCTTGCGCGCGCTCCTTGACCCGCCGCGAGTATTTATGCCCCGAGAACCCAAGCGGATGTGGGGGCATAACAGAACTCATATATATCATACACATTAAAGATTTTCATTTACTCAGACTCTTTCCACTTAATATTTCTAGTTAGCTCTGTGAATCAAGATTTGAGAAATTTCTTTAAACATAACTATAGTATTTAAATTACCGTTATATACTCTAGATATTTCAATGGTCACATGTTGAAAGATTTGTCTAAGAAAAGCTTTTGAGGACTTCTATTTTTTGTTTGCTTTCTTTCATTTCAGTTTCATGTTTCAACTATGTATGAACTCATATATATCATATACAGTAAAGATTTTCATTTACTCAGACCTTTCAACTATGTATGAACTCATATATATCATATACAGTAAAGATTTTCATTTACTCAGACCTTTCCACTTAATATTTCTAGTTAGCTTTATGAATCAAGATTTGAGGGATTTCTTTTACCATAACTATAGTATTTAAATTTTCGTTATATACTCTAGATATTTCCTGCTATGTACCAATTTTACTATTGTTGCTTAGTGTTGAGAAAAGAACCGAATCATTAATTTGAGTCTCTTGTAGGTATATATATACAAACGGGGTTACCCCACATAAACATAAAAGCATAAAATACATAATATTCCAACACTCCTCAAGTTAGGCGTGTAATGTCTGTCATGTCCAACTTGCCCAGAATTCTGTCATACGAGTTCTGACTCAGTCATTTGGTAAGCACATCTGCAAGCTGCTGGTTTGATGGAATAAAAGGGGTACTCATAATCCCCCGAACTATGTTTTCCTTGATGAAGTGTCTGTCGATCTCCACGTGTTTAGTGCGATCATGTTGGACCGGATTATGGGCAATATTGATAGCAGTTTTATTATCACAATAGATCCTGATTGGACCATCACACTCCATGTCAAGATCCTTCTTGACCGACTGTATCCACAACCCTTCACATATCCCCGTGTCATGGCACGAAACTCTGCCTCTGTGTTGGATCTGGACACAACATGTTTTTTGCTTCTCCAGGTCGCCAAATTGCCCCCCAACAAAAAAACAATATCCTGATATTGACCTTCGGTCGTCAACCGAACACTCCCAGTCCACATCAATATATACTTCCATGGTCAATGCCTCGTTGGGTGAAAGCAGTATTCCCTTATCGGGAGAGGATTTTAGATACCTCGGGACTCTGTACGCCGCCTCCAGGTGATGTGATCTAGCTGAATGCATGTACTGACTAAGAACCCCGACAGCATAAGATATGTCCGGACGATGTTTCTTTCTTCTCCAGGTCGCCAAATTGCCCCAACAAAAGAGCAATTTCCTGATGTTGACCTCCGGTCGTCAACTGAACCAGCCCAGTCCGCATCAGTATAGACTTTTATTGTCAATGCCTCGTTGGGTGAGAACAGTATTCCCTTGTCGGGAGAGAATTTGAGATACCTCGGGACTATTTACGCCGCCTCCAGATGATGTGATCTAGGTGAATGCATGTACTGACTAAGAACCCCCACAACATAAGATATGTCTGGACGAGTGTGAGAGAGATAGATAAGCTTTCCCACCAATCGTTGGAAGCCTGGTATGTCAACAACAACCTCTCCACCATCCCTTCCTAACTTGTGATTGACCTCAATTGGGGTGTCTGATGGCCTGCATCCAATCATTCATGTTGCCTCAAGCAGGTCCAGTACCTCGATGCCAATAAAATACTTGAGGGATCCAAGATCCTTCACATCAAATTCCTTAGTCAATCTAGACTTTAGAAGTTCAACTTCCTCCGTATCATCATCGGTTATTACTATATCATCCACATTGACAATAAGGGCAGTCACCTTACCCTCTTTATGTTTCACAAACAAGGTGTGATCAGCATTGTTCTGTTTGTATCTGAAAGAAATCGTAGCCTGATGAAATCTCCCGAACCACGCACGTGGAGATTGCTTCAAGCCATACAGAACTTTTTTCAACCTACAAACTTTTCATGCCTACCCTTCTTGAATAACACCAGGAGGCAGGGACATGTAGACTTCCTCCTCAAGATCGACGTGGAGAAATGTGTTCTTCACATCCAACTGAAGGAGACTTCGGGTCTGTTTGGCGCAGCTATGGCGGCTGGAGAATCTCTATTCCAGCCGCCAGAGCTGTTTTTTCTGTGTTTGGGACAGCTCCTTATGAAGAGCTTTTCGTAAATCTGAAGTTGTTTTGCAGCTTTTCGGAAATCCCTCCCCCCCAGCTTCTACTCCCGCAAAATAGCTTTCTCTCTCATAGGTTTTGGAAATCTACCGGCCCCGACTTTTCCAATTCTTCCTGCAACTCGCGGGAGCCGACGGATCTCACCGGAGCTGACACATCTCGCCGGAGCCGACGCTCCCGCCTCCTCCCGCTCTCGCTCTATTTCTTAAAAGTGCACTTCTGCACAGAACACCCAAACACTCTGCAGCTTTTCAAAACTGCTCCCCAGAGATCTATTTTAAAACAGTTCTATCCGGACAGCAGTTTTTCAATCCGCAAGAGTTGTCCCAAACAGACTCTTCATCTTTTACACACAGCACATGAAAGCAGAATCCTGATGAAGTTCATCTTTGCAACCGGAGCAAATGTCTTTTGATAGTCGATACCAGCAGTTTGAGTATATCCTTTAGCCATCAACCTGGCTTTGTATCGTTCAACCAGGTTTTGCGAGTTTTGCTACACAGATAAGACCCACTTGCATCACATCACCGGTTATTACTACATCATCCACATAGACAATAAGGGTAGCCACCTTATCCTCTTTATGTTTCACAAATAAGTTGTGATCAGCATTGCTCTATTTGTATCTGAAAGAAATCATAGCCCGATGAAATCTCCTGAACCACGCACGTGGAGATTGCTTCAAGCCATACAGATCTTTCTTCAACCTGCAAACTTTCTTTGCCGACCCTTCTTGAATAACACCAGGAGGCAGGGGCATGTAGATTTTCTCCTCAAGATCACCATGGAGAAATGCGTTCTTCATATCCAACTGAAGTAGACTGCATCCTTTACACGGCACATGAAAGCAGAATCCTGATGGAGTTCATCTTTGCAACCGAAGTAAATGTATCTTGATAGTTAATGCCAGCAGCTTGAGTTATATCCTTTAGCCACCAACTTGGCTTTGTATCGTTCAACCGGGTCTTGAGAGTTTTGCTTCACAGAGAAGACTCACTTGCATCCCGCCACCGTTTTCCCCTTAGGAAGATGAACAAGATCCCAGTATGATTCTTGTCAAGGGCTCTCATTTCCTCCAACATGGATGTCTTCCACTCGGTGTGCTCAAGAGCTTCCTGTCAAGAGCGAGGTATAGAAATAGAGGACAAGGAGGTGACAAATGCTCTATATGATGGAGAAAATAAGTCATATGTCACAAAGTGAGAAAGTGGATGGTGGGTAGAAGCAGAAATACCTTTGTCAGTACCTGACGATAGATCGGATGATGGCACTGGTTGAGTAGCAAGAGTCAGAGTGTTTGTGCCCCTCCTACGTCGCGTGTAGACCTGCAATAGAGGAGGAATCATCGGGTTTCCAGAAGTGAGTGGGAGCGCCGGAGGATGCAACATAGATGGAGGTGGAATAGGCAAAGGAACAGTAGGAGGGGAACTCACTTTCGTAGTGCTCGTCTCCTCTTGAAGAGTTCCCATAATAGGCCTCCGTTTCCCGAAAAATGACATCCATGGTAACAAATGCCTGCTTGGTAACAGGATTAAAGCACTTATAGCCTATTTGCGTCGAAGAGTAGCCTATAAAAAACACATTTTATAGCGCGGGGATCAAGTTTGGTCTTAGGATGAGAGTGGACAAAACATACACATCCAAAGATCCGAGGAGAGAGGGAAGTGGGACGAACCCCCAGCATGCTCAAAGGAGTATGGTACCCCAGGACCAGTGTACGATGATGATTGATGAGGTAGGCAGCAGCGAGAACAGCATCACCCAATAATCCTTCAGGAGATGCATTCAAAGGAGGAGACATCTAGCCACCTCAAGAAGGTGTCGATTCTTGCGTTCAGCCACCCAATTCTGAGCAGGGGTGCAAACACAGGAGGTTTAATGGATGATGTCAAGATCACTCAGATAGTGCTCAAGGCAAGCGTCAATATACTCACGGCAATTGTCACTGTGCAAGATCTTAATTGTTAACCCAGAAATCGGCGATCCTTCCCAAGGTAGCCCCCTGGCTAGTCGCAATCCTCAGATTCTCCCTGTTGATCGCGACAAGTCCCAGCGCAGGCGGACAGTTTTCCCTGTCCGCCTAGGTCTCCTGGCAACCGCGTGCCCTGCGGGACGGCGGGCAATTCCCATAGCTCACCCTCGCAGGCCAGGCGGTTAGGCCCGCTAACCGTGCAGTGCTTTTCCTTGCAGGAGGCAGCCCACCATCAGGATCTCGCCCGCAGGAGGGCGCCCGCTTCGCAGTTTGCCAGGCGGACTCCCCCTTGGAGTCTGCCCAAGCCGCCCGTCCGCCCGCAGCCTCAGGGGTGGCCTCCGTCCGCCCGCCAGCCCGTCCGCCCGCAGCCGCAGGGGGTGGCCTCTGTCCGCCCGCCAGCAGCAGCAGGGGTGGACTCCCTTGAGTCCGCCCGTCCGCCCGCAGCCGCAGGCGGCGGCCTCCGTCAGCCCGTCAATAGGCCGGGCGGACTCCCCTTGGAGTCCGCCCAGTCCGCCCGGCAAGGGCGGTCTCCGTTCTCTCCCGGCCTCCTGCCGCCTGCTTCGCCCGCCGACCTGGCGGACTCCATTTTCCAGTCCGCGGAGTCCGCGCAGGTCATCATGCTGACATCACTGGGCCCCGTTTTTTGAAGATCTTCCCCGGGCCTATAAATACCCCCCGATACCTCTCATTCAAGAGGACGAGAGAGGACCAGAGGTGGAGACGAGACTTGACAGCAGACCCTGCGGACTCTGTTTTCCTGTCCGCGCAGTCCATCAGCTTTCCAGCAAGATCTGCGGACTCCGTTTTCCTGTCCGCGCAGTCCTCCAACAGTTGATCCAGCAAGCCCTGCGGACTCAGATTTCCTGTCCGCGCAGTCCTCCACAGCTTACCTGCAGCTTGCCAGCAAGCTATGCGGACTCAGTTTCCCAGTCCTCCAGCTGCTAGCAGCCTATTTTACTTAGTCTCTGACAGCTTCTTTTCTCTGCTCTCTAGCAACTTCTTCTCCCTTAGCCGTCAGCTTCACTTTGTACCCCTTTAATGCTTTGTTGTGAAGGTGTACATGTAAGCTTGTAACCTCTCGCTATTAATCAAAGGAAAGCCCGTCGCAAGAGTGCCATTTAGGCCGCGGCGGGCGAAGTGTACTGTTGCCTCTGCTAGCGGCCCCCTCTTCTTGCTCTCTGCTCAGCAAGCCTTGCTTCTCTGCTCAGCAAGTCTTGCCCTCTGCTCAGCTCAGCTCTTCTCGGCAACCAACCTGCAAATACAACCGTCGTAGAAACTGTCTGCTCGACAGTTCCTGTTCAACCTCCTCTTCCTCTCTTGATCAACTCTCTCTGTTGATCAAGCCTCTTCTTTACCCCCGCAACCCTCCTTGAGCAAGCTGTTTGCTCCACTCTCGAGCATTCAGAAGCTTCCTTCTCCTCTACCCCCGCAACCTTCTCCTTCCTCCTCTCCTAGCCTGAGAGACTAAACACCCCCCCCCCTCCGTGTTAGCTGTGCCCCCGGTGCCATTTCCGCGCACCAACATTAATGGTAGCACAATACTGAGTAGTGACCATCTTATGAAAGCATTGAAAAAGAGAAAACACATTGTTTTTTTGTTTCATTAAATAGACTCAGGTACAACATGAGTAACAATCAATAAAGGACACAAACCAAGAGCAACCATAAATAGAAGCAATAGGGTTGGGGCCTCAAACATCAGTGTGAATAACAGTAAAAGGAACTAAGGTGGTGTTTGGCGCGGCTGATGGGCAGCGGTGCGGTGGAAACACGGCGCCTTTTGCAAATAAGCGTCGTTTGGCGCGGCTTATTATAGAAACGGCGTTTAATTATAACTGTGGTTTTCTCTTATAACCCATCCGCGATTTTTTTCTTCGTTCAGCCGCTGTTTTTTCCTCCCTCACGATAACCTAGCGCGTGGCTTCCTTCTCCCGATCCAAACGACGACACCGGCCACCAATCTTCCCCGACGACCGGCGAATCTCCAGCGTTTCCCGTCCACAAAGAAGACCGGTGAATCTCCAGCATTTCCTGTCCACGAAGAAGACCGGCGAATCGCTCCTGCTCTCCCTTGCACCGGGGCACATTTCAGGTTTGTTTCTCTGTTGTATCTCACGATCCCGGTCTTCCAATCTTCCAAAAACCCTAAAATTTTTGTTGACCAGTGTTACCTTGCTTCTTTGCCGCAGGTTCTTTCGTGTGTTGCATTTTTTGGGGTTGTTCCAACTGCGATAGCCACCGTTAACTCTTTCGCTGAGGTATACTCCTCCCTTCATCTCCTTTGCATAATTTAGGGTTTGTTTATGTTTTTTGGTTGGGCGTTCGTGAATATTTGTTGTTTGTAATGTTTTTGGATGGGGTTGTATGTGTGTGTGTTGAGTGTGTTTGTATTTGTAATGTTTTTTGGATGGGGTTGTAATGTTTATGTTTTTGTATGTTTGATGGAGTTGTATGTGTGTGTGTTTAATATATGTTTGATGAGTGTGTGTGTGTGTGTGTGTGAGTTGTATGTGTTGTGTATGTTGTGTGTGTGAGTTGTATGTGTGTGTGTGTGTGTATATTTATGTGTGTGTGTGTATCTTTGAGTTGTATGTGTTGTGTATGTTGTGTGTGAGAGAGTTGTATGTATGTGTATGTGTGTGAGTTGTGTGTGTATGTGTGTGTGTTGTGTGTTTGTGTATGTTGTGTGTGTGTGAGTTGTATGTATATGTGTGAGTTGTGTGTGTGTGTATGTGTGAGTTGTATGTGTGTGAGTTGTATGTGTTGTGTGTGTGTGTGAGTTGTGTGTGTATTTGTGAGTTGTATGTGTTGTGTATGTTGTGTGTGTGTGTTGTATGTATGTGTGTGTATATGCGTGTGTGTGTTATATATGTATGTGTGTTATATGTGTTCTTGTGTAGTGTTGTTGTTCATATTTTTGGACGTGTTTGTTTATTTTTTTAAGGATGGTCAAATCCAAAGATGGTGGGGTAGCCGTTTTTTGGGACAATACAGATATCATGCATTTTTGTGACATATGCATTAAAGATATAGAGTTGGAGAATCGACCGACCACACATTTCAATAAAGAGGGGTGGACAAATGTTATGAAAAAATTTGAGAAACTGACTAAAAAACAGTATGATAAAGTGCAACTAAAAAACAAATGGGATCATTTGAAGGAGTGGAAATTATGCACGGAGTTGAAACGTGGAGAGACCGGATTTGGTTGGAATGCCTCAAGGAAGACTATAGATGCCTCAGACGAGTGGTGTGATAAAAGATTGAAGGTATTCATTTATGCAAATAAATTGTTTTGTTTTTTAAAAAAATAAATAAATTTTGACGTTAAATTTATGCATTTTCAAGTTGTCCCGGGGGCCAAAAAATTTTGTTACATGTTCAATCATGCACACTCATTGCTTAGAAGTGTGATTGAACTATCATTCGGGGTTTGGAAAAAGAAGTGGGCTATATTGCGGGACATGTCAAGCTATCGCTTTGACAAACAAGTAGAAATTGTGCTCGCCACAATGACTTTACATAATTTCATTCGTCGACATCATTCACGTGTCGATATTGATTTTAGTGAGTGCGAGCACAGGAGTCATGATCATGGGATGACCTCACAAGGGCGGCAAGAAACACGCACTGACACTGCAGGTGGTGTAGAGTAGATGATCGCGCTACGTAATATCATAGCAGAGCAGTTGTATGAAGCTAGAACATAGGACAAAAAGACAGGTGTTGGTACTATAGAATATCTGTATCGAATATTTTTTGGGTGCTGATGTTATTTTATTAAAAAAATATATGTTTATTCCAAAAATTAAATTGTTCGTAATTAAAAAATTGGGAAAAAAATTTCACTCAAAATTTCGTTTTGTTTCCAAACAACTTTTTGAAAATTCTGTTTTGCAAACTTCATTTCACCCAAACAGTTTTTTAACAAAACTCCATTTTCCGGAATCAGCATTATTTCTATCAGCAGCTTACCATCAGCAACAGCCCAATCAAACAGAGTCTAAGTTACGAGGAGTCATAAGAGGAAGAGAGCTACAATGATGTTTAGCAAGTTTGCATACATCACAATGAAAAACATTAAACAAAGCAGAAGAAATATCAGGAAGCAGCAGCTTCATAACAGCGATAGGAGGATGTCCTAGCCGATAATGCCAGGATTCCAACTCAGAGGAAAGAGCAGCATGAAAAATTTTTGGAGGCGGAGTGATGTTTGATGTAGTGGTGGCAGAGGGGTCGAACACATAGAGCTCATTGCACTGTCTACCAGAGTCAATCACAGTCGCCATCTTCAGGTCCTAAAAAATATAAGAGGTAGGAAAAAAGTCACTGAGCAATTCATGGAGTTAGTCGGATGACTAATAGACAGAAGATTACGAGTGAAACCAGGAACATGAAAAACAGAGGAGAGAGTAAGGGAAGAGCATGAAATGAATCCTTTCCCAACAATGGGAGATAGTGATCCATCAGCAATGCTCACTTTAGATCTGGCAGACAGAATGGTGTAGGACATGAAACTTGTGGTAGACTCAATCATGTGATATGTGACACCAGAATCAATGATCCACTGAGGATAGATGGGAGGAAGCAGAGTGAGCACCTGTCGGGCCCTGGTGAGCATAACAAGAGGAGGCGGAATTGGACGACTAAGCAGGAGGTCCGCGCATCATTCGATGAAAAGACAGAATTTCATCAGCCGAAAGAGCGGTGGGGCCCACGTTGTGATACAGAGAAGGATAAACAGAGGTGTCCTCCACAGCGTCTGACAAGTGGGCTGATCTGGACATAGAGGCACGGTGCTAGGAGCGACCACCACCACGGCCCCCACGGAAAGCAAGGCCGCTACGGGGGGAGGAAAGCCATGGAGCTTGAAGCATGTATCTCTAATATGGCGGGCCTTCCCGCAATAATCACAGACCAGGTGATCTTTTTCCGCGGTCCTCAATCGAGTGTCGCGATTAGAACGAGCCCCATGCTGAGAAAGAGAGACAAGAGCAGATCCCTCGGTGGTCGAGTCTGTAAGGAGAGTCAGGCGGCAGTCGAACTCCTCTTGGGCGAGCCTGTACACCACGGGCAAAGAAGGAAGCGGGGAGCGGCCAAGAATCTAAATACTGACCAAATCGAAATCCCGATGTAAGTCGTGAAGGAACTCAGAGATGTGATCGTGTTCCTCCCTTGCGCCCATCAGCACTTCATCCTCTGGAGACACGAGGGTCAGAGAATCAAAGTGATCGTACTCCTGATAGAATTGGGGGAACTCCGAGTAGTAAACCGAGGGAGGTCAATCACCCTATCGCAGGATGAACATTCGGCGACGCAGTTGGTAGATCTCAGCAGCATTTTCACGACATGAGTAGGTAGTATTTGCGCACTTCAAAATATCGGTTGCGGTGTCCAAGAAGAGATAATTCTACGTGATTGGCTCCGACATAGAGTTAAGCAGCCAAGACATTACCGGGGAGTTCTCAGACTCCCACTGAAGCCGCTCAAGAGAGGAGGCAGAAGGAGTAACCTTCATCGTGCCACTGACATAACCAAATAATCGGCGGCTTTTGAGGGCAAGGAGGAAAGAGCGAGCCCGCAAGAGGTAATTGGAACCATCCAACTTCATAGTGGTGATATGAGAAGTGTCATGGTCTGAGGTGACACGACAAGATCCAACGAAAGCCAAAGTGGGAGAAGCCGCTCCACCGGAAGACGTGGTAGAGGAATCACTTACCGCCATAAGAAAACCTTGAATAGAAATTGAGGACACTCAAAAAAAACAATCACAATGGAGAACGAAGAAGGGGGGTTGCACCCATAGAAAAGGGGAAGAACACACATGCCTAGAGAGGGGCAAGGAATGACGAAAAAGGGGGAAGGGAGCACCGGAAACAAGGAGATCAAACAACCATGTGACCGGCGTCCCTAGAGCACAAGAGAGGGGCGGAGCGGGGGCGAGCGGCGGGGCGGGAGACCGCTGGATGCGGATGTGTGGGGAACCGCTAGAGGCGGAAGCGGAAGAACGGGGTGCGGCTTGGAGGCGGAGGACGAACGGAGGCGGAGGACGAGCGGCGGCGCTGGAGCGACGAAGGGAGCGTGACGAGGAGTCGCGAACAGGAGCGTCGGCCGAAGAATCGCGAAAACCTTAGGGTCAGGGCTCTGATACCATGTTAAGGAAAAGAACCTAATGATTAATTTGAGTCTCTCGTAGGTATATATATATATATATACTATATTAAAAAGAAGTACCATCAAAAAGGATTTGGCAAGATATATAAGACATCCACTCAAGCAGAGCCGTCCGATTAAAACGAAACCGTGGAAAGGATTTAGCACAATATATTTCCCCCTCGGTTTCAACCCTAGCATTCTAACGCCGCAGCCCCGCTCCCCCACTCCCCCGCTCCCCCGCACCCCCGCTCCACCGCGAAGCCCTCAAATCTCTATGCCGCGAAGACCTAAAAATCCCTCCACCGCATTGCCCTCGACATCGCTCCTCTACGATCTTCAACCTGATTCTAGCCCTCCAAATCCAAGTTCTCCGTAGGCCTTGATTTCGTTACTTCGAGATCTTCAAACAGCCTACCTCTCAGATTGTCTTTTCAGGGAAGTACTGAGGTGTTCGTGATTCGATTGTCCCTGTCTACCTCTCAGATCTTCACACCGGTAACCTATTACTTCAATTTTTGATCCATCATTCTTTATAGATCTTAATTCACTTTTTTTATTAGTTTAAAAAAGAATTTATTCTTTTCAACTTCATTCACCAACAATCGTACTCACAAGATTTATCAGCAACTGTGGATTTACTTTGTGCGTGATGGTCAGGCTTCTTTCTCAGTTGTTTCTCAGTTCATCCTCTGCTTTAAAGTATTTTTTCTTTTTCTTCTTTACACTTAAAATGCAATACAAATGTTTGTTAGAATGACTCAATGAATTTGATAAAGTAAATGAGTTTTGTTTTCTACTCCTTTTTCGACCCAAATGCAGCCACTATTTTTTCTCCCAGGTTTCCTGCAATTTTTCAACTAGGTTATCAAAAATTTACAATGAATGAATGATATGAACTAGCAAGAGAAAAAGAGGAGAGATGGAGATTCTAGAGAGAAAGAGAGAACTAGGGTTAGGGTTGAGGGAAAGAGAAGAGAAAAACCTGAGAGATCTTCAATAATGCATTCCCAAAGCAGCCCCGGGTTATAAATACCCGGGGAAAGGAGGGGGCCGGCTGCCCCCCCCCCCCCCCAAGTGGGGCTGAACCGGAGTGGTTCAGCCCCCTTCTGGCCGATTTAATGAATGGGGGCTGAACCGGATGGTTCAGCCCCGTTGTCTTGCGCGCGCTCCTTGACCCGCCGCGAGTATTTATGCCCCGAGAACCCAAGCGGATGTGGGGGCATAACATTCCCCTCCCCATCAAGCACCAGCTTGTCCTCAAGGTGGAAGTCCGGAAACCGCTCGCGAAAGTCCAACAAGTCAACCCAGGAGTTATGCACTGTGTCCATCTGCTTCCATTTGACGAGCACTGCCGGCCGATATTCCGTGCCGGACTTCTTCCATTTGGTGAGCAAAATGGCCTCCGGTGACGGACGCAACTCACCCATGCTGGTCGCCTCGGGAAGTGAAGGGCTGGCCTGAACGGAAGCCCCAAGCTTTCTCTTCAAAACAGATACATGGAATGTCGGGTGGATGCGAGACCCCGCGGGGAGATCCAAGGTGTAGGCCACGGGGCCCACGCGACGAAGAATGCGGAATGGCCCGTAGTAACGTGGGGCGAGTTTCTGATTCGTCCGCCGAGAGACTGACAGCTGGCGGTAAGGTTGGAGCTTGAGGAAAACTTCATCGCCCACGGCAAACTCGCGCTCTGTCCGGTGCTTGTCGGCCTGTGCTTTCATGCGGTCCTGCGCGACCCGCAGGTTGTCCCGGAGCAAAGCTAAAGTGCGATCTCTGTCCTGAAGTGTCCGTTCTACAGCTGGAAGAGCGGTGCTGGAGGGTTCATACGAACTCAAAGTAGGAGGAGGACGTCCGTAGACCACCTCGAAGGGGGTGAGCTTGCTGGCTGTGTGGAATGACGTATTGTAACAGTACTCCGCCCAATGCAACCAACGCGTCCACGTGCGCGGCTCGTCCATCACAAAACACCGTAAATAGGTCTCCACCCCCCTGTTGAGGACCTCAGTCTGTCCGTCCGTCTGGGGATGGTGGGCGGTGCTCATGCGCAGTGTCGTGCCCTGGAGTCGAAAAAGCTCCCGCCAAAACTGCTGATAAAGACCGGGTCCCTGTCGGAAATGATGGAGCGTGGGAGGCCATGGAGGCGCACAATCTCTCGCACAAATAACTCTGCGACTGTCTCCCCCGTGTACGGATGGCTCAACGGAAGGAAATGACCATACTTGGAAAGCTTGTCTACCACCACCAGTATGACGGATTTGCCTTGGGACTTGGGCAATCCGTCAATGAAATCCATGGAAACGGTGTCCCAGACCTGGTTCGGAATCTCGAGCGGTGTAAGAAGCCCCGCCGGTGATGTAGTCTCATACTTCTGCCGCTGACAAATGTCACACTCCCGCACAAATTGTTGGACATCGCGTCGCATCCCCTTCCAGAATACATTTGCTCGGAGCCGCTGAAGCGTTCGTAGAATCCCTGCATGGCCTCCTGTGGGTGAAGCGTGAAACTCCTGCATCATCGCCGTCCGCCACGGCGACGCGGAAGGAATGACCACTCTGCCTTGAAAGTACAGCCGCTGACCCAGAAGATGGTAACCCGGCTCGGTAGCTTGACCCTGCTGTAGTGTCTCGATAATGGTGCATAACTCGGGGTTCTGGAATACCGCTGCCTGCATCTCGTCCAAGGTGGTAACCACTGGTCCCGATACATGAGAGAGAGAGCTCTCAGGGAGGCGGGAGAGAGCATCGGCGACCACATTTTCTCTGCCCTGCTTGTACACAATCTCGTAATCGTACCCCATCAGCTTGGTCAACCACTTCTGCTGCAGTGGAGACGCCAAGCGCTGCTCGAGGAAGTGCTTCAAACTCTGGTGATCCGTACGGACCTGGAAGTGCTGGCCCAAGAGATAGGGTCGCCACATCTCGACTGCATGTATAATAGCCAACATCTCCTTCTCGTACGTGGAAAGCCCCAACGTCCGTGGGGCCAAAGCCTTGCTGAAATAAGCAAGCGGGCGGCCCTCCTGCATCAAGACTGCCCCAAGGCCGACGCCGGAGGCGTCAGTCTCCACCACAAAGTCCTTGCTAAAATCCGGTAGCGCCAACACCGGTGTAGTGGTCATGGTCTGCTTTAAAGCTCTGAAGGCCTCGTCCGCCTCAATACTCCACTGGAACGCATCCTTCTGCAGCAACTGTGTCAGGGGTCGAGCAATCTTGCTGTAGTCTTTGACAAAACGGCGGTAGTACCCCGTCAGCCCGAGGAAGCCACGCAAGGCTCGAACCGTCGTGGGCTGGGGCCACGACACCATACTCTCAATCTTTTGTGGGTCTGCCTGGACCCCCCGGGCGGACACGAGGTGCCCCAGGTACTCGACCTGACTCTGGCCGAAGGAGCACTTGGACTTTTTGTCGAATAACTGGTTTTCCCGCAGTATAGTAAGGACATGTCGCACGTGCTCCAAATGGTCGTCCCTAGTCCTGCTATAAATTAGTATATCATCAAAAAATACCAGGACATACCGGCGAAGAAGTGGGCGAAAGATCTCGTTCATAACAGCCTGGAAGGTGGAGGGAGCGTTGGCCAACCCAAACGGCATCACCAAGAACTCGTAGTGACCGTCGTGGGTCCGGAACGCCGTCTTGTGGACATCCTCCTCCTTCATCCGAATTTGATGATAGCCGGACCGGAGATCCAGTTTGGTGAACAAACTCGCTCCATGCAGCTCATCCAGCAACTCCTCAATCATAGGAATGGGAAACTTGTCCTTGATGGTGGAGCTATTCAGCCCCCGGTAATCGACGCAGAAGCGCCAGGAGCCGTCCTTCTTCTTGACCAAGATGATCGGAGAAGAGAACGCGCTGGTGCTGGGCCGAATAATGCCCGTCACTAGCATCTCCCGGACGCTACGTTCGATCTCTGCCTTCTGCACGTACGGGTAGCGGTAGGGACGTATATTGGTAGGGTCCGTCCCTGTCTTTAACTGTATCTGATGATCCCGGAAGCGTGAGGGAGGCAGAGTGTGCGGCTCCTGAAAGACGTCCTCATACTGGGCTAAAAGAAACTGTATCGGGTCCGGCGCCCTCTGCGTGTCGGCCCCCTCCGCCGCCATCCCGAGTATCACGGCCATCATACTACCCTGCTCCTCCAACCTCTGCAGGCTCCGTAGGGAGATCTCCTTGAGAGGGGAGGATCGGATACCCTGCAAACAGTAATCCGTCCCCTGCTGCGTGAACTCCAGTGTCATGCGGTCCCAGTCTGTAGTTACCCGCCTCAGTTGGCGGAGCCACTGTACCCCCAGCACCATATCAGACCCTTTAATCGGAAGGAGGTAGACGTCGGTGCGGCACACATAACCTGTAAGTTGTATCTCCATGCCCTTCAGTGCCCCTTCGCACCGCAGTTTGCTGCCATCCGCGACAATCACCTGAAACGCCGCGTTCATGTCAACTGGGTGTCCTGTACTCAGTGCCACCTCAGGGTTGATGAAATTGTGGGTACTCCCACTATCAATGAGAATGGTGACTCGTTCCTTGCCAATCCTGCCCTTGATCCGCATGGTGGTGGGTGCCACACACCCCTCCATAGCCTGAATCGAAACACCAAACTCAGCCAGATCCAACTCCTCCTCTGCCTCGAGGCTCGGGTGGTCCTCCTCCTCGTCCTCCTCCCGCAGCATGAAGATCTGCACCTTCTGGCATCGATGCCCCGGTGCGTATTTCTCATCGCAGTTGAAACACAATCCTTTCTCCTTCCTGGCCTGCAGCTCAGGCCACGTAAGTCGTGTCACCGTCGGCCGCGTTGCCGGTGCCTGTTCCCGTCGGCCCGTTGCAGGGGCGGGTGGAGCCCTTGGTGGGGCACGAGTTCTTTGGCGGTTGAAGCGCTCCTCCTGGATGCGGGCCAGACTGATAGCATGGCTTAAACTGCGGGGCATATACGCGTGGACCTCATCCCTCAAATGGTCCCGCAGGCCGGATATGAAACAACTGAGGAGCGTCTTCTCCTCCCAATTAACCCGGTTTGCGAGCTTCTCGAAATCTGCTCGGTACTCCATTACTGTGCCCTTCTGACGGAGTTTTTGTAGCGTAGCCTCCACATCCTCGTACTCCAACGGTCCGAAACGAGCCACAAACCCTTCCACAAAATTCGCCCATGTTGCGTACCCGTAGGCCCGTATGAACCACTGAGCCCACTGATATGCATCTTCCTCCAGATGGAAAGAAGCCAGCTGCACCCACTGATCATTCGGTATCTCCTGGTAAGTGAAAAATAACTCCGCCTTTTGCACCCATTCCAAGGCATCCCCGCCGCGGAATTTCGGGAAATTCATGCGAGTTCTCTTCGGAGGCATGTAGGGCCGTTGTTGCATATCTCCATGTCTCCCGTTGTACTCCGGTCCATGCTGTGGTCGGCCGAATGGGTCGTGGAAATTAGCTCCCCCTTGGCCGCCGCCCCATTGTTGTCCCCCACCGTGAAATCCCTGACGGCGTGGCTGCTCGGCCCATGTCTCGCCGTTTCCAAACCTCATTGGACCTCCCATGTGCTGCGGCGTCGGTAGAAGGCCCGTTCTCCCTCCGAAATTGGCGTCAACAGCCCCCGGTGGTCGCAAGGGAGCCGCTGGTGCCTCTCGGTTTCTCCCTAGGTCGGCCCCGGCCCCTTCCTGGGCAGCGGACGGGCCGCCTGCCCCGTTTCCGGCCGGAACGCCCGCAATCGGCGTTGGCTGGCCGATCCAGGCCGCAGGCGGGCGTGCGGCGTAGGCGCCCCCTGGCCGGCTTCCGCCGGTCCCGTCGGCCACGGTTGACCAGCCGTGGTAGGCGTGCGGTGCTCCCATCTAGGCGGGGGCCGATCCGGTGCCCGCTGGTTCCGTGCGGCCTGGATCGGTCCCGATTCCGTCGGGACCGTAGTGTCCCGACCCCGCGCTTCCTCTGTTGCCCGTAAATCGGGCATTTTGTGGTGCTTTGGCTTCAGAATCGCTTCCTTGAACCGCTTTGCCCTTCAACGATTGCATCAACAGCGCCTTGATCTCATCCATGCGTTCCTCCATGTTTTTTGTGGACGTGTCCAAGCGGCCTTCCATGGCCGTCACCGAATCCGCCAACCCCACGTAGTTATCCTCTAGGGTAGCCAATCGTGCGGTCTTCGCCTCCGAACGTGTCACCATGGTCGCAGGAAGGATGCTCTGATACCAAATGATATGAACTAGCAAGAGAAAAAGAGGAGAGATGGAGATTCTAGAGAGAAAGAGAGAACTAGGGTTAGGGTTGAGGGAAAGAGAAGAGAAAAACCTGAGAGATCTTCAATAATGCCTTCCCAAAGCAGCCCCGGGTTATAAATACCCGGGGAAAGGAGGGGGTCGGCTGCCCCCCCCCCCAAGTGGGGCTGAACCGGAGTGGTTCAGCCCCCTTCTGGCCGATTTAATGAATGGGGGCTGAACCGGATGGTTCGGCCCCGTTGTCTTGCGCGCGCTCCTTGACCCGCCGCGAGTATTTATGCCCCGAGAACCCAAGCGGATGTGGGGGCATAACAAGGAACTACACAGGTATACATATTATCAATAGGAGGCTGCGATTTAAGGAAGGTATTTAGAACGATGGTATTCAAAAGCCTCCTTCTCATTACTTCAATCTTCAAGTTTTCTTTTAGATCCTGAACTGAGAAATGCTTGGTTTTGCAAGACAGTCAGAGAAGTAAAAGTTGTTGCAGACATGACGAACATGTTAGTTGTCATTTTCTGAATATAATTTGGATTTCATATGATATTAGTTAAGCAAATAGTGTATAAAATTAACAAAAATAAAATAAAAAATAATTGGTTGGTGGGATCTTGCTAAAATGTATTTGTGCTTTAATGATAGTTCATATGCTCTTTATTTAGTCTTCTCTTGGTAGTGTTTGTTCAAGTGGTGTTAATTTTTTCCTTCTTTATTAAGAAGTCAATACATATCCTTTGAACAAGTTGGAGACAATATATACCGGATATGTTCATCCCTCAGTTGAAAACATGTTCCTTCAAAACTATTTTATTTAAATACCTTAACCATCATTATTAGACAGCTCTGCGAAAGCACTCACATGGGCCGCCCTAAAGAAGATGTCGGCCAACAATAGTCTCAAACCCATTGTTGATCGATGACAAATGTCTCCTCATACAACAAATGTCGCCCTCCATGACAAATGATGTTGCCCACGACAAATTTTGTCGTCCAATACAAATGTCGTCACACAAAACAAATGTCTCTCCTTATGACAAATGTCGCCCCACGACAATTTTTGACCCCCACGACAAATGTTGGCCCCACGATAAATGTCGTCCCACTGTAAATGTTGCCACTACGACAAATTTTGCCACCCACGCCATTGCACTCACATAGGGCCGGAGCCATTTAGTAGCAACACTGCATTTGATAGCGATTATAGCTGCTGCATTTACTAGCCGCAATGCATTTATATACTGCTGCATTTGATAGCAATTATAGTTGCAGTTACGATTCCTGTTTTATTTTTGGATTCCCGTTCAGTCAGCTGTTTTTATAAACAATTGGTGATTCTTTATCATCAATGTTCAGCTACTAAATGATTGGTGACTGTTTATCTAAGATATAAATGGGTTCTTATCTAAAAAATATGTTCCTAATTGGATCCAACAAATTAATATTTGTCCATCAATGCTCAAAACACTATATATTTAGAACTTCTCCATTTGGGGGTGCAAATTTTTGCACGTTAACTATTTGCTCTTTTGCCTACGGGAGGTAGACTCCACAATTGCTTGATTAATTGGTTTAAAGATTAATTTGAATAATTACTTTCTGTACTCCATCAATGCAACTTTTAATCACTTAAGGCAAAATTCATTTATAACCTTCATATTTTTGTTGTTGTTATATTAATCTACTATTCTCATTTTCGTAGGTAAATTTGGATGAAAGCAGTAGTATAATAATACGTTCAACACGCTCGCATTGTTATTGGTTATAAGAATTCGGCAACAAATTTGAGAGTACATCCTTTTCCTCCAATTATTTCAGGTACGATGAAATTCAATGTTTACTTATTGCAATATGTTACACTCGATACTAACTTCCTCTGCCTTTTTCTTTGTTCAATTATACAGTTTTTCTGTATCTTTTCTTTTAGTTATTACTTTCCTTGCATCAGAGTAGAAGATTTTGTTCTCATGACAATTTTATTAGCTTTAATTCTTGGTTTCAATAATAGGCGTTTAGCTATATTTGGATTTAAGAGTTGAATTTTTGAAATATTTCTATCACTTTCTCTCTTATTTTAATCAACTTAAGATGTCAACCACAAACCAACAAAATGTGGTCAACGCAAGTGAACATCAACATCATCCACTACATGTCGTGACAAATGAAAGCTACACCACAACCGAAGCAAACCAAAGAACAACCTATGCAGCCCGGCGATCGTCTCGACAAAGAGGAAAACCACCAATTTACACATCACCTCAATAATGACGTAACTGAAACACTTTGTTTTGCTCTAACAAAAAATTGTTAAATTTATATACCCCTTCAATCTCAAATACGTTGTTTATTTTTACATGATTTGTGTTTAATCCATGTTGATTGTAATCACAACTGCATGTCCGCCAAATTTAGATGCCAACGACCGCCCAGCTTCAAGCGCGTGCTGAAATAAGACGCGAGCTTCTCCATCTACATGAAGCAAACACCACCGGCTTGCCACCGGGAACATATCGCCCAAGAGGAAGGCCACGAATGTATGCATCATCTCAAGACCGACGTGACGCAACAAATGCTCGAAGAAGAGAAGCACGGCAACTTCAACGACTCATGGAAACAACCGCTACAACAGAGAATCTCTCCGAACAACAACAAACTAATAACATGCAGACAAGTAATCCCACAACACCTTATGTTCAACATCCACCTACTCTACATACACTAATAGGACTAACTCAATCTCAAACCAACCTCAGCTATTCAATTTTATTACACGACATTTGTTCAATTTTATTCAACATCCACCTACTCTATATTTGTCGCACCCACGACATTTGTCGCACCCACGACATTTGTCGCACCCACGACATTTGTCGCACCCACGACATTTGTCGCACCCACGACATTTGTCGCACCCACGACATTTGTCGCACCCACGACATTTGTCGCACCCACGACATTTGTCGCACCCACGACATTTGTTCGCACCCACGACATTTGTCGCACCCACGACATTTGTCGCACCCACGACATTTGTCGCACCCACGACATTTGGCGCACCCACGACATATGCCCCCCGGACCGAAGGCCCGTGCCTGTCACTCGTATGTATATATATATATATATATATATATATATATATATATATATATATATATATATATATATATAGACACGAGGTTACACCACATAAACATAAAAGCATAAAATACATAATATTCCAACACTTAGTTTACTTCATATCACAAGTGTCAAACGAGCTTTTGAATTGTTGGCATTTGTTGTTAAACTAGGAAGGAGTTGCAATAAAAAACCTCTTTTTCCATTTGTAATTTAGTCTCACATCTCGGTTTGGAGTGGAGTTTCACTCCTCCATCCTATGTGTGTGTGCGTTCAAATCATTGTATTATTATTGAATATGTGAAGTAATTCGGCTGAGTAATCCATTTGTCCAGCATACTAAAGAAACTAAATTCAAGACATTTCATTTTTTGGTGAAGCTCCCCATAAAATATAGATAGGTGCTAATCCATAACCGATCAATGGTATATATTAAGATTTGATATGTATCATACTCATCCAAGAATTTAGTTATTCAGACTCTTTGCACTTTATATTTCTAGTTGGAACTGTGAATCAGAATTTGAGGTGGGTGTCTAGATGGTGGGACTTTATACTCATCTATGATTTGCTAGACACGATGGTGGGTGCTCAGATCTTCTCAATATCGATCTCTGTAGTGGGTACTGCCAGATCAGAGTTTGAGAATAGATGAATGGAATATTGTTGCGGAAAGGAGAAAACATTTGCACTAATTGAAAATACAGATACAATCATTAGATATATTGGTGCCCAACTTTTGGAGGTTGGTTTCTCCTACAAGTCCCTCTCTCAAGTGAGAGATCCAAAACCCTAATGATCAAATAGATGAAAACAAACTCTCTCATACCACCTCTTTATATAGGGAGGGGGATCACATCTCTTTAACCATAAAGCAATAAATAACACCCCCGCTATATGTTATCTGGTATCGATACCACCCCCGCTACATTAAACATTCCTAGTACGGTGCGTCCCCTCATAGATGAGTTCTCTGAGATCATGCCGGAGGAGCTTCCCGATCAGCTACCTCCGATGAGAGACATACAACACTACATAGACCTCATCCCAGGAGTTAGTTTACCTCATTTACCCCGCTATCGTATGAATCTGAAAGAGCATGAGGAGCTACATAGGCAGGTGACCAATCTGATTTCGAAGGGTCGCGTTAGGGAGAGTATGAGTTCGTGCGTCGTCCCCGCACTCTTAATTCCTAAGAAAGATGGGACATGGCGTATGTGTGTGGATAGTCGAGCGATAAATAAATTACAATCAAATATCGCTTTCTGATTCCCCGATTGGATGACATGCTAGATATGTTTAGTGGATCCCGAGTATTTTCAAAGATTGATTTAAAAAGTGGATATCACCAGATTAGAATTCGACCTGGGGACGAATGGAAGACTGCGTTTAAAACTAAGGAAGGATTGTACGAGTGGATAGTGATGCCTTTTGGGCTATCCAATGCTCCCAGTACGTTTATGCGAGTGATGAATCAAGTGCTTAGGTCACTCATATGAATTTGCGTGGTGGTATACTTTGACGATATTTTGATTTATAGCACTGATCAGGATCAGCACATGATTTATCTTAGGCAGGTCTTAGATATACTACGTGAAAATAAATTATATATAAATTTGAAGAAATGCACGTTTTTGACCAACAGTCTGACCTTCTTAGGATATATCGTTTCTTCTAAGGGCATTAGAGTTGATAGAGAGAAGGTCAAGGCGATAGAATCATGGCCTATCTCTAGGACAATTATTGAGGCTCGAGGATTCCATGGGCTAGCATCTTTTTATCGGCGATTTATTCGAAACTTTAGTACTTTGATAGCACCTGTGATTGATTGTTTGAAAAAGGGTTTGTTTATTTAGACAGAGAAAGTCGAGCGAGCATTTATTTTGGTTAAATAGAGACTCACGAGTGCCCCGGTATTAGCGCTGCTTGATTTTGAGAAAATTTTTGAGGTTGACTGTGACTCATTGATCATAAGCATTGGCACAGTTTTGAGTCAGGAGGGTCGACCCATTGCATTCTTTAGTGAGAAGTTAAACGAGCCGAAGACTAGATATTTCACGTACGACTTAGAGTTTTACGTTATCGTTTAGGCTCTCCGACACTGGAGACACTACCTGATTCATCGCGAGTTTGTGTTGAACACTGATCATGAGGCTATGAAGAAACTGAACTCCCAGAAGGAAATCAGGCGTCATGCCAAGTGGGCTGCTTACCTGCAGGAGTTCACATTTTACTTGAAGCACAAACCCGGTGTCACGAACCGCGTAGCCGACGCACTTAGTCGTCGTATCCATTTACTAGTCGCCCTGCAGCCGTGCATTACTGATTTAGATTCACAGCGCGACCTATACGCCACTGATCCGTTCTTTCACAATATTTGGAGCTCATGCCAGCACAGTTGGACTGATCCCACCACACAGTATGTCGTGAGTGAGGGTTATCTATTTAGGGGCACTCGCCTTTGCATCTGCGAAGGGCCACTTCGAGAGACATTACTTAGAGAGCTCCACTCGTCTGGGTTAGGTGGACACGTTGGCCAATCTAAATTACTCGATCTCGCCAGCGCACGTTATTATTGGCCAAATATGAAGCGTAATATCACTGAATTCATTAGGCACTGCACCACCTGTCAACTGTATAAGGGACACGCACAAAACACTGGATTATACACCCCCTTACCGATACCTGAGCGGTCATGGGATGACATCTCAATGGACTTTGTTGTAGGACTTCCTCACACGCAGAGGAAGGTCGATTCTATTTTTGTAGTTGTAGACCGATTTTCGAAGATGACACATTTCATTCCGTGTAGAAAGACTTTTAGCGATGTACACATCGCCGAACTTTTTTTAAAGAAATCGTTAAACTACACGGAATTACTAGATCGATCACTTCTGATAAAGACACTCGTTTTATGAGGTATTTTTGGAAGACATTGTGGGCCCGACTTAGTACCAAACTCGAATTTAGCAGTGCATATCACCCTCAGACCGATGGGCAGACTGAGGTAGTTAATATAAGTTTGGGGGATCTACTTAGGTGTTTGACGGGGGAGAATCCAAAACAATGGGATCTTATACTGCCACAAGCTGAATTTGCATTCAATAATTCTACCAATCGCTCCACAGCTAAATCTCCTTTCGAGATTGTTTACGGATTCCTTATGCCACATTTACTTGATCGTCACTCCCTCCCGAATCATGAACGTATTTCCTTTGATGTGCATGCTCATGTTGATTATTTAAAGGAATTGCATAAATCTATTACTAATAAATTGCGAGCGACTTCTGAAAAATATAAAACCATGGCCGATCGACATCGCCGGAAGTTATACTTTTCAGAAGGAGATTGGGTTTTTGCTTATTTTAGGAAGCAGAGATTCACTCCGGGTACACACCACAAGTTACAACAGAGGAAATTTGGTCCTTTCTAAGTACGGAAGCGCATCGGTGAGAATGCATATCTCCTGGATTTGCTCGTTGAATTCGGTACATCGCCAATTTTCAATATGGCATATCTGACGCCTTTCTATGGAGAACCGCCTGATTCCAGCCCGAGCCCACTGACGACAGCCCCAGAGATTCCACCAGACTTAGCTCCAGTACAGACACCCGGCACTGAGGAGATAGATCAAGTTCTTGATGTTCGAGAGTTTCGTACTCGCCACGGGACGTACTAGCGGTACTTGGTCTCCTGGCGGGGGCGGGACCTCACATACAGTTCATGGATCAACACTGACAAGCTACGCCGCCGCCCAGACCTCTCTGTTGCTACTCTTTGCGAAGTCTCGCCAGGGTCGAGCCTTTTCAACTCCGAGGGGACTGATGCATTCCGCAAAGCATCCTAGTGCATCAAAGTTTTTTTATGTATTTTTATTCTCCTGCTCATTTTATTTCATGTACTCGTGTTATTTCAAATGCATGTTGGCTCATTGGTTTGACCGACCAGTAAGACCCTGAATAAAACGGTCTGGTATTACTAGTAGTAGGACAATAACGGCAAGCCCAAATTAATTAAGAAAATATAAATTTAAAATGCATACTATGGCACCAGAATCATTAGAGATATGATTGGAAAGTTTTTTTAAAAGGAAATTTTGACTGTAATAGGAAATTAGAAATTTGGTAAAATGTTGTAATAGGAATCTCTCCTAAAAATTTGGTAAATGTTGTAAAGGAATAATAAAGATCTCTTGGCCTTTAAAAGCCACCGCCAGGAGAAGAAGAAGGAGGCCAGAAAGAAATACAGGAGAAGCACTGCTCCTCTCTCTGTGTTGCTGGTCAAATCCATCGTCGCCCTTGCCGTTCGCGCCGCCGTTCTGCCTCGTGTTCATCGCTGTTACCGCCGGAAGCCTTTCCCGTCGTCTGCACTCCAAGGCGAGCCTGCCGAACTCCTTCCAGCGATGGAGAAGCCCCGTCTCGCGCGATTTCCATGTTCACCACAATCGCGCCACCCGGAAGCCACCGCTCGGCTGTCGTCGACATCGAACCCTTACTCCGACGACCGGGATCGAGCACTGAGCCGTCGACTTCGTCTCTTCACCCGGCCAGTGCCCTGTTCTCCAATTTATTTGGGCCGACTGATTGTCTTCATCCCGTTCGCTGCCCGTTTGGAGGATCACGGCCAGTACTGGATTTGGGGTATACTCGTTCACTCTCTTTAATTAGTATTAAATTTATGCTTCACTTAATTAATCTTTGGGCTTGTCGTTGCATTCGTCTTGCTAATAATATCGTTAATTTCATAAATTGTTGCTTATAAATTCTGGCTTGTGGTCGCATAAATTTCATGGAGGGTTAAAACCATAAAGCACGTAAGAGCTCTACTCGAGTGATATTTTTGAATCTCTTAAAGCCCAAAGTGACGAGTGTGTTTGCGCGTGTAAGCTGATTTGGCCACTCGGCCCTCGTGTTCCTTGAAATCAAACCCTAAATTTCTATTTTCACTAAAAGGTATCTTTCTTTCATCAAAATTTAATCTTTTCTCAAAGCCCAAAATTTGAGCCTACATCAAAAATGGTAAAAAACATCATAGGTAGCTGGGCGAGTGGCCCCCTGAAGTCTCTGCTCATCCGGGGCGGCGAGTGCTCGATGGAGCTGGCACTCGCCGTCTCCTTCTGGTCCTCGACGAGTGCGGACCCGGCTGGCCCTACTCGCCGGCTCCACGGGGCGAGTGCGAGCCTTCCGGCTCTATTCGCCCCTGACAATTCCACCTAGCCTGGGCGAGCTGGGGGCTACCGAGCTCTGGCCCCTTGAGTGCTCGCCCGGGACTTAGACTGTACGATCCGGCGGGTCCTGCTCCAGAGAAATTCAGTTCGACGAACAACGAGCGTCGTTCGACGAACGGCGAGCTTAGTTCGACGAATCCATATTTCCCACTCGACGAACGCCGAGCTCCGTTCGATGAACTCTGAGCGGGTGCGGGCTTGTTGGGCTTCACTCAACGCTAAGTCAAAACGGCGTTGAGTGTCTAGTTTGGCGAGCGCTCCTTGATAAACTCCACTCGCCCTGGGCGGCGAGTGCTTGATAGGGATGGCACTCGTCGTCTCTTCCTGGCCCTTGGCGAGCGCGGGCCCGGCTGGCCCCACTCGCTCATTGCTTGCTGATCCCCCCCCCCCCAAGGCGAGTACCGGGCCTACTCGCCGAGTACGGCCGGTTTGGCCCCCACCAAGCCCACTCGCCAGATACGGGGTTGTACAAGTAGGGACATGACGGTTGTTGTGTGGGTCCATAATGGGCGGGCGGGATAAAGGAGGTGGCAGTGGTGGATGTTTAGACATGGAAGGAAAATATGGATGGTAAGGAGGTTTGAAGGGGGCGATGGGAAAGTAGGGTCTCCAGACGTCGTCAGGAATTCGGCCTCCACTGGTGTGGAGAGGTCCATGGCTTGGGTGACAGTTACTGGTTGAATGGTGCGAAGGCGGGCTCGGATATGGGGTTGTAAGTCGTGCATGAAGTAGCCCGAGTAATGGTCAAGAAAAATACATGGAACATGTGTAACCAATTCGATGATTGCATCCGCATACGAGTCAATGGAGTCGGTCAGACAGACTCCGCAAAGGCGCTCGATCATGATGTCAGAGTAGCGGTGATCATACCGCTGAATGAGGGCCTCCATGAGAGGTGTCCGGATGAGGCCAGGAGAGGACCGGCGGAGCCAGCGGACCCAATGGAGGGTGTACCCTTCCATGTCGATAATTGATGTGGAGACCTGCTGCGACAGAGGAGTCTGATGAATGTTAAAAAACTGTTCGACGCTGGCAATCCATTCATGTGGGTCGGTCTTGTTGAATGTGAGGATGTTCAGGTGTGGGAGTTGGGGAGGCAAGCTCATCAATGCAGGATCTTTGGGGGCCAATGTGTTGGGGGATCCTAAGGCAGAGGCAGCAGGAGGCCCGAAGGTCTGGCTGGATTGCAGGTTGTGGAGCATGGTCATAATCGACGTGAATTGCTCGGCTTGGGCCTCGATACGAGAGTTGATGGCGGAGAGGGCATGTTTGGGGGCTTCCACGCGGGATTCCATCCAGCTCTTTGCATATGAATCAACCGGCGCTGCGGAGAAGGAAGCGAATTGCGGCTACTAGACCGAGGAGCACATCCCGGCACCCGAGAGGAAGCGGCAGAGGAAAGGGAGCGACACTGAAGGAGACAATCGTCACTTGCACGGGAGAGGAGTCAGCCCAGACAGGAGACGCCTGGAAGATGGATCTGGGCGGCGGGGGGTAAATCCGACGGAAGTCGAGTGGTGCGAACTGGAATCGACATGCGATCAGGGCGGCGCTAGCAGGCAGGACGCGCGATCCGGGTCGGAATCGGCTTGATCAGACGCGCGATGCATTGTTGGGGATGCGCGAGTGTCGGAGATGGCGGATTTCGGGCTCGATCGGCTAGGGTTGGATGGCTAATAGCCAGGAAAACGAAAGCAGCGAAGCCGGCGGCACCGGATGAGATGTGCAGACGAGTGGGCAGGTCGGATCAATGTTACGGAAAGGTAAAAAAAACTTGCACTGATTGAAAATACGAATACAATCAATAGGTATACTTGTGCCCGACTTTTGGAGGTTGGTTCCTCCAGAAGTCCCTCTCCCAATTGAAAGATCCAAAACCCTAATAATCAAAAAGATGAAAACAAATTCTCTCATACCACGTCCTTATATAGGGGGGGGCCACATCTCCTTGACCTTAAAGCAACAAATAACCATACAATAGATAATGATAAGTCACGCGCATGTGCATAACAAAGACTGCATTCAAGACAAAGGACAATCAGCATGAGTGGTTGGTCATGTCATTCGGGTTATCGAATGCCCCAAGTACCTTTGTGTGAGTTATGACGTGGGTGTTGTGGTCCTATATAGGTAAGTTCTTAGTCGTATATTTTGACGATATCCTGATTTATAGTCAAACTCAGACTGACCGCCTCATGCACTTGAGACTCCTTTTTGAAATCCTCCGCAAGGAGAAGTTATTTGTGAACCTGAAAAAGTGTTTGTTTCTGTCTGAGTCGGTCCACTTCTTGAGATTTAGCATCTCCTCCACTCGAATGTATGTTGATTCTAAAAAAGTCAAATCCATCCGTGATTGGCCCATACCCTCGACCATTCATGAGGCCTGCAATTTTCATGGATACGCTGCCTTTTTTAGGAGGTTTGTTCGGGGGTTAGCAGGATTATGGCCCCTTTCACAAGTTGCCTTCACAAGGGTGACTTTTTATGGACCGCAGCGACTACTCGAGCATTCGAAGGGATAAGGCCAATTTGACTAATGCTCATGTTCTAAGACTCCCTAATTTCAACAGAACGTTTAGGTCACTTGTCACGTATCGGGTGTTAGTTTTGGAGGCGTATTGAGTCAAGAGGGACACACAGCTTCTTACTTTAGTGAGAAATTAAACGAATTCAAACAAAGATACTTGAACACGACCGAGAGTTTTATCATATTGTTTAGTCTCACGCTATTAGAGACACTACTTCCTGCCACGGGAGTTTGTACTCTATTTTGATCATCAGGCATTACGCTACCTAGACTCCCAAAGGAAGTTGAGTCATCGACATGCAAAGTGGATTGAGTACCTACAAAACTTTTATTATGTTCTTAAACACCGCACTGGTATTGAAAATAAGATCATTGACGCGTTGAGTCGTCGAGCTTCCTTATTACAGACGATGAGAGCCCGAGTGGATGGGTTCGAGAGAGTGATCGTGGACTATTCGACTTGCCCTAATATTGGAGAGTTGTACGTTGCGTTATCGAGGGACCCTCTAGAGCCCATCGAGGGGTTCCAAATTATTGACGGTTACCTATATCGAGGCCCCGCCTATGTATACCCAGGACCTCTAATCATGATTATCTAGTCTACGAGATGCATGAGGGAGGCGTCGCCGATCATTTTGGGAGAGACAAGTGGATAGATATTGTGGATGATCATTTCTATTGCACGACTTCATCTTAATTGTCGTCGATCGATTTTCTAAGATGACCCATTTTATTGCAAGTAGTAGGACCGATGATGCATCTCACGTCGCTGCATTATTTGTTAGTCTCGTCTTTAGACTGCACGACCTCCAAAAATCTATAGAATCTGATAGGTACATGAGATTTGTGAGTTATTTCTGGAAGACGTCATGGCGGAAGACTGGCACCACCCAGAAATTTTCTTCGACTTACCACCCTCAGACTGATGGGTAGACTGAGGTGATAAATAGGAGTTTAAGAAATCTACTTAGGTGTCTAGTATGAGAACAAACATCTAGTTGGGATTCGGTACTCCTTATAGCGGAGCTTGCATATAACAATTCAATCAATAAGTATACGAGGTTGAGTCTGTTCCATATAGTGTCAAGTTATGAACCTATGAAGTCGATCTTATTCCCATCCCATTAGTCTCGCCCTAGCGAGTCAGCTGAGTCTTTTGCACGTCATTTACAAGAGTTGCATGAGTTGGTCAGACGACAAATCATTACGAGCAATAAATATTATAAAAGCATCATGATAAACACAGGAGAGAGCGTATATTTCTAAAGTGTGAGCAGTTAATGGTGTGAATCTGTGACGAGAGGCTCCCCAGAGGGTCTGCCAAAAAGTTAAATGCTTATGAACTAGATATCCCGGCAAGCATAGGAATTCATCATGTATTTAATGTAGAAGACCTGACATCATATTATGAGCCTCACGAGTATATGGATTTGTGTTGTGATGATCCCATTGATCCTTCATCACGTTCCCCACTCTGTACCTAGCCCATCCTTGAGCTAATCCCACAGATGAGTTCGCCTACTATGACTTCGCCATTGTCACCACCGATCACCCATGAGTCATTTACACGTGACTTGAGTGCTCAGAGCATCACTGAGATCGTGTCACATGTGTATGTCCCCTCTTCAGATGGCCATGTGTGTCGATACTTCGTACACTGGCATGGACGGCACTTCACCGATGACACTTGGATAGTTGTTGTTGAGCTAGATCGACTCGCCTCTGGACTTCGACTACAATACGATCGTCTTCATTCATCGGAGATGAAGACCTTGCAATCAGGGAAAGTTGATGGGGATCCATCAAAGTTATCTCGCCGCAAGGCAAGACCCGCTTTCATATATTTGTGCATGAAAACTTGATCGGATTGGCAATCCAACTCCATGGGACCACGGATGTGTCTGGCTCGTTGTTACCATATTTGTTCATCTATTATATTGTTGTCTCGATTTATTTCATGTAATCGGACTCGTCGCATCTTCAGTCAATCATAGTCGTCGGATGTGTGGTTCCCTGGTTGTGTTTTATTATAAATAGATACAGGGTGTGGGGGCTGCCATTGAGTTCATTGCAGATTTTGGTAAGATCATTCTCAAAATCCGATGATCCCCTCACGGTGACGACTCCGTGAGGCCCTAGAAGACAACTCTTAAGCGGTTTTATTCCTCCCCAAGGTATCTTTTATCTCTAACCTTCATTTTCTCCCTCCCAAATCCCTGGCTGCACCCCCCCCCCACCCCCCAACGCCACTCCAAATCCCTAACGTCTGCACCCTTGTTGTTTTCCGCCCAATAAACATAGACCTGACCCCTCCCCGTTTGTTTCCACCACCCAGGAAACAAAACCAAGGCTTGCCCACACTGTTTCCCATGTCCAGCCCCCTTATTGCCCCCCAAACCCCTCACCCTCCCCCCCCACACACACACACACAAATTCCTTTTTTCCTATAGCAAGCTACCACCCAGCCAACTGTTCCCATCCACTCTTTGCAACCAAACTACCGCCCAGCCCCACCGCCTCTTTTTTCGGCTCCCACTCCAACAGCTGACCCCTCCCTTTGTTGTCACTTCCCCAAATCCAGCCTCCTCCACTCAAATTTCAATCGCCGCCTCGTCGTCATCCTTCGTTGGATCTCCCTTCCCACGACATCCTCCATATTTTGTGAGTGTATATTGTAATGTGGACTCATGTTTTCATCATTTTAAATATTAGTCGTGAACTTATATTTACTTGGATAAATAATATCATAGAATTTTGTTCTGGATATCTTGTAATTTGCAGGAACATTCGCCGCGAGCTCCGCCTTGGCCCTCCACGCGGACAAAAATCATTGCTTGGTAGCTCACAAAAAAAATATTGCTTATCACTTGTTTATTTATTCTTGTGTGGATTTAATATCTATTGCTCAATTTTGATTAATGGCGTCAATCTTTACATGATTGCATCTTATTTAGAGTAAGGTCACAAGATAAAATCCCACCACCCACTAGGATTGCACTATAGTCACACGCCCCACCCCTAACCTACATCAAGAAGTACCTTAAACCATAAACCCTAAACTATAATTAAAATGTACTAGCAAAATAGAAGACATGCATTCAACAGTGATGGTATAGTCAAGGAAATGAACAGAAGCATAAGAACACAAATTAATGTTGAAAAAATAGATTTGGTCCAAAATATAATCAAAAAAAGTAAAAACAAAATAAATCACAATGAGGGAGGGCGATTCTTTTTGGGATCATAAGCAAAACAGGGAAAGGATCTTCCAGAGGCAAAACCTGGAGGAAGATCAAGCGGAGTCTCGCTCGGAGAGGTCCGGAGAAGAATTACAGGGAACATGAAAACTAGAGGAAGAAGCAGGGGAGGAACACAAAAGTCATTCATTCATTTCATAGTTGGATAATACAACTTAAACGAAAATGGCAAAAGTGGTTAATCAATTCAAAAATGTGTGTAACAAATCTCTCCCCTTCGAAAGATCCTTGTATTGCAGGATCCAAAGAAGATTAAACACTTTTTAGCGTCCTCCAGGATCGAATAACAGCCTTATCGGCGATGCTACTGCCACGAACGATTTCATTAGACAATGATCCGTCACCCTGAGCTTTTGGGAGATCGTTGCTTTAGAATTTGGATGGTGAATGTCTTCCCCGGTGAATTTAAGGGAAACTGTTTGGTGTGGGCATTAAGCTGATGGACTAGTTTTTTGTCGCCTTTTTCGTTGCCCTACTAAGAACACCCATGGATTCCTGGAAGTGAGCATCGTAACGCCTGAGAACCTCCAGAAGGAAGTCATAATGGCGGTCACTGCACATTGGCACGGGTTCAGCGATGGCCGGTAGGAGCGTATATCTCTGATACCACTGTTGCAATCCTTTTTGGGATCGCAAGCAGAACGGGGAAAGGATCTTCCAGAGGCGAGGCCTGGAGGAAGATCAAGCGGAATCTCGGTCGGAGAGGTCCGAAGAAGAATTACATGGAACATGGAAATCGGAGAAAGATGCAGGGGAGGAACACAAAGCCCACTCATTCATTTCATAACAAGGAGCATGGCAGTACGCAAACTTAATAGATGATAGGGAACGAATATCTACTGGAGGTCAAATAGAGAAACGACACTCAGAGCAGGACAGAAAGGTGTCTTCCGATTGGAAGAGGACCGGGGGTGGTATGTTGGGATAGGATAACACTGGATATAGAAGTAGAAAATAAGGAGATTGATATTGATAGTACATCATCCAAATACAAAGAAACGAGAGACTTACATGGAGGTCTCATACAACAATTCGTTAAGACAATAGTTAATATAATACTTAATGCAATTTAAAGAAGATGACCCATAAAATCCCACCACCCACTAGGATTGCACTATAGTCACACGCCCCACCCCTAACCTACATCAAGAAGTACCTTAAACCATAAACCCTAAACTATAATTAAAATGTACTAGCAAAATAGAAGACATGCATTCAACAGTGATGGTATAGTCAAGGAAATGAACAGAAGCATAAGAACACAAATTAATGTTGAAAAAATAGATTTGGTCCAAAATATAATCAAAAAAAAGTAAAAACAAAGTAAATCACAATGAGGGAGGGCGATTCTTTTTGGGATCATAAGAAAAACAGGGAAAGGATCTTCCAGAGGCAAAACCTGGAGGAAGATCAAGCGGAGTCTCGCTCGGAGAGGTTCGGAGAAGAATTACAGGGAACATGAAAACTAGAGGAAGAAGCAGGGGAGGAACATAAAAGTCATTCATTCATTTCATAGTTGGATAATACAACTTTAACGAAAATGGCAAAAGAGGTTAATCAATTCAAAAATGTGTGTAACAAATCTCTCCCCTTTGAAAGATCCTTGTACTGAAGGATCCAGAGAAGATTAAACAATTTTAGCGTCCTCCAGGATCGAATACCAGCCTTATCGGCGATGCTACTGCCACGGACGATTTCATTAGACAACGATCTGTCACCCTGAGCTTCTGGGAGGTCGTGGATTTAGAATTCGGATGGTGAATGTCTTCCCCAATGAATTCAAGGGAAACTGTTTGGTGTGGGCATCAAGCTGATGGACTAGTTATTTTGTCGCTTTTCCATTGCCCTACTAAGAACACCCATGGATTCCTGCAAGTGAGCATCGTAACGCTCGAGAACCTCCAGAAGGTCATAATGGCGATCGCTGCACATTGGCACAGGTTCAGCGATGGACGATAGGAGCGTATATCTCTGATACCACTGTTGCAATCCTTTTTGGGATCGCAAGCAAAATGGGGAAAGTATCTTCCAGAGGCGAGATCTGGAGGAATATCAAGCGGAGTCTCGCTCGGAGAGGTCCGAAGAAGAATTACAGGGAACATGGAAATCGGAGAAAGATGCAGGGAAGGAACACAAAGCCCACTCATTCATTTCATAACAGGAGCATGGCAGTACGCAAACTTAATAGATGATAGGGAACGAATATCTACTGGAGGTCAAGTAGAGAAACAACACTCGGAGCAGGATCGAAAGGTGTCTTCCGATTGAAAGGTGTCTTCCGATTGGGTGGTATGTTGGGATAGGATAACACTGGATATAGAAGTAGAAAATAAGGAGATTGATATTGATAGTACATCATCCAAATACAAAGAAACGAGAGACTTACATGGAGGTCTCATACAACAATCCGTTAAGACAATAGTTAATATAATACTTAATGCAATTTAAAGAAGATGACCCATAAATACATCGGTAACTGGTAGAGTGCGGCAGTCCATGTGAAAGAGCAATCAGCAGATCCATTGAATCGGTATCAAAAGATAATTATTCAAACCCTAAAATTAATCCTAAGAAACGAGAGGATAACAAATAAACTACCAATTCTTCAAAGATACAAAAACATGTGCTAGAAAAAGAGAGAGCAAGTTACCATCTGACGGCAGTGATAGGTGCAGACGAAATCGTCGGATGGTCCGACATATGGAACAATTCGGCGATCGGAAACAGGGCTCCGGTCCTGCTCGGGGACTGATTCCACCCTCCTCTTGCGCTGCGGCGGAGTTCTAAGAATCATCATCGAACAGAACTTGTAGTGATTTCAACCTGGAATGGTCGGACGGGAGAGCCGATCAAGGACAGGAGCACAGGACACTCGGAACTCGCCCCCAAGAAGGCGAGGAGAATCCGGGTCGGCCCAACTAGCCAGCCCACCTAAATCAACTCAAGAGCTCTTGAAGTCAGAAACAGCTATTCTCAGGACACTTGAGTCCGGGATAGTACGTTGGTCAAGGCGGAAATGCTATTAGCAGCTCACTTGGGTTTACAAATAATATTTTGGTTAGTGTAAATAAAGCTATCTGCAGACCAGCACACCCTTATAATTGAATTGTATATAGATAGGACCTCATAACACCTTGGAGAAGCTAGAAATCCACCCCCTATAGCTCGCACCATCTGCTCAGTTTCTCCTAGTTGTCTGAAACGTCCAACTCAGCTTTATGTTTTGGGAGGGATGTTGGAAATTTTCCGTTAAGTGAATTTGACTCATCGGGACGTTCCGGTGAAATCATACGCGAGTTTTGAGTCTATTCGGAATCCTATGAGCGCGCGTTAATTTAGTCTTGTGAACGGTCGAAGCATGTGGTAGGTGGGTCAGATCGTTTCGTAACTTCAGTCGCAAACTCGATCTCGCCCTTGACACAAATTTTTGGCATAATCATGAGATTTAATTGACTTCATGAGGGTTTCATTGCTATTTATTTTGAAGATTTAATGGAATTTATTGGCCCCATTAAATTTTTGGTAACTCCAAAAGTTTGGGGATTGCCCTATTAGGGCCTTCTGTGAAGGAGATCACCGAAGCTACCGCAACCTTAGGGCATACTACTTCCAGATCCACTGAACCTTCACTCAGGCAGAGACTCGTATCACTTCTCCGACCATTTTCGGGAGCTGGATCATCCGCCTCGGCAAGGGACTTTAGGCAACAGAGGAAGAACTGACAGATCCAGATCTACATCTCCCTTTCTCTTCTTCATCGAGCTAACAGCAAAGGATTCAGATCAACATAGCTTTCTCTCCGTTCGCCATCTAGGAGGCAGAAGAACTACAAGATTTAGATCTGAACCGTGCCTTTTTCTGGCTGTTTTCAGGAGTTCTCCGCATCACTATTCTGCTACATGGAGTTGAGTTCAGGAGTTCTCCGCATCACTATTCTGCTACAGGGAGTTGAGGTGATGCACATATATTAATTTTATACATATACATAAATATGTGTTTTGACTGATGTTGTGCAGATGCACTGTTTTCCTACTTCGTCAATTCCTATTACATTACAGCACATGAACTTTTATATTAACTGTGCATGGTGAAATTAACATTCAACATACATACATGTTTATATGTGTTTTAATACATACGTTGAATTATTACTTTTGCTAACCCCTTCCATTGTAGAGGTTACACATTTAAAAAATCTTGTATGTTTGCCGATTCCGCTAACGCCGCTGATTTTATAAGGGACAAGACGTCGCAATTATTGCACATTTCCGAGATCATGAAAAACGAACAAGAATTTAAGAGCGGTATAAATTAATTTCCGCTCTTTAGTTACCATTCGTTCAAACTCACTTTATTTTTGTGTTCTTAACTTAGGAAAATAATTTTTTGTGGTTGCACTCCAATTAAGGAGAATAATAAAGTTTGGTTATAACGATCCTATTGGTTTATATGTCGCTGCATTCATTAATAATTGTTGGTAATATTGATTCGTCGTAGCGACACATACTCCTAATTTTGCTAACAGTTGGTATCGGAGGGAATTAACTCAAATCTATTAGTCTCTTTCATAATTTTGGAGTAAATAATTTTTCTAATTAATTTGATTAAAGAACACAATATCAAAACTTGTTAAGTAATTTAAAGAGAATTAAAATTTGGGGTTGAAACTCAAAGTGCTTTCATTATTCAATCTCCGGCAAAAGTTTTGTGTTTTCTTTAGACGACTAAGCGTTCATACGTCATTAAGTAAAAGAAACACGACATTAATTTTAGGATAATATTCAGATATCTCAGTGTGAAAGAGTTTCGTGGATTGAGAAGAATCATAGCAGCCAAACTGGCCTTTTCGAGTCAGTTTGTGAGATTACGGTTTCACATATTTTAGAGAGTTCTCTGAGACTAGTCCGCAATCATTCACCCAAAGGTGGTGCTTGCGCAATAGGTTCAGAGGGTTACACAAGGACATTTGGACGGTAGTGCGGGACTCTAGTAATATATTAACCCAAAGGTGGTAGATCTGCGAAAGGCTAAAGCATAATTGTTGCTCGTCCTTGTGTGGAAAATCACTAATTGTGTGGCGCGTAGTCTGCTCAAAGGTGTTGTGCGTTGATGCATCTAGATTCTCTACCTAGTGTGCTTTTTAGGGTTTTGTAGTCACTATTGTCATATTTGTCTCTAATTTTTCTTCTCTCTTTTCAGTCACCTTTATAGTGTATAATAATATGACAACCATTGAGAAACTCACTGGATCTAATTTTAAGCAGTGGAAATCTGACATCATGTTTGCTCTAGAGATGACGGATATTGAGATGGACATGAGTACCGACCAGCTCGCGGCTCTCACAGCAACCAGCACTCAAGATGAGATGGATTCATATGGTGCTTGAAACAAGTCTAACAAGATCTGTTTGTTGACTATGAAGCGCTCCATTCTGGAGCACCTGCTGAGCGGTCTTCCAGACACGACCATCGCAAGGGATTTTCTAACTATCGATGGGAAGAGATATAAGATGTCTTACAATGCTGAGATTGAGACTCTGATTCAGGATCTCTTCTTCATGAGGTATTCGGGAGGAGGCGGAGTCAGTAATTATATACTGAAGATAGTTTATTCCAGACCAAGCTGTAGGAGATGGAGACTACTCTCTCTGAAGGCTTAATAGTGCATCAGGCACTCAATACTCTTCCTGCAGAGTTCAGCATTCTGATGACTACCTACAGTTCCCAGGATGAGTTGTGAAAGATAAATGATCTCATTACTTGTTGCATTGTTATGGAGGAGAAACTGAAGAAAGAGAAGACGAACACTGTTTTGCTCGTAGTCAAATCCCCGTTTAAGAAGAAGAAGAAGTTCAAAGCTCTTTTTAAAGCTCGGGATGGACAGACTTCAGGGAGCAAGGACGCTGGTGGAAAAAAGCCTCTTAGCTGTTTTTTTTGCAAGAAAAGGGCATGTGAAGCACGAGTGCCTGAAGTTTAATTCTTGATGGAGAAACGTGGTTTTGCACATAAAGGTAACTCATTAGCTGTAGTCATTTGTGAATCCAATTTAATTGAAGCCTCATCAAATTTTTGGTGGCTCGATAGTGGAGCAACTAATCATGTTGCTTACACACTATAGAGGTTCATCAAAAGGAGGAGGCAAAGCAAAGGTGAGTGCAGACTCGCGGTTGACAATAATACTGAGGTAGAGGTGGAGTTCATCAGGGACATTTGTTTAGTCCTTGATTTAGGATATAAACTTTTATTAAAAAACATATTTTATATTTTTTCGTTTAAAAGGAATTTGATTTTTGTTTCTGCATTAGATAGACTTAATTATGATTTTAATATTTCTGGTGGTTTGATTAAATTAGTTTACGAATCACGATTTATTGGTCAATGTTCTCTATCTAATGATTTATATAAAATATGTCTTGCACCTATTAATTATTATATCACCTCATATAATGTATAAAACATTGCTAGTAAAAATCTCTCATTAAGTAACAGTCCTTCATGTTATGACATAAAATGTTAGGTCATATCTCTAGAGAAAGAGTAGAATGATAATTAAGAAGAATATTCTTCCTACTCTAGACTTCAGTAACCTAAAGACATGTGTAGACTACTGTAGAGGTAAGATGACCAAGATTAAAAAGAAATGCTCAACTCGTAGTTCAAGATTATTAGAGGTAATTCATACGGACATCAGTGGTCCTTATTTCACTACCATCTGTAGGAACACATATTTTATTACATTCATTGATGACTACTCATGTTTTAGTTATTTGTATTAAATTAAGGAGAAGTCTAAATCTCTTGAAAAGTTTATGATTTTTAAAACTGAAGTTGAGAAACAAATAGCGAAAATTATCACGATTGTTAGGTTTGACGGAGATGGCGAGAATTTTGGTAGACATGATGCGTTCGGGCAACATAAAGGTCTGTTTGTTAGATACTTGGAGAGTTGTGGCATTATTGCCCAGTACTTCATGTCGGGTAGTTCTGAGCAAAATGGTGTTGCTGAAAGGCGTAATCGCACTCTTATGGAAATGATGACGAGCATGATGAGTAGAACAAATCTTCTTGAATTTTTGTGGGGTGAGACACTTAAGACCTCAGCATACATCCTTAATAGAGTCTCGTATAAGTCAATACCTAAAACCTCATTTGAGTTATGGACCGTTAGACGACCTATACTTAATCATCTGCGTGTCTGGGTTTGTCTTGCAAAAGTTCATTTATACAACCCATCAGAGAGTAAGATAGCCCTCAGGTCTTGTTATTGTTATTTTATAGGCTACTCAGATCACTCTATGAGATTTAAGTTCTATTCCCTTTCAGGAGGACCCAGAATTGTGAAGTCACAAACAACTAAAATTTCAGAATGGGATGTTGCTGACGAACCTAGTTGCTTTCTCCCTATTAATGAAGACAAGGAAATTGTGACCATTAGTTTATCTGTCCCCTCGGTAGGAGTTCCTATGGTGCCTGAACTTGTGACGGAACAAGTGGAGGATGTGGAAGTGGTCTCACCACCGATTCTAGTTGAGATTCCTCCTCATATTCATGAGGTTCATCCACCCGTTAGGAGATCTATTAGAAAGAGAAGGTCTGCAATTTTCTCAGATTATGAAGTCTATTTAAGAGAGAGTGATTATGATATCGGTCAAGTAGTTGACCCAGTGACATTTAATGAAGCTGTGTCTGGATCTCAAGTTGATCTGTGGTGGGATGCGATGAAAGTCCATTGTTTCTAAATGGGTGTTTAAGACCAAGAAAGACTCTAATGGAAAGTTCGAGCAGTTTAAGGTTAGACTGGTAGCCAAGGGATTTACGCGGAGAGAAGGAATCGATTATCACGAGACCTTTTCTCATGTTCCTTCTAAAGACTCTTTCAGAGTGATAATAGCATTAATAGTTTGTCATGATTTGGAGTTACACCTGATGGATGTAAAGATTGCATTCCCGAATGGTGATCTTGCCGAAGAGGTCTATATGGTGTAGCCTGAGGGATTCAAGTTTGGTCATTCCGTCCAACTTGTATGTAAGTTTAACAAATCCCTATATGGTCTGAAGCAAGCTTCTAGACAGTGGTATATGAAATTTGATGAGATGATTACTTTTTTTTGATTTTGCGGAAAATAAGGTAGATCGTTGTATATATCTCAAGATCAGTGGGAGCAGATTCATCTTCTTAATTCTTTATGAAAATGATATCTTGCTTGCGAGTAGTGATTTAGCATTGTTTCATGAATCTAAGCAATTTCTGTCAAAATACTTTGATATGAAAGATCTTGTAGAAGCATCATTCGTTCTAGGAATTAAAATCATTAGGGATCGATCTCACCATATATTGGCGCTCTATCAGAAAGCCTACATTGAACGTGTACTTGAGAGATTTAACATGCTTGATTGTAAGGTTGGTGACGTACTTGTGCTTAAAAGCGATAAGCTTAGTTTATCATAATGCCCCAGGAACAATATAGAAAGAGCGCATGAAGGATATACCTTATATCAGTGTAATGGGCCGTTTAATGTATGCCCAAGTCTGTACTGTTGAAACCAAAATTTGGTCTTTGTGGAGTTCGGGGTCCCAAAATAAGGGTGACCGCGCACCAACTACACTCAAGTAAACGATATAGGCACAAGATTAGGAACTCAAAGGACAGACCCAAGGTCTCAGCATGAAGGTCTCACCGCATACCCGGAAGACTAACAAATTCTTCCCCTCCGAAGCCAGAGACTGAGCTAAGGCACCTTCGGAGGGCTCTCTTGGCCGACCGAAACATCTAAGGAGAAACCCAAGACCAAATCTCTCATATCCAGATGTGTCTACTCTGGTCTATGTAAAACACTCTTCATCCGCTCTACCAATGGCGTAATCTCGCCGAACAGTTCTACTTTATGCAGCCCTAATTGGGCCGCCAACAACGTAACTCTGATGTTCTAAAAGGCTATTAACATACCCTCGAGGGCTTCCCGGTAACTTTACCTCGAGATCCCCATGGGGCGAGCGGTTCACAAGAATACCGCTCGCCTAAGACGAAAAAGATAAATAACACACAAGGCATCACATGCATTTTAATTTGCGGGACTATAAATTCCATACTTCGGCACGCTGGTCGGCAACATAAGCAAATTAGGCCTTCTAGGGCCGGCACAAACTTGGGCTTAAGCCTGCTACTTCTCGCTTGATATTACAACACCTGTACGCCAATGTCTCGACAAGCGACGACAAGCTAAACATCAGTCGACTAAAAGCGAACCAATTACATTGCACCCACCCCATTTTCGGGGCTATGGTGCTTATTCTCTGCAAATAGATAATATACAACTTCCCCGGAGTCTCCTCCGGGAACCCCAGAACATCATCAATCCGGCTTACACGTCCGGATGAGCTTCACACAACATGACTAAATCTGTGCTCATGCTTCCGGATACTAAATGCAATTAACTACGGGGATGTACGCATCAACCCGTCGGATATCACCTTTCACCCACCCGCTAGTAGAGAGGGGCTTCCATGCAAATATGTTAATTGAGGGTTTCACTTGCCCAAGAAGAAACTTTGTTACCCTTGACGCGTGTTTTGATGGAGCCGCAACTGAATATCTTGCAATAGGTTCGGCGTCTAGAGAGCGTAGCTGCTGTCCACGCACGGATCCGGCCTCTACTCTAGGGTTGGAGGCTCCAGAAGATTTCTCCTCCATAGTCGCGCTTCTCCATAGCCGAATTGAACAAGCACGATGCTGAGCGAGACGAGAGAGGACCCCCCGACCTTCCTTGCTTTTGGAGGCGTTGGGGAAGAAGCCCCTGACCGATCTAGCTCCAAACGGTGTCGGGGAAGATGATCTCGATCGACCTAGCTCCAGACGGCGTCGGGGAAGATGATCCCGGCCGGCCTAGCTCCAGACGACGCCAGGGAAGATGATCCTGGCCAACCAAGCTCCAGACGGCGTCGGGGAAGATGATCCCGGCCGACCAAGCTCCAGACGGCGCCGTTGAAGATGATTCCGGCCGACCTAGCCCCAGACGGCCGATCCCGACTCCAGGCCGCCAAGCCCCGCTCCCGGCCGGTCCTGTTCTAGGCGACTCCGGGAGAGAAACTCTCGGTCGATCTGCTCCTGTCGGCGCCCACGGGAGGAACAATCCTGATCCCTCCTCCTCCTTTCTTTCCTCCCCCTTTCTTTTATCGCACTTCCTATATATATATATTCAATATTTATATATATAACTTAATATATTTAAATTTAAATATATTAAAACTTTCATCTATTATAAATATATATATATATATATCGACCGTGACCGTACCAAATCGTCGTTCATATCACGCTCTGAGCCCGTTATCTGGGGGAGGATCTCACTCGGTCGGGTACGGGGTTATACAGAATCTCCGCTCTTTTCGAGCGAGTTTCACGCTCGGAAAGAAATGTTCAACCCTAAGTATCCGGCGAGTGGGAGCCGACCCAAAAAAATTGAGAGAATTCTCCACTTGGAGATAAAGGGGCGCCCTACACCAGGGGCTTACTTTTCACAGTCCTACTAGATATTTCATCATGAGTATCACTAGCCTGTGTTTTTCCTCCGAGGCACATCATCAACAACATACGCAACATTGAATACAATGCAACATAACTAATAATCAATTTTTTTCATAGAGGGGGAAAAGCATGCATGTGCCTAAAATTAAAGACCCCTGAAATGTCCACACATAGAAAACGACTACAATCTTAGAATTCATTGACAAAATCACAATTTTTCCATGTCTTTATGAGTGGCCCTTATTAGTATCATTGAAACATTTAATATTTACTTCTCCGAGATTTGAAGTTGCCCTTATAGATTTAAAGAAATAAAAATAGCCTCTTCTTGATACTAGTCACATGATGCCTTCATACAAAATCAGGTTGTGAACATAATTGAGCTAAGGGTCAGTCTATCTAACTTGCAGGCATGAAGAACGTGTAAGGTGAGGATGATCTCATAAGAAATTTCCAACATATCATACGATTTCCGTTCTTGAAAAATCAGTACTTCTCCAAATCTTGAAAACTGACAAGTTTTTAAAACAAAGTTGTTTTCTTTTAAAAAAAAAACAAGTACTCTTGGTGAGGACAAAACCACGTGACTCTCAACGCTAAGGAGACATGACCAACTCTTTCAAGAAGAAATAGTTTGTCATTCATGTGACATATTCTTAACTCCTCATTGTTTTTATCATGATTACTTAACTGTTCGAAACTAGAATATGTATGAGATACACGATCAGTATAAAACAAATATTTGAGAGCAAGGCACTTTCAAAGGAAAAATACGAGAGTAGAAGCAATTTATTTAATTATTTTTTTTGTGTGTGCGGCGAACATGGGAATCAAAGGACCGATGAAATATACCACTCAAAATAACCTTAAACTCCAAACAACCTTCAACCATCGAGTGAGCCTATAGCTCTGTCAGCTAGGTGAGAGTCTGGTTATCGGGTCCACCTGGGACCACTTAAACAAAAATCCCCTTTTTCCTGCTTCCCCCCAAGAGATCACACGGCCATGTCAGCTAGTGAGAGCCTGACAGCGGGTCTACTTGGGGTCTTGCTTAGTTTTTGAATTCTTTCTTCAAACTCCCTTCCTTTCCCCCCAAGTGTGTCTACAGCCCTGCCCAGCTAATAAGAGCCTGGACAGCGAGTCTACCCGGGGCCGAGCGTGCCTTCCAGCCCTGCCAGCTAGGAGAGTCTGTGCAGCGGAATCACCACTCGAGGTATTCCCTTATCCCCCAGGAGAGCCTACGACCCTGTCAGCTAGTGAGAGTCTGGCATTGGGTCTACCCGGGGCCGAGTGCGTCTTCCAGACCTGCCAACTAATGGGAGCCTGAGCAGCGGGATCCTCGCGGGATCTTGTTTCCAAACAACCTCCAACCTTAGTGGGGCCATCTATATAAACAGTCTTTGTTCTTGCGATACGAGCACCTTGTACCAAAAATTGTCGAACTTATTTACAAGAAGAAAGAAAATAAACCTTTCCCTTTTATGAATTTATTTTGTTAATGAAGAACACCTTTGAAATGTATAAAAATGGTAACAAACACTTTTAATACGTTATGCAGAATAATGAACTTACACTATCCGAAGTATTCTAAATCTAATCCTAAAGCACTCCAATTTGATCCCAAAGCATTGCAAGTTTGATATCGTACTTTTAAATAGTTTTTACTTTAAACGAGTACTACAAACTACTTACTCATTTAAATGATATGAAACGTCAACTAAAATAGTATATAAACACAATTAATCAATATATCAACTTTGACATCAAGATAAGCTTTGGTTTTCGTAATATTTCAATAATATGATATGCGTTGGAGGATTTAATTTAAATTAAAAAAACCCTACGTTTAGTACTTGCAAAATTCCATGAAATAGTGGGGAGACTAATATGATCATACAGAGACTATGTTCCAAAATTTATAATTATATTCATCATAGTATAAGAATCATTCAATTTATTCAATCACCATAAGTTGCGTGTGACATAATTAGGCCATTATTTCATTCATCAAAATTAATATAAATCTTTCAACAAAATCTCTAAAAGTACAACTTTAACAGAATACTAACAACATAAATCTGTATGCTAAATTTGGTTTCAAGATGATTCATAGTTTGAGAAATATTCATCACATGCAAAAGATCTCGAGCTAAGACGCGACGTAATTAGATAAACAGTTCATTTCCTCAAACAAGTGCAAATTCTACTCCAAAAGCTATGAGATTCCAACAACAACCATAGGATGGGATATTAAACGAACATATAGAATTATGCTTCAAGAACATTCATGATTCGGGTAATATTTATAGAACGCAAACTCAAAAGTCTAAGTGTACATGACAAAATTGAATCAACATTTGAATAAATCAAACTCATAGTTTTAGATATCTAAATGAGAGTTAATTTTGTCCATGAAGGGGTTATCTAATTCATATACTCATCCCAAAATTTTGTGTTGGGATTTTTATGGTAATATCCCTTTATTTCATAAAAATGGCACCTTAATAATGTGTAAATCATCATTGAAGCCTTAATATAGACTGTCCAAAAATCCTAAAATTCAAGGATGGGACGACTCCAAATATGAGGACCTTACATACAAAGTGCCAGCGCATGACCCTGGTCGTCACTTGGGTCCTCGTCTATAGTCATGACGTTCGCCTGAGTTCTTCCGTGCTGGCCACTCTCTACGCTCATCACACCATAAATGTTGAAACTGAAATTCGGTCTTTGTGGAGTTCGGGGTCCCAAAATAGGGGTGACCGCTCACCTACTACACTCAAGTGAACTATCTAGGCACGAGATTAGGAACTCAAAGAACAGACTCAAGGTCTCAGCGTGGAGGTCCCACCGCATACCCGAAAGACTAACAAATTCTTCCCCTCCCAAGCCAGAGACTGAGCTAAGGCACCTTCGGAGGGCTCTCTAGGCCGACCGAAACATATAAGGAGAAACCCAAGACCAACTCTCTCCTATCCAGAGATGCCTCCTCGGGTCTATGTAAAACGCTCTTCATCCGCCCTACCAATGGCGTAATCTCGCCAAACAGTTCTACTCTACGCAGCCCCAATTGGGCCGCCAACAATGTAACTCCGCTGTTTTGAAAGACTATTAACAGACCCTCAAGGGCTTTCCGGAACTCAAAGGACAGACTCAAGGTCTCAGCGTGGAGGTCCCACCGCATACCCGGAAGACTAACAAATTCTTCCCCTCCCAAGCCAGAGACTGAGCTAAGGCACCTTCAGAGGGCTCTCTAGGCCGACCGAAACATATAAGGAGAAACCCAAGACCAACTCTCTCCTATCCAGAGATGCATCCTCGGGTCTATGTAAAACGCTCTTCATCCGCCCTACCAATGTCGTAATCTCGCCGAACAGTTCTACTTTACGCAGCCCCAATTGGGCCGCCAACAATGTAACTCCGCTCTTTTGAAAGGTTATTAACAGACCCTCAAGGGCTTCCCGGTAACTTTACCTCGAGGTCCCCATGGGGTGAGCAGTTCACGAGAATACTGCTCGCCTAAGACAAAAAAGATAAATAACATACACAAGACATCACAGGAATTTTAATTTGCAGCACTATAAATTCCATACTTCGGCACGCAGGCCGGCAACATAAGCAAATTAGGCCTTCTAGGGCCGGCACAAACTTGGGCTTAAGCCTGCTACTTCTCGCTTGATACTGCAACACTTGTACGCCAACGTCTCGACAAGCGGCAACAAGCTAAACATCAATCGACTAAATGCGAACCAATTATATTGCACCCACCCCTTTTTCGGGGCTATGGTGCTTATTCTCTGCAAATAGATAATATACAACTTCCCCGGAGTCTCCTCCGGGAACCCCATAACATCACCAATCCGGCTTACACGACCGGATAAGCTTCACACAGCATGACTAAATCTGTGTTCACGCTTCCGGATACTAAATGCAATTAACTGCGGGGATGTACGCATCAACCCGTCAGATATCACCCTTCACCCACTCGCTAGTGGAGAGGGGTTTCCATGCAAATATGTTAATTGAGGGCTTCACCCGTCCAAGAAGAAACTTTGTTACCCTTGACGCGTGTTTTGACGGAGCCGCAACCAAATATCTTACAAGAGGTTCGGCGTCTAGAGAGTGTAGTTGTTGTCCACACACGGATTCGGCCTCTACTCAAGGGTTGGAGGATCCAGGCGATTTCTCCTCCATAGTCGAGCTTCTCCATGACCGAACAAGCACGATGCTGAGCAAGACGGGAGAGGACCCCCCGACCTTCCTTGCTTTTGGAGGTGTTGGGGAAGAAGCCCCCGACCGATCTAGCTCCAAACGGCGACGGGGAAGATGATCCCGACCGACCTAGCTTCAGACGGCGCCGAGGAAGATGATCCCGGCCGGCCTAGCTCCAGACGGCGCCGGGGAAGATGATCCTGGCCGACCTAGCTCCAGACGGTACCGGGGAAGATGATCCCGGACGACCTAGCTCCAGACGGCGTCGGGGAATATGATTCCGGCCAACCTTGCCCCAGACGGTCGATCCCGACTCGAGGCCGCCAAGCCCCGCTCCTGGCTGGTCCTGCTCTAGGCGACTCCGAGAGAGAAACTCCCGACTGATCTGCTCCAGCCGGCGCCCACGGGAGGAACAATCTCGATCCCTCCTCCTCCTTTCTTTCCTCCCCCTTTCTTCTATCCCTCTTCCTCTTTTATATATATATATATATATATATATATATATATATATATATATATATATATATATATATTCAATATTAAGTTATATATATAAATATTGAATATATATATATATATCGATCGTGACCGTACCAAATCGTTGTTCATAGAACGCCCTGAGCCCGTTATCTGGGGGAGGATCCCACTCGGCCGGGTACGGGGTTGTACATGTACCAGACCGGACGTTGCCTTCGCAGTAGGACTTTTAGGGAGATATCAGACGAATCCAGGACCTGATCATTGGGTGACTGTCAAGAAAGTTTTAAGGTATTTGAAGAGAACTAAGTATGTTAATTGGTCTAGCATAGAGTTCAAATTCTTGAGTTAGTATGGTATACAGATTCTGATTTTGACGGGTGTGAGGATGATAGAAAGTCTAATTCAGGTTATATCTTTAAGTTTACTGGTGGGGTTGTTTCGTGGAAGAGTGTCAAACAGACACTCATCATCCACAATGCATGCAGAGTTCGTCGCACTTGTTGGAGCTCCACTCAAGCAATATGTCTTAAGAATTTCATTACGGAGTTGAAGGTCATCGATTTTATAGATGGAGCCATCCGGATGTGCTGTGATAATATCTCTACAATCATGTATTCGATGAACAATAAAAACATCACAAAGTCCAAACATATGGAAATTAAATTCTTGACCGTTAAGAAATTGGTCATGAATGGTGATTAGTGGAGCATTTAGGGACAAATGACATATTGACTGATACACTTACTAAAGGAATTCACCCTAACGTATTTCAAAAATATGATATTAATATGAGGCTTACACCGATGGAGAACATCATCGGATGTGAATTGTCGTTTAATCACTACGACAATGCCCGTGAGATAGTTTATGTTCATCGAGCTCTCCAACCGAAATATCATCAAGTAGAACTAAAATAAGGCGTGACGCATATAAAGCTTATATTAAAGCAAAAAAAATTAATTAAATATTTTGACAATTTAGATAGTAGGATTAGTTTAACTTGCGATGTTTGGAGTAGCGGTATTCAATTAGGATATTCTTACATTTGTATTACAAGTCATTGGATCGATACTATTTCATGAGAGTTATCCAAGTGCATCATTTATTTCAATAGTTTTGAAGTTCCACATACCAGAACAGTAATTTATCAAGTAATTATGAATTGTATACGCGAATTTTAAATAAAAGATAAGATTATTAGTATTTTTTTTGATAACGCTAGTAATAATATCGCGGCTATTGATAACTTAAAAAGAGATTTAAAGCCTATGTTAAATGGAGTATTTTTTTCATACTCGTTGTGTTTGTCATGTTTTAAATTTAATTGTCCAATATAGTTTAAAATTAATGGATTCATATATTATTAAAATTAAAAGTATGATAATATATATATATATATATATATAATTCACAAAAGAGACGACAAGGTTTAAAAAAAATGTAACAAATCTGGGAGAAAAATTTTTAAAGCCAGAATATAACAATTCGTCGAAAAAAGAGCAATTACAAAATGTTAAAAAAAGCTTCTAATGGAATTTTATTCAACAAATACAACTCATGATTTAAATGACGATGATTGGGAAACAATTATAATTTATATGCGCTTATTAGAATGTTTTTATAGAGCGACAATTCAATTATCTGTCGTTTATTATCCCACCAGCTCCCGAGTTATCGAAATTTTTTTAATTATTACAAAAACTTTATATTACTATAAACAATATAAGTTTTGGCAGTCCGTAATTGAAACTATGGAAGCAAAATTTTTAAAATACTATAAGTAAATGTCATCTATGTTTTCATGTACGGTGACATTAAATCCTTTATTAGGTTAGGCGTTTTAGGTGTTGAAAATCTTTTAGAAGAAATAAATAAAAATTTACACTTACATTTAAATAATTTGGAATTTGAAGATTCAATAATTTCGAATTTTAATATAGTTTTTACAGATTTCTATAATTATTATTATGATTTATATGAGTCGCGGCCGTGGGATGATTCAACGCAAGTATAAATAGCAGATGATTTTGAAAATAAAATTTATGAGATTGCTTCTAGAAAAAAATCACAAACTACTAGTATATTAAATGAATTCGAATTATACACTAAAATACAATTTAGAAAGTATATGACTAAAACAGAAATTGAAAATTCTAATATATTAAAGTGGTGGAAAAATAAAACTAACACGTATCATATTTTGGCTTTAATGGTCCGTGATATATTAACTGTTCAACCTTGTACAGTAGCTTCAGAATCTGCTTTTTCTTTTAGTGGTTGGGTTTTGAATGAACGACTGAGTCGACTTAATGAAGAGTCGTTGGAGATATGTATTTGTTATAAAGATTATTTGGACGCAGCGAACAGAGAGCAACATAATGCTTCCATCGAAGACAGTTCCTCGTCAGTCGAAGAAGAATTGAGTTCGTTAAACTTGGCCGATGAAGATTAAATATTAGTGATGTATTTTATTTTAGGTTGGCCGTCATACGATGCTTTGACACCTTATCATTCTTGTCACGACGTCAAGGCGAACCAAGGCGAGCGTCGTGCGCCTTGACGCTTAGGCGACAAGGCGGACGCCTAGGCGACCACAGGGCGAGCAAGTCGCAAGGCGCCAATTTACTCAATTCATTTTTTTAAAAAAAAAACAGAATATAGACTGTGGTTATTATAATAATCGCAGTTTATAGTCTGCAGGCTTTCAGACTGCGGTTATGCTAATAACCGCAGTCTATATCAATCTATAGACTGCAGTTATTATAATAACCACAGTCTATATCTATATTATAGACTGCAGTTATTATAATAACCGCAGTCTATAGTTGTTTGTAAACTGCGGTTATTAACATAACCGCAGTTTATAGTTGGCAATGCCAACTATAGACATTGTCAACTATAGACTGCAGTTATTATAATAACCGCAGTCTATAGTTGTTTGTAGACTATAGAAAATCGTGCAACTCTGATACTACAAAGTATGTACTTGTTGATTCAATACCCCCAAATACTGTTGAATTTAAGACAAGATTTATTACTTTATTTTCATTCACCTTCCTAGTTATAAAACCATGAAACATAACAATGAAGTCATTTGTAGTCTCCACAGTCTTTGGAAAATGGAAATAGAAGAATTAGTATTTTGAACATCAATATTGATTACTTAATTTTTTGATTACATAAAAGTAAAAAAATAATATTATAATACTGGAGAAGGTAAACGCTCATGTGATGTCTCAGGTTCAAATGACCTGATCTCATGCTCCGTTTCATGCTCCAGCTGAGAAACAAAAAAATAAAAAAATTATTTATTACATGCGCAACAAAAAGAGAGCATAACATTTCATAAAAGTATAAATAATTAAATATATAAACATAATAATTAATAATACCTGAGAAGCCTGTGAAGTTCCAGTTCTAGCTCCAGCACTAAACATGCACATAAGTTCTTCCATTTGATTCTTTATACTAGTTATCTCGGCTTCATGCGCTTTTTGTTTCTCTTGTTGTTGTCGGCTTTATAGTTGTTGTTGTTGGCTTCATAGTTGTTGTTGTTAGCTTCATAATTGTTGTTGCTGACTCATTCTTTCTTGAATTATAGCTTCGACATCTTCAATGTGAGCTACTGATCTCCTTCGGCTCCATCTATCATTCTTGAAAAAACTTGTAATGATGGAAAACTTGTCACCAGCTCTAACTCTACCCGGATGTTATAGGCCTAAAACAGAAGCAAGGATGTCATCTCTTTCCTGTGACGCTGTTTCAGCACTCTGGGACTCTTGGCTCGACAACCCATCCTTAAAATAAGTAATATAAATTAATTTCTTCATTATCGATAAGAAATTATACATTTATACTTCACAAGCAATATTACTATTGAAGTATTGCTAATTTATAAATGAATAAATGAAACATTTAAACTTACAATTTTAGATGTCAACTCAGCTGCATTTGTACTAATGTATTCACCGCTCTTTCTTTTATGACCGGCTTTCCATAACTCTGCACGTGAAATTGGTACAGTTGCCCTTTGTTCAATCTTGACAATAAAATAAAAGTAAAGTATCATTTTAATTATTTAGAAAACCAATATGTACAATAAAAAATACGATAAGGATATAAAGAAATAATACCATTCTTTTTTCTAATCCAGAATAACTCATTCTGGAAGTAGTATGAAAGGAATTTTGTGTTTTTGCTCTCGCTGTATTAACCTTATTTTTCTCATACACAAATAAATATTTGTTAATACTTAGATTGTTTATAAGTTATAAAGATAAAGAATGATATAAAACATTGAATTTAATAAGAAGTTAAGAATACATATCATATATTCTATAGTGGTGCGATGGTCGACAAAAACTCTCCAGTCTTCGAGAGTAATAAAGTTATACTTGACAGGAACATTGTATCGATGCTCCAAATCAACATCTTTTACATAAGTGATAAAAACTTTAGATTTCCAAGTTCTCCAAATTTCACTCATGCTTTTCAGTAATGCTTTGTGTTGACCATCAATATTATCAAAATAAATCTGAAAATAATAGACAATATCAATTAAAAATTAACTAAAACACCACAGTTATGTAATCACTAATCACAATTCACTAATCATTGAAAACAAAGTCACGTACTATTACTTTTGCCCATATTTGATCTTTAATTTGTTTGTCAACTTCCTTCCATGAAGCAAATGTAATTGACACAGAAAACCTCACAAGAGATCCAATAAAACTCATCAATTTATTTGTCTCAGGCCCGGGAATAATGCGGTCATCATCACTCACAGAAATATAAAGTTTCTTCCCCGCTAGCCTAAGCTTATTCAATTCATTCATTTTCGTAAAGCATCTTCTTGACTTTGATGAAGAGTCTTTATCAGTCATTTTCCTGCAATAAGAAAACCCTAAAAAAACCTAAATCATCCAAAAACCCTAAACCAAATTCATAAAGTAGAGCAAAGACATTGAGCTACTACCAGTCTACCACACAATCAGTCAATCACACATAAAAATATATATGTTACTATGTTAGTGGAATATTTATGCTAATATATAGAGTTAGTATGTTTTTAGGATATCTAATACAAAAATGCACAGTGTGTTATCTCAGGTTCTAACTTATGCACATTTAACATAGCCAATACATGAGATTGGAAAATTCAGTGGGTGTCTGCTAGGCGGCTACACAATGTTTATAGTTTATACTACTACTACTAATAAAGAGTTGAAGACATTATAGCACGGAGATCAAAAGTTCAAAACTGAAAAGGTCATAAGAAAAATATACCTAAGTGAGATTATGAGATTTGTCCAAGAAGAATCTTCAAATCGAATCAAAGAAGAGCAAATACTCAATGAGAGCAGAAACTTGAACAAAATCGTCTTTAGGGTTTTACGGAAAGAGAAGCGTCGGTAAGAATCAAAAAGTCGAGGTAAAACGAGATTTTTACTGTTCACGATTTAGTATAGACTGCGGTTTCTATACCAACCACAGTCTATTGTTAGAAACTTAAAATAGACTGCGGTTTATATATAAACCACAGTCTATTCTATGTTAGAAACTTAAAATAGACTACAGGGAATACACTGTGGTTTATATATAAACCGCAGTTAATTCTCTGAGCCTGTGCATAGACTGCGGTTTATATATAAACCGCAGTCGATTCCCTGACTGCGGTAGGGAATAGACTGCGGTTTATATATAAACCGCAGTGTATTGCCATATTTTTTTTAAAAAAAGAAGGCGTCCATCGCCTTTTTAACAATTGGGCGTCAGTACGCCTAGGCGTCGCCTAGGTGACGCCATGACAAGAATGCATCTTACTTATTGTGGGTGGGTAGGTTGAGAGTTGTGTGATTTTGTGCATTTTGTAAGTTCGGGTAGTTTTTCTCAGGGTTGGTGGACGACCCGTTTGTGTGTGTTGTAATATTTTTTTCATATGGAATAAAATATATCTTTTATCTTATTAAGTATTTAAAATTTTAATACATATGTTTTACATAATATGTTTATATTAATTAATTTTTAAATAAAAAAAATCTTTTTTATTTAAAAAAATCGGCCTTAGGTAGGCCTGGGTCTGGTTAGGCCTGCTTGGGCCTGGTTTAGGCCTTGACAAAAAGGCTCTGCTAGTCCCCATTCATACAGGGTGCCTGGGCCTAGGCCTGGATATTGTCAGGCCTGGGCCTGGGACTGGACATAAAAAGTCTGGGCCTGGCAGACCCAGGCCTAAACTGGGCCTGTCAGGCTTTATGTGCACCACTGGCTCAAAACACTCACTACTGATCTTGACAACATGACTGTGCATTGACGCCATTAATGACGGCTTTATTTGGGTCTTTCTAGCTCACCTTCTACAATTCGATCTCTAGCTCAGGCATCATGTTTATATGAGTATTTGTTAGCTATGCAATTTTTATTATTGCCACAATAATCATACTTTGCTCCTTGCTCGGCATGATTGCTTGTCACTCTCAAGATGGTGAGCCGATTATAATTTGCCGCATACGAATCACAATAATTGTCATTATAGTCATATGCATTATCAGCAGCACAATCGACATTCATGCATTGCTTGGGACTTTTTGGTTGGAATTTTGGTGCTGGCCCTTGTTGATGAAAGCACTCTGAAGATTCTCTCTCGCGAGGCTGTCACCTTAGGATTCCTTGTGAATGCCGAAGGCTTCTTTGAATAAATTCTCCTCTGCACGAGAAATGTTGTCAAGGTAAATAAATGATCTAACATTTACATATTAATTGACCCATTTACATGTTTTTTCTGATTAGATTCATTGAACAAATTATTCAGGTGTTAAATGATGAGACATCTTCCATGGTGCTGATGGTATTGTTCATAACGATGCCTATTGTGATGCGTGTGCACAAACCAGACTGGAAGGTGGAGGCATACAAGCACGGGATGATCGAGTATTCAAGTGTAAGGATGCCAATCTGATTTGCTTCTATTTCTAATGCTTAAAATTAATGTTTTTCCATCTGAGTGGGGTTCATGTTTTTTTGTAGGCACAAAAGAAGGGGTAGTGGTTGGACACAAGAAAGGTGTGTATTCAAGCTGTTCTAAAATGTTTGGAATCCTTTTCATCTCTGTGCTTGTAATAATACTGATCTCTGAGTGCAGTTTAGACTAAACAGGGCAGCTCAGGTCCGTGTGCTAACTGTTTTCTTCTTATTTCAGGAAAAAAAAATTGTCTGTGATCTGTGTTTATCTTATTGTGCCTTTGTTGTCACCCCAGGAAGCAGCAGATGGAGCGAAAACTTGGTTGAAAGATTGTAAACCGAGATTGTGTGAATGCAACAAAACAGCTCCATAAATCCGCTGAATACTGCTCCCAAACAACTCCAACAATATCAGTTCTGTGCTGAATACTTACTGTTTTTCTTCTATTGTTTGACACATGTTCACATATTGCAAGAATCAATTATCCTTTTTTGTTTGCTTTTCCTGTAGTTTTACCATTTTATTTTTCTTTCTTTCCTATAGTTTTAACATTTTAATGTATGAGATTCTTTTAGGTCGGCAAATATCAAAAGCGTATATTGTATCTGCTCATAATAAGATAAAGTGAGCTGCATATATTAAAAGAGCTGTATAACAAGCAAGAGAAATTAAACTATTAGTTGACTGAAGAGAGCCATGTTTAGCATATAGAGTAGTTAATTCAGAGGGGTATATTTATTCATCCTCTAGTAGATTTAGGGGGACAATATTGGTTTAGAAATGAAATTATTAGCATTACTAGAGCTTGTGATACTTATTTTTTGGGCGCTACGTAGATTGATGAAAATAGTTGGAAACTTATCCTTGAGTATAAATCATTGTTTTTGAATGTGCATTAAATCATTGTTTTTATATTTAAGTTATAATTTGGCTTCCCTCGATCAATGAGACTGCATCTTGAAAGTGTATTTTATTACATGCATATAGTATCTCTATATAGTGGGATGTGAGTATTTGTATCAGTGGATCGTGTCATGTAGGCTGAGTCCATTCTAAAAAATGTACAACAAAAGCATCCATGTATAAGCAAGATATCTATATACCAACATTTAAATTGAACGGAGCCTTAATGTGAGTTTCTATTTAGATGCGAGTACTATTGTTGTGTTGTGAGCACAACTGCTAGTATCTAAAATCTGCTTAATATAATAAGGGTACGAGCTTTAAACCATAAAGCAAACATTTTCATATTAAAGAAAGAGATAATAGAGAAAAGATTCCCTTAATATATACTATTGGAGATTTTTCTCTTTCCTGATCTCAATTCTCAATACGTCTCCCCAATACTTATTTATTATGTATAGAAACTCACTTTTACATCAATTATTTTATTTACTTGGATAGTGTCCCGCAGGGTACAAGGATCCCCTGTGCACTATCTTAATTGAGGTACAGTCGTGGTTGGCTTTAGGGACAATGCTCTGTGCCGGTCACCCGTAGAATAAATAAGTATGAAAAAGAGAGGATAATGAAAGATACAGTTGATTGCATCCAAGTAAATACAATCCATTTTTCATAAATTTACTATTAGTATTTTCTCTATTTTTTTGCTCCATTTTTCATTAAATTTGGAATATATTAACATTCTCCAAAAAAAACAGCTGGCCAACAATCATAAAAATAACAGCAAATAAAATAAAAATAACATACAATTTATGTAAAAGAATAAAAAAAACATTAGGCTAACAGCAAAACCAAATGGGTGAGCAAAACAAATAGTCAGAAATTTTATTGGAGAAAAAGTTAAGTGACCCCGAAGCAAAAAAATAAAATAAAAATTATAAGAAATATCATTCTTATTATAAGAAAAAAAAAACTAGTATTATTACATCATATCAACAAGATGAGAATTATTATGCTGCTGCTGCTCAACAGTAAAATAAGACGAGCAGAGTTTCTGCATACATTTTCAGATTTACTTTTTCTACAAACAGAGAAGAAAATATTCATAAATAACTTACAAGCAGCCATAATTCCGATGATAAAACTAATAAACATCAAAAAAATCCTCCTGTTCTCAGCATCAGCCACTTGGTTTCTCATCATTTCAACCTCTACTCTGCATTTGCAAGGACCAGAAATCAATAAAAGATTAGTTTAGTTAAAACAAAATGTACACGGATGTATGCGTGTATTCATATGTATATATATATAGGGTTAATTACCAGGACCTCCCCTGGGAGTTTACATAAATACAGGTTACACCCCTCCATCTTTCGAAATTACATTTACCTCCCGTCTAAGTTTTACCAGTTTACAAAAAATACTCATTTTATTAGAAATATCGATGAAAAATGATAAAAATCAGCCAAATTATTTTATGATATTTCAATTTTCTCTCTTTATGACAATTCTAGATTCATTACAAATGATAAAATATAACACACCTCTTTTAACGTGAAATAATTACAAAAGGTAAAATTGGAATATTATAAAATAATATTGCATATTTTATCACAATCCGTCTATATTTGTGAAGGAATAAAGATCACCTCTTTCATTGTAGAGTCATTACAAAGGATAAAAATGAATAACATAACATAATTTGATAGATTTTATTGCTTTTCATCCATAGTTCTATGGAAGGGGCAATTTGTAAAATGGAGAAACTTGGCAGGGAGGTAACTGTAATTTACATTTGTTTATGTTTTTTATTGAATAATGTTGGTCCATACTTCTAAAAAAATTAATTTTAAATTAATAAATTCATATTTTGGGCTTCGCATGTCTCCAAATTAGTTTTTTGTATTTTTTAAAATTGGCATCTACAATCTTAGCATTCGTTATAAATAACCCTTTAGCCATGTGATCCAGCAGCACATGAGTCTTTGATGTTTGCTGTTAGGGAGGAACTTCAAGACCTGGAGGAGTAAACGTATAGATTTATTCCTGAAGATTTTAATGTAAGAAAGCACTTTTAATCTCCAATTGATGAAGAGGCCAAGAATTGGGAGCCTCAACAGAAAGAACTTTTGCAAAATTCAATTTGACAAAAAAGGCAAATATTTCATGAAAATATAAGCATCAATTTGGGTAAAGCACTTGACCACAAATTTTACTTTATATTGATCAAGAGTAACACAAGAATTCACTATTACTGTTGCCAAAGATACGCCCGTGTTTGGCGTTTCTGAAGGGGTGATCGCTCACGGGGTGTTTGAAAGAGCGAAACAAAATCGAGAGGAGGACGTCGCGGTGGAGGCCAATCCCGGATAGCGCGGTTGGAGGAAGAGGCCGCCTGTATACCTATGAACAATGCCAAAAAACCTGAACATGAACACGCACCTGAAAACCGTTGCTGAAGCGAATAAAGCTTGTGGAGCCCGCTTGTGACCAAGTCACGGACGGGAGGCAGCAGGTGAGCGTGAAGCGAACCTGAAGCTTGTGGAGCCCGTCTTGTGACCAAGTCACGTGACGGGGACGGCAGGCAGGCTGAACCAGCAACCACGTGGATGCTCCTGCCCACTTGCTGAAGACCTCGGGAACGTTCTGGCTCAGAGTCTGGTGCTATGTTTCAGAGATCTATGGAAAGTTCTCGTCATCCGCAAGGAGGTCTTGGGATCGAACTTCCGGACTCAATCATCCGTACGTGCCAAGCGTTAAATAGATGCGGAGACGGGTTCCGGCGGGGTGTCCGGCCCATGGGCTGCTGCGGCGCTTCTGTTACATGGCTGTACCCACGGCCCCTGGGAATTGTGAGAATTGCTACGGAAGGAACCAGCTATGCATGGGCCTTAGTCCCGGCCCTAACCACGGTTCTGGGAGCTACGATCACACGTAATTTCACCAACACTAGAATTCAACAAATTATACGACATAAAAGTTCTAATCTTTTGCACGATATGCACATTGTGTTCATTTTTTCTTTAGATGTTTCAACCACATGCTCTGCTTGTGAGTGCGAAACTTCATCTCGGGCATTAGTTTTACTTTTGTTATATTATTGTTATGTGATTTTTATGGACCAAGAATTATACTAGTTAGTTTACTGTACTTATTGTCTGTTATATGTGAACTAGTTTCTACATCAACTGGAAAATGTAGCATTACAATATGGAATCAGTACGTGAGGTGGCCCAATTCAGGGATCACTATCTATTTGGAAACAAACATTTTAAACTTCTTAAGTGAGCATGCCCAAATCTACAATGTCACAACATCAACTAATCATATTCAAGAATACTCCTCAGTAAAGCCTTCCCAACATCCACGTGGTATATGTCACCAACTCATGATCACCACCAATCCTCTTCTGACTCCTTAGGTCCCAAAAAAACTCAATGGGAAGGCAAGAAATAAATTAAGCAATCTAATTGTTCTGTAAGACACCTCGCAAAAACAATTTATTAGGAAGAGAAGGGACAGATTTAAGAGTAAATTCAGAAAACCTGCATGTTCCTTTTACCAGAAACAAAAGTAGATCTATCAACTGACTTAACACTGTCAAACGACAAAACAAATGAGGTAATTTGACGAGGATTCCTGGTCACATGTGGGCAGAAACTCTAGAATCAATAATCTAAGTGATGCACGCCGGGTGTGAAGAGTGTATGTGCCCTAACATAACGGATAAATGAATTTTAGGTTGAAATATTATAAGTGGCTTCAAGCATAAAAGGGGCAAACATTAAATATGCAACACTAGGTTCGAGGATCTCAGGGCTGAGATGACTCAGAGAAAGGGCTTGAAGAGACGTCAAGAATCTGGTGTTCATAAATGGATCATTCATCAAAATCTCATCCTCGTAAAGAATGGGTGCAGAAAATAGACACTCACTGGTGCCTAACTCTAGTGCTCTATTCATGCTGCTCTCAAAAATAATCTCAACAAACATGACACTATTTCCCAGACTCCCACATCATACACTATCGAGTACAGAGTAGGCTCATGCTCACCACTGGGGAGTAAAATCCTTGTAGGGCACTGGATCGCTACGTGTCCCATATCTCGGACAATAACACACTGAATCTCATCAGAATGGGAGAACTGATAAGTGGAGATTAAGAAGTGTATGTGATCACAACTAAGAGCTCTTGTGATTTCTAGTAGAGAAAGATCTCTAGTGATGGGATGGTCAAGCTACGGTTCAACTTGTCTTGGTCCAGTGGATCTAAGATAATGCTCATAATGTATTGTTGGGTGAAATATCTGATCGAGAGATTCTAAACAATGAGAAATCAACTCTCCATGAATTTATATGTGAAGTACGAACCAAAATTGAGTAGCAAATACAATGGGCTCCTCCTGAATATCGCTTCTCACTACTAACTCATGTAATCGAGCGACATAATCGACAACGAACATAGTCCCTTGCTGAAGGTTATGTAACTGGTCAATGAGCTGATTCCTATGCGATACCGAAAGATATTCCCCATTTAATATTCACTTCATGCTTCCCATCGGGTTATGGGGTGAAGACCATCACACTTAATCCTACGCTCTAGGTTAGTCCAATAAATCTTAGTCTGGCCTTGGAATTTCATCTTAACAAACCTAACACAACACTCAACAGGTACCTCATACCAGTCAAAACGGTATTCCATGCCTAACAACCAACTTGTAAATACCTTTGAGTCCAAACATCTGTCAAAGGATGATGCATTTAACCTAAATCTACGTGTAATATCATCCTCATGATAATACCCTCTCTGAGATCTATGATACTCATCGGAGTAATTGTCTCTAAAAGAATCAAATCGTGTCAAATGGTTAGCACAATTTCTATAAATGGGGGTTGAGGACGACGATGATCATCATAATAATATGAAGATCTATCCAAAAGAGTTCCATGGGATCGGGCATAGACGGATTTTGGTGCCTCAAAAAAGGGATTAGAGTAACATTGACGATTATGATATGAAATGGGTGATATATATACTTTAATTCCGTGTATCCTAAACTAAGCCCGAACCTGGGGCTCTAATACCAATTTCAAGCAGAACGGGCGTGATGGATATGTATATGCTCTAACAGAACTCAACAAATGAATGCAATTGTCGGGAGTTCTAAGATGGTGCAATGTACACGCAATTATCTTATAAGTAATTGCAACAAAATTATGAAGTTAATCTAGACAACGCAAACATGGACGATAAAGATTAGTGTTATAAATAACGAGCACGTACCAATAAGAAATAAAGTGAGATAGCTTTAATTAAATACTTGACTAATATTTCCTTCAAGTAGATTCGCTTAATTGAGCAAACTTTTACGAATTAGTATTTCCAAAATATATGATTTACAACAAACGTTCAACACAAAGGAAAATGAACCTTCAAATTTAGAACTTACACAAGCATTCAAGACCAAAAGATGGGAATCTGCAGCAGTTTCGCTCTTGGAAAACAAATGTGAGGCAACTATCTTGCTGATTCTGGACTCAGATAGCTGACTATGTGCGATTCCTACACTGATTTCAGGTTGTCACAATTTCCTGTCGTGGGGGTGCGGCGAAGTTAAGGTACAAGGCCACAGTAGAAGCAGTACACTATATAGAAGCATGTCAACACTTGGTTTGGCTCTGGATAGGGCCTGGGTGGCCTAAATATTGATGCAAAGGTTCCTCGATTAGGTAGCACAAGGGTTGAGGATGGACTACCCCAAACCTTCCAGAATTAGGCGTAGGTTCTTGACAATGCCTTGGCAGGACTACAGATGATGCAAAAAACTGATCTGGACAACTTGAGATGAAGGCAGACCGTCAGGTTTGTTGAATGTTGAAAACAACACTAATCGTCTTTAGGAGGGGTCGACGCCTATGTTGTTAATGGGAGTGTCTCAGGCACGCTAAGGCTCAAGGCGTCAGGCTCGGAGGTTTGCGTCGCCATGCGCCGTATTTGCGCTTTTGGAACATAAAAGGCGTGTCTGAGTGATATTTTTGCTGTAATTTTTTTTTCAAAAATAAAGAAATAATATAAGAGTTCAATAATTTTTAAATGATTTAATATTTGTTAAAAATAATAGTGCATTGGGACGTGATATGATGCAAGCGTTCACGTTGATTTTAATTTTTAAGAGATATAAATGATAGTAATGAATGATTAATTAGTAGAATAAATGAAGAATGTGATCGAGAGGATGAAATGATATTTGATGTTGAATATTTAAAATGGATGTGATTGCGCCTTGCTTTAGTGAGGCGCGAGGCTGCGCCTTGAGACTAGGCTCCAAGACTCATTTATGCATTGGTGTGCCTTGGGCCTTTAATAACTAAGGTCCACACAAGCTGCAGACGTGAAAATGACTGAAAAACAGTATGGGACTCTTCGTTCTCGCCAAGGAAGCAGTTAACAGTCCTCGGCGAGCCTCGCAATCGACCCAGTGGGCTTTGTTTTCATCCAAGGAGAGTCCAACAATCCCAAATGTGCTTAGAGTGGTGGTTCCCAGGCAGTTTGGGGCAGTTCCTCAGGTAGTTGCTGGGAGTTACAGGAGGTTCTTGTGAGAATATTGTGGTCTCACAAAAAAACAGGGGAAATAACTCTTATTAGGCTTCAACACCTAATATTTCACGGGTTCGACACCATGGTGATCACAAAATCTCAAATCTCTCAAAATTTTGTAATACTCTAAATGAACTCCACACATATTTATAGGAAAGTCACACATCGGACAACTATGATTGGTTGTCGCAATACACAATAAAAATACAAAATAACATGAGAAGAAAATGAAAAACAACACAGAAAATTTCTCGTCGACACTCTGAACGCGATGATGGGCACGGATCGTATACATGACGGCCCTAATCCCTCCACCTGCGAGCGTAAACCCAGACTGTCCTCAATGCGGGTCGGCCTGCCCGTGGACAATGATCTCCATCACCAAGAGTGCTTTACTCTTAGATTAAATGAAATATACTTGAGTTGCAGCACCTGAAATCTCTTCTCCAGAGAACTTTCCAACATAAGCCTCAAGAACAACCTCTGGTAATACTTTTCCTTTTAGCAACTCAAAACAAAGTTGCTTGACACTGAGCATAACTACTACCATTGCCTCATATCTGCATTTAAGAACAAGATTGGAATGCAATTGTCAATATTTCTCTTTCTCATGACCTTTTTCTGCAATAAGAACACTTTCAGACGACTCTTATCATCATGAAAAATAAAAAGATACAAGACCTTACCCAAGGAGTCGTCACCAAGGGGTTCCACGGAGTCGGCACTGCGGAGATCACCGGAATGAAGGAAGACACTCTCTTCTCCAAACATTCAAGCAATGAGAAATGACGGCAGCCCTAAACCATCTATTTGTAAGAAATAAAAATTAGGGCATCCGGAATCAACGACTATGATTGGCCGTTGGTCTCTGGGTCAAAACTACATGAAATAAAATCCAAAAATACAAAGTTATATATGAAATTGATTCACAACGCGAATCCGGACGCATCCACAGAGTCGGATCGTCGATCAAGCGGGCACGCCATATATGGTAAGTCTCCAAATCAGCGCCGAATGGGCCCAAAGCTCGTCCTCGTCTCTGCTCCGCATCAATCTCCCCGGCTTGAAAGAATTCATCTCCTGATGAATAGGGATCAAAATTCTCTCATTGTATGCCAGGTAAAACTCGAAGAGGAAGAGGTCGTCCAAGTGTCGTCGATGGAAGAGTTTCCTCGCCAATCAACTCTGCAATCTGTTGCTCTGAAGGAATAAAGGAGGGAGCAAAAGTCCCCCTACCATAATGCTCACGTAGGAAGAAAGCGTCTATCCCGATATGTTTGGAGAGAGAGTGTTTCACCGGATTTAAAGTAATCTGAATGACACTGGTGTTATCATAATAAAGTGGAGTGGGATCAGAAGAAGAAACACCAAGGTCCTCAAGAAGCCAACAGAGCCAAATAATATCCTCAGCGGTGGTAGTCATGGCCCGAAGCTCAGCCTCAGTGCTGGAACGAGAAACACTAGTCTGTTTCTTGGACTTCCACGCAATAAGTGAAGAATCCAAGAACAGACAGAAACCAGTGACAAAACGACAGTCAACGGGATCAACTAACCCAGATGGAGTCGGAGTAAGAACGTAGTTGTAGAGTACTGCTGGAGAAGAAGAGACCACAAGAGGTCGTCTCTCGGTGATAGCGCAGGAGCCGCAACAGATAACCATAATGCATAGAGGTGGACGCACTAACAAACTGACTCAACACATGAACAACATGTGCAGTGTCGGGTCGAGTAATGGTGAGTTAGACGAGACTCCCTACGGAGTGGCATTAAGTAGGATCAGAGAGTGGAACCTCATCATCCGGACGTAGCTGCAGGTGGAGCTCCATAGGGGTGTCCACTGTGCGAGAGTCAGAGAGAGCACCCCGAGCAAGGAGATCTGATGTGTAGCGATGCTGAGAGAGCTGAAACACGCGATCTGTAGAGCTGACATCAAGACCCAAGAAGTAGCTCAGTTGTCCAAGGTCAGTCATCTGAAACTGCTACTCAAGATGATGCTTGACGAAGACCACGTGAGAAGGATCGTTACCAAAAATAATAATATCATCCACGTACAGTAATAAAAGGGTCTGACCACAGGAGGAGTGCACGAACAGAGCTGGATCATGTGGACATGGCTGCAATCTGGCAGATGTAATGACTGAACTAAAACCTGCAAACCACGCACGGGGCGCCTTCTAGAGCCCATAAAGAGCTCGCCTTAAGCGGCAAACAAGATCTGGAGGAGAGGATATACACGAATGAGGAAGCATGTATACCTTTTACTGAAGATCATGAATAAACACATTCTTCAACTCCACCTGTGATAGGGACCAGTGCCAAACAGCTGCAACAACAATAAGAGTTCGGACTGTGGTCATGTGAGCAAGTGGAGCAAAAATCTCGTCATAATCTCTCCCCTTCTCCTACTGGAAACAACGAGCAACTAACCGAGCCTTGTACCTCTCCACAGAACCATCAGAGCAAGTCTTGACCTTAAAGACCCACTTGCAATAATATGAACAACAATGGAAGAGGAACAAACTCCCATGTACGAGTGTGCTCAAGCACCTCCAACTCAGCAGACATAGCAACCTGCCACTCAGGTATCTGGGCAGCCTCATGGTAGGAAGTAGGCTCTGGAGTACTGCAGGCAGTAGCAGGAAGGGCAGGTAGGTCCAGCGGTAGGGTAGCAAGGCTAAGGTGATCGGGAGAATACCTCTCACGAGGTGGGTTGCGGCGAACAGGAGGATCATCCACAGGGCACTTGCTGGAGGAAGTAGACACCGAGTCTGGAGGCACTGGAGGAACTGGAGGCGAGGAGATAGGAGGACAACGAGTATAGTAATAAAGAAGAGGAGAGACACGGTCCCTAGTTGACAGCTCATCAGAGTAAGAAGGGTGTGACGGAGGAGAGGAGTGAGGAGGTGACAGAGTAGACTGCGACAAGTAAAGAGGAGGAGACAAAGTAGACTGCGGCAAGGGAGAAGAAGGTGACGGAGTAGATTGTGACAAGGGAAGAAGAGGTGGACATATCAGAGGGGAGGATACATAAGGCAAAGAGATGGGAAGCGTGAGAAACTGCACGTCAGAGGGAGTAACGAATGAGTGTGAGGTCGAGGAAACAAAAGACACTAAGAAAGGGTGAGACTCATTAAAAGTGACATCACGTGAGATGCGAAATCGACGTGCAACAGGGTCATAACATCGATAGCCCTTGTGTTCAGTATTGTACCTTAAAAAGGCACAAGGAATAGACTGAGCAAAAGCTTGGTACGCTCACGTGGCGGTAGAAGAACATAACACCGACAAACAAAAACACGAAGATGAGTGTAACGTCGGGTCGAGATCACAAACACTCACCGGGACTCTGTCCCTGGAGGAAAGTGGAAGGTTGCAGGTTAATAAGATAGACAGGGGTGGAAACAACCTCAGCCCAAAAATGAGGAGGAATGTGGGAGGAGATAAGAACGTTGCGGGTTGTCTCAATGATGTGGCGATGCTTCCTTTCAGCGGTGTTATTCTGAGCATGAGCACCGGGACAGGCAAGCTAAGAAAGAGTGTCATGGGTAGCTAGCAGATCTCTAAAAGCATGAGAAATATACTCCCCCCTGAATCAGAATGAAAAATGTGAATGGAGGCAGAGAACTGTGTGTGCACCATAACAGAAAAAGTGACAAATATGAAAGAACTCAGAGCGAGAATGCATAAAGTACACACATCAATAACGTGAATAATCATCAACAAAAATAACATAATACCGGTGTCCACCCTTGGATACAAAAGGTGCGAGACCCCATACATCAGAATGAACTAGATCAAAAGGACGCTGAGACCTAGAATCACTGGACGGATATGAGAGTTGTAGCTGTTTATCAAGCTTGCAACCCGTACAAGAGTGGGGATGGTCAACAGGAACACGACCAAGGAAGTCATGATTGATGAGAGAAGCTAGAGGTGAACAACTGGGATGACCAAGACGGTGATGCCGCTGACAGAAACCCACTAAAGGAAGACAGGGAGAAAGCTGCAGGTGACGATGAAGTGGATGGAAGGTGGAGACGATCAAGTACGTACACCCCGCAACGACGACCAGCCCCAAGGAGTGCCCCAGTCAGACGATCTTGCACACGACATGTAAATTCATCAAAGTTAACCAGACAACCATGAGATGTGAGCTGACTGACGGATATAAGGTTCATGGATAACTTCGGTATGTAGGCAACATCAGGAATATGAGAATGACTTGTATGGAGGAGACCACGACTAGTAATGGGGTGAATGGTGTCATCTGCTACCATGATACTAAGGGCAGAGAAGATGGGCTGACAGAACAGAAGGTGTGTAGCAAGGAGAGCCTGGAAGAGAGAAGGAACGAGACCAATGCAGAGCTAAGGTTGCTTTAGTCTTCAAACATAAAAATCTCGGCCCCTAACTCAACTGATGAGCTTAACCCAAATTGCTTTACTTTGTTTTCAACATATTAATTAATGTTTGCCTTAAATCAAGCTTGAATAGAAGTAAACGAGTCATCCATGCCTTAAATCAAGCTTGAATACATAGTTGGAGGCTTACAGCCCTGTGAAGGCAACTAAAGAATACAACTACTAAATGGGAATGTTGACAAAAGTCACAAAAGAACTGAAACTCCAAAAAAGGGGTATATTGAATGCAATTTAATGAAAGATGATGGAAAGATGAACTGCGAGACTGACCTGAGCGCATCACTGTGTTTGACCAAATGATCTAACTGTAATGTAACCTTAAGCTTCCACGAGAGAATTTCTCCAATCTCATTGACCTGCAGAAAACCAAAAATATATAAAATTGCTCAATATGTACAGAATGATGAAGGGAAAATTGGGGCTTTATATTTACATACAAACATATCCCTTTCTTTTTTAAGATAATTAATATCAAATCCAGCTTTCTCCAAAAGTGTTTCCTTCTTGCCTATGTCATCCTCCATTTCTTTAAAAATTTGTCCATATCTTGTATTTAGTTCCTCCAAATACCGCTCTAAGATTGAGAAATTCACATCAAGTGACTGAACTTTTTGCATCAGTAGTTTAAGCACAGTATCTCCTGGCATTCGTCCAACTAGTGATGGCTTGCTCTCTACAGGATCTGCTACACTTGTTCTTAACGCCTCCGGCTTCACCTTCATACTTTCCTTCTTTGATTCATTGTCGGTCTCAGTAAGAAATTCCTGGAACATATCATCATCCTCTGATTCTTGAATTGAAATCTGTTCCTGATTTTGTTCTTCAGGTTCCAGCTTTTTGTTCTCAACTGAGATCATATCTTCCAGCATCCTCTCAACGGCATCCACGCCATAAACTTCTACTATACTCAGTGTGCAATAGAACTCTGAGCCATAATGAGTCAGCAGATTAAGCTTCAGGTATCGTGCCCACTTGGGCTCGGGAAGAACAAATCTCTGTTCGTGCTTGAAATTTTGAGCAGTGAAATTGCCAAGTTTGACCCAGCTATCTGTTGGATAGACAAAACTGCTGAGCAACTCAAACTCTTTTAAATTTGACGAGTAATGCTCAAAGTTTGCAATCTCAAAACTGTCCACTAAAGTTTCCTCTGATAACTCAATAACAACAAATTTCTCCTCAACCGAACATGGATTACGTAGATACTTATCTTTATCTTTATCTAAAATATTTGAAGCGCCTTTAGCCTCCTTGTTGAAGGCCAGGATCTTTGCACCCTTAGCAGCAGATGCATAATTGTACTCAATTCCAGTGGGTTCCACTCGATGGACAACAATACCGGCCTGGTTTGAAGTTGATCTTTCTTTAGCATTATACGCTTTGCTTTTAAACTCGTCTAGGCCAGGAGGGCCTACCCTAGATATTCTGCCATTCTTTTTTGAAGAAGGTGCTAAAACTGTCTTAATTTCACCTTGAAGCTCTTTTTCTGGAGATGATGAAACTATTGATTCATTACCATCACCTACATAATCCTCCTGCGTCTGTCGGACAGCATGAGATTTAGGAGTTTCAATAATATCATAACCATAGCTGGAAGAGGCTTTTATCGGTGCCCAGGCCCCATCACAAAGTGAACTTGTGCATGAGTCGGAAGGTGCTCCAAGCCTAGTTAAATCATCTGCCACAACGCCCAGTACATCTGCACATATTTTAGAGATAAGCCAGAAGCAAATCTTCAATCCATCGTATTGTGTTAGCTTTAAAATACATTTGTTTTAATTAAAGTTTTCATTGTATTGTGAGTTAGATCTCTATTATGAGGATTTATGGTGATCATGCATTAAGAGAGACAGTACATGTGGGTCCCCGTGTAGCCACAACAGTACTCCAGCGCGACAATGCTCTTACCGCTCGCACGTCCCTACTGAGCGTAGTACTCCGTCTATCGCACGATTTTGTAATGTGCTCGGGGGGTGGGGTTGGGGGCTGCGACCAGCAAGGGGCGGGAACGCCGTCGTGCCGGGGCACTGTCATAGTCGGGGTACTGTTGTGGCTGCAAGGGGGCCTCCATGCGCTGTCTCTCATTTCATATAAATATTTCTCATCTTTAACTCGAATTTCACTCTGTGCCAAATACCGAAGCCATCAAGCCCTAAATCTTTGGAGCAAAAGGCCTCTAATTAGGTTGAACCTGTGAGATGTGGGCGCAACTAGGAGACACCGACAGGCACGATGAGAAATTTCGGCTTCCAATCTTGACCGTCGAGGATGCCACCAAGTCACCTTAAGTGCCCTCGTCGAAATTAAGGGAGAAGTTGAGGGGATCGTACTTAAAATCGGCAGAGTGGTAGCGGCGCCCGTATATGGGAGATGAATTTGTGGCATTTCCCTCCGATCTCAGACATCCAGGAGGAGGAGGAACACTTGGGGGATGATGGGTAAGAGGTTTCATTGTTGATTCCTCAAAAGCAGGGTGTGAATGAGTGTGGACCAATCACTGCTAGTTCATCATGGTATTGGCGACGACGGTGACTCTGAGACTCCTTGCCGTGCTTATGTTTTCTTGGTGAGCATCAAGCCAAGCCACTGATTTCCAGGATAGGTGAGAAGGTCCGCCATCGGGCTGGAGGAGAGAACAAACAGTTCTCTATTTGGAGCAAAAACTGGATACGCTTGCTGGCTAAGTATCTTATATAATAGTATAGACAGATCAGTAAGCGCAAGAGCAGAAATAATGAGAATACACTAGCTCTTTTCCTCCAATACATGGTACTCTGACGTGCTCTCCAAATCAAGTCCACTGATGTTTGTACAAAACAGTTGAATAACTCTTGACTAATAAGATCAAAGACTTGGGCTTTGTATAAAGTATATTTGATTCTCTTAAAACTTTTGTTAATCTATAACTTTTTTGTTAGCTAAATAAAATTAATATTCTGGCGAGTTTTGTTTTATATGGTTTCCCTGGCTAAGTAATTGTCTGCTTGAGTGATTTGTTCTTTGATCTAGGGCAACTAGCTTTATCAATTTTTTCAACAACACACCATTCCTTTTTGGTCCAACGAAACTGCCTCTGATCTCCTAATGAGAAGCCAGGGGTTCAAATCATCAAAAGTAAGAGTTTTCAACAACATTCCATGTCACACAAAACAATTAAATTAAGAGGCCCAAAGTAACAATAGTATTCATTTTCCATCTGCATGGAATTATTATCGTTAGATTTGTTCTCAGAATCTGGGCACAGGTCTAATGAACCGAGAAGAAAATTTAGAAATTACTGTTTATGCCTAAAGTGAGTTTTTTTTAAAATTACAAAAAGAGGAGATGGTTCTCTCATCGATATTATATCATGTAAGGTTATTGCTTACCTTGTCAAGCACCACATTTCTTAAAAAAACGAGGAACTAGCAGAAACTGCCTAAGAAGATGAATGAGCCCATCAAGATTACTCCTAAGGTGGAGTCAATCGGTTAGCTAGAGAAAGCTCTTAACTACTGTTGGAAGAAGGACAAGATAATACAAGCCAAAGAAAATGGTCAAAATATATTTATACCTCTCATTTGGAGAAAACAATCTTATAGCAATATTGTTAGAGAGAAAAAATACATCATTGACCTAATCTCATATAAGGGTAGGGAATATATAGGAACTATAATAGAGAGTACACATGCACAGGCGGCGTGGGACTAAAAACAAAAAGAATACTGAATATTGAAATCTAACATAATATCTAACAAGTAACACCCCTCTTCATGCTGAAACATATATATAAATCATGCCCAACATTTACATAGATTAAAGAAAGTGGTAGAAAGAGGCAAAGTAAAGATATCTGCAAGTTCTCTATCTAAGGTGACGAAGAGTGCTCATATTCGCTTCTTAAGAACTTCTTTCCGGGTGAAATGACAATCTATCTTTAGATATTTGGTCCTTTAATGAAAGACTGGAATTTGGATTCCTGGTAATATGAATAATTGTCTGGTTATCACAATACATAGATGAGTAATATAGATTTCTCATGTCTTTTAACAGAGTCCCAAGCCACTTGAGTTCACACCCAATGTCATTCCTCGATGCTCAGATTTCATTGTTGCACTTGTAGATAAACATCTACTTCTTGCTTCGCTATGTGACACGATTTCTTCTTAAAAATGTGCAATATCTTGCTGTTGATTTTCTATCATGTTTATTGTTAGCATGATGAATGTAGCGAGTGTGTATGTTCCTTAATGGAACTCTAATGAATGAGTACTAGTATGGTGCTGTAAGGAATCTAAATGATGTGTTGCACATACAATAATCCAACAATTAAATAGCCATAAATTCTGACTTGAATAAAGAAATTTGCAAACCACAATTGAATTTAGAGTATTAGATAAACGAACATTGCTACTCGAATTAAAACAAAGAGGGCTTCAATTGAATGACAAGTGCATAAATCCGGCAAATAGGACAAGTCATGGGTAAACACATACAAATTATAAAATTAACATCCAAAATGATAGGATTATTCACCAATTAACTACAATTAGTGAAATGAACTTCAACTATGAACTTACATGAAAAATATGAGTCTGGGGTGGCTGAATTGAGGCTGGACTGCAAGTCTTCAGCAATTTCGTACATATTTAAAGGCTGGTGGGTTTTGGAGAAGGCTCAGAGGGTTTTTTGTGGGGGTATGGTGGGCAGCTGGGGTAGTGGGGAGGAAGATAGGATGGTTGGCAAGATACTTGACTGAATCTAGAGGCTGCCAACAGTTTCAGGCAGATGGTGCAGGAATTGCTGTAATGGATTGAGCAGTTGCTAAATAAAAAGAAATATTTACTGGACTTGGCTTCAGAGGATTTGTTGTGAGTTTATTGGGAGGAGAGGAGTTCTGGAGTCTAAACTGTAGCTAAATTGGGGGGGGGGGGGTGCGTTTGGCTTGATGGGAAACTTTGGACGTGGGCTGGCTTAATTTGGTACGAGAACATGATGGTTATGGTTTAGGAAAGTGGTGGGCTGTTTATGAAGTGGAGAGAAAGAAGGACGAAAAGGTGGTTACCTGCGGTTTAGGGCAGTTCCAACAGTTTGTGATAATTTTAAGGAGTGCGGGCGGTGGTTATGTGGTAATCATAGAAGAGGGGGTAGTTACGGCAGTGGAATGATGGGGAAAGATAGTTACCCTGACCTTGGCACCAAGGGTCCACGAAATCGGTGTTGTGGAGGGATTACGAGAGCCCATAAATCTGTCCAAATTCCGCAATATCTGAAAATCAGCACCTATACCCCTATTTATAAACTTAGAACTCACAACAGAAGGTCACGATTGTTCGAAACATAAAATCACCAAATATACATTAAATAAAATTACATAAATATATTCTGTCGTCTTTTTGAACGCGACTACTGGCTCGGATCATCCATCTGACGATCCTAACTCCACCCCCCCCCCCCCCCCCCCCCCGCCCCCGTGTAAGGTGTAAGTAGATTCGGGTGGGTTCCGATAAGGGTCGACCCAGCTGTGAAATGTGAGCCCATCAATTCCCTCCGGTTTGAGAGCATACATCTCCATTGAATGAAGATGACCATACTTTCCACGAAGCCCAGGGGCAAGTCGAGCAGCTCTGTCATCATCCAAGTATCATCAATGGTATGTCACCCGTACAATGAGCCAGGGATTGTACCGCGGAGTCGTGTGGTGTCACATAAATGTTATATCTCACAATGTCTGGTATGCTCTCGGTGGAAGAGTGTATGCTCTCGGGTGTCGAATGACAAACATGTACTGAAGTAAGGACTAATGAATCTGCTGTCGAGAGGAGAGCGCACCTTAGGGTTTTTCGCCTTCGTATTCCTCAACCCGAGCCGGCCAGCAAATCACCTTTAAATGCATTCAACCACTATTTTGGTTATGGTCACCTCTCGGTGAGCATATGTTAGGTTAACTCATAACAACCCCCCCCCCCCCCCCTCTCAATCTAACACCATAAGCATGCAGCATCCCAAGCTTGAGGGAGCAAGAAAGTAGAGATTTACCAGATACAGCCTTGGTGAGCATGTTAGCAAGTTAATCTTCAGATAGTACAAATCTCATTGATGCAGGACAAAGCGTAGGGTTTGCGGGCCTGTCGGCATTCTCTAGGAAACCCTAACTGCACGTGATGATTAAATTATTTTTTTTGCAAACATTTTGAGTGTGCATGACAAATACTTTGAGAAATTGAGCAACTTTAGGAAAATAACATAAAATTAACTATTTTGTTTCAAAATTAATTTTTCTTTTAAAAAATGGTTCACTTTCTAAATCTGGGAAGGAAGCTCGCAACTTTCGCTCTGTTCCCCTTGTCATAGCAAAATGGAAATCGTGAACTCCAAATATGTTTCCGTTTGGAGTTTTCGGCGCAGCGTTCGCTGACAAAATTCGGGCGAAAACCCAACAATGAGTTTAATTATCCTAAGAGAAAATTTAGACTCACACAAGAAAAAAAATAGAAGCAAGTTACCCATGAAAAGAGGCGTATTTCCGTATCCGAAGTCGACGGCGATCACGCGAGCAATTCCTCGTCACCTCGATCTCCCGCTCCAAGGTCGGCCGCAATCGCACGCGGGCACCACGGAATTAAATCGCTCTCTCACACGAGGTGGTTCCACGGAATCCCAAACACTCAATGAGTTTTGAGAAGCCACAAACTAAACAACCTAAATTTCAGTCGCTCTCACACATGAGGCTCCATGAAACCTCAATCGCTCAAGGTGGATCCACAAAATCTCTAAGCACTAAGAGTAAATTAACTCCTCTCAAAGAATCAATCTACCACTACTAAGTCACTTCATTCACTAACACTAACTCACGGTTGCACCTCAAATGAGAGGCTAATCACGGTAACAGTAAACTCACATCAAACCCACGTTCAACCTAATCTCTATCTCTCAACGACAGCAAATTCAATTTCCTATTACTATCTCACAGCAGGCTATTCACAGAACTTCACAAATCACTACTCTAATATGTTAACATTCCAGGAATCAATCAACAAGCACAGTAAATTAACTTTCTTGTTCATCTTCTCCTATCAACGGAAGACAACATCAAGCAAACAACTAAATCTACAGAAATCAACCATTACTAACAACAAGATTCTCACGGAATCAAACATCAATCATCATCAAGGTTCATCATTCACCTCTAAACTCCTACAGATCTCACACAGAGCACTTTACTCGAAGTCATACATCCATCATTTATCTTTCATCAATCGACCCCATCTGATCTCTGGTTTTTCTTCTTTATAGGGTTGCAGCGGCCAGCAGCAGGCAGACGTGGCGCTACAGTGTCGAAGGAGCTGGACGTGGGCCGACGGTTGGAGTTGAATTTGTGGTTGGCAGAAGATGTTCATGGTCATGGAAGAAGCTCCGATCGTGGCCATGGAAGAAGCTCTGATCGTGGCCATGGAAGAAGCTCTGATGGCGTCGAGGAGCGACATCGGGTGAGGGAGCGTGAATCCCGCTCGGTTTGCATCCAAGAAAAGGCGGAATAGTGGGGTCAGGGCTTCATGCCCTAGCCTGCGGGTTTTCACCGAGTCGGGAAGCAGGGGCGGACCCACACGGCGGCACACCCGGGCACGTGCCCGAGTCTAATTTTTCGCGGATTCGAAGGTAAGGGCATTCGCAGTTCTCACAAGGAAGAAGGAAAGTGTCTTCATTTGTCTCTGTGCTGGCAGGAGGGAGGAAGTCGCTCCTTATTTTGCTTTTGGTTGCCGATCGGAGAGGAGGATCGAAGTCCTTTTCCAGATCTCGCATCGTCTCCTTCTAACGTCGTTTCTGCAAGCAGAGCCTTCAAAGAAATGGCGAGCGCAGATGGTAGGATCGAGCAGGTCGGCGCTCTTCTATTCTTCTGGTAAGTTTTTCACAGCTTGAACATCAATATCATCTCACCACCTCCACATTTCTTCTTGTTTTTACAGGTATCAAAAGTTTTTTTAGACTATAGATTTCCCATCTTTAGACTTTGATCTTTACATTTATGATCTTTAAACTTTTAAGGTTGTTATTTGAATTTCTGCTTTTTAGTTCTTAATTAGTTGCTTGCTAAGTATTGTTCAATTGCCTGAAAGAGACTGTTGGGAAGTTCACTATGTGAATAAGAATTTATAAGCTTCTAACAGTAAAGTTTCTCCTCTATAGCTATTGTTTGCCAAATTATTTGTTTGACTTCAATGTGTTCACACAAAGGAAGTACTTGTTGCGAATTGAAATCCGAGCCTTCCGTTTCAGACAATATACCAATTGAGAGAAAGTTTGAGTTTTAAAATGAGTTCTTTTAGTAAGAAGAAATCTCCAATTATTTTAGTGAAATCTTCTTATTCATATCCTTGTACTCTTAAGTCATGGTCACTGGTGACGGAATTTGAATATAGCATTTTATTATCAATGTCAGAAACATTCTTTTACTCAAAGAAAGCACTCGATGTGAATGAATACAAAAGAATTTATAAAATTGAACCCAAGTACTTGGATTAGGCATTGAAGTGCCTTAAAATGTTGGATCTTACTTATATGTGATGGTTTAGGTCTCATAGCAGAGCCAAGAATTCAAGAATATACGGAGCACTTTCTTATATTCTATCACTTTCTCATATTCTTTAATGCTCTGCTCTCTCGGAGGGGTCAACCTGCCATGCCAGCTATGGGAGCCTGGGTGGCGAGACCCCCTCCGGGTAAAAAACACTTCACCCTCCGAAGGGGTCAACCTGTCATGCCAGCTATGGGAGCCTGGGTGGCGAGACCCCCTCCGGGTAAAAACACTTCACCCCTCGGAGGGGTCAACCTGCCATGCCAGCTATGGGAGCCTGGGTGGCGAGACCCCCTCCGGGTAAAAAACACTTCACCCCCCGGAGGGGTCAACCTGTCATGCCAGCTATGGGAGCCTGGGTGGCGAGACCCCCTCCGGGTAAAAAACACTTCACCCTCCGGAGGGGTCAACCTGCCATGTCAGCTATGGGAGCCTGGCTGGCGAGATGCCCTCCGGGTAAAAACACTTCACCCCCCCCCCCCCCCCGGAGGGGTCAACCTGCCATGCCAGCTATGGGAGCCTGGGTGGCGAGAACTCCTCCGGGTAAGGGACTTGGCTCCCACAAGAGATCAACCAGCCCTGCCAGCTAGTGAGAGCCTGACAGCGGAATCATCATCGGAGCAAAAGACTTGGGTTACCACGAGAGATCAACCCGCCCTACCAGCTAGTGGGAGCCTGGCCGCGGAATCATCATCGGAGCAAAGGACTTAGCTTTCACAAGAGATCAACCAGCCCTGCCAGCTAGTGAGAGCCTGACAGCGGAATCAATCTCGAGGTGAGACCAACCCACCCTCCGAGATATCAACCTGCCCTGCCAACTAGATGAGAGTCTGGCAACGGAATCCATCTCAAGCTGAGACCTACCCCACCCTCCGAGAGATCAGCCTGCCCTGCCAGCTAGGTGAGAGCCTGACAGCGGAATCCATCTCGAGGTGAGACCTACCCCACCCTCCGAGAGATCAACCTGACCTGCCAGCTAGGTGAGAGCCTGGCAACGGAATCCATCTCGAGGTGAGACCAACCCCACCCTCCGAGAGATCAACCTGCTCTGCCAGCTAGGTGAGAGTCTGACAGCGGAATCCATCTCGAGCTGAGACCTACACCACCCTCCGAGAGATCAACCTGCCCTGCCAGCTAGGTGAGAGCCTGGCAGCGGAATCCATCTCGAGGTGAGACCTACCCCACCCTCCGAGAGATCAACCGGCCCTGCCAGCTAGGTGAGAGCCTGACAGCGGAATCAATCGCGAGGCGAGACCTACCCCACCCTCCGAGAGATCAACCTGCCCTGCCAGCTAGGTGAGAGCCTGGCAGCGGAATCCATCTCGAGGTGAGACCTACCCCACCCTCCGAGATATCAACCGGCCCTGCCAGCTAGGTGAGAGCCTGACAGCGGAATCCATCTCGAGGTGAGACCTACCACACTCTCCGAGAGATCAACCGGCCCTGCCAGCTAGGTGAGAGCCTGACAGCGGAATTCATCTCGAGGTGAGACCTACCCCACCCTCCGAGAGATCAACCGGCCCTGCCAGCTAGGTGAGAGCCTGGCAGCGGAATCCATCTCGAGGTGAGACCTACCCCACCCTCCGAGAGATCTGTTAAATTTTCTCAACGTGGTCAGCAAGATAGCCCAAACACCAAATTAATATCTTCGGAACTACCCAGTTCGCACGCTGAACCTGCGGAAACCCAAGGACTAGAGGTTGCACCCAACAAAACAATGGAAGCACAAGAAAGTCTTATTATGCATTCACTTCTTTACAATCTGAGGCATACATAGCGAGACATGATTTCGCTAGTATTACAGCTGTAAACAGAAGAAACCAAAAAACAAGTCGGGCGGACAGCACTCCAGTCCGCCGAGACCGCGAGGTCGCCGAGACCGCCGAGACCGCTGAGTTCGCCCAAGCTATGCTGCAATCCGCCGAATACCACGGAGTCCGCCGAGACCGCGAGGCCGCGCGGACAGACCGTTATTCGCCTCCTGCTGAACCCGAACTGAGGAACTCCCCTACCCGCCTGAAGCCGGCGGACAGGTTATTGAAACTGGGAAAGTTGAAACAGAACTGACAAGCCGCAGAGCGACCTCCTGCTGAGTCCGCAGAGACCGTACACTTCCAAGCACTGACCGAAGTCACAGCCAAACTCCTGGCTCCTTGAAGTTATCCGCGCGACCTGCACACAGCAAACCGTCAGCCTGAAACAATCCGCGCGGACTGAAAAACACAGACCGCAGCACTCGCCCAACCCAACTTACTGTTCACTCACGTTACTTAGGTTACTGTAGATGTGCCAGGGGGGTCCTATTTATAGGCCAGGTGAGGAGTGTGGTCACCGCCCATGAGATAGCGACACCGCCCCAGCCCGCGCGAATACAAACGACCGTCCGCTCAGTCCGCGAGGACTTAGCCAGTCACCAAGGGAAACCGCCAGGAGCAAGGCAACCATTGACGAACCCTCTCCAGTCCGCCCAAGCTAAGCGGACAAGGCACCAGCCCGCAAAGCTCCAACTGCTTCAGGACAGCACCCTCTTCAATGGCAGTCCGCACCAACCCGAGGCAGTCCGCAAGACTCACACCTCAATCCGCCATAAGTCCACGACCAAAGGCAAACAGCAACAGTCCGCCCGGTCACAGCGGACTTGGCGGATACGCCGGACACCATGAACTTGACACCAAGTGTGACCAAGTCCAAAACCATCAAGGGTCAGTGCGAGCATGGCGGACACAAAGTCCCGTCCGCCAAACACCCTAGCACAGACCGCAACCAGTCCGCGAGCTCCTCGCACTTGTCCAATGCAGTAGCACCAAGCCAGACTCCAAACATCAGTCCGCCAACCGGTCTCCACAGCAAGACCTGCTGTAACACCTGAGCTCGACAAGGCCTCAGCCAAGCTCAAGGCCCAGTCCGCAACAGCCCCAACCGCGGACACACCAGTCCGCAAGGCTTCCCGCGAACTCGAACCAACTCGCCAACAGCGCAAGCATGCACCCGCGGCCACTGAGCAATGCACCAGTCCGCAAGCCTCTCTATCCGCAGATACCAGGCCGCACCAAACCGCGGACTCCATGCAACAACCCGCTCAGAACACAGCCGGCTTCCACCAGACTTCTCACCAGGCCGCAACCTCAGTCCGCCCAGTCCGCCCAGTCCGCCAAAGCTGTCCGCACAGGCTGCGCGGCCTGTCCCGTCACCCACTTCCACTTCACAAATTTCAACACTCCCCCTTGAAGTGAGAAGTGGTGACCAAGCCCAGCAAGCTGCGCAAGCGTTCAAAAGGCCCCTTCGACAGCGGCTTCGTGAAGATGTCAGCAAGATTATCTTCACTCCGAACATGCCCGACCAACAGAGACCCCTCCAACACCTTCTCCCTGATGAAGTGGTGATCAATCTCTATATGCTTGGTCCTGGCGTGACACACTGGATTGTTTACCAGTTTGAGAGCACTCTCATTGTCACCCCGGAGTAAAGTAGGCCCTTGCACTTCTTCATGAACATCCTCTATGAGCCTCCTCAACCAAACGGCTTCCCGAGCAGCCAAGGCCGAAGCCTTATACTCCGCCTCCGTGGTTGAAACCGACACCGAGTCCTGCTTCTTGCTACACCACGAGATGCTAGCTGAACCGCAAGTGAACACATAACCTAAAGTAGACCTTCGATCATCCGAATCACCGCCATAGTCAGCATCCGTGTACCCGAGCAATGCAAACTCCGCGTCCCTTCCATAGAGGAGTCTCATCTCAGAAGTCACCTTGACATACTTCAGAATTCCCTTTGCCGCCACTAGATGAGATTGCCTTGGTTCAGCCATATACCGACTTACTCGGCCAACAGCATAAGCTATATCCGGCCTTGTAATCGTCAGATAGATCAAGCTCCCAACAAGAGCCCTGAACACCAAGGGATCATTAAGTACCCTTCCCTCATCTCGTCGAAGCTTTAGCCCAGGTTCCAGTGGAGTAGAGCACTTCTTCCCTTCGCCCATGCCAAACCGCTTCACAATGCGATCAGCATACCCTTTCTGGCTAATGAGAACCCCGCACTCCTTCCTCTCCACTTCCAGACCAAGAAAGTGATGCAACTCTCCCAAGTCTTTCATCTCGAAGCGTATAGCAAGCTCTGCCCTGAGCCTTGCTACTTCCTCCTCCGAGTTCCCTGTGATGATCATATCATCCACATACAGCAGGACCAAGACTCTTAGCTCTCCCTTCTTCTTGACGAACAAGCTAGAATCCGAGTTAGAAGCCAGGTATCCACAGAACTGCAGGTACTCTGCAATCTTCCCATACCACGCTCGAGGAGCTTGCTTCAACCCATAGAGAGCCTTCCTGAGTTTGCAGACATAGTCCGGATGCTTCTCAGAGACAAAACCAAGCGGCTGATCCATGAAGATGTCCTTGTCAATCTCTCCGTAAAGAAAGGCATTCTTCACATCGAGTTGCCACAACCTCCATCCATTGCTAGCAGCCAAGGCGATCACCACTCTTACAGATGTCATCTTCGCAACTGGACTGAATGTCTCCTCATAGTCTTCTCCATACTGCTGTGAGAATCCTCTAGCGACCAGGCGAGCCTTGAAACGATCAATGCTCCCATCAGCCTTCTTCTTCAATTTATATACCCACTTGCAAGTAACCGGAGTAATGCCATCAACCTTGGGCACAAGGTCCCAGGTTTCATTCTTTTTCAGAGCATCAATCTCTTCCTTCATGGCACCTTCCCACTCCTTCACTCCAGTGGCCTCGTTGAAGTTTGCAGGCTCTCGCTCATCCAGAGGACCTGCAAAGAAGCAGGAGACAAAGCTCACTGCATTCCCATCACAGTACCGAGTCGGTGGCTTAACCACCCTCTTCGATCTCCGAAGACACGGCTCCTTGCTCACGGCTTCCGTTGCTTCTTCAGGCTCCACTCCTACCTGGGGCAAGCATTGAGCAGTGCTCCCCCTGCTTCCTGAGCCAGAAGGCTCAGCCTCGGAGTTCGAAGCAACAGGAGCTGCTGGTGAAACAGCAAGCTCCTCTTCCAAGCCTTCAGCAGCCTCCACCGGTGCTTCCTCAACCTTGCTACTTCCGGTAGGCTCCACCGAGCCACCTCCATATGACGTCAGCTCGTCAAAGACAACGTCTCTTGACACCACGAACTTCTTCGTCACAGGGTCCATGCACTTCCATCCCTTCTTCCGCTCATCATAGCCAACAAAGACAAGTTTCCTTGCCTTCGCATCCAGCTTTGTCCGTGAAGCATCCGGGACATGCACGTAGCAAGTTGAACCGAACACCCGAAGGTGTCCAACACTCGGCTTCTCCTTCAGCAACAGCTCAATAGGAGTCTTCATGTTGATAGGGCTGAGTGGCATCCGGTTGATAACATATGCAGCACAAGACATTCCCTCCGCCCAAAAGGACCTCGGGATATCTTTCGCATGCAGCCAGCATTTGCAGGTTTCCGTCAAATGACGGATCTTCCGCTCCGCTACCCCATTTTGTTGTGGAGTGTGAGCACATGTAAGCTCCCGTTGGATCCCGTGCTTCCTGCAGAAGTTAGAAAACTCGGAGGAGACAAACTCCCCCCCGTTATCAGTTCTAAACTTCTTAATCCGCAAGCCAAGCCGGCCTTCTACCAACTCCTTGAACTCCACGAACAAATGAAAGGCTTCTGACTTCTCCTTTAAGAAGTACACCCAAGTATACCTTGAGTAGTCATCAACCAAGACAAGCATGTATTTGCTTCCACCAAGGCTGGCAGTAACAGTCGGTCCCATCAGGTCGCCATGAATACACTCCAATGGTTTCTTGCTCCTTGTTTGAGATTTATCAAACGGAAGGCGATGTGCCTTACCGTATTGACAGCCCGCACAAACATGCCCATCACCAAAGGAGGACAACATCGGCAACCCCCCCACCAGACTTCTACTCGCCATTGCCTTTAGCTTGTCCATGCCAACATGCCCCAGCCTCTCATGCCAGATAGCCGCACTATCATTGGCTCTCATCCTATCAACATAGGCACTGGTGGAAAGAACAAACAAGTTCTTCACCCTCCTCCCAACATGAGCAACATCAGCCTTTACCGCTGATACGTTGCGAAGGAACCTCACGTCTGTTGGCCCAAACAGAACGTGATACCCAGCGTCCACCGCGTTGGTCACCGAGAAGAGGTTCTTCTTCATGCCCGGCACGTGATACACACTCCTTAACGTGAGTGGCCCCTGATCACTACCCAAAGACACGACTCCCTCCTTCTCTACTGCATAAACAGTATTATCAGCAGTGATAATAGCTTCATTACCTAAGTAAGCCTGCATGGAGGTGAACTTCGACTTGTCTCCGGTGAGGTGATGACCACACCCGGAGTCGACAATCCACTCGCTGTTGAAGTCCTCAGCAGATAAGGCCCGGACACAAGTGCCCGTCATGAAAGCTCCTCCCCATTCTGCTTCTTCACTTCGCGAGCAAGCTTCCTCCTTTCCCGCAGCATGCCCAGGCTGCAGTTTGACCTTGCAGTCCCGCTTGAAGTGCCCTCGCTGATGACACCGGTAGCACTTCAGATTCTTCTTCCAGTCCTTAGGAGCATTGCTCCTCTCCGGCGGATATGAAGTTGAAGTCTCCTTCTCAACAGCGGCCTGCACCTTCTTCTTCTTCTTCCCTTCCCATCCCTTCTTCTTGCCTGAGAAGAGAGCCTCGCTGCCTTCCTGATTCAGATTCACTCCAGCCATCTGCCTTGCTAAGCTCTCCTGCGAGGCAAGCAGATTCTCCAGCTCCAGCAGAGACGGCTGAGTAGCCCACCCTTGAACAGACGTAACAAAGGCCACATACTCCTTCCGCAAGCCGCGGAAAATGTGCCTTTTCATCTTTGCCTCAGAGATAGGCTCATCAGGATCCAGCGCCGACAGCTCAGCACACAAGCTCTTCATCTTTAAGAAGTACCTGGAGATGGAAAGGTCTCCCTGAGTTGCCCTGGCCAACTCATTCTCTAGGAACTGAAGCCGCGCCACATTCTTCTTATTGAACAACTCATCAATGGTTGTCCAAATATCAGCAGCCGACTCACATCCAATGATGTGATCAAACAGTTCCGGAGAGACAGCTCTCTTCAGAACGAACTCTGCCTTAGCATTAGTTCTTCTCCAGAGCCTCACCTGGTCAGCAGTACCGAAAGCAGCAGTAACTTCCTGTCTGTCGTCTCCACCGACAACTTCCCACAGCTCCTCGCCCAGAAGATAACTCTTCATGCACGACTTCCACTTTTTATAGTTAGTCGGCGTTAAGAGTTCAATGCCAAGACCTCTTGCTAAGCTTCCTTCCATTGCAATCACCTGTTGATACCCTTCAGCAGCTCCGAGCAACAACACAGGTTGATCACAACTCAATCACTGAGTAACAACACTGGCTGACCTCCGCTCACGCAACTGAACCTCCGCAACCTCAGAAACCTCAGAAACCTGGCTCTGATACCATGTTAAATTTTCTCAACGTGGTCAGCAAGATAGCCCAAACACCAAATTAATATCTTCGGAACTACCCAGTTCGCACGCTGAACCTGCGGAAACCCAAGGACTAGAGGTTGCACCCAACAAAACAATGGAAGCACAAGAAAGTCTTATTATGCATTCACTTCTTTACAATCTGAGGCATACATAGCGAGACATGATTTCGCTAGTATTACAGCTGTAAACAGAAGAAACCAAAAAACAAGCCGGGCGGACAGCACTCCAGTCCGCCGAGACCGCGAGGTCGCCGAGACCGCCGAGACCGCTGAGTTCGCCCAAGCTATGCTGCAATCCGCCGAATACCACGGAGTCCGCCGAGACCGCGAGGCCGCGCGGACAGACCGTTATTCGCCTCCTGCTGAACCCGAACTGAGGAACTCCCCTACCCGCCTGAAGCCGGCGGACAGGTTATTGAAACTGGGAAAGTTGAAACAGAACTGACAAGCCGCAGAGCGACCTCCTGCTGAGTCCGCAGAGACCGTACACTTCCAAGCACTGACCGAAGTCACAGCCAAACTCCTGGCTCCTTGAAGTTATCCGTGCGACCTGCACACAGCAAACCGTCAGCCTGAAACAATCCGCGCGGACTGAAAAACACAGACCGCAGCACTCGCCCAACCCAACTTACTGTTCACTCACGTTACTTAGGTTACTGTAGATGTGCCAGGGGGGTCCTATTTATAGGCCAGGTGAGGAGTGTGGTCACCGCCCATGAGATAGCGACACCGCCCCAGCCCGCGCGAATACAAACGACCGTCCGCTCAGTCCGCGAGGACTTAGCCAGTCACCAAGGGAAACCGCCAGGAGCAAGGCAACCATTGACGAACCCTCTCCAGTCCGCCCAAGCTAAGCGGACAAGGCACCAGCCTTCAAAGCTCCAACTGCTTCAGGACAGCACCCTCTTCAATGGCAGTCCGCACCAACCCGAGGCAGTCCGCAAGACTCACACCTCAATCCGCCATAAGTCCACGACCAAAGGCAAACAGCAACAGTCCGCCCGGTCACAGCGGACTTGGCGGATACGGCGGACACCATGAACTTGACACCAAGTGTGACCAAGTCCAAAACAATCAAGGGCCAGTGCGAGCATGGCGGACACAAAGTCCCGTCCGCCAAACACCCTAGCACAGACCGCAACCAGTCCGCGAGCTCCTCGCACTTGTCCAATGCAGTAGCACCAAGCCAGACTCCAAACATCAGTCTGCCAACCGGTCTCCACAGCAAGACCTGCTGTAACACCTGAGCTCGACAAGGCCTCAGCCAAGATCAAGGCCCAGTCCGCAACAGCCCCAACCGCGGACACACCAGTCAGCAAGGCTTCCCGCGAACTCGAACCAACTCGCCAACAGCGCAAGCATGCACCCGCGGCCACTGAGCAATGCACCAGTCCGCAAGCCTCTCTATCCGCAGATACCAGGCCGCACCAAACCGCGGACTCCATGCAACAACCCGCTCAGAACACAGCCGGCTTCCACCAGACTTCTCACCAGGCCGCAACCTCAGTCCGCCCAGTCCGCCCAGTCCGCCAAAGCTGTCCGCACAGGCTGCGCGGCCTGTCCCGTCACCCACTTCCACTTCACAAATTTCAACAAGATCAACCTGCCCTGCCAGCTAGATGAGAGCCTGACAGCGAAATCCATCTCGAGGTGAGACCTACCCCACCCTCCGAGAGATCAACCTGCCCTGCCAGCTAGGTGAGAGCCTGACAGCGAAATCCATCTCGAGGTGAGACATACCCCACCCTCTGAGAGATCAACCTGCCCTGCCAGCTAGGTGAGAGCCTGGCAGCGGAATCCATCTCGAGGTGAGACCTACCCCACCCTCCGAGAGATCAACCTGCCCTGCCAGCTAGGTGAGAGCCTGGCAGCGGAATCCATCTCGAGGTGAGACCTACCCCACCCTCCGAGAGATCAACCTGCCCTGCCAGCTAGGTGAGAGCCTGGCAGCGGAATCCATCTCGAGGTGAGACCTACCCCACCCTCCGAGAGATCAACCTGCCCTGCCAGCTAGGTGAGAGCCTGGCAGCGGAATCCATCTCGAGTTGGAACCTACCCACGCTCCGAGAGATCAACATGCCCTGCCAGCTAGGTGAGAGCCTGACAGCGGAATCCAACTCGAGGTGAGACCTACCCCACCCTCCGAGAGATCAACCTGCCCTGCCAGCTAGGTGAGAGCCTGACAGCGGAATCCATCTCGAGGTGAGACCTACCCCACCCTTCGAGAGATCAACCTGCCCTGTCAGCTAGGTGAGAGCCTGACAGCGGAATCCATCTCGAGGTGAGACCTACCCCACCCTCCGAGAGATCAACCTGTCATGTCAGCTAGGTGAGAGCCTGGCATTGGAATCCATCTCGAGGTGGGACCTACCCACCTTCCGAGAGATCAACCTGCCCTGTCAGCTAGATGAGAGCCTGACAGCGGAATCCATCTCGAGGTGAGACAACCAGGCATCCACGAGAGGTACCACCGGCCCTGCCCAGCTAGTGAGAGTCTGGGCAGCGGGACCGTCTCGGAGCAAAAGGACTAGGCATCTCAATCGAACCTTACCAAATCTTACATCCTCAAACGGGGAAAATAGATGGATTACATAGTCCCCTGACTTCAGCTGGTCAGTGGTAGCACTTGTTACAGGACAAGAAAGGGAAAAAACTACCGCGAGGCGAGGCTCCCTCAGGGGGCCTGGGCATGATGGTCGTCTTCCGCTTCCTTCTCCTCGGGCATTTCCATCTTGCTCAAGCTCTCCATGACCTTCTCCATCTCCTCTGCCTTGGCCAACCAAGAGATGGTGTTGACAGCCGTGATGTAGCACTACCTTGCCATCCTGGAGTCTCCCTTGACTCTGACCTGGATCCCTCCGGAGCTGGACTTGAGGTATTGGTGGAAGTAAGATGGCACGCAACGGAAGGCGCTGATGAGGGGCCTTCCGAAGATGGCGTTGTAGCTGCTTGGAGCGTCAACAATGACGAACCGGCAGTTCCTTGAAGCCCCTCCCAACTTTACTTGGAGTCCGACTCCACCTTCCACTTCCTTCCTCTCCCCTGAAAATCCAAACAGGGGTCCATCCGAGGCCAACACCCTCCTTGGCTCTACCTTCATCTCGTCAAACGCCTTCTTGAAAACGACGTTGACGGAGCTTCCGTTGTCAACCAAGATTCAGGAGACGGTGTAGCCCTCGATGGCCGTCTGGATGACCAGTGCATCGCAAAACGGATCCTCATGATCCGGCAGGTCCTTCACCGAGAAGGTGATCTTCTCCTCCTGGGGCGGTGTCTGGTAGGTTGAGGCGACGCTCCTCCGGTACATGACATGGAGGCTTGCCTTCCGAGTGGCCTCAACCCCCACTCCACTGTGGATCACCGCTATACTGCCTCGGGGTCCGACATCGACCCGGTCCTCACACACATCATCTCCCCCTTCTCTGGGCAGAACCTCTTCAACCCGCACTGGTGGCTGTGGCTGGGCAGGGCCTCTCGCCCCCCTCACCTCCAGGAACTCGGGGCAGGTAGCTGTGGTGTGCCCCTCCACCTGGTTGAAGTCACAGTACGACAACTCTACCCTGACCCTTCTCCTTCCCTGGCGGTTCCTCCTCTACCTTCGACCAATCTCCATCGCTTGTTGTGGTGGGGGTAGGAGCTGCCTAGGGGCTTGCCTCTGGAAGTTGAACCTCCTTGGCCCCCATGGAAGTTCCCCTCATCTTGGACGTAACCTCTTCCCCGGCCCTGAACGGGTCCTCCCTGTTGCCTCCAACCTGGCTCTGGACCCTCCTGAGCTCTTCGCTCCTCTCTCCTTCTTCCTTCCTGAGGTCTCGAGTCACCTTGCTCCTTTGCCTCCATCTCTGTTAGCTTTACCAACTTCTTGACAAATGTCGGGTTGGCCGTCTCCATGGCAATTTCCCCTGCCGCCCTTTCCATCAGCTCCTCGAAGGAAAGGGGGGCCTTCCGGATCAAGCTCATCTTGAAGAAGCCCTCCTTCAGCCCAACGGTGAAGGCCATCTGGAGAGCATACCCCGGCATCTCCTGGACCTCCAGGATTTCCTCTTGGAACCTGTCAACGTAACGGGCCAGCGACTCCTCGGCCCCCTGCCTTATCAAGAAGATGGATTCGGGACTCTTCTTCCTCTTCTTGGAAGTGGAGAAGCGAAGCTGAAAGCTCCGGCTCAAGTCCTCGAACTCATAAATCGACCTCGGAGGGAGTTGATGAAACCAGTCTCTTGCCTTCTCCTTCAACGTGATCGCAAAGAGGCGACACTTGAAGGCATCTATCATCGGCCTGATGGAGACGGCATCCTCGAACCACTGCAGATGCTGGACGGGGTCATCCTTCCCGGTATAGTAAGCCATGTCTGGCTCTCTGAACCCCTCGGGAACGGGAGCTGAGATGATCAGCTCGCTAAAGGGTGACCCCATAAGGGGTGATCTCGCCACTTCTACTCGCGCGGCCTGCTCGCCTGGGAGGTTGGCACTCGCCGGGCTGGAGAACAATTCCCGGCCTGTGAGGTCTCGCTCGACCCCTTCTCCCATCCTCTCCTTCTCTGGCCTTCTTCCTGATGCGCTTCCTTCTCCCCCCGCTGAGGTCATCTCGCCTAGACCCCTGGGAGTCGACTCGTCGAGACGGGGAGGAGCTAACTCCTGGGGGGTCGGGGTGGAGCTTCCACCCTGAGGAGCAATGTTTCGCAGCATCTCCATGATGCCTTGGATGGAGACCATGAACTCTTGCCTCCCCACAAAGGGTCCTGGGTTGGGGAGCTCGCCGAGATCATCACTACCTCCCTGACCTCCAGTCATGACACTCTCCCGAGATCTTCTGTGTTGGTCACTCTCCACGCTCACCGCACCAAAGTGTTGAAGCCAAAATTGACCTCTGCGGAATTCGGGGTCCCTATAAAGGGGTGACCTCACACCTACTACACCCGGAGGAACGTCACGGACCAAAGATCAAGAAGCTAGAAACAGACCCTCGGCTCTAGCGCGGAGGTCCCACCTCACACCCGGAAGGCTACCTGAGCACTTCCCCTCCCTAGCCAATGCTCGAGCTAGGGTGTCTTGGAGGAGCTCTCTCTACTCTACCAAGAAGAAGCTAAGGGAGGAGGAAGCAAGGAAAAAGTCTCTTCTCCAAAGGCACCCAAGGGGGTCTATTTATAGTATTCCCAAGTCCTATGAGTAAAATGTCTGAAATACCCCTACGCCAAATACACCTTGGGCCAATGGGAAACACCCACACCGGGGGGCAGCGGGGCAATTCCCCCCCCCCCCCCCCCGAGGGCAAGACGACAAAAGCAGGGGGGGCAAGGGCGAGACCTCGGCTTCTGGCCGGTCTCACCCTGCCAGGCCGCCAGGCAAGAAGGGGCAGGGGCGAGACCCCGGCCCCCGGCCGGTCTCGCCCCGTCAGGCCGCCAAGCGGGAGAGGACAGGGGCGAGACCCCGGCCCCCGGCCGGTCTCGCCCCGCCAGGCCGCCAGGCCGCCAGGGGCAGGGGCGAGACCCCAGACCCCGGCCGGTCTCGCCCCGCCAGGCCGCCAGGCAGGAAGTGGCAGGGGCGAGACCACGGCCCTCGGCCGGTCTCGCCCCGCCAGGCCTCCAGGCAGGAAGGGGCAGGGGCGAGCCCCCGGCCCCCGGCCGGTCTCGCCCCGCCAGGCCACCAGGCAGGAAGGGGCATGGGCAAGACCCCGGCCCCCGGCCGGTCTCGCCCCGCCAGGCCGTCAGGCAGGAAGGGCAGGGGCGAGACCCCGGCCCCCGGCCGGTCTCGCCCCGCCAGGCCGCCAGGAAGGAAGGGGCAGGGGCGAGACCCCGGCCCCCAGCCGGTCTCGCCCCGCCAGGCCGTCAGGCAAGAAGGGGCAGGGGCGAGACCCCGGCCCCCGGCCGGTCTCGCCCCGCCAGGCCGCCAGGCAGGAAGGGGCAGGGGCGAGACCACGGCCCCCGGCCGGGTCACACCCGCCCGTCAAAAGAGGGCCACTGGGGGGAGGCAGATTTTTCCTCCCCCTACTAGTATGTTTCCAAGCTAGAGCCAAAATTGGCCACCGAGAGTGCTCATATGTCCAAAAAGCTTAAAATTATAAAGGGGCGAATACGGGGTTGTACACTCAGAGATATCAGCAATTTCCTCTTCATCAACGCGCCCCAATCGGTAGTTTGCTTCAATCGGGGTGTCAGCTGGTCTACATCCACTCATCCCCACCTTCTCAAAGAGATCTAAAGTGTATTTACGCGGGGAGATCCTCTGCTTGGATCGAGCAACTTCAATACCCCAGAAATACCTGAGTTTACCAAGATCTTTGACCTCAAATTCTCTAGCCAATTTTTGTTTCAACCACGCTCTTGGAGACTGCTTCAGCCCATATAAAGTCTTTCTCAATCTGCAGACTTTCCCTGCAGCACCTGTAGGAGTGAGGCCTGGAGGAATAGACATGTAAACCTCCTCATCTAGATCACCGTGGAGGAAGGCATTTTTCACATCAAGTTGCAAGAGCTCCCCACCTTTGCAAGCAGCACAGGATAACAAGACTCTAATAGTATTCATCTTTGCCACCGGGCAAACGTCTCCAGATAGTCAATACTAAGGGTTTGCGTATAACCCCTTGCCACCAACCTAGCATTGCATCTTTCAACAATCCATTGTGAGTTCTGTTTCACAGTGAACACCCATTTACACCCAACCGTCTTCTTTCCATAGGGAAGGGGAACCAAATCCCATGGATGATTTTTCTCAAGAGCATTCATTTCCTCAACCATCGCCTCACGCCACATATGGACCTCCAGAGCCTGCTACCATGATTCAGGTATGGAAGAAATGGCAAGGGAAGAAACAAAGGCCTTGTAGGTAGTAGAAAGAAAATCATACGATACATAATATGATAAAGGATGGCGAGTGCAAGACCGGATACCTTTCCTGAGGGAGATTGATTGATCGGAAGGCCCTGAGTCAGGTTCCACTGACTGTCCTGGTAGCATAGTCGGATCTTGCGTGCTCGTCAGCTTTGTACGTCGGGTATAAACCTACAAGCTTGGAGGAGGAGGCCCGGGAGGAGGATGTATGTCCACTGGTAGAGGATGCACGGGAGGAGAGCTCACTTCCACTGGTAGAGGAGGCACGGGATGAGGACTCACTTCCACTGGTAGAGATAGAGGCTCCCCCTAAAGTGAGGAATACGGTGATGGTATGGGCAGAGGAACCGAGGGAAGAGAAATGGGAGTATGCGAGGGAGAGGCATCCGGGACAAGATAATATGCCTCGGATTCACAGAACGTAACGTCCACAGTGACAAATACTTCCTTGGTAGGAGGGTGGAAACATTTATACTCCTTTTGCGTTGGAGAGTAGCCAATGAAGACACATTTTAGTGCCCGAGGATCGAGTTTGGAAGGGCGGGGGTGGTGGATATTAACAAAGCAAACACATCCAAACACCCTAATGGGAAGCTGAGAAGGGGACACCTGAAGAGTATCAAGAGGTGTTGCATTCCCAAGAACACGAGTGGGCATACGATTAATGAGGTATGCCGCAGTAAGAACGACATCACCCCAGTAGAATTTCGGAAGATGCATAGTGGAGAGAAAGAAGAAATTCAAGTGATATCCAAGGATTCAAGTGGTATCAAAGGGCTTCAAAGATTGATCAAGTGTGGCATCAGAGCTTGATCAAGTGGTATCAGATTCAGGGGGAGAAAGAAATGTTATCATGCAGCATTCAAGTGGTCTCACACAACTTGAAGCAAAACGGGAGGAGCAGGCAGAAAATGTAGTAACTCTCTCAGATCTGCTCTGTTAGAATAATACATTCTACTGTTGCATATGTTGTATGTGTCATTGACCAAGTAATGTGAACAATTTGAATAAGGGTTTTGACTTCTTTCAAATAGGATGAGATTGTTGCGTCCATTGATCCACGTGGCCCAGATTTGCAAGAAGTCAAACAAGTCAATGACACACACACAAGTTGTATTTAATGTGTGTTTGAGTTTATGCATGCAGGTAGACACCAAGCAAGCTGGTGGACAGACAGGAATTTGCCTATGTCCACAGGAGTTGAGTGAAGCAAGCTCACTCAACGCTAGGTAAGTGAAATCGTTGAATATAGCTAGGTTAGTCTAAGTTTAACAATTGACAAGCTGAAAATGTGGCTAAGGCCACGGGCGTTGAGTGTAGTCTACTTACTCAACGTCTTACAGCAAAAGGCTGTAAGATAGGGAAAGCCTAAGAAGGAACAACAAAAATGTGGCTGAGGTCACAGGTGTTGAGTGTAGTATACTCACTCAACGTCATACAGCAAAAAGCTGTGAGACAGGCTGAGACAGTCAAAGCCTTAAGAGAAACTGGCTGAAAATTGGTTATGTTCACAGGCGTTGAGTGAAGTCCACTCACTCAATGTCATAACATCAAAATCATTGAGTATTGCTCAGTCAGTCAAAGCCAAGGAAATTCTGTATAAATATTTGACTGAGTCCACGGGCGTTGAGTGAAGTTCACTCACTCAACGTCATGTGATAAAAAGCGTTGATTGATTCTCATCCAGTTAGAGTCAGTGTTTTCAGACACAGAAAATCTGTCTAACTGTTTTGGCGTTGAGTGAAGCTTACTCACTCAACGCCAAGTGACAAAATCTGTCTAACATGACGTTGAGTGATGAAGGCTCACTAAACGACAAGTGACAGAAAGTTTGGCTAAGGCAAAAAGGCGTTGAGTGATGAAGACACACTCAACGCTCTCAACGTTTGGTAACAGAAAGTTGGCTAAGGCAGAAAGCGTTGAGTGGACTCAACGCTCTCAACGCCTAGAGTCAGAATAACTTTCTAAGTGTTTTGGCGTTGAGTGAAGGTTGCTCACTCAACGCCTAATGACTGAAACATTATTCTAAGTGTTTTGGCATTGAGTGAAGGTTGCTCACTCAACGCCTAGTGACAGAAATATTTTCTAAGTATTTTGGCGTTGAGTGAAGGTTGCTCACTCAACGCCTAATGACAGAAAATCTGTCTAAGTGTTTTGGCGTTGAGTGATGCTTACTCACTCAACGCCTATGCTAATGTTTGATTTTGGCTAAGTCCACAGATGGCTGACGTCAGCATGAGTCAGCAAAAGTCAACAAAGTTAACGCAATTCAAAATCGTTGCAAGAAAGATGGAGTAAGCCATTGATGGCGTCGACGGCCAGCTTTTGTCGTCTTCTACAAATGGAAGGTGGCAAATAAACAATTAAAACTGGGCCCCACAGTGCAAAGAATCGTTGATCGACGAGTAATAAAAGGGAAAGTTTGGCTGAGTCGACAATAAGCAATTAGGGTTTTTTGAATACGCAATTGCGGCTGAGCAAGGTCTTCTTCCTCGCCATTGTTGTCGAGCCAGAAGGACCTGTTCAGTTCAGCCAACCTGAAAGCGAAAAGAGATGGCTGGAGCAATCATCATCTGCGATAGCAGGGACAAAAGCGATTTCTAAAAAGGAAGAAATAGAAACAGATCATACAAGCTCTGCAAGAAAAGGTTGCTCATTGAAGAAGATTCAATTGTCAACTTCATAGTCTTCACCAGCAAAAGCTTGAACTGAAATCTGCTCAGTCCAGGAAGAAGTTGACACATAGTACTTACTCTGGTGTCAATTCAAAACAAATACCTTTCATTTTTTCTATAGGATCATGTTTAGGATCTGAGTTGTAATCCTTTTAGTTTAAGGCCGAGTAGTAGGATTCTGTGTATGGTCTGAGTTTGTAGGCCTGAGTTATAAATGCTGGGGTAGGATTCCTGTGAGAATCTGAGTGATAGGTCTGTGTTATAAAGGCTGAGGTAGGATCCAGTTGGGACCTGAGTGGCATATTGCCTGAGTGGTAAGTCTTGGAGAAGATTGAGTGGTCCTGCGGGATCATGTTGTAAGTTCCTTGGAGCCGAGTTTTGGGGGAAGAGTCTGATCTAACACACTGTTAGAAAGGCGCAGAGGGACAGTGGACGTACCCAAGATCGGAGAACCACTATAAACAGCTGTGTCGTCTGTGATTTATCTTGAAAGCTAAAAATAACCTAATCACTAAGTACAGTTATTGGGTAAAAGGTAAAAGGACTTGAAATAAGACCAAAAACCTATTCATCCCCCCCCCCCCTCTAGTTGTTTAGCTGACCTTGAAAACAAAACTTTCAGTCCCCAAGGTGGGCAGAGCTCTCTGGACTCAAAGCGTTGAGTATAGCTCTTTCACCCAAACGCCCTCAACGCTTTTGGACTTGGCCATGTCCATTATAAGAGCAGGCGAGTGGGGTAGGCATGCCCGCACTCGGCCGGGTATTAGCCTTTCGGCAGGTCAGGCGGTAGGGCTTCTGCCTAGGTGTGCGACAAGCATCCCGCCCAGTTTGGTCCAAAGGTAAATTTACATGGTTGCCCCTAGAGGTCTGCATTTAGCTCCTCAGAACAGCGGAATTTGGTTGTTGGCAGACCACTTTGGGCTGCATATAGCCTTTTGGAACAACGGAGCTACACTGTTAGCAGACCAAATATTGAAAATCTATAAATAGACACACAGGGTACCTCAGAAGGCAAGCTTTCTCATTTTTTGAAGTCTTGTAGCGCTTTCTGAGGTATCCTTAGCTCAGCACTTGACTAAGGAGGGGAAATGCTCTGAGATCTTCCGGGTTAGTGGAGGAACCTCTGTGTTGTAGCCCAGGATCAGTTCTTTAGTTCTCGGCAACTGGTCAAGGGTCTGAGTTTGGGAGAAGTAGGTGTTAGCTACATCTCAGGATCCGAACTCTCGTTGGGGCCAGTTTTTGGTTCCAACATTTCTGTTGCGGTGAGCGTGGACCGTAGCTGATACAAGAAAATCTCAGGCTAAGTCTCATGGCTAGAGGCGAGGATGAAGGAGCAGGCTCGGGAGGTTCTCCACCTCCGGCGAGTGGGGTGACGATGGGGATGCTGGAAGACTTCAGGCGGGAAGTCTTTCAGACCATCTAGTTGGTTTTCGCGGCGAGAAGCGAGTGGGCGACGCCTTCGGTTCCGGTGGTTGCGAGGAGGGGAGAACGCTCCGAGACAGCGTCCCGGGAAGGAAGTTCCGACATAGAGTGCCGAGAGGGATGTCGCCGGGCGGGAGCTCTTCCCCGAGCAGGTTAGCGCTGACAGGGTTAGCGAGCCGAGGCCGCGAGACGTGCCCTCTCGCCAGGTTGTGGGCGGGAGCCCTTTCAGTGAGTTGATTGTCTCTGCCCCGGTCCCCGATGGGTTCAGAGAGCCAGATATGTCTTACTACACGGGCAGGGATGACCACGTGCATCATGTGCAATGGTTCGAGGATGTCGTTTCCATAAGGCAGATGTCAGATGTCTTCAAGTGTCGGCTCTTTGCCATCATTTTGAAGGAGAAGGCGAGCGACTGGTACCATCAACTCCCTGCAAGCACAATTTACTACTTCGAAGATCTGCGTCGTGGGTTCCTGTTGAGGTTCTCCGAATCGAAGAAGAGGAAGAAGGGGGCGGGGAGCTTGTTGGCCATCAAGCAGAAACCGGAGGAGACGCTGGGACACTATGTTGATCGGTTACAGGAGGAGATCCTTCTTGTTCAGGAGATCCCGGGGTACACGTTAATGCTTGCGTTCACCCTGGGATTGAGATCTGGGTTCTTCAACATGGAGCTGAAAAGAGTGCCCCCCCCCCCCCCCGCGCTCTTTTGAAGAGCTGATGGAGAGGGCGGCGAAGGAGATAGAGATTGAAGGGCTCAACCCGGCGTTCGCCAGGAAGCTGGCCAAGTTGGCGGAGGTTGATGTCAAGGAGCCAGGAGCATGGAAGCAGAGAGAGGAGAGGAGGAGAGAAGAGCCCCGAGGCCAGGGGCAGCACCAAGGTTGGGGGCATAGGGAGCCAAACAACTGGTTGGCCTGGAGGCCTCAAGACCCGGGGCCAGGGGAGGATTCCAAGGCGGAGAGAACTTCTGCGGTCAGTGAGGATTCCAAGGGGGGAGGATTCCTAAAGCCTTACTGCCGCCAACATCACGCCCCTCCTCCAGATCTCCATCGGTCAACCCTTTCCCACACTCAATCAACCACTTTCCTTATAACATCCACTACAAGCTCCTCCCAGGCCCCATCGGTTTTGAACTCCATTCCCGGCGCATTCTTCCAGTTGTTGCGACCATGGATGCCCTCCACACTCGCTATTGTCCCTGCACACGTAAATTGTGGTAAAAGTCATTTCATTTTTAGTTGTTTATTTCGGCACTCATATTATGGTGGATGCATTTTATTTGTTATTAGTATATTTGTTGTGCGACTTGTTTGACTTATTTTGCTTGTGCTTAAAATTATTGCGCCTCTTTCGCTTGCTAAATTAATAGTTTGTTCTCCTTTATCATTTATTGTGATTGCATGTGTCGTGCTGATAAATTTTAAAGTAATTAATTATTTGATGCAATTTTTGTAACGGACCACTTACGCACTTGCATTACACCTCATCACATTTAGGATTGCATTTAGAGAATCTTCTCGAATCAATTGACCTACCACTGCATCAATTATCCACAGGTTTGACCTACCACTGCATCAACTACCACTTGTGCACTTGCTCTACAGTCGAGACCCGGTTAGCTTCCGGGTCCCATTGCAGGAGGGGTTGACCCTCTTCATCCAATTGCTTCCCGCCCAGGCTAAAATTCTGATGCCCTCTCGGCACCGGTTTGGCGGGAGCCATCTTCAAGGCAGCAGCAACCTGCGCTGCGACATCCTTTTCGCCCGTGGCAGGCGGGGCTTCGGTTGGGGTCTCGACGACGGATTTTCCCTTGTTCGTCGCAGAGGGTTTGGATTTCTTGGAAGGGGCGGAAGAGGGAGCGTCGGGCTTCCGCTTCCGAGCGCTCGGCTGGGAGGAAGAGTCGGGCTCATCCCGGCAAGCGAGGACAGCGGATTTGGCGAGAGCCAGGTTGGCGGCGACAATGTTTTAAATATCGGATGTCGGACACATATCGAATTGTGTTTTAAAATGTCGGATGTCGGAAATCGGAGACATGTCGGGGATATTTTAAAATATCGAATTTTCATATATTATAAATAAAATTTTTATTTAATGTATACTAACTATAATTATATGTTATAAAAATAGAAAAATAATATAACAAATAGATAAAAAATGAGTCATTTATATTATGAAATAAATTTAAATAGTATCTAAGAAAAAATATTATTAACAAATACAAAATGATACATTGTAAAATATATTTAATACTATACACTAATTTTATTTTGATAACAATAAGTTTATTGCAAATTAAAAAAATTTAAAAGTTAAAAATACTGAATTTATTATAAAATTTTTCAAACTTATAAATTTATATTAAAAATATGAAACAATCACCTAATAAATATATTAAATATTTTCCTATTTTTTATAATATGAAATTAAAAATTTGTGAAACAATTATACAAAATTGATTGTAAAAATAAAACGTTAAAAAATTGAAATAATAAGTTTAATCGATTTAAACATACATAATATAGTATCCATAGGTGATTTAAATATATGATATTTGTCTGCAAATATAACATAAAATAAAATAGCGGGGGATATATTTAAAAGTCGTGTCGGCTGATATATCGGAAAAGATCGGACATGTCGGCCGATATTTTACAAAAGGACATAATCTATTATTTTGAGAAAAACATATCGTTTTTCTCTAGAAAATGACATGTCGGGAGACATGTCGGACATGTCGGACATGTCGGAGGACATTTAAAACAATGGGCGGCGAAACCCCTAGCCTCGCCAAATGGTTGGTTGAGGGGGATCTCCCACTCACCTAGTCTTAAAAAAGTTTGAAGGATTAAATGGGCAAGGCGGAATGGCACCTTCACCGGCAGGAACTGGCGGAAGGGAGTCGAGGTTTCGCCGCAAGAACTTGACGTCAAAGTTCTAAGTCCCGAAGAATGATAAGAGGGTCGTCTCGCGTCCTCCAAGCGCTGGAGGTCGGTAGGTCACCTTGTCATACTGGACCGGCGAGAGGGGGACATTGCCAAAGTTCCCGGGCACGAAGACGAACTTCTGGGCCCTGTTGTGGTTCTTGTTTGCGAGACCGATGGTCTTGATCGTCTGCCCCGAGAAGAAGACGATCCCGCTCTTTGCCCGGAAGTTGAACAGTTTCTGGAAGATGGAAAGGTTGAACTTCGATCCTTTCCGCGCGCATGTAGCAGGCAAAAGCCACTAGCAAGGCGACGGAATTAGGGTTGAGCTGGGCCGAGACCACTCCATAGTACCGGAGGGCCTGACGCACTTTCGGCCAGAGGGGGAGGCGGAAACCCACCTCGAAATGCTCCAACGGTATGGCCAGCTCCCCTTCTGGCAGGAAGTTTGCGCGCGGTGAATTCAGGAGGGATGTAGTTCCCGGTTACGGAAGCAAACTCCATCTCGGTTAGGCGGCAGGGGGGAAATTGTGTTCAACGAAGTTTTGTGCACACTTAGTGCGACCCTCAGTCTTGCTCGGTTAGTGAATGAAGGCGGAAAGGGAAAGAAAGTCGGTAGGCGAGAGGCTCAGGTTGCAGAGAATGGCGAGAGCGTGAGGGAAGAAAGAAGACGAAGGTCCGGAAGCAAGTAAAAGTAAATGTTGTTGGTAAGCTGCCCTATTTATAGAAAAATATTGTAATCATGATGTTTTTTCGAATGGCGGAAGTGCGGATAGCAATTTTTCATAATTTGACGCATCGTATTCCGCTCGGTCTCGCTAGCGCTTCCTATACCTGCATTTGGCGAAAGCCTCCGGGAGGGGTCCCGGGTAAGAACAAAGCAACGACATAAAGATAAAATGTGGCGCGAGCTAATCATTCAGCAAGAATGGCGTGAAAAATAAGTTATATACAATGGGCCTCGCTAGGCGAGAGCCGTGTTAAATAGAATAAATGTTCATTACACGAATATATAAGGATTCATACGTGAAGGGTAGGCCGGGAGGTTGGGGAAAGAAGAGGCGAGAACCGGCGGGGCTCAGTACTGTTCCCACCGCCAGCGGCCCCGACCTCGCCTCCCCGTCCTCGGGGGCACTCGCGGGTAATGATAAGCCGCCGCGGTTGTGAGCTCCTGGTGGACTCGGCGCAAGTGGTCCCGGGACCGCGCGATGTGCCTCCCGGGAGAAGTCTCCTCACTCCCGCCTCTCAGACAGTCTGTCTCGCCAAGAAGACGAGTGTAGTCCTGCTCGATCACGCTCAGGCGCCGCTCAATCCGCGTCAGGAGGGTACTATCCCGCAAGGAGTCCTCTCGCCGTATCCATATAAGCTTTGACAGGACTTCCGCTATCCTCTCCCTCTGCTTCTTGGCATTTCCGGAGGCCTCAAGGAAGCTCATCATCTCGCTCGGGGAAGGCGGTGGCGAGATCACCTCCTCGTCTGCGTCAGGCACTTCTGCGGGCTCCTGACGATCTGGTGAGAGGACTGTCAGGGTCAATTCAGGGGGGAGGGAGAATAATCAAGACGCGAGAAGTGGCAATGATTACCTGATTGCTGGCGAGAGGATTCGGGCCTCCCTTCAAAGGGCTTCCCAAGGAGTGGGCGATGCGTTTTTCCCCTACCCGGGGGGAAGGACGCCTGCCCCGGCGAATGGGTCTCGGCAGAAGGCGAAAGGGCAGTGCCCTCCCCACCGGGTAGGCGAGAGTCCGGCGCGGGAACAGAGGACTTGTCGGCAGTTCTCCTAGGCGAGAGGGGAAGGCCGGTTACAGGATCGATAGGACCCTTGGCGGCAGGAGTCCTGGGTCTCGGGTTGACGGTACCCAAAGTTCCGAAAGTGGGAGCTGCGGGAAGCCATGAAAGTGAAAGAAGGAAAAAGTAAACCGGTAAAAGCGAAAGGCAGGTGAAAAATTTACCGGGAGCATTCGTAGGCTCCGCCAGGGTAATCGGAGGGGCAGCCTCCGGGACCGGCGGTAGGTTTTCAGTAGGTTGTCGGGTGGACTCGATATTAATCGGAGGGGTATTGGTGGCGTCCTCAGGAACCGTTCCTTGCGAGAAGGGTAGCGTATCAATGAGACAAGCCAGTTGTGGGGGTTCAGGCCAAAAGGAGGGACAAGAAACATACCTCCGGCGGAGCAGCAGGCTCCTCGCGGGCAGGGGTTAGGGTCGGCGAGGCAGGCTCGTTCCTAGAATGGTCTCGCCGAACTATCTTTGCCTTTTTTTCGCCGATAGGCTGAGTCCGCAGGCCTTTTCGCCGAGAGGCAGGGGGCGAACCCAGCGCAGTCCGCGCGAGCCCTCGCCTGAGCAGCAGCGAGACGATCCTAGACTTCCTGCGAGGGCGGTTTCGCGGCTCGTTTAGCATACATCTTCACAGCAGGGCGAGAGCTCAGGCGATAAACAGTAACATGAGGGACGAAGTCATGAGTGTTGATGCGCGAAAACGGCACCGGGCAGCTAACACAGAGGGACTGTGTTCGGTTTCACAAGCTAGGAGAGGAAGAGGATGAAGGTTGCGGGGGAAGAGGAAGGAAAGAAGCTTCTGAGTGCTCGAGAGTGGAGCAAGCGCTTGTCAGGGAGTTGCGGGGATAGAGGAGAGGGTGTTGAGAGCAGCCGGGAAGGCTGATGAGAAAAGGAGGTTGATCAGGAGCTGTCGAGCAGACGGGTACTTGGACGGTTGTGCTTGCAGGTTGATGTCGAGAGGAAGCTGAACTGAGCTGGAAAAAGAGAGAAGGGCCGCTAGCAGCGGCAACAGCAGACTTCGCCCGTCGCGGCTTAAATGTCACTCTTGCGACGGGATTTCCTTTGATTAATAGTGAGAGTTACAACTTGCTAATACACCTTTACAGGAAAGCAATAAAGGGTACAAGAAGGAAGCTGACGGCCAAGGAAGAAGAATGTCAGAGGAGGCCGCGCGGGCTGAAGAGCGTAGTCGGCAGGCCGCGCGGTTAAGGGCAATGGAAAACCGCGCGGACTGGAGAACCAGAGGCCGGCAGGCCGCGCGACTAAAGGCTCAGAGAGGCGTGCGGTCTGAGAAAAGGAGTCCGCAGGAGGAGGGCTTGCTGGCTGGCTTTGAGCGGGAACACCTTGGCGACGATCCCCCCCCCCCCCCCACCACCACCACCACCACCACGAGAGGCATGGGGGTCTATTTATAGGCCCAAGGGGGTAACGGCTTGCGGTGACGTTACCCCGGTGAGACGGTAACTCGAGCGAGATGGAAACGGAGTCCGCCGAGTCCGCAATAGGCCGCGCGGACTGGGGCTTGGTACTGAAGCCGGTGCTGATGTCGGCAAAATGGGAGACTTAGTGGCGGACTGCGATGCGGGTTCGCGGAGTCCGTCACTGCTGAGCTGGGACAGTCCGCCTACTGCTGGGGTGGCGAATGTGGGAGGCCAAGCGGCGGACTGCAAGGAGAATCCGCTGAGTCCGTTGCTGCTGAACTGAGCGAGCTGTAAGGGGTGCGAGCAGTAGAGTGCTCGCGGAGGCCGCCGAGTCCGCACGAGGTTATGCGGACTGGGACTCTTCTGGAGGATCTGCTGCCCGATGGACAGGAAGGAGTCCGCTACTGCTGACTGAGTTCGTGCCAAGGCCGCGGACTGAGGAGGAGTTGACCCTGCTGCTGTCGAGAAGCTGGCGCTGACCAAGGAAAGGAGGACTGCAAAGAGAGCCCGCTAAGTTCGCCGAGTCCGCGGCTGCTGCAAAACTGAGTCCGCTTACGTTGGAGATGGAGAGCCTGGCTGTTGAGGCTGTTGGGGTTCACCAATGAAGGCGGACTAGAAGTCTTGATCGCACTTCGAGTCCGCCCAGCTCGCGAGGAACTTGGAAGCTGCTCGTCTTGGCGGGTAGCCGGAGTTGGAGTCCGCACCCTGTAGGCGGCTGGTGGAGTCGGCTACCCATGCTGCTGGTAGCAAGGACTGAGCGACCTGCCGATCTTGACGAGGCAGACCGCTCGTGTTGGCGAGGCGAAAGCAGGTAAAGCATGAAATAGCTTGCAAGTACCTGTGAAGAAGACTTGCAAGGGTCTGCTGATCTTTGCAAAGTGAGAGTTAGAAGCAGGTAAAACATGAAAATAGCTTGCAAGTACCTGTGAAAAAACTTACAATCGTCTGCTGATGTCTGCAAAGTGAGAGTTAGAAGCAGGTAATATATGAAAGAATCTTGCAAGTACCTGGGAGAAACTTGCAAGGGTCTACTGATCTCTGCAAAGTGAGAGTTAGAAGCAGGTATTGTAAACAAAGAATAAGCTGCAAGTACCCGGATATGACTTGCAGGTGCCTGCTAACCACTGCAAGGAAAAGAGTGAGCCGCAGACATAGAATAATGAATTAAACTGCAAGTACCTGAATGAGGCTTGCAGGTATCTGTTGATCTCTACAAAGAGAAGAGTTAGAAGCAGGCAATATACTAAAGAAGCTTGCAAGTACCTGGGAGAAGGCTTGCAAGTGTCTGCTAGTCTCTGCAAGAAAAGAGTTAGGAGCAGACAAAACATGGAAATAGTTTGCAAGTACCTGTGAAGAAGGCTTGCAAGTGTCTGATGTTGATGAGATAAGATGGACATGACCAAATGGCAAGTAAAATGTCTGATGAACTCTTTATCATGAAGCCCAGATCAATAAGTCGAGCGTTGACTGTTGATATGGCTGGATGGATATGATCGGATTAGCAGAGAAGGAACTTGACGAATTCTGTCAATCTTAGCTAGATTGCAATAGCATGGCTTGATGATCAAGGAGTGTAAGATTCTTTGATCAATGTTTGACGTCATTAGATTTTGATAAGAGTAATGAATAGCTCTGTGAATCATCTGATAGAGCTTGAGCAAGCAATGCATATAAGATGAGCATAGGCAAAGTGAATGTTGGAAATCCTTTTGGTAGGTCGGATTAACCTGTTCACCTGTGAAGGAAGACAGTTGACAAAAAAGAAGTCTATACTCGGAGGTGACTAAGAAAAACTGGATGCCGCTACAGGAGATCACCCGTGGGCCTTATGCATCGCTTGCCTGAGAAAAGTCATCCCGAGTATAGTCCTACTCAAAGCGGGTTGGCCGCGCATCCTCTAGGAGGGCACAAAAGAAAAAAGCAAGGAGAATCCTGAGAAGGATTGCTAGAAGCACTGATCACATGTTTCGGGCTACTACATCACTGATCAATGAGACTAGTTGCGCCAAGAGGCCTATAGCTTGTCTGTGGATTGATCAGTGGAGTAGAGGACCCGGGAAAGCATGGATTAGGAGCACTAGAGAACGCTCGGCCATCACAGTTGTGAGATGATCGAAGAGACAAGGCTACGCTTGGTCGTCATTGCTTGTCAAGCAAAGATCACTGTAACTGTAATGTATCCTAACAGAGCACAGCAGAGCTAACGCATGGGGCCTCCCTAGCACGCACTCTATGTTAGATGTCGGCTAGGATCCAAAGTCCAGTATTCCTTCGCATGAGAGTTGGATAGCCCCCACTACACACATATGGAAAATCTCCCCGCGATATGTGGTCACTATGGTCTTACGCCGAAATCCAATCCCAAGGGGGCCTATAGCAAGACTCGGCGACATCTCTGTGGCTCAGGGACCTCTTGGAGAAGAGAGAACAGAGGAGGAAGCAATACAAGAAGGGAACTGTGTCAGTATGAGATTCCTGATAAAAGCTTTGTTGAAAAGCAAGAATGAACACTAAGAAGTGTTTTGTAAAGAGAATGTTTGCAAGGGTAAGAGTAGAGATAACCCATCATGGTTGTGAGAGAATTTGGAGGACTACGAAATCCTTTGCTAGTTTAGAATAGGCTTCCAAGCACACCCTCGTCATCAGCATCGAAGCATTCGACGGTTTTGTTAACAACGAGTAGAGGAGGTTCTTCGACTAGGTTCACTCCTTTTGAGGAGCAAGGAACATCTGCAACCTCTTTGCCCTTTGAGGTTGCTGGATCAGGGCGATCTTCTTTGGGGAGCAGGTCACGCATCTTACCCTGCCGGAGCATCCTTTGCACAAGCTGGCGGAGTGCTCGGCAGTTCTCAGTAAGGTGACCTGGCTCTTTGTGGAATTCGCAGTAAGACTCTGAATCTCTAGACCTTTGATCGGCTAGTCGGTAAGGCTTTTTGTAACTAGCCCTATCTTTCATGATCTGGCTTACTTCTAGCACGGCTTCATCTAGTTCAGATTCATGCAAGTCGTCATCTTGCTGATGGCAGACTGCAGCTGTTTGAGAAGAAACTAGCGGTAGCAATGAATCTTGAGCACGATCACGGCTCAGGAAAGAGTATCGATGGCGCTGAAACCTTTTTCCCTTCCTCGAATGAGTTGGGAAATCATTGTGAGGAGACCTCGGAGGCTGCTTATGAAAAGAATCTTTCTCTGATATGAGCTTGGAGACGAAGCCTGGGTTGCTTTTTTCGCCTCGGATGTATGAGTTGGCTAGAGCAATCAACTCTTGGTATGTCCTTGGAGCACGGACATTGGCTTCAAACTTAAGAGGCCCTTCACGGAGACCGTGGATAAGAGCCACTTGGTACATTTCTTGGCAGACAATCTCGATGTCCAAAATTTCTCTTTGGAAACGATCAACGAACTGAGACCAAGTTTCATTGTTGCGCTGCTTGATCTCAAAGAGGGCTTCAGGACCGCCCTTTCTCTTAGTTGAGGTAGAGAACCTGAGCAAGAACTCCCTTCGCAGATCAGCAAAGGAAGTGATGGAGTGAGGACGAAGGTCATAGAACCAGTCCCTCACTTGTCCATCAAAGGTGGTGACAAGGAGCTTGCACTTAGTTGCATCTGACAGAGTCTTGAGAGCAACAGCCGATTCGAAGGCTTGAAGGTCTTTTACTGGATCAGTCTCTCCAGTGTAGATTGGTAGTCGAGGCTCTCTGAAGTTTGCTGGAGTAGGTTCGTGACGAACATTCTCCGTAAACGGTGACGGCTCTTCTTGTTCTCCTACAGCATAAGGATAAAAAGGAGCATAAGCTGCAGCTGCAAAAGGAGCAGGAGGGTAAAAAGGAAAAGTTGTTGCAGGAGGAGCAAATGCAGGAGCTGCAGGGTAAGGGTGACTTCCCTGAAAGTTGAGAAATCTAGCAGGGCTTCCCCGGGCTGCTTCCCGGAAGAAGTTTTGGCGAGCAGCAAATTCTTCATCTTGAGGTCGCCGAGGAGCTGCAGGACCTTGCGGGAAGGTTGCTGTGTAAGGAGGATGGACCGGCGGGCAAGCTGGAGGATAAGCTTGTTGGTGCTCCAAAGTTGGTGCTGGATTGATCGGAGCAGCTGGAGCAGCTGGAGTTGTTGCTGGTTGAGAGTCTAGTCGCTGTGTGATTGCAGCAAGAATTTGGTTGATTGCTTGGAACTGCTGAGCATTCTCACGGCGCGATTGCTCAAAGGCCTCCCAGAGAGGATCATCTCTAGGACTTGGAGCAAAGTTCTCGGCTGGTTGACGATCTGACATGGCTAACTGTCGTTGTTCACCGTCTGTTCGGATCTGAAGGCCGCGTGTTAACTGTTGATGCGCGAAAACGACACCGGGCAGCTAACACGGAGGGAGTGTGTTCGGTCTCACAAGTTAGGAGAGGAAGAGGATGAAGGTTGCGGGGGAAAAGGAAGGAAGGAAGCTTCTGAGTGCTCGAGAGTGGAGCAAGCGCTTGTCAGGGAGTTGCGGGGATAGAGGAGAGGGTGCTGAGAGCAGCCGGGAAGGCTGATGAGAAAAGGAGGTTGATCAGGAGCTGTCGAGCAGACGGGTACTTGGACGGTTGTGCTTGCAGGTTGATGCCGAGAGGAAGCTGAACTGAGCTGGGAAAAAGAGAGAAGGGCCGCTAGCAGCGGCAACAGCAGACTTCGCCCGCCGCGGCTTAAATGTCACTTTTGCGACGGGCTTTCCTTTGATTAATAGCGAGAGTTACAACTTGCTAATACACCTTTACAGTAAAGCAATAAAGGGTACAAGAAGGAAGCTGGCGGCTAAGGAAGAAGAATGCCAGAGGAGGCCGCGCGGGCTGAAGAGCGTAGTCGGCAGGCCGCGCGGTTAAGGGAAACGGGAAACCGCGCGGACTGGAGAACCAGAGGCCGGCAGGCCGCGCGACTAAAGGCTCAGAGAGGGGTGCGGTCTGAAAAAAGAAGTCCGCAGGAGGGCTTGTTGGCTGGCTTTGAGCGGGAACACCTTGGCTACGATCCCCCCCCCCCCCACCACCACCACCACCATGAGAGGCATGGGGGTCTATTTATAGGCCCGAGGGGGTAACGGCTGGCGGTGACGTTACCCCCGGTGAGACGGTAACTAGAGCGAGATGGAAACGGAGTCCTCCGAGTCTGCAATAGGCCGCGCGGACTGGGGCTTGGTACTGAAGCCGGTGCTGCTGTCGGCAAAATGGGAGACTTAGTGGCGGACTGCGATACGGGTTCGCGGAGTCCGTCACTGCTGAGCTGGGACTGTCCGCCAACTGCTGGGGTGGCGGATGTTGGAGGCCAAGCGGCGGACTGCAAGGAGAATCCGCTGAGTCCGCCGCTGCTGAACTGAGCGAGCTGTAAGGGGTGCGAGCAGGAGAGTGCTCGCGGAGGCTGCCGAGTCCGCACGAGGTTATGCGGACTGGGACTCTTCTGGAGGATCTGCTGCCCGATGGACAGGAAGGAGTCCGCTACTGCTGACTGAGTCCGTGCCAAGGCCGCGGACTGAGGAGGAGTTGACCCTGCTGCTGTCGAGAAGCTGGCGCTGACCAAGGAAAGACGGATTGCAAAGAGAGCCCGCTAAGTTCGCCGAGTCCGCGGCTGCTGCAAAGCTGAGTCCGGTTACGTTGGAGATGGAGAGCATGGCTGTTGAGGCTGTTGGGGTTCACCAATGAAGGCGGACTGAAAGTCTTGATCGCACTTCGAGTCCGCCCAGCTCGCGAGGAGCTTGGACGCTGCTGGTCTTGGCGGGTAGCCGGAGTTGGAGTCCGCACCCTGTAGGCGGGCTGGTGGAGTCGGCTATCCATGCTGCTGGTAGCAAGGACTGAGCGACCTGTCGATCTTGACGAGGCAGACCGCGCCTGTTGGCGAGGCGGAAGCCGCGGTAGCAGGCTAGCGGCTTGGGGGCAGGTCGCCATCTGTGCTTGGCAGTTTGGAGCGGTCTGGTGTTCTTGAAGAACGACTTGCAGGAGCGGGCTGAAAGAGCGGCTAGTTCCTGCAAAGGACTCGGCTTGTTGCCGGCCTGGGCGGATAGGGAGTTGAGTCCGGCAGAGAGAGTCCTGCAGAGACAACCTTGCGGTTAAGCTGAAAAAGGGGGCGGCCTGCAGAGGAGGACTGCGGAAGCAGTCCGCGGCCCCTGCCGACCAAGGGGAGGCACGCGGCTTGGTCGGTCAGACCGCTGAGACCGCGCAAGCCGCGCGGCCTGAACGGACAGAGAATTATGTCCGCCCTCCCTAGGGAATCACGGCCTCCAGGAGGAACCCGGGGCAGGCCGTGACGAGCAAGCTGGCTGCCTTGGGAAGGATCGCCGATTTCGGGGTTAACATTGAGGATATGCCCTGACATATATATATATGGTCGGAGTGGGACCCGCAAAAGATTCTCTTCCAGGTCAGCATGCACACAGTGAATATTAGGGGTTGGACTTTTCTTTCTGAGTGTATGTCTCGCTCGCAAAGAGCGGGGATTGTATACAACCTCATATTCGCCGAGTGGGTTTTTTTCCCCAGGGGAGGTGATCCAAGAGCCTTTCGCCAGGGTAGGCGAGAAGGCTTCCGCCTGGGGAGGCGAAAAGTCCCCAGGGTGCGCAGAGCTCTCTAGACCCAAAGCATTGAGTATAGCTCTTTCACCCATGACCCAACGTCGTCAACGCCTTTGGACTTGACCATGTCTCTTATAAGAGCAGGCGAGTGGGGTAGGCAAACACGCACTCGGCCGGATTTTGGCCTTTCGGCAAGTCAGGCGGTAGGGCTTCCGCCTAGGTGTGTGAGAAGCCTCCCGCCCAGTTTGGCCTAGAGGTAAATTTACCTGGTTGCCCCTGGAGGTCTGCATTTAGCTCCTCAGAGCAGCGGAATTTGGTTGTTGGCAAACCACTTTGGGCTGCATATAGTCTTTTGGAACAGCGGAGCTACGCTGTTGGCAGACCAGATATTGGAAATCTATAAATAGACCCACAGGGTACCTCAGAAGGCAAGCTTTCTCATTTTCTGAAGTCTTGTAGCGCTTTTTGAGGTATCCTTAGCTCAGCACTTGGCTAAGGAGGGGAAACGCTCTAGATCTTCCGGGTTAGTGGAGGGACCTTCATGCTGTAGCCCAAGGTCAGTTCTTTAGTTCTCAGCAACTGGTCAAGGGTCTGAGTTTGGGAGAAGTATGTGTTAGCTACACCCCAGGGTCCGAACTTTCGTTGGGGCCAGTTTTTGGTTCCAACAACGACTAAGCCCAGGGAGCAGCGTCGAGGCCGCAGAAACAGTCGACACTGAGCGGGGGACACTGGAGGGTGCGAGAGGAGGTGATGGAGGCATCGAAAGTAGAGAGAGTTGGAGTAGCTAAAGAAAGTGATGCAATAGCTGAAGAAGGTGTTGGACGACGCCTATGGAATCGACGACGTACAGGAGACTGAAGGGAAACGTCAGACTATGCGGTCGACGAGTGAAGAAACGTTGGCCGGGCAAGGAGAGCGACGCTGGAATCGTCGAGCGTGTAGCGGCTGTCGTCGAGCGCGAGTCAGGCGAGGCAAGGGTCAGTTGATGCACGATATCGGCACATCGAGGGTATTGATCAGTGCCAGCTGGACAAGGAACCAATTGATTTAACTAGGGTTTCAACAAAAACCCTAAAGGAGTCGCATATCGGACCAATTGATAGTTGTCACTATCAAGTACAAAGAATAATAAGTTTAAACATCAAAAATAAAGATACAATTGCCGAGAGAAGCTCGACCCGAACTATCGAGGGTTGGTTCTCTCTAAGAGCTTCTCTCACCTAGGAGAGCCTACACTCACAAGTTTTCAGGATGCCGAATAAGAGACACTATCACTCCCTTGTATAGGGGAGTGGGCCACAAACTACGATAACACTCCTTAGTGCTACATAAGTAGAGGGTGACATGACGCGTGACCGGGAGGTCGTATTCATATCACCTTCTTCATCGAAAAAGTCAAACATAGAAGAATAGAACCCAGAGCCATTGTTTAACAGCCAAGTTAATGAGCAAAATCTTGATGCTTCATGCATTAAGTTTGAATAAATGTAATATAGACTTATTAAGAATCAAGCGTATAGACAGAAAATGCCTAAGAGACCTAGGAATAAATTATACCTCTATAACTACTTCCATGGTTGATCGAGGAGTCGAGGACAAAGATGAAACCCCATGAAAGTAACAACAAAGAAGCTTTGAAATACAGACGATTCCTACTCAAGATTCCAACCTCATTTGAAGCAGCTCTTCTCTGCAGAAGAGCTCTACGTGATCTCTGCATTGCTCATTAATCCAGCTCTCGCAACTGTAGACCAAAAGATAAAACATTTATGTGCATATAAAGTTTTATGCAAATGAAACTATAACTTCATTGTCAATACAATTTAGATGACCTGAAGCATATATTCGATTCCATCAACACAATGAGAAAGAAAAATGAATCTGGAGGAGAGAGAACCTCAGGGCGGAGCCAGGAGAAATAAAAGGTAAGGTCATAAGATAGTTTTCCATTTTTCAATGCAAAATAACATAAATCATATGGTATTTATGGAAATAAAACTAGGATCCAAATTCATTTACAATCCTACCCGTACCAAATATCTTATCATCAAGATAAATTTTCAAACTAAAAATTAATCAACAAATTAATCCTTAACTCAAATAAATTCAGAAGTTCAAACTCAAATTAAAATTAACAAAAGAAATTTGATTTTCTATCAATTGCTCCTACTTTTATGATTTTATCGCAAAGGTATTATATATGAACATTAAATGAATCTATATGATATTCATCTAAGTTCGATGTCCTTCAAATAGCTCGAGAGGCTCACCAGTATGCATGAGGAAGTGTTTCTGTCCCAAATATTTCAAAATACATACAAAAAAGGTGGTATTAAAATCATGACTATAATCAATAATCTTTATCCACTATAATTATTTAGAATCAAATCTTTGCAGTATGATCTTTTTTGTCGATACTTCTATATAATTTACATGGTATTCCTACTAAGTTGGTTTTTCTCTCCCCACAAATACCATGCAAATGTTTCATCATGTTAAATGTAAAATACATTTCTCAATATTCAAAGAATCATCCGCATGTACTAACAATTATCGTAGCAATGACTTATCTTATGCTTTTAACCTCAGCGCATGATAGTGAGGACCGCGACTATAAGTCAAACATTGTTTAGAAGATTCAGTCTTCTTCTCGTTATGATTCAATGATTATACACCTACGACATTAACGACCAAAAATATTGGTGTTTTTTGGGTCTGACTGCATGAATTGTATCTGTTAAGATGTAATGAAAAAGCCCATTAGGAGAAGCTCATGTATAAGCTCATGTATATTCTATTTAGTCTCACATTGTAGATGTAGAAGGCTCTCCCAGTCTTTCTCTCTATATAAGTGTATGTACTCCTGTATTTAAACATATTATAAAATTCTCGGTTATTTTCTCTCTTGCGTGTCTTTCTCTACATGGTATCAGTCATCGATTCCTCTGAGCGGCTTCTGATTTTCTAACAGCAACCCTCTCTACGGTTTCCTAACTCGATGTGCTCTGGGCGGTTAGACTTCTTCTAACCGCATGTCTTCCTGCCTCTGGGCGGACTCCCTCTTCTATCTGCAGCCCCCCCTTTTGTGGTTCCACCTCAATCCTTCCCACCAGCGGTTTCTACTCCAGGCCGCCATCTCTCCTCAGATCGCCAGTCTAACCGCCCCTTGCGGACTCCTTTGCAGTCTCCGGTTAGGCACCTTTTGCGGACTTCTCCCTTCCTAGCCGCTTCCTTCTTCTTTCTGTGGCATCCACCTTTCTTCTCCTTTCCCCTGGTTTTTATAATCTCATGACTAGTGGGCCCCTCGCTTTCGCGGCTTCCTCTTCTCTGCGGCTTGCGTCTTTCTAACCGCCAGTCCACTCTCTGCTTTATCAACTGTGGGTTCTCTTTTTAACCACGTCTAACCGCGCGTTTGCACTCTGTTCTTTACTCGCTGCGACCTTGTTGACTAGCCGCTTGCCTTGTTCGCTAGCCGCTCTCTGCCTTCTAAACCGCGGGTTCTCCTTTTTAGCCGCGCATTTTCTCTCTGCTCTCTGTTCGCAGCGGCCTCGTTGGTTAGCCGCTAGCCTTGTCTGAAGCGGCCTCTGTTTGCGACTTACTCCCCACTGCTCTCTACTCGTTGTGGCTTGACTTGCGGCCTGCTTACCGGGGTTTGTCGCTTCTGTGTATTGCTTGTCGCGGCCTCTGCTTCCGGTGACCTTTGCTCTCTTGTCGTCGTGCTAGTCGCAGCCTATCTACTACTAGCTAGTCCGTTGTGGCCTTCCTTAGTCGCTTTCCTCTCTAGCCCCTCTTGTCTGCGGTTTGCCTGCTTCTATCCACTAGGTTGTCGTCTCCTAGCCGCCCGGTCATTCTCTTCTAGCCGTCATGTCCTCTACGGCAGCTCCCTCCCTTCCCGCACGTGCTTCTGCCCCGCCTTCTGAAGTTCGTGATGAGCTTCGCATAACCACCATCTCTCTCAGCGGGAAGGCCAACTTTGTCGAATGGGTACATCCGGTCTGTCGTATTCTACAGACCAAGGGTCTTCTCCATCATCTCACTCAGTCCCAACCTACAGACCCTACCGATGATTGGCTTTGTGATGACGGACGGGTCCAATCCTGAATGTTTAATTTCATAGACGTCGAGCCATACCGAATGGCCATGTATTATGAAACGGCCAAGAAAATGTGGGATGAGTTGCATTCTCTCTACTCTGGCAAGGACAGCTTACAACACCTGTTTGACATTATATCTGCCCTTCAATCACTGGACCCTGAAGCCACGAGCAACTTGACTTCCTTTGTTGTGAATGCTAAAACTATGTTGGAAGCCTGGATACAACATCAGTCCCCCTCCACCGATCTTGCAACTCAACGGGCACGGAAGGAAGTTGTTGGCACCGCTATGATGATGGCTTGTGTTCTCAGTCATCTTCACAGTATTCGGACTCAGATTCTTTCCTCTTCCACTATGCCCTCTTTGTCTGATGTTTGCACTATAGTCTATACTGCTCAAGGTTACACCACCATCTGACGTGCCTCCCAGCTTCTCTCCGGCTCTGCTCCAGCAGCCCCTCTTACCTGCTCCTGCTCCTCTAGCTCGTGGCTCTTCTAATCGGGGAGGTCGTTTTACATCTCGAGGTCGAGGACGTGCAGGGCGATCTACTCTCAAGTGTACTCACTGTGGTCGAGATGGTCGTCTTGAAGCCACCTGCTACCGCAAGCATGGATCGCCTCCTCATCTTACTGCTACAACTGTTGCTGCTCCTCATCACCCAGGCTCTACTCCAACTAAGTCATGCTCGTCTACCCAGCAAAATATCAATGACCTTCTCCTGCAGCTTCAGCAGCTCCAAGGCATTGTTAATCGCTCATCTGGCTCAGTTGCTTCTTTCTCCACCGAAGGTATATCCTATCTCTCTCATAGCTCTCACTGGATCGTAGACTCCAGTGCTACTCGCCACATTACCTCCCAGAAGTCACCTCAGTACATGCAATATGATTATCCCAAGTACGTCACTGTGGCAAATGGCGACACAACTCCGATGTCAGAAGCTGCTGACCTGCGGCTCACTCCTACTCTCCTTGTCCCCGGTCTTTCATGTTCCGGGATCACCCTTCAATTTACTCTTTGTTAGTAGGCTTGCTCAGGACCTTGATTGCTGCATAATCTTCTCTCCTTCGTCTTTTGTTGTGCAGGATCGTCGAACACGGAATATCATTAGTAAAGGACGACTGTCAAATGGACTTTATCTCTTGTATGTTCCCCATACCATCCTCTCTACATTTCCCTTTGTTGATTGACATCGTCGTCTTGGTCATGCTCCTTTCCCGATTCTAAAGAAGGCTCTTCATGGTGTCTCTTTGCATGAGTATTCTTGTGAATCATGTATCTTTGGCAAGCAACATCGTGTTTCTTTTTCACCTACATGTAATTGAAATGAAACTCTGTTCTTGTTAGTACATTCTGATATCTTGGGGCCCTATAAAGACCCCAGTATTTTTTATTATCGATATTTTGTTACCTTTATTGATGATTATTCGCGTCTCACATGGCTTTATTTACTTCGTAATCGTACTGAACTAACCTCTATCTTTCGAGCCTTTATTATTGAGACGCGTACGCAATTCTCTGTTACCTTAAAGGTAATTCGCATTGATAATGCTCGTAAATATACTAGCCGCACCTTCTCAAATTTATGCACCGAGTTTGGGATTGTCCATCAGACCTTGTGTGTTTATACCCCCCAGCAAAACGGTGTGGCCGAGCGGAAGAATCAATATCTTCTTGATGTCACTCGGCCACTTATGTTACAAATGCAGGTGTCCACCAAGTATTGGAACTTTGCTGTCTTTACTGTTTGTCATCTCATCAATCGCATGCCCTCCTCCGTGCTTGACTTCGCTTCTCCGTTCGGTCTTCTGTTTCCTTCTAAGTCTTCATTCTCCCTCACGCCCCGTGTCTTTGATTGTACCTATTATGTCCACTCTCTTGTACCACTGAATAACAAACTTGCTCCTCAAGCCACAAAATGTATGTTTGTTGGCTACTCCCGCACTCAGAAAGGATATGTTTGTTATTCTCCTGCGGACGAAAAGGTACTCATCCCCGCTGATGTCACCTTTTTTGAGGATCAGCCCTTCTACTTCACCTCATCCACACTGCCTCCACCTTCCACTATTGCTCGTCTGGTTGTCCTCGTCACGACTTTGCCCCCACACAGCTCCTCCTCCACCACTCCCAGGGCAGCATTACCTCCACCACTCCCAGGGCAGCATTACCTCCACCACCTCCTCCTCCACTTCGTGTCTATACTCGTCGTTCATCCCGGAAAAATGTCCTACATGAGCTCCCTTCTACTGATGCTATCTCGCGGCCTAACGATCCAGCATCACCCTCTACGACTCATCCAATGGCGAATTATGTCTCACTACATCACTTATCTCCGCCTTTTCTCAAATTTGCCCTCTCTCTCCACCATTTTTGTTTCTCACTCTTTGCAGGAAGCTCTCCAACACCTGGGGTGGCGTGCAGCCATGGACGAAGAAATGACAGCTCTTTGGGCTAACTGAACATGGGACCTAGTTCCTCTCCCTCCCGGCCAGACTTATGTTAGCTACAAATGGGTCTTCGCTGTCAAGCATGCTCCAAATGGCATTGTTGAACGTCTCAAATCCTGCCTTGTCGCCAGAGGTTTCACTCAACAATATGACCTTGATTATGACGAAATTTTCTCCCTGGTCGGCAAGTTGAATATTGTTCGAGTTCTAATCTCCCTTGCTGTGCAGCGACAGTGGCCCATACATCAGCTGGACATCAAAAATATATTTCTCAATAACGATCTCCAAGAGACTATTTATATGCACCAACCGCCCAGGTTTGAGACCACTGGGGAGTCTCATGTCTGTCATCTCCGAAAATCTATATATGTTCTCAAACAGTTTCCCCGAGCTTGGTTTAACAAATTAAGAAATGTGGTTCGCGAGGTTGGTTTCACACGGAGCTCTGCTGATTTCACTCTCTTCACTCGTCATCAACCAGCATGCATTGTAATCCTCCTTGTGTATGTTGATGACATTCTAATAACGGGCGAGGACACCACCGGGATCCGAAACATCAAGCAACATTTAAATTCAGTTTTTCAGACAAAAGACTTGAACAATCTTCGATATTTCCTTGGGCTTGAGGTTGCAAGGAGACCTGATGGACCTGTCCTATCCCAACGAAAGTACTGAACTGATCTTCTGCAAGATGCAGGCTACTCAAGATGCAAACATGCAGACACTCCTATGGATGTGAATCACAAGTTGTCTGCACATGGATATAGAACTGATCATGTTCTTACAAATCCAGAGTATTGTCGACGCTTGGTAGGGAAATTAATCTATCTTACGGTTACATGACCTGATATCTCATTTGTTGTTTGAGTTGTGAGCCGATTTATGTATGCTCCTCGGACATCTCATCTCCAAGTCGTCGGGCGGATTCTCAGATACTTGAAGATTGCTCCAGAACAAGGACTCGTTTACAAACCGTCCTCCTCTCTGTCCCTTGTTGCGTACTCTGATACTGACTACGCAAGTTCCCTTGATGATAGGCGTTCCACGACTGGTTTTTGCACCTACCTTGGTGGACACCTTATTACCTGGCGTAGCAAGAAACAGTCGGTTGTTGCTCGCTCATCTGCTGAGGCCGAGTACTGTGTTATGGCAACGGTTGTCTCTGAGCTCACCTACCTTGAGAGTCTTCTTAGTGATTTGGGACTCAAACTCTCCTCCGGCCACCCTGTTCTGTGACAGTCAAGCAATCATACATATTGCCAAGAATCCCGTATTCCATGAGCGAACAAAACATATTGAAGTTGAATGTCACTTCATTTGGGAAAAAGTTCAATCGAAGAAGTCGGAGTTAAAGCATGTCTCTACGTCAGAACAAGTTGCTGATATATCCACGAAAGCTCTCTCTCAGACATTACATCATCAGTTCTTACCCAACCTTGGTGCCTACGACTTGTATGCTCCACCTTGCGGGGGAGTGTTAAGATGTAATGAAAAAGCTCATTAGGAGGAGTCAATGTATAAGCTCATGTATATTCTATTTAGTCTCACATTGTAGATGTAGAAGGCTCTCTCTCCCTCTTTCTCTTTATATAAGTGTATGTATTCATGTATTTAAACATATAATAAAATTGTGAATTATTTTCTCTCTCTTGCGTCTTTCTCTACAGCATCTAAATTTATAAGGATAATCACCTGGGCACAATTAAAAATTTTTATGGAGACACAAATATCAAATTAATGAAGGTTCTTTGCATCTTGAAATCTAAACACTTAAAAAGGATATTCCATGATTGATATTACAACATGTTCTTATTATATGGACAAATAAATTCTCATTTATCAGTCCAGATTCTTATGGGAAGATAAGTTTAGTTTGAGAAGCAAAAATGGAACAAGCTCCATATCATTGATCTTATGGATTAAAGAACCCAAAAGATTGTTTAAATACAAGTAAAGAATTCATTCACCTCCCAGTGATACCCAATGAACATTTTCAATGAGAAAAGTGTTGGATTGGTACCATGTGGTGTCTCCTCGTTCATCGCCTAGAGTGTGAGACTACTACCTGAGGGTTGAATCTCAGATTACCCAATGGTAACCTCCTGATTTGGGATGACTGGGTGAGGGACGAGAATCTATGGGTAATATCTCAGTGAGCTTAATGGTTGCATCCTAATTTTTGAGTGAGGAACAGGTATCTGAGTACAACGACATACAGGGGGAAATAGACCATTATACAAGGGGCAACAGACCCTTGCAATCTCTTCTCTACAACATGATCCTTATGCTTTTGTCCAAGTATAATTTTATGGAAGGAATTTATTGGGTTATTATGCAACAAAGTAACCTTGTGTTTCTACATAATAGAAACTTTATGTTGAAGCTTAGCCAGAGTTCATATTGGATGTTTCATTGTACAACCTTGGGTTCGCGGGAGGCAATCCGAGTGGGAGCGTTGGGCTAGGGGTGAGAGGGACTGCAGGGGCGAGCGGGACCATGGGGTCCCCTCGCCGAAGGCGAGACGGGGTGCATCGGAGCAAGCGAGACGGCCCTCGCGACGCGTGCTGGCCTTTTGTGGCGAGACGCCTCTCGCAAGGCAGGGGACTCGCGAGACGAGTAGATAGGCTCGTCTCGCCCACCGGCTATTTTCTCACTCGCCATACGGGAAAAGGGTGTTTTTACCTTCTTACCCCCAAGGGGGGATTTTACTCTTTTACCTCAGGTAATTTTACCCTTTTACCCTTTGTGGTCTGCATATAACCCTTCAGAACAGCGGAGTTTGGCTGTTGGCAGACCCAACCCAAGGTATTTTGGTAATTTCAGGTCAGTTCAGTTTGGTTATTGGTAGGTCAAACTCAGAGGCATATAAATATACCGATAAGGTGTCTTGAAAAAGTTGTTGAACCCATTTATCTTCTTCCTCAATGGCACCTAGCTCAGCACTGGCTAGGGAGGGAGGGAACTTCTGATTCTTCCGGGTAAGAGGTGGGACCTCCGAGCTGAGACCCTCGGTCTGTTTCTGGTTCTGTGACTCACGTCGGGAGGGTGGTTCAAGAAGAGTAGGTGTGAGCTGCAACTTCAAGTCCGAACTCTAGGTGGGGTCGGGTTACTGGCTTCAACATTCATACTTATTGCTCATAAGTGTCTATCTAGATTTATACATCTCAAGTGCATTAGAGCTCCTCTTCTCGTTGGAAAGTTAACTAATTTAACAACTTCATTGTATTTCATGAGCTGCCCTTTACTCATCCGGACTGGCAATGACCATATGACAGCAAAAACAAAAGGTGATTTAATATCTTGGTCATATATTGATGTGGAACAAGAGACAGAATCTGAGTTTCGCACGCTAATTCACTCTTACCGTTTTGAACTTTGAAAGTAAGTTAATTGTTGTCAGAAAGAAATGCTCAAGCGTTTTACGGTTCGATTCAAAGCGTCATTTGCATCTTCTCATAAGCTTATTCGCAAACAATAATTTATGAAATAACGACATTTTAAAATAACGAGGACATCCAATTGTTGTAGGTAATTAAATGAACCGCATAAATTTAAGCAACCTAAATGGAGCGAGAGGTGGGTGGAGTTACCCAACAAATGCTCAAAGCTACGACAAGGAGCAGTAATTCCAAATCCGATTGTTGTAGGTGGTCGGGCTGGGCTGGCTACGACATAGTGAATTGTCGGAAATAGGTGTTGTATTCGACGACACCCGGTTGTAGTAAGCGGAATTCGCAGTTCGTCGGAAGCCGGAAGGGCAGTCGGGGTAGACGATAACCTAAGGGACTCGAGCGCAAGTCACAAAAATCGGTGTCGTCTCTGTCGGCGAAGAAGACCGAGCTAGAGAGGCGCGCAAGATAACATGAGGGACTCAGGCGCGGATCACAGAAATCAACGTTTTCTCCTCGGGGAAGAAGATTGAGCGGGAGAGGCACGTGAGCCGGTGGGCTTTGTCTTGGAGATTCGTCGATTCTGCTTGGAGGAAAGCGGACGATGTTAAGATCACAACAGTTGATCTTAACTAAATGCTAATTACTCTAAACTTCGGCATCATCGCTACGCAAATCGATCGGAAGAGGGAAAACAAGTGTGGCTCTTATCTAAGGCAGAATTCAATTCTAATCAATCAATTCAACCATTAAGGATCAAATCTCATAACAATGGATGATAATGAAAGGCAAACACAAGCAATCTTACGGAAAACTCATTGAACAAATCGCATGGAGTTTATAACTCAATAATTTTTTTCATGCCCACTCATCTCTCCCGCTAATTATTTAAACTAACTGAAACCACGGAATTACAAAAATACCCCTCCCATTCAGCCTTAACTACTTTAATTGCCCTCTCGCTCAAAATACGAATTTAAAACTTCTGAACGCATAACACTTCCTAGTCCTCGAGGAATGAAATGAGGATAGTGCTTATGGATCGTCCACAAGTTTTCCCAAGTCGCCTCCTCCGGTGAACTGTTGGCCCACTGAATCAGTAACTGCGTTATTACTCTTCCCTGCTTAGGAGTTATACGCCGATCCAAGATTGCGATTGGCTCCACCGTAAGGTTGCCCTCTGGGTTCACAGTTGATGGTAATGGAATGGGCAGAGTTGATACTTCTCCTTTATGCTCACGCAACAGCGAAGTGCAAAAAGTTCGGTGAATTTTGGCAAATTCTGGAAAACTCAGTCGATACGCCACCTCCCCCGATGTGTTCCAGCACTTCAAATGGACCAAAAAACTTCAGAGATAGCTTTTGGTGTTTGTGACTTTGAATTCTAACTTGTTTATAAGACTGCAATCGAGCATACGCCCACGACCCCACTTCCAAACTCCTTTTGATTCGCTTTCCATTAGCCAAGACCCGCATTCTATTTTTTTGGCTAAGTTAAATTGAATTTCAACACTGAAATCACACGCTACCGAACCGTCAAGGACCTATCCACCTCCTCCACCATTGATGAATCAGCGATATAAGGGCAATGCAACATCGGTTCTTGCCCGTATACTACCTCAAATGGAATAATCCTTATAGAACTCTAGAATGTGGTATTGTACCAACATTCGGCTATAGGTAGCCAAGCCGCAGAGCTACGGGGACTCTCGAAGCACATACAATGCGGGTAGTTTTCCAAACAACGATTCACGATCTCTATTTGACCATCTATCTGTGGATGGTATGTCGTCGATAACTTGATTTGGACCTGTAGGATGTTGAACATCTCCTACCAGAATTGGCTGACGAATATTGTGTCTTCATCGCTGATACTGGCATTGGGCAGTCCATGTAAGCGGAAGATTGAATCTAGAAATACCAGAGACACTCTCAAGTCTCAGCCGTGAAAGGATGATTAATAAACATAAAATGTGTCTGCTTTCTTAGTCGATCCATCACCACCATGATCGTTGTCGTTACTCTTTGGAAGCCCCTTAATAAAATCCATAGTTATGTCCTGCCAAATCCTGGAAGACATGGTCAGTGGTTGAAGCAATCCCATAGGTCGTTGATTATCAACTTGCACTTTTGGAAGACCACGCATTGTTGTATATAAGAATATACCTTCGGCTTTATATTTTTCCAAAAAACAGCTTTTTGTCGCGATGATAAGTGCATGTGATTCCGAGTGACCTCCCATAACTCCATTATGATACAATTGCATCAATTTTGACTTGCTTGAGTGCTACTATATTGCCTACAACAAGCTTCTTGTTTCTTTTTAGTAAGTCATGAGCCCACTGATACTTGGGTTTGTGTTGAGCATTTATGATGCGGAGCAGAGACGAGCACGAGCTTTGGGCCCGTTCGGGGCTGATTTGGCGACTTACCATATATGGTGTGCCCGGATCGACGATCGGACTCCGCGGTTGCGTCTGGCACATCGCCGTGAGTCAAAAACATATATTAGTTTATTTTTTTTAGTTTATTTTCATGTATTTAGTGGCCGATCCCACCGACCAATCATAGTCATTGATGGTGAAGCCCTAATTTGTTCTCTTCTTATAAATATTTGTCTAAATGACTGAACCAAGGCACTGTTGAATTTGGAGAAGCATTCCCGGATTCCAGCGATCCCTCCCCGGTGCCGACGCCGTGGAACCCTAGGTGACGACTCCTAGGCCGTCAAACTCCTCCACAAGGTACACCCTACCCCACCATCGTTTTCCACCCTCGCCCTCCAGTTTCAGCCACCGGAAGCCCCCCAAAAATCAGCCTCACTGCTGTCCAGCAGCCCTCAAAATAGCAGCAGGTTTTTCTAATTTCACTGTTCAAAAATGTCTTTCACTGTTCAATTATATAATTTCTGAACAGTGCCCGCAGCCGCCTGCTTCCGCAACCCCTCCCCTTTCTCCATATACCCACAGCCAGCCAGCAGCCCTCATAACCAGCCCCCACCGCCACCTCCTTTCACCAAAATCAGCCACCCTAGAGGAGTCTCCACCCTAGCCGGCATTTTCATTTGGTTGTTCATCTATATTGTGTTGCGATTACGGTTATGTGGTAGTTATTTCTTTTTTTGCTATTAATTGTTTGTTGATTTATTCGCCGTGCGCTTGCTTAGGCCCTCCGAGCGGAGGAAGCCGTTGTCAAATTGCTAAAATTAATTGTTTGTGTCTTTATTTTGATTAACTGTGTGGTGCTATTAATCTTTCATTGCTTAAATTAATTGTAGTCGTCGTCCGACTGTCGCATTGCATTTAAGTGTTGCATTAGCATATTCCTCGCACCTACACGTAGAGTCTTAGCTCCCGAGCACCACTAGCCTACCCCTACATCATTTTGGTATCAGAGGGAGGTTAGGTCATTTGCATGTTTTGTAGTGGTAGGTCATATAGAGTCTTTAGGTTCATCCATGACTAATTATTGTCGTTGTTATTCTCCTCACTTTGGGAATTCTGAGTCCGCCTATACCCAATCTCATAGAGCGACTTCAGAGAAATCATCACATTATCATGATGATGATTATCGTCTGCGGCACACCACTTCTCAAGATCGTGTCGACTCACCGACACAACCTCACTATGCCAGAGACGGTCTATATGATGATTGTCGTCGTTCATATCCTTGCACGGGAGCAGATCGTGTTGAACCTTCGACTCGACTCGATTACCTTAGGGATGACTATTATGAGGATCGTCACTTTGAGAGAGATCTTGAGAGTCAGTTTCGTACAGTTTCTCCTTCCTTTGACGGCTCATCGAGTCCCGAGTCTTTCAGTTATTGGCTCGTGGATATTGAGTATTATCTTGATCATTTTGAGTTATTCGGTGAGCGTCGAGTTAATATTGCGAAACTTAGACTTTTAGACCAGACAAGAGCATATTGTGCTAGCGTTGAGAGGACCCGCGAGCGAGACCGTCTTCGTCGCATTACTAGTTGGATGGACATGAAGCGTACATTGTATCAGAGGTAGCTACCTTCATCGTATCGGAATCGCTTGCTCGACCAATTATTTTCCCTTCAACAAGAATCTCTGTCTGTCGCTGAGTACAGGGATTGCTTTGATCAGTTGGTAGTGAGGAGCGATATCCAAGAGGAGTCAGTCATGACCACTTGCAAATTCCGGTCTGGGCTTCGATCTGACATTCGTACTAAGGTGGTTTATCATAGCTCGAAGTCTCTCAAACAGACGTATCAACTTGCCCTTCATTACGAACAATCTTTGAGATCCGCCAGAATTGGTCAGTTGGACCCTCACCTTGACCTCCGCAGTACGAGTCCTTCTCATACTGAGGTCACCACGGTGCCTACCACTGTCCTACCACCCACGACGGAAGTGATACCTGATACAGATTGCTCTCACCCCAGCGAGATGCTTAGCCCCGTGAGTGACCTATCTCTTGTTTCTGACCTATCTCTTGTGACTCTGACGGAGGGTGAGCCTGAGCGACTATTGAGTATGCAGTGTTGTGCCCCTCACCCACACCACCACTTTTGGCATGTCCGGGGTTGATTGACACTCATACCCTAGACTCATGTCTTGACACCGCACCCGCAGACCCATTCTTGAGTGTAGGTCTATGTCACTTTTCCCTTGGCATTACCCTGAGCAACGTTACGATCGAGAGCTCAGAGTTTGGTGTTGATCTAGTAGTGGCTATGTCACCCATGGACAGGGACACTACCCTTTCGATTGTACTCATCGAGAGGACCTTGACCTTAGTGACGAGCCCTATGACGAGCCCCATGTTGAGCCTCCTGATGATCCGCCACATCTTGGTGAGGTTGAGACTCGGGTGAGCCACTCAGGTATGACGCCTCTTTCATTATCATCTTTTGCCTTGCCCCAGAGAAGGGACCTTGAGTGGAGCATGACATATGTAGGACCTACCTTGAGTCCACTTGAGTATACTCATATTGTGAGGACCTACCTTATGACGCCTCACACTCTGGATGAATTTTGGGACACGTCACCCGCTGAGCCACTCGATGAGTTCTTTCTTGTCTGGGACGCTCACCATATTTTAGAGTCACGACTTCTAGTCGGTACACGATTTTCACTCAGGTGGTTGTCTCCTTCGTGATGACTTTTCTTACACACCTCCTGGGGACCCCCCTGATGTGCTACGTTCCCCGAGAGACATTTGGCTCTTTACGAGCCCATATTTGAGTATAGTTGTCTCTCATGATCATCTGAGCAATCATCACACACGGGATGAGTTTGTCTACACTCCACCGAAAGAACCTCCTGATAGGCCACCTCATTTTAGAGACATCTCAGACATTATTAGATTTTTCTGTAAGAAGTGTACCGTGTCTATCGTGTTGTCTTTGCATCATTTGCATTACCTGCATGAGTCTGCTGAGTATTTTACACGACATTTGCATCAGTTGCATGAGTCGGTTTGCCGACGAATAATAACAAGCAATGAAAATTATAAAGTCCATGCAGATAAGCGAAGGCGAGAACGGATATTTAATGAAGGCAAAAGGGTAATGGTATGTATCTGCCCCGAGAGGCTCCCTTCGGGGCCTGCCAAGAAGTTAAGCGATAGGTGAATGGGTCCGTACTATGTTATTAATCGCATTGGGACAAATGCCTATCGGCTCGATATCCCGGCTACTATGGAAATTCACCTGGTGTTTAATGTTGAGGATCTGACTCCATACTACGAACCTCACGAGTATGTGGACCCGAGCAGTGGAGATACCCAGCCACCCCCACTCCCACTGTCGTTACCTTACCACCATCATATGTCACCACCGTCTAGTGGACACTCCAGTCCACCCACTGTTGACACTCACCCACCTGGGGACTCGTCTTCTCTGGTTTCACCACCGGCACCACCAATCGCACCGAGACCCACCTTTCAGGAGATGAGAGATGAGAACATTACAGAGTTCAGATTCCACCAGCTTGTTCCTACTTCAGATGGGTCGCGTTGTCGCTACTGGGTACATTGGCGAGGCCGCCCCGACGCAGTTGACGCTAGGATACTTGCAGCAGAGCTTGATCGATTAGCCCCTGGACTTCGACTTCAGCACGACCGTCTTCATTCACCGGAGATGACAGTTTTCAGTCCGGGGGAGTTGATGGACGAGGACACTCTTTCGTCGACGACACTTGGACGACTCCCGGCGAACCTCTTCGAGTTGTACCTGGCATTCATTGAGAGAATTCCGATCTCAATTCATCGGGAGATGAATCTTTTCAAGCTGGGGAGATTGACGTGGAGCAGAGACGAGCACGAGCTTTGGGCCCATTCGGGGCTGATTTGGCGACTTACCATATATGGTGTGCCCGGATCGACGATTGGACTCCGCGGTTGCGTCTGGCACGTCTCCACGAGTCAAAAACATATATTAGTTTATTTTTTTAGTTTATTTTCATGTATTTAGTGTCCGATCCCACCGGTCAATCATAGTTGTTGATGGTGAAGCCCTAATTTATTCTCTTCTTATAAATATTTGTCTAAATGACTGAACCAAGGCACTGTTGAATTTGGAGAAGAAGCATTCCCGGATTCCAGCGATCCCTCCCCGGTGCCGACGTCGTGGAACCCTAGGTGACGACTCCTATGCCGTCAAACTCCTCCCCAAGGTACACCCTACCCCCACCATCATTTTCCACCCCTCGCCCTCCAGTTTCAGCCACCGGAAGCCCCCCAAAAATCAGCCGCACTGCTGTCCAGCAGCCCTCAAAATAGCAGCAGGTTTTTCTAATTTCACTGTTCAAAAATGTCTTTCACTGTTCATTTATATAGTTTCTAAACAGTGCCCGCAGCCGCCTGCTTCCGCAGCCCCTCCCCTTTCTCCCTATACCCACAGCCGGACGGCAGCCCTCATAACCAGCCCCCACCGCCACCTCCTTTCACCAAAACCAGCCACCCTAGAGGAGTCTCCACCTTAGCCGGCCACTCCTCTCCCTTCCCCTTCGTGGATCCACTTCTCATCGCTCCGAAAACCCTAGATCTATCTTGATCTAGTGCTACCACCCTCCGATTCGTTATCTCCACCGCACAAACCTTCCATTTTTGCCCGGATCCGCTCCCAAATTGCGGATCTACTCACCCCCGGTCCGGATCTACTCATTTGTGGCCGGATCCGCCGTTTTACCATCCGTTACCGCCAAGTTTCGCCGAAGGCAGCCACCGTCATCGCCGCCTCGCCTCCGGTTCCACCTCCGACCGCTCGTTTTGCATCCGACCCTTCAAATCCTCCATCGCCTCGGATCAGCCCACTACATTGTGAGCATTTATGGTATTGTGTTTTGTGACTTGACATTTTCATTTGGTTGTTTATCTATATTGTGTTGCGATTACAGTTGTGTGGTAGTTATTTCCTTTTATGCTATTGATTGTTTGTGGATTTATTCGCCGTGCGCTTGCTTAGGCCCTCCGAGTGGAGGAAGCCGTTGTCAAATTGCTAAAATTAATTGTTTGCGTCTTTATTTTGATTAACTACGTGGTGCTATTAATCTTTCATTACTTAAATTAATTGTAGTCGTCGTCCGACTGTCGCATTGCATTTAAGTGTTGCATTAGCATATTCCCCGCACCTACACGTAGAGTCTTAGCTCCCGAGCACCACTAGCCTACCCCTACATCAATTTCCCTCCTTTGTTATCAATTTCCGGAGTTGTCCATCCTGATTCCAAGATTCCCTGATCTCCCTGAGGATATCAAATGTGACTAGTACTCTCTCCTTCGTCTCTATCATGTTTAACTCAATCCTTCGAGATAAAGTATCTTCGCGCCTATGAAGCAAAGATACTTCCCTGAAGGCAGCGTACCCGTACCGGATACGTATCCGGTATCGATACGTACCTGATACTCAGACAAATACACTTATGTAGACACACTTGAACTTAGCACATCATGTTGCATATTGTGACAGGAGTCTATTTTTCTAGAGTAAACAAAAGTTGTCTCTATGCTAGGAAGTGTTGGTATATCCAATTAAGTTGTGTATCTGTACCGAGTATGTTTCTAATACTGGTATGTTTTTAGTACTTGTATGTTTCTGTTACAAGTACGTGTATTGAACGTGTTGATAAGACGCAAGTTATTAACAAAACGACTAATTTGTCTCTGGACTAACCAGAGATTGAAAATGTTGATCTCCAACAATGAAAAAAACTGATGAGTAGACTTACGTTTAATTTTATCTCTTTTGGTTAAACATATAAGATGTTAAATTTTATAATATTTATGAATATTTAATGTTTGAAAACTTCATGTTATATTGCATTGATTTGTGTACTTGTACTTCAAGTTATGATTTATGTTTGATATTTCGATGTTTTGAGAACTCTTTATTGCACTTGTGATATATATATAATTATTTTTTTTGTTATGACGTATCATGACGTACCCGTATCTTTGGTTTTTAAATTTTGTCGTGCCGCCGTATCGAGTGCGTATTGTACCAGTACTGGTGTTTCCTAGCTCCACACATTTTTTCCCTTTTGAAACCGGATGGAGTAATCATATCCACGGTTTTAAGAACCGGACCGGAGAACGAACCAGTGAGATCAAAGGTTCAAGGTCAGGGGCGGACCCACATAGGGCCCAGTGTGGGCGGCCGCCCACACTGGTTTTTAGAAATATCATTTATCAATAGTAGAATGCGCAATTTATTTATTTGATAGATATAATAAATATATATCATGAATATTTAAGTAAGCATCTTAGCCAAGTTGGTAGAGTGTATGCTATCTAACTATAAGGTCATGGGTTCAAGTCATATTCATCTCATATTTTTTTATTATCTACATATTTATTTATCTTTTTTTTCTAACATATTTATTTTTCATTATATTTCTTACACATTTTTTATCATTTACTTTCTTTTTATGTCACATTTATTTACCATTTTTAGATATAATTCAAAGTAGTAATTTTCATTTTTTTAATACATTACATACACCGCCCACACAAAGAAAAATCTCTGCGTCCGCCACTGAATCAAGGTCAGACAAGTTTGATCGGTCGGACCGTGGTTGAACCATCATATTGTAATAAAAAATATTTATTTATATATGTATTATATATATACATATATTATAGTGTATATTTATTTATCTATATATATTTCTTTATATACATATGTATGTGTGTGTGTGTATATATATATATATATATATATATATATATTAAATATATTATATTATAATATATATTATATATGTATATTTATTTTTGTATATATTATATATTTATTTATATATATACATATGTATAAAAGAAAGTTCAGTTACAATCAACATGATGTAGCTGACCTAGTGGTTCGGCATCTTAGTTAATTAAGGGTTTGTCCGGGTTCGAATCTCACCTCCCGCATTTTGCTGTGAATAAAACTAGAGTGCCCGATTCTATAAAACCGTGCTGGCTTCTCCTGGTTTCTGGCCCGCCCTGCCGATTTTTCCGGTACGTATCCGGTCCGCTGCAAGGGCGGTTTTGGGCCGTGACCGGACCGCCCAGGTGCCCGGTCGGTGGTCCGGCCGGTCCGGTTTTTAAAAGCTGGATCATATCCCATCAACTTATAAGAATTTTGTTGATTAGGAGTGGCTAACCTTTGCTCTAATAATCACCTCAAGTTTGGTGGTCGGTTTTGATAATGAAGTGATTGCCCATCAGTTAATGCCACTATTTCTGGACTACCCCAAAGATTTGTTGAAAAACCCTAGAGGATGACCCTCTTGCACAAACTGCCTCCTTTCGCTGTAAGAAAGCATCTTCAGCTAGTTGATTCCAATGCAATGATTTGTGCTTTGAAAGGTCTATGAGTGGCTTTGCAATCAGACCATAACTCTTGATGAACCTCAGGTAATATCCAGTAAAACCCAAAACCCCTATCAATTGGTTGAGATATTTAGGAGTAGGCCACTTCATCATGCTCTGGATTTTAATAGGGTTATTAGCCATACCTTCTTGAGACATTGTGTCCCAAATAATACACCTCCTTCAAACCAAAGGTGCATTTTGTTAGACCGTATTTCGTTAATATTTTGATTACGGTGTATTTTCCTCCTATATATAGGAGACCCCTCTATTAAATATAATCATCTTTGCCCTAAATAACATGGCATCAGAGCCACCGTGCGGCTAATCCCGCGTTCGGCTTCCTGCTTCCGCCCGATCTCCCACTCCGCCCTCGTCGTCGATCTCCCGCTCCGCCTTCCGTCCGGCCTCCCTCTCTCTCCCTCTCTCCCTCTCTATCTCCCTCTCTCTCTCCCGTTGAGGCTCGCGACCCCTTCTGCAGCGCCGATCGACGCTCGACAACATGTCGGACGATCGGCACTGATGCCTCCACGGACCGGTCTTCGGCAGTCCGATTGACCTCATACTTCGGAAAAAGTTTCGCTTTGCCTTCCTCATCCTCCCTCCGCAGTTTCGTAAAATTCCAACGGTTGGATGTCTTCCAATCTTCGATCTAGGGTTTCCTTTGTGGACGTGGATTGTGACTTCTAATCCTCCATTGATGCTTGTTCGCTCTTCTTCTCTTTGATGTGGTGTTCTTCAATACTCTATTCAACCTTCTTGGTGGTTTGGTTGTCTTTGTTTCCATGTCGGAGATTAGTGATTTCGGTACTCCCATGACCCGCTGGATCTACCCGGGCTGGTCAAGATCACCTCTATTCGCAGCTTACCATAAACCGCCTTGATGACACCAACTATTTGGCTTGGTCTCGCTCTATTACCCTTGTCCAGAACAGTCAACATCTCTTTGACTACATCAATGGCACCACCACTGCTTCGGCTCCGACTTCTACTCCTTGGCCTAAATGGGAGTCAGAAAACACCATTGTCATGTCACGGCTTATCAACTACATGCAGGAATTGATTGCATGGAATTATCCCCTCTTGGATACTGCTGCAGACATATGAAAGTGCGCTGAGTCAACCTATTCACGTAAGCGGAATGCGGCCCAAATCTTCCATCTTCGCCGCAAGATCAGAAATCTCCGTTAGGGGGATCGTCCTCCTTCAAACTATTACCTTGAGTTCACTCAGCACTATCAAGAGTACGATCATTTTGACTCTCTCATCATGGTGTGCACTGTGGATGCACTCTTGCTGCAGAATCACAAAGATAGAAATTGGGTATTTGACTTCCTACATGGCTTGCATAGAGATTTTGATCAGATTATGGTCCAGATCTTGAGGTGCGTTCCTATTCCCTCACTTCTTGAGGTTTACAATATTGTTCAACAAGAGTTTGATCAACGACAGTCCTGGACCACCTCCAACCTTCTAGAGGGATCTGCGATAGTGGCTCATCAGCCCCATTTTGGCAGTCGAGCTCCTCCTGATTTCAAGCCCAAGCCGACAGATAGGGATCATCTCGCATGTGACTATTGTGGCAAGCCTCGTCATACGCGTGATACTTATTATAGCCTCCATGGTTTTTCTCCTCCTTGAGTTGGATCGACTACTTGTGGTGGTCGCGGTCGAGGTAGGACTCCAGGCCGATTTCCTCACTTTGCTCATCTGACCAAGACTTTCAATGGTGGTTCTTCTCAATCGTCCTCCTCTGCTGAAGAGACGCGGGCCCTTCGTCGTTTGATGCACGACCTTACTACTGAGCATGTCGATGCTTCTATGTCATCATTTGCTCATGCCCACATTGGTACTTCGAGTGTCAACTTCGCTTCTACTGGTCCTGCTCAATGGATTATCGATTCAGGCGCCACCGATCACATGACCAGTTCTGTTTCAGGTTTTGTATCCTAAACCCCTCTTTCAGGCAGGGATAAAGGAGCAATGTTGATGGGTTTTTCCCGTCCATTGCTGAGAAGGGCTCCATTCATTGTTCTTCTCTCACTTTATCTTTTATTCTTCATGTTCCAAAATTCCCCCATAGTCTACTTTTTGTTAGTCATTTGACTAATTTTCTTCACTGCTCCGTTAATTTTTTTCTTTCTCATTGTGTCTTTCAGGATCTGAAGACAGGGCAGGTGATTGACATTGATAGCATAAAGGATGGCATGTACATGTTTGACTCCACTTTGGAGGCTATGCAACCGCAAGCTCTCCACTCTTTGCAGACCTCCACCTTCCTTACCTGACATCGCCGTCTTGGCCACCCTTTTGTTGCGACCATGCAACATTTATTTCTTGTTTTTCTTCTTCGTGTTTTAAAATTTTTGTTTATGACATATGTGTTGTTGCCAAACATCATCGTACTCTTATTCATCATGTGTCATTACCTAGTACAACTCCTTTTCATATTATTCATTCTAATGCGTGGGGGTAATGCTCTGTTGCCTCTACTTCTGAATGTTTTAGGTTTATTACATTTATTGATTGTTTCTCGCGCGCTACCTGGGTTTATCTGATGAAAACTAAAAATGAGGGGGTTTATATCTTTAAAAAATTTCATTTCATGTTTTCTACTCTATTTTCTGCCCATATTAAAACCTCTGGTAGAACGTAGTGATAAGGGTCGAGAGTATGTCAACGCTTCATTGCAGGACTATCTTGTTGCTCATGGCATTCTGCATCAAACCTCGTGTGTCCACTCTCTATCTTAAAATGGAGGTTGCGGAACGCAAGAACTGTCACCTCTTAGAGGTGGCTCGTTGCTTACTCTTCACTTATGAACCTTCCTAAAAACTACTGGGGGGATGTCGTTCTCACAGCTGCCTATCTTATAAATCGCACGCCCTCTTTAGTACTGGAACATCAAACCCCTCTTACTACCTTAGGGGTGACACCGACCTCTCTACCACCTAAAACTTTTTGTTGTGACTGCTTCTCTCATATACACTCTCCGTGTAGGTCCAAGCTTGACCCTCGGGCTCTTAAATTTGTGTTCAGTGGCTATTCTCCCACTTAAAAGGGGTATAAATGTTATCATCCCCCGACTAAAAGGATTTTGTCACGATGGATATCTCATTTCGTGAATCTGAACCTTATTGTGTGCCCTCACTTCAGGGAGAGCACATATCTACGAGTGAAGTGAGCTCACTTATTTTACCCTTTGCAAATTCCTCCTTCGCATTCTTTACCTAATACTGAGACTCTCAATCAGGGGGAGCTTCCTTATAAAGAAAAGGAGTTACAGGTGTACACCAGACGGAGTAGAGATGACACACAGGCTCATCCTACGCCACATGCACCAATACCAGCTTCGTCAACGGATCCTTCTAAACTTCTCATCGCCCTTCGAAAAGGTACCAGATCTTGCACCCAGCATTCACTATCTCGTTATGTTTCCTATGATGCTCTAACTTTTCGTACAAAGCTTTCATCTCCTCCCTCGCTTCTGTCTCCATCTCATCCACATGACAGGAGGCTCTTTAACAACGTGCTACGACCGACGCGCGTGTATTTTCGCAGGAGGCGGTGATCCGCTGCCCGGGCGGACGATCAGAGCTTGTGGTTGCGTCCGGATGGTCAATCCGAGTCAAGTTCATATATGGGTTTTTATATTTTCAGTTGTATTTTGTCCCTGATTGGCCCTTACAATGTGTGCCGTCTGATTTGGGATTTTTTTCATTTTTATTTTATTTCAGTTGTTTGAGCGTTTATAGCATTAGGGCTATTAATAGTTGTGCAAGTGGCGGTTCAAAGCATCGAAGGTTTGCTAAAGATTGGCAACCGCTCGGTCCTGGACGGTGCAACGCCGATTCCCCTGGTGTGATGTCGGGATATTCCTCTGCCTCCCCTCTTCTCTCCGGTAACTCTTCCTTTCCCGTCTAGTTCCCTGAAGCCAAGCCCCAACCTACCCCTTTCCCGCTGAACCCATGTCGTCCTTCCCAGTTAACCCGACGCCAACCGCCCGCTATTGCCTACCGCGCCACCCCATCTCCGCCTCCCTCAACTCCTGTCGGCCACCTCACGTCTTGATACTCCTCACTCCAGTCAACACCCCGCCCCCCAATCTTCACTCCTCCCCGCTCAGCGCTCCAGCCCACTGAAAACCCTATTTTCCCCACTCCATTTTTCTGCTTCCCCCTACTTCTGTCACTCCCAAACCTCCATTCCCTCACTCGTTGGTCTTCTTCCTCCCACAGAGCCTCTTCGACCCCTAATTCCACCATCCCTAAACCCATCATGTCGTGGATCCACTTCAGATCAGCTACCCCGACATCCCCGTGACCTTGGATGATTGCCAACAACCGCCCCCGCCGCCGCCTACGTATGCAACTTGTGGTATAAAGTTAGTGTCATGTTATTGTTGTTTATTTTGGTAAAACTTGTACTGTGTGGGTTGTTTTTTTTATCGTGCTAGTAGTTCGTTCGTCGTTAAATTTAAAGGGCGTATTCTGTGATCGCTTGAAATTATTAGCGCCTCTATCGTTTGTGAAAATTAATAAATGTTCTCCTTTAATTAAATTAATTGGTGTTGTCAATGTCTCTATTGTTTATTTATAATAATTAATTTACACGTTGTAATCTTAAGCAGACCACTCTAGCATCTCACTACACGACATTGCACGTAGGATTGTATTAAGTGAGTCCACCCCCGTGTCTACCTTACCATTGCATCACTCTTGGGTATCAACAGTGGAAAGAGGTTATGATTGAGGAAATGAATGGTTTGGAAAAGAATTGTACATGGGACTTACCTCATTTTCCACCTGGAAAGAAGGTCGTCGGTTGTAAGTGGGTGTTTACCATAAACCAGAACTCTGAAGGTGGGTTGAACGATTCAAAGCAAGGTTGGTTGCAGGGGGTATACTAAAACTTTTGAAATTGATTATCAAGACACGTTTGCCCACGTCGCAAAAATGAACTTCAAACAAGTTTTGTTATCATGTGTTGCGTGCAAGGGTTGGGAACTTAACCAATTGGCCTTGAAGAATGCTTTCATTCATGGAAATTTAGATGAAGAGATACATATGTCTATACCTCCAGGCTTTTCCCTTTCGGATCTGAAGGGAAAATGTGTCATTTAAAAAAAGTATTTTACGGTTTGAAGTAATCTTTGAGGGCTTGGTTTAGTCGATTCCACAAAATCAAGATTTCACTTGGATAGAAACAAAGTCATGTTGATCATACTTTGTTTATTAAACGAATAACAAATCTAATAACTGTTCTCATTGTCTATGTTGATGATATCGTCATAACATGAGATGATTGAAGAAGTAGAAGTTTTGAAGATGAATTTGGCAAGGAAGTTTGAAGTAAAAATCTGGGAAAACTGAAGTATTTCTTGTGAATTGAGGTAGTACGATCTAAACAGGGTATCTTCATCTCACAGAGAAAATGCAACCTTGATTTGTTGGAACAATCTGGTATGAGTGGTTGTAGACCTACTGATACACATATGGAGGTGAATCATAATCTTGGAAGAGATGATGGTGATCTTGTTGAAGACGTGGTTGGTTATCAATGCCTTGTTGGAAGATTAATCTACATATCCCACACTCGTACCGACATAGCTTATGCAGTTGGAGTCGTTAGTCAGTATATGCATGCCCCAAAGACGAGACATCTTAATGTTGTTCGTCGAATCTTGAGGTATTTGAAGACTTCACTGAGAAGGGGATCCTTTTCACTCCCAATACAGACTTGCAGATTGAAGTTTTTACTGATGCTGACTGTGCTGGGTCCATTGAAGACAGACGATCAACATCACGGTATTGCTGATTCGTTGGTGGAAACTCAGTCACTTGGAGAAGTAAAAAAATAATCTGTCGTCTCAAGGTCTAGCACTGAAGCTGAGTTCAGAGCAATGACACATGGCATATATGAAGGATTATGGATACGCTCTTTGATGTGTGACCTGTTGATGCGCGGAAACGGCACCGGGGGCACGGCTATCACCGAGGGGGTGTTTGGTCTCACAGGCTAGGTGAGGAGGGAGGAGAATGTTGCGGGGGGAGAGGAGAAGGAAGCTTCTGAGTGTTCGAGATGTGAGCAAACAGCTTGTTCAAGGAGGGTTGCGGGGGTAGAGGAGAGGCTTGAGAGAAGAGGCGAGCCTTGATCAACAGAGAGGGTTGATCAAGAGAGGAAGAGGAGGGAGACCAGGAGCGGTCGAACAGACAGTAACCGCGACGGTTGCACTTGCAGGTTGGTTGCCGAGAAAAGCTGAGTTGAGCTGAGGGCGAGGCTTGCTGAGCAGAGGGGCAAGGCTTGCTGAGCAGAGGGGCAAGGCTTGCTGAGCAGAGGAGCAAGGCTTGCTGAGCAGAGGAGCAAGGCTTGCTGCGCAGAGGAGCAAGGCTTGCTGAGCAGAGGAGCAAGGAGAAGGGAAGAGGGGGCCGCTAGCAGCGGCAACAACACACTTCGCCCGCCGCGGCCTAAATGTCACTCTTGCGACGGGCTTTCCTTTGATTAATAGCTAGATATTACAAGCTTACAAGTACACTTTTACAACAAATCACTAAAGCGGTACAAAGAGAAGCTGGCGGCTATGAGAGAAGAAAATGCCAGAAAGCAGAGAAGAGAAGCTGTCAGAGACTAAGTAAAAGAGTCTGTCAGCTGCTGGAGGACTGGGAAACTGAGTCTGCAGAGTCTGCTGGCAAGCTGCTGGAGAGCTGTGGAGGACTGCGCGGACAGGAAATCTGAGTCCGCGGAGTCTGCTGGAAGGCTGATGACGGACTGCGCGGACTGGAAAACGGAGTCCGCAGGGTCTGCTGGCAAGACTTGTCTCCACCTTCGGGATCCCTGAATGAGAGGCACCGGGGGCTATTTATAGGCCCAGGGAAGTTCTTCAAGAAGCGGGGCCCAGTGACGTCAGCATGACGACCTGCGCGGACTCCGCGGACTGGAAAACGGAGTCCGCCAGGTAGGCGAAGCAGCAGGCTGGAGGAAGAGAACGGAGGCCGCCCTCTTGCGGGCGGCCTGGGCGGACTCCGGGGGGAGTCCGCCCGGCAGGGCCGGGGCCGCCCCCTAGCGGGCGGCCTGGGCGGCCTCCGGGAGGAGTCCGCCCGGCCGGTCGGGCCGCCCCCGAGCGGGCGGCCTGGGCGGACTCCGGGGGGAGTCCGCCCGGCTGGCCGGGCCGCCCCCGAGCGGGCGGCCTGGGCGGACTCCGGGGGGAGTCCGCCCGGCTGGCCGGGCCGCCCCCTAGCGGGCGGACTCCGGGCGGAGTCCGCCCGGCTGGCCAGGCCGCCCCCGAGCGGGCGACCTGGGCGGACTCCGGGGGGAGTCCGCCCGGCTGGTCGGGCCGTCCCCGAGCGGGCGGCCTGGGCGGACTCCGGGGGGAGTCCGCCCGGCTGGCCGGGACGCCCCCGAGCGGGCGGCCTGGGCGGACTCCGGGGGGAGTCCGCCCGGCTGGCCGGGCCGCCCCCTAGCGGGCGGCCTGGGCGGACTCCGGGGGGAGTCCGCCCGGCTGGCCGGGACGCCCCTGAGCGGGCGGCCTGGGCGGACTCCGGGTGGAGTCCGCCCGGCTGGCAGGCGGAGGCCGCCTCTGGCGGGCGGCCTCGGCGAACGGCGGCAGGAGGCCGCCGCTCCTCGAACGGCAGGGAGACCGGAGCCCCTTGGGCGGACTGGGAAACCGCCCCCTGTAGCGCTGATGGCGGGATCCTGCAAGGAGAAGCATTGCACGGTTAGCGGGCCTAACCGCATGGCCTGCGAGGGTGAGCTATGGGAATAGTCCGTCGTCCCGCAGGGCATGCGGTTGCAAGGGAACCTAGACGGACAGGAAAAATTGTCCGCCTACGCTGGGGGTTTGTCGCGATCAAAAGGGAGAATCTAAGGAGCGCGACTAGCCAGCTGCCTACCTTGAGAAGGATCGCCGATTTCTGGGTTAACATAATCCCCGCACTTTTTTAAGTTCCGAAGGGAACTTCGAAAAAGTTGGAGACCCACGAAAATCGTGATCCACCACAAAGGAAAGAGAAGGGGGGCAAGGAGAGATAGAACCTGAATACTCTCCTTACAAGCTTGGTGTTTCCTGTCTATTTTCCTGCAAGAGGAAAATTAAGGTAAGCATATATGGGTGGTACATCGAGTGTGTACCTGAGTTTGCTTTTGCAAAACGAAGAAGGCGTGTCATCCGTTAAGTTCTGCAAAACAAAAGTGAGGAAAACAGAAAGGCATACTAACTTGCAAGTACCTGAGTGGAGCTTGCAAGTGTCGGTGATCTCTGCAAGAAGAGAGTTAGAGGCAGATATTGTATATAAAGATAAGCTGCAAGTACCTGAATATGACTTGCAGACGTCTGCTAACCACTGCAAAGTGAAGAGTGAGCAGCAGAGATAAAATAATGATTTAAACTGCAAGTACCTGGATGTGGTTTGCAGGTGTCTGTTGTTCTCTACAAAGAGAAAAGTTAGAAGCAGACAATATTCATATGAAAGGAGCTTGCAAGTACCTGTGGAGAGGGCTTGCAAGTTTTGCTAACCTCTGTGAGGAGAGAGATTAGAAGCAAACAAGACACGAGGATAACCGCACCAGAATTATTGAGATAACCCATGAAGGTTGATGAGGTAAGGTCGATATGACCAGGTAGCAAGAAAAATGCTTGATGAACACTTTGTCATGAAACCCAGATCAATAAACTGAGCGTTTAACTGGATTGCAGTAGCATGACTGATAGCATTTGAGCACCAAACTATTGATATGATTTGATTAATGTTTGATGCCATTAGATTTTGACAAGAATAAAGAGTAGCTCTGTGAATCTCCATATGATAGAGCTTGAGCAGGCAAAGTATATGAGATGAGCATAAGCAAAGTGATTGCTGGAAATCCTTTTGGTAGGTTGGATTAACCTGTTCACCTGTGAAAGGAGGGAAGAGACAAAAGGAGGTCTATACTCGGAATGACTAAAGAAGGTTGAATGCTGCCACAGGTGTTCCCCGTGGGCCTTATGCATCACTTGCCTGAAAAATCACCCCGAGTATAGTCCTACTCAAAGCGGGCTGGCCGCACATCCTCAAGGAGGGGAAAAAAGAAAAGGAGGTCCATATTCGGAATGACTAAAGAAGGTTGAATGCTGCCACAGGTGTTCCCCGTGGGCCTTATGCATCACTGGCCTGAGAAAATCATCCCGAGTATGGTCCTGCTCAAAGCGGGCTGGCCGCGCATCCTCAAGGAGGGCACAAAAGAGAAAAGCAAGGGAAAGATCCTGAGAAGGACCGCTAGAAGGAACGCTCTCTTGCCTTGGGCACAAGCATCACTGATCAACGAGACGGGTTGCGCCAAGAGGCCTAGCTTGTCTGTGTATTGATCAGTGGAGTTGTGAGAACCCGAGAAGGCACGGATCGAGGATACCGGAGTGTTCAACAATCACAGTTAGGTGATGATCGAAGAGACAAGGCTACGCTTGGTCGTCATTGCTTGTCAAGCAAAGATCATCATGACTGTAATGTATCCTAAGCAAAGCACAGCAGAGCTAACACATGGGGCTCCCCTAGCACACACTCTGTGTCAGATGCCGGCCAGGATCCGAAGTCTGAAGCCCATTCCCGCGATTGAACTGCTCCCAATGCACACATGGGTATACTCCCGCCATATGTGGTCGTAGCGGTTGTGCGAGAACAATCAACGGAGGGAACGTTTCAGACTCGGTGATATCTCATTGGCGTACCGATCCTTAGAGAGAGAGAAGAGGAGGAAGGAGCAACACAAGAAGGGAACTGTGTTAGTATAAGATCCCTGATAAAAAGCTTTGTAGAAAAGCAAGAGAAGAACACTGAGAAGTGTTTGATGAAATGAAAATGTTTGAAGAGAGAGAGAGCAAGGGTTGAGATAACCCATGGAGCTCGCCAGGAGCTTTGGAGGACTGTGAAGTCCATCGCTTGCTCAGAATAGCCTTCCAAGCACACCTTCGTCGTCGGCATCGAAGCATTCGACGGCTTGGTTAACAACGAGGAGAGGGGGCTCTTCGACTTGGTTCACTCCTCTTGAGGAGCAAGGAGCGTCTGCAAGTTCTTTGCCCTTTGAAGTTGCTTGATCAGGGCGTTCTTCTTTAGGAAGCAGGTCATGCATCTTTCCCTGCCGGAGCATCCTTTGCACAAGCTACCGGAAAGCTCGGCAGTCCTCTGTTAGGTGACCTGGTTCTTTGTGAAATTCGCAGTAGGGTTCTGAACCCCTAGATCTTTGATCTGCCGGTCGATAGGGCTTCTTGAAGTTTGCCCTGTCTTTCATGATCTGGATTACTTCTTGCACGACGTCGTCAAGATCAGACTCATGCAAGTCGCTGTCCTGCTGCTGTTGAACTGTTGCTGTTTGCAAAGACGGAGCTAGCGGCAGCAATGGGTCTTGAGCATGATCACGGCTCGGGAAGGAGTATCGATGGCGATGAATCCTTCTCTCTTTCTTTGAGTGAGTTGGGAAGTGATTGTGAGGAGACCTTGGAGGATGCTTGCGAGAGAGATCCTCCTCGGACAAAAGCTTGGAGACGAAGCCTGAATTGCTCTTTTCGTCTCGGATGTATGAGTTGGCTAGAGCAATTAACTCTTGATATGTCCTTGGAGCACGGACATTGGCTTCAAATTTGAGAGGCCTTTCACGAAGACCGTGGATAAGAGCCACTCTGTACATTTCTTAATCAGTAACTTCGATGTCCAAAATCTCTCTTTGGAATCGATCAATAAACTGAGACCAAGTCTCATTTCCGCGTTGCTTGATCTCAAAGAGGGCTTCAGGACCGCCCTTTCTCTTGGTTGACGTAGAGAATCTGAGAAGAAACTCCCTTCGAAGATCAAGGAAGGAAGTGATGGAGTGAGGACGGAGGCCATAGAACCAGTCTCTCACTTGCCCATCAAAGGAGGTGACAAGGAGTTTGCACTTGCTTGCATCTGAAAGAGTCTTGAGAGCAACGGCTGACTCAAAAGTTTGGAGGTGCTTCACTGGATCTGTCTCTCCAGTGTAGATTGACAGTCGAGGCTCTCTGAAGTTTGCTGGAGTAGGCTCATGGCGAACATTCTCTGCGAATGGTGAAGGTTCTTCTTGCTCTCCTACAGCATAGGGAAAGAAAGGAGCATAAGCTGCAGCTGCAAAAGGAGCATGAGGATAAAAAGGAAAAGTTGCTGCAGGAGGAGCAGGGGCAGGAGCTGAAGGGTAGGGATGACTTCCCTGAAAAATTGAGTACTCTAGCAGGACTTCCCCGGGCTGCTTTCCGGAAGAAGTTATGGCGAGCAGCAAACTCTTCATCTTGAGTTCGCAAAAGAGCTGCAAGCCCTTGCGGAAAGGTTGGAGTGTACGGAGGATAGAACGGCGGGCAAGCTTGAGAGTAAGCTTGCTGATGCTCTGATGTTGGTGTTGGGTTGATTGGAGCAGCTGGAGCAGCTGCTGGATGAGCGTCCAAACGCAGCGTTATCGCAGCAAGAACTTTGTTGATAGCCTGGAACTGTTGAGCATTCTCACGGCGCGACTGCTCAAAGGCTTCCCAGAGAGGATCTTCACTGGGACTTGGAGCAAGGTTCTCGGTCGATTGATGGTCTGACATGATTAACTGTCGCTTTCACTGTCTGTTCTGATCTGAAGGGCTGCGCATGAGCTGGCGGTCCACGCTCACCGCACCAAAACTGTTGATGCGCGGAAACGGCACCGGGGGCACAGCTATCACCGAGGGGGTGTTTGGTCTCACAGGCTAGGTGAGGAGGGAGGAGAATGTTGCGGGGGGAGAGGAGAAGGAAGCTTCTGAGTGCTCGAGAGGTGAGCAAACAGCTTGTTCAAGGAGGGTTGCGGGGGTAGAGGAGAGGCTTGAGAGAAGAGGCGAGTCTTGATCAACAGAGATGGTTGATCAAGAGAGGAAGAGGAGGGAGACCAGGAGCGGTCGAACAGACAGTAACCGCGACGGTTGCACTTGCAGGTTGGTTGCCGAGAAAAGCTGAGTTGAGCTGAGGGCGAGGCTTGCTGAGCAGAGGAGCAAGGCTTGCTGAGCAGAGCAGCAAGGCTTGCTGAGCAGAGGAGCAAGGCTTGCTGAACAGAGGAGCAAGGCTTGCTGAACAGAGGAGCAAGGCTTGCTGAGCAGAGGAGCAAGGAGAAGGGAAGAGGGGGCCGCTAGCAGCGGCAACAACACACTTCGCCCGTCGCGACCTAAATGTCACTCTTGCGACGGGCTTTCCTTTGATTAATAGCTAGAGATTACAAGCTTACAAGTACACCTTTACAACAAATCACTAAAGGGGTACAAAAGAAGTTGGCGTCTAAGAGAGAAGAAAATGCCAGAAAGCAGAGAATAGAAGCTGCCAGAGACTAAGTAAAAGAGTCTGCCAGCTGCTGGAGGACTGGAAAACTGAGTCTGCAGAGTCTGCTGGCAAGCTGCTGGAGAGCTGTGGAGGACTGCGCGGACAGGAAATCTGAGTCCGCGGAGTCTGCTGGAAGGCTGATGACGGACTGCGCGGACTGGAAAACGGAGTCCGCAGGGTCTGCTGGCAAGACTTGTCTCCACCTTCGGGATCCCTGAATGAGAGGCACCAGGGGCTATTTATAGGCTCAGGGAAGTTCTTCAAGAAGCGGGGCCCAGTGACGTCAGCATGACGACCTGCGCAGACTTCGCGTACTGGAAAACGGAGTCCGCCAGGTAGGCGAAGCAGCAGGCTGGAGGAAGAGAACGGAGGCCGCCCCCTTGCGGGCGGCCTGGGCGGACTCCGCGGGGAGTCCGCCCGGCTGGCCGGGCGGCCTGGGCGGACTCCGGGGGGAGTCCGCCCGGCTGGCCGGGCCGCCCCCGAGCGGGCGGCCTGGGCGGACTCCGGGGGGAGTCCGCCTGGCTGGTCGGGCCGCCCCCTAGCGGGCGGCCTGGGCGGACTCTGGGGGGAGTCCGCCCGGCTGGCCGGGCCGCCCCTCAGCGGGCGGCCTGGGCGGACTCCGGGTGGAGTCCGCCCGGCTGGCAGGCGGAGGTCGCCTCTGGCGGGCGGCCTCGGCGGACGGCGGCAGGAGGCCGCCGCTCCTCGAACGGCAGGGAGACCGGAGCCCCTTGGGCGGACTGGGAAACCGCCCCCTGTAGCGCTGATGGCGTGATCCTGCAAGGAGAAGCATTGCACGGTTAGCGGGCCTAAACGCATGGCCTGCGAGGGTGAGCTATGGGAATAGTCCGCCGTCCCGCAGGGCATGCGGTTGCAAGGGAACCTAGACGGACAGGAAAAACTGTCCGCCTACGTTGGGGGCTTGTCGCGATCAAAAGGGAGAATCTAAGGAGCGCGACTAGCCAGCTGGCTACCTTGGGAAGGATCGCCGATTTCTGGGTTAACATGACCTGGGTTTGAATGAGTCAAGTCCTATCCGGTTGTACTGTGACAACAAGTCTGCAATCAGCATTACAAACAACCATGTCCAGTATGACTGCACCAAGCATATCGAGACGGACAGACATTTCATTAAGGAGAAAATCGAAAAGAATATTATCGACATACTGTTTGTTCTCTCAGAGGGACAATTAACTGATATCCTAACTAAGAGTTTTGGGGTAAATCATTTTTGTGTTTGTATTGACAAGTTGGGTATGGAAAATATAACATGCCCAACTTGAGAGCGAGTGTTAGACTATATTTCGTTTATATTTTGATTACAATGTATTTTCCCCCTATATATAGGGGACCCCTCTATTGAATAAGATCATCTTTGCTCTAATTAACACATTTACTTCACTTTAGAGAGAACTGATGTGCCTTGAGAATTTTGAATACCATACGCAATGATTCAAGTGTTCCTGTCAAGACTTGCTGAAGGTAAGAATGTCATCAAAAAAACTAAAATGAATTTTCATAATTGCTCTCGAAAGACTTGGTTCATCAATACCTGAAACGTTGAAGGTGTATTGGTTATCCCAAAGCGCATGACCAGAAAATCATAGTGCCCTTGGTGAGTCCAAAATGTTGCCTTGAACACATCCTCTTCTGCCATCCTGAGTTAATGGTATCCTTTCCTTAGATCTAACTTCGAAAATAATGCGGTCTCGTGTAGTTCGTTGTTGAGTTCCTCAATAATAGGGATTGAGAATTTGTACTTGATCATGTGGGAGTTGAGTTGTCGGTAATCAATGCACATCCGCCAAGTGTCATCATGTTTCTTAACTAAAACAGCCGGAAAAGAAAAGGGGTTATGACTTTGTTGAATGACTCCCAATCTCATCATTTCCTTCACCAACCTTTCTATTTCAATTTTTTGCAAGAGGCTATCGATAAGGCCTGAGGTTGATAATTACTTTGTCATTTTTGAGATGAATGTGATGCTCATGATCACGCTTGGACGGTAATTCCTTTGGTTTTTGGAACAACTCCTGAAATTCTCCCGGCGATTCCAGTATCTGCTCACCATCTCTGCCTGTAAACTCACTTCTTGATAGCCGGTATGATTCCTGCACATGACAGTTGCTTCCCTACCCCTGGGGTTGAGCTCTCTTGAACATCACAAACAACCATCATGTTAATTTGCACATTCTTTATAATGAGCTTCTGCAACTGTTTCTATTGCATCACTGTGCCCAACTAATTTTTAAATTCTCTCAAGGAGATCTTCTTACACTGACTCCGGAATTCCATCTCTAAATTATCGAAGTCCTGTCGGACTACCCCTAATGTGACTAGCCATTGCACGCCTAGCACAACCTCACAACCACCCAATGTTAGGGCCTATTTGAGGTGAATATCACCTTGTGCATCCTCCATCGAAATCCAACCACCTTGTGAGCACTTATTATGCTTTACCATCGGCAATGGCCACATTGAAGTGAGGTATAGGAATTAGCTTGCATTACAGACGTTCAGCAGCCCGGGCATCTGACAAATTATGTGTACAGCAGCCCGGGCATCCAAGAAATTGTGTACTTACCAAATCAATAAGTACAGAATCGGCTGCCCATAGTAGGATGTTGTCACCCTTATAGTGTAAAAATGGGTAATGACGGTTAATGATTGCGCCGATACTTGGGGAGACTCCTGCTCCAGATTTTGTTCATCAATCATGGTTGGTTCTTCTTCATTCTCCAGGTGGATCGGCTCGTCCTCTCACTTTCAGAGAGAATTCCAATGTGTAGGACTGCTGCCTCTCTAAGCATTTGTGATCGAGTGTATACTCGTTGCTACCCCAAAAACACAAGCCCATACTTTTCTCATCCAATTTTGTATATGTCAGTCCTCGTCCCCAATTTTTTGGCTGTTGATGCCGCTGCTAGCTTGTTCCACCAAGCAAGATTGAAGAGGTCTGTTATGACCTAACTAGGGGAGAAAGAGGAAGTAGGAAGAAGACTTGAAGATTAGGGTTTAGGAGAGGAAGAAGAGAGAGGATACCTGGAAATATTCTTGCTTACCCACCAAGGAGGAGGGGTTGGGTATTTATGCTCCCACCCAACCCCTAGAGCCGGCCGGCCCCATTGGGGTTGAACCCAATGTGGTTCAGCCCTCATTCTGCTTTATTGTTGGGTTTGGGCTGAACCGGATGGTTCAGCCCGGCTTTCATTCCCGGTCTCCTTCGGTCTTCGCGCGTATTTGAATCCACGGAAACGTAGATCGTCCGGGGGCATAACATTCCCCTCCCCATCAAGAAGCACCTTGTCCTCAAGGTGAAAATCAGGATAGCGCTCCCGGAACTCCAAGAGGTCCACCCACGAATTGTGCGTCGCGGGCATCTGCTTCCATTTGACGAGGATCATTGGCCGGTACTCCGTGCCGTGTTTCTTCCATTTGGTCATGAGAACTTCTTCAGGTAAGGGCCGCAATTCGCCGCTGCTGGTAGCCTCAGGTAAGGTAGGAGTGACGGAAACAGTGTTCCCCAGCTTCTTCTTGAGGACGGAGACATGAAAAGTAGGGTGAATGTGTGACCCCTCCGGTAGCGCCAAAGTATAGGCGACGGGTTCTACCCGCCGAATGACTCTGTACGGCCCGTAGTAACGTGGGGCCAGTTTCTGATTGGCCCGACGGGCGACTGAGAGCTGACGATAGGGCTGGAGCTTGAGAAACACCTCATCACCGACCGCAAATTCCCGTTCCGTACGGTGCTTGTCGGATTGAACCTTCATGCGGTCTTGGGCCGCACGTAAATTGTCGCGGAGAAGAGCCAAGGTCCGATCCCGATCTTGGAGAGCTCGATCGACCGCCGGGAGGGCAGTGTCGGCCGGTTCATAGGAGGACAACGTGGGTGGCGGCCGCCCGTACACCGCCGCGAACGGAGTGAGCCGGCTGGCCGTGTGATAAGAGGTGTTGTAGCAATACTCGGCCCAATGTAGCCACCTGGTCCACGTGCGGGGTTCATCCATGACAAAGCACCGTAAGTATGTCTCGACTCCTTTGTTGAGTACCTCCGTCTGCCCGTCGGTTTGGGGGTGATTGGCCGTGCACATGCGTACTGTGGTACCCTGAAGCCGAAAAAGCTCCGTCCAAAAATGGCTGACAAAAACAGGGTCCCTATCAGAGATGATGACCCGAGGAAGCCCGTGGAGTCGAACTATCTCTTTGGCGAAGAGGTCAGCCACCGTTTCGCCGGAATATGGGTGGCTCAAAGCAAGGAAGTGGCCGTACTTGGACAATTTATCGACAACGACGAGAATGACTGACTTGCCCTGTGATTTGGGAAGGCCCTCGATGAAGTCCATGAAGACGGTGTCCCAGATCTGGTGTGGGATTTCTAGCGGAGTAAGAAGGCCCGCTGGGGAGATCGTCTCATACTTTTGCCGCTGGCAAACATCGCATTCCCGCACGAACTGCTGAACGTCCCGCTGCAGCCCCTTCCAAAAGACGTTGGCCTTGACCCGCTGTAAGGTTCGATGGATGCCAGCATGACCACTGGTCGGTGAAGCGTGAAACTCCCGAATCATAGTAGCACGCCACGGGGACGTGGCCGGTAGAACGAGCCGGCCCTGGTAGTAGAGTCGCGTGCCCAGTAAGTGATAGCCAGCTGCTGTGCCTCGACCCTGCTGCAATGCTTCAACAATGTTGCGGAGAACTGGGTCCTGGAGAACCTCTGCCTGTATGTCGTCTAAGGAGGCAATCACCGGCCCCAAGATGTGAGTAAGGGAGCTTTCTGGTATCCGAGATAACGCATCGGCCGCCATATTCTCCTTCCTCTTCTTGTAGACAATCTCATAATCATACCCCAGAAGCTTCGTCAGCCACTTCTGCTGCAGCGGGGATGCCAACCGTTGCTCCAGGAAATGCTTCAGACTCTGGTGGTTTGTACGGACCTGGAAGTGCCGCCCCAGAAGATAGGGCCGCCATAGAGCGACCGCGTGAAGTATGACGAGCATCTCCTTCTCGTACGTAGAGAGCCCCAAGGTCCTGGGAGCGAGAGCTTTACTGAAATAAGCAAGTGGCCGACCCTCCTGCATGAGGACCGCGCCGATGCCGACGCCAGATGCGTCCGTCTCCACCACAAAATCCTTGGAGAAATCCAGAAGTGCTAGCACGGGGGTGGTGGTCATGGCCCTTTTGAGGCCATTGAAAGCTTCCTCGGCCTCCGCATGCCATCGGAAGGAATCCTTCTGCAGCAACTGGGTGAGTGGTCGTGCGATCTTCCCGTAGTCCTTCACGAACCGGTGATAGTAGCCGGTCAGCCCAAGAAAGCCTCGTAAGGCCCGGATCGTCGTGGGTAGCGGCCAAGTCACCATGCTTTCAATCTTCCGCGGGTCGGCCCGGACCCCTTAAGCGGAGACCAAATGTCCCAAGTACTCGACCTCCGCCTGCCCAAAAGAGCATTTGGAGCGCTTGACATACAGTTGGTGCTCCCGCAAAATGTGGAACACATGCCGAACGTGCTCCCGATGCTCCTCCCAGCTCCTGCTATAGATCAAAATATCATCAAAGAAAACTAACACATACCGACGAAGTAGTGGTCGGAAAATCTCGTTCATGACGACTTGGAAGGTAGATGGGGCGTTGGCCAAACCAAACGGCATCACCAGAAACTCATAATGACCGTCGTGAGTACGAAACGCCGTCTTGTGGATGTCTTCGTCCCGCATGCGTATCTGATGGTAGCCGGATCGGAGATCCAGCTTGGTGAAGAGGCTTGCCCCATGCAGTTCGTCCAGCAGCTCCTCGATCATCGGAATGGGAAACTTGTCTTTAATGGTCGAGTGATTCAGTCCCCTGTAATCGACACAAAACCTCCAGGAGCCATCCTTCTTCTTGACCAAGATGATCGGAGAAGAGAATGCGATGGTGCTGGGTCGGATGATGCCGGAGGCCATCATCTCACGTACGCTGCATTCTATCTCCGTCTTCTGAATGTGGGGGTACCGGTATGGACGAATATTCGTCAGGTCTGCTCCGGCCTTCAGCTGAATTTGATGATCTTTGAACCGTGCGGGCGGTAAAGAATGTGGTGCCTGAAAGATGTCGTCAAACTGAACCAATAGATCTTGCAGTTGCGTTGGTTCCGTTGTTGGCCCAAGAGCCTCTATCCCCCACAACAAGGCCATCATACTACCCTCTTCCTCCATCCTTTGCAGGCTCGTGAGTGATATCTCCTTGAGCGGAGATGTCTGTATCCCCTGTAGGCAATGCTCTGTCCCCAGGTGCGAGAACTCCAACGTCATCTTCTCCCAATCCGTGGTTACCCGCTTGAGCTGGCGGAGCCACTGCACGCCCAACACCATGTCCGACCCCCGAATCGGGAGCAGGTAGACATCCGTCCGGCACACATAGCCCTGTAGTCGCAGCTCCACCCCCTTCAGGACCCCTTCGCACCTCAACTTGCTGCCATCTGCCACCATAACCTGGAAAGAAGCCCCCTTGTCAACTGCATGTCCCGCCTTCTGTGCCGCTGCGGGGGTGATAAAATTATGTGTACTCCCGCTGTCTATCAAAATAGTCACCCGCTCGTGCCCCAACTTCCCAGCAATCCGTAACGTAAGTGGGGCTGAACATCCTTCCATTGTCTGTATGGACACCCCAAACTCCGCCAGGTCCAAACCATCCACCCCATCACAGGTAGGGAGCTCTTCCTCGTCATCCTCCTCCCTCAGCATGAATACTTGCACCTTTTGGCACCGGTGTCCTGGTGTGTACTTTTTGTCGCAATTGAAACATAGCCCCTTGTCCTTCCTGGCCTGCAGCTCAGGCCACATCAGGCGTGTCACTGTCGGCCGTCCGGCCTGCGGCTACTCACGCCGCCCCGCTACAGGTGCTGCTGGTGCTGCGGGAGTGAGTGCTCCCCCTCGATTTCGCTAGCGGTTGCACCGCTCCTCCTGTATCCTGGCTAGACTGATGGCGTGGCTCAGACTGTACGGCATGTAGGCATGGACCTCATCTCTCAGGTGGTCCTTCAGCCCCGAAATGAAACAACTGAGGAGGGTCTTTTCCCCCCAATTTACCCGATTTGCCAGCCGCTCGAACTCCGTGCGATATTCCGTCACGGTCCCCTTCTGTCGGAGTTTCTGCAAGGTGGCCTCCACGTCCTCGTATTCCAAGGGGCCGAAACGGGCTGTGAATCCCTCTATGAAGTGCGCCCACGGCGCGTACCCATAGCTTCGCACGAACCATTGTGCCCACTGGTATGCGTCGCCCTCCAAGTGAAACGACGCCAACTGCACCCATTGCTCATTGGGGATCTCTTGGTATGTGAAGAACAACTCGGCCTTTTGTACCCATTCCAGCGCGTCACTACCTCGGAATGTCGGAAAGTTCATCCTCGTACGTTTTGGTTGCATAACAGCCCGCTGGTTCGCTCCTTCATTCCTGCCATATCCTGGCTCTAGCCCTGCTGGCCTGAGTTGTTCGGCCACTGGATTCGGCCTACCACAGTAGTCGTGATAATGTTCCCCTCCGTATCCCCCTCCCATAAGAGGGCCCTCCTCGTCGTCAAAAACGTGTCTGGGAGGATATCCCCGCCATTGTTCGCCTTGCCCCATCCTCGCTGGAGTCCCTAGTACCGGTGGTCTGGGGAGGATCCCATTTCCCGCGCCATTCGACCCTCCCATGTGCAGCGGCGGCCTCCAAATAGGCTCCTGAGGTCCAAAAGGGCGGCCGGCAGCCACCCCGGCGACTCCACCGCCGGCGGCCACCCCTCCCGGGCCGATCCACCCCCCGGTGACCTGCTGGTGGAGGTTTGGTCCCGATCCGACCCAAGGTCTGGCGGCAGGAGCGCCCGCGCCTGGGCTGCGCGGGATCGGCGTCGTCGGCCCTGTAGGGCTCGGCTGTGCCGACGGCCCTCCGTGGCCGGCTGTCCAGCCTGGTTCCGGGTTGGGGCCGCTGTAGGGCATCATTCCCGGCCCTCCCGTGGTGCCTCCGGCGGAAGACGGTGTCGCGTGCGATGATTCTCCCGATTCCGCCATCTTCTCCCTTAGGGTTTGCGTTAACAGCGCCTTCAACTCATCCAAGCGTCCTTCCATGCGTTCTTCTAAATTTTTCGTCGAGGTTTTAACTTGTTCTTCGATCCCGGCCACGGAATCTGCGAAGGCGACGTAGTTCTCTTCGATGGTGGCTAAACGCGTCATCTCCGTCTCCGTGTGTGTCACCATTGTCGCAGGAAAGATGCTCTGATACCAAATGTTATGACCTAACTAGGGGAGAAAGAGGAAGTAGGAAGAAGACTAGAAGATTAGGGTTTAGGAGAGGAAGAAGAGAGAGGATACCTGGAAATATTCTTGCTTACCCACCAAGGAGGAGGGGTTGGGTATTTATGCTCCCACCCAACCCCTAGGGCCGGCCGGCCCCATTGGGGCTGAACCCAATGTGGTTCAGCCCTCATTCTGCTTTATTGTTGGGTTTGGGCTGAACCGGATGGTTCAGCCAGGCTTTCATTCCCGGTCTCCTTCGGTCTTCGCGCGTATTTGAATCCACGGAAACGTAGATCGTCTGGGGGCATAACAAGGTCTCTCTGACGACTGGATCTTGTTCAATTAACTACCCGCCTCAGACGCGTTATGACATCCCTTTCGATGTTGGATCATCAATGTGGGCTCTGTGATTCTCTCCAATTGGAAAACATCCTGCAGTGATTTTGGTTGAAACATCCTTACTGCAAATTTGATCTCCTCCTTCAATCCCGCGCGACAGAAACATATTGTGTGATCCTCAGGAATAAGTACACGATGTAGAAGGATGTCGAACTCATCCAAATAAAGCTGAATCAGGGTCTTTTATTTTAAGTTTTTCAACTCATTCATCAGATCAACAAACAAGATTGAGCCAAATAGGTTATGCACTACATGAATTTACTCCTCCCAGGTAGGTCACTTACCGGTTAACCGAGACTACATATAAGTCTGATGCCAGAACAATGTCTTCCCCTCCAAATGCACAGATGTGGTCTTAACCTTCATTTCAGTTGGCGTGTCGTTGATGACGAAAAACTGCTCACTTTTACATCATGTCCTCCCTGCAGAAGTGCGGAAAATCAATGCGAAAAAACCTGGTAGACGGTTGATATGAGTTTGGGAAAGGATTATGAACCTCTGCTGAAGAATTTCCTCCTGGATTACCCATAGATCGTTCAGATCAAAGACTTGTAAATACGTCCATAACCTCCTCCAGTGTTCATCCATGCATGTTGATCAGTTAAAGTCCGCGCAAAAGAATCCAGATTTTGCTTGAGCAGCTCCACTTTGTTTTGGAGATCCTTTGATCTCATCCCCTCTGCCACTGGCATGATCACTGGGCCTAGGTCGAAGTTCTAATACCTATGTTAAGATCACAATAGTTGATCTTAACTGAATGCCAATTACTCTCAACACCGACGCTATCGCTGCACAAATCGATCAAAAGGGGAAAACAAGCGCAGCTCTTATCTAAGACAGAATTCAATTCTAATCAAGCAATTCAACCATTAAAGATCAAATCTCATAATAATGAATGATAACGAAAGACAAACACAAGCAATCTTAAGGGAAGACTCCCTAAACAGATCGCATGAAGTTCGTAACACAACATGAGCTTGAAATTTCACAAAAAAAGAAAATAAAACAACTCAAATCAATTTTTTTGCATACCCGCTCATCTCTCCCGCCGGTTACTTCAACTACTTAAAACCGCGTAATTACAAAATACCCCCTCCCATTCAGCCTTAACTACTTTAACTGCCCTCACGCTCAAAATACAAATTTAAAACTTATAAACGCATCAGCCGATAAAGGAGCGCGTGAATAGGGTCCTCCTGATTTACAGAGGAAAACAAAATCAAATGTGTTTCCTCTGTCTTGTTCCGGTTTGCCTCCCCATTTCAGAGGAGGGTATTTAATTGGAATTGTTATTGATACTCCATGAATTGATATTTGTAACTCATTGATATTTGTACTCATAATAGATATTTGTACCCATAATTAATATTTGAACTCGTACATAATAATATTAAGGAAAACGATGAGGTCTCCTGAGAGGCGTTAGCCGCGCCCGCACACCATTCATGAGGTGCGTGTTAGGAGCAAACTAGGGAGAAGAAGATCTAGGGGAGGAAGAGAGACGCTAGGGTAGAAATGAGAGGGAAAGGAGAGAAATACCTTGTTAGTTCTTGCATGCCTTCAAAAGAGAGGGGTCCGGGTATATATAACCCCGGACCCGAGGCCGGCCAACCAAGGGGGCCGGCCGGCCCCATGGGGCTGAACCAAATGTGGTTCAGCCCCCTTGAGCCGATTTTTAAGAAGAGGGGGCTGAACCCATTGGTTCAGCCCCGTTGTTGCCTTGCACGCGCCGTTGCCGCCGCCGGTAATGTTGCAAGAAAAGCCTAGCCTCGTCGGGAGGCTTAACATTCCCTTCCCCATCAAAAGTCAGCTTGTCCTCAAGTGGGTAATCGGGGTAAAGCTCCCGGAATTCCAGCAAGTCCACCCACGTATTGTGCTCCGCGGAGAGATCCTTCCATTGAATTAACAGCTCCGGACAGTGCACTGTGCCCCGACGTCGCCACTTGACCAAGAGTACCTCCGCCGGTAGGGGGCGAAGCTCGCCTCCGGAAGTAGCCTCGGGCAGGACGGGAAAGACCGGGACCGCCTCACCCAGCTTACGCTTCAACAAGGAGACATGAAAGGTAGGATGAATCCGTGAGCCTTCGGGCAATGCCAAGGTATACGCAACTGGCCCGACCCGGCGTGTGATCCGAAATGGACCATAGTAGCGGGGTGCCAGCTTCTGATTCGTCCTCTGCGCCACAGACAACTGCCGATAAGGGCGAAGTTTGAGGAACACCTCGTCCCCCACCTGGAACTCCCGTTCCGTCCGATGTCGATCTGCCTGTGCCTTCATACGATTCTGCGCCGCCCGAAGATTCTCGCGCAGGGTGGCGAGGGTCCGATCACGATCACGGAGGGCTCGATCAGCTGCTGCCACCGCGGTACTGCCTGACTCATAACTGCTGAAGGAGGGAGGTGGCCGTCCATAGACGACCTCAAAGGGGGTAAGCTTGCTAGCGGAGTGATACGACGTGTTGAAGCAGTACTCCGCCCAATGTAACCAATTGGCCCATGTCCTCGGCTCATCCATGACAAAGCAACGAAGGTAAGTTTCCACGCCCCGATTCAAGACCTCCGTCTGTCCATCGGTCTGGGGATGGTGAGCTGTGCTGAAACGTAAGGAAGTCCCCTGCAAGCGGAAGAGTTCCGTCCAAAATCGGCCAACGAAGGTAGGGTCCCGATCGGAGATAATCGCCCGAGGGATCCCATGCAACCGAACAATCTCCCGAACAAATAAAGCCGCCACAGACTCCCCGGTGTAAGGGTGGCTCAGAGCAAGGAAGTGCCCATATTGGACAACTTGTCCACCACCACTAAGATAACTGATTTACCCTGCGACTTGGGCAGCCCATCAATGAAGTCCATAGAAACCGTGTCCCAGATTTGATGCGGAATCTCCAAGGGGGTGAGTAGCCCGGCTGGAGAAGTAGTCTCATACTTCTGCCGTTGGCAGATATCACATTTCTGAACAAACTCCTGAATGTCACGGCGCATTCCCTTCCAAAATACATTGGCCCGGGCCCGCTGGAGAGTGCGAGAAATACCCGCGTGACCGCCCGTCGGCGACGAATGGAACTCATGCATCATGACCGTCCTCCAAGCTGACTGCCAAGGGATGACCACCCGTCCCTGATAATAGAGCCGGTCATTTTGTAAGTGATAACCTGGGGTTACCTCACGAGCTTGCCGCAGGTTCTCCACAATAACCCGTAACTCGGGATAACGCTGCACCTCCTCCTGAATCTCATCCAGCGACTCCAACTGTGGCATCGAAATGTGTGCCAAGGCCCCCTCTGGTAAGCGCGAGAGGGCGTCCGCCACCCGATTGTCCTTCCCCGGCCGATACTCGATCTCATAATCATATCCCAACAACTTGGTGACCCACTTCTGTTGAAGAGGGGAGGAAATCCGCTGGTCGAGAAAGTGCCTCAAGCTCTGATGATCTGTCCGGATTTTAAAACGATGTCCCAGTAGGTATGGCCGTCATAAGGCCACCGCATGAATAACCGTGAGCATCTCCTTTTCATACACCGATAGGCCCAGTGTCCGTGGAGCCAAGGCCTTACTGTAGAAAGCAATCGGCCGCCCCTCCTGCATCAAGACTGCTCTCATTCCCACGCCGGAAGCATCCGTTTCGACCACAAATTCCTTAGTAAAATCAGGGAGTGTCAGCACTGGAGTCGTCGTCATTGCCTGCTTCAACGCCTGAAAGGCGGTCTCGGCTTCATCCTGCCACGAGAAAGCATCCTTCTGTAGCAATTGCGTAAGTGGCCGTGCAATCTTCCCATAATCCCGAACGAATCGCCGGTAGTACCCAGTGAGGCCCAAGAATCCTCGCAGCGCCCGGATGGTCAGAGGTCGGGGCCACGAAAGCATACTCTCGATCTTCCGTGGGTCGGCTTTCACCCCTTCCGCGGAAACGAGATGCCCCAAGTACTCCACCTCCTGTTGTCCAAAAGAACACTTGGACTTCTTAGCGTAGAGTTTATGTTGCCGAAGAGTAGAGAAGACCTGAGTCACATGACGTAAATGATCCTCCCAAGTAGCGATGTGGATCAGAATGTCATCAAAGAAGATCAAGACGAAGTGTCGCAGGAATGGGCGAAAAATCTCATTCATATTGGCCTGAAAGGTAGACGGCCCCCGGTCAAGCCATTCGCCATCACTAAGAACTCGTAGTGGCCATCATGAGTCCTGAACGCCGTTTTATGCACGTCCTCCTCCTTCATAAGAATCTGATAATAGTCGGATCGCAAATCCAGCTTCGTGAATGTAGTCGCCCCACTCAACTCATCCAACAGCTCCTCAATCACGGGAATCGGAAACTTATCCTTCACGGTGACACTGTTTAAGGCGCGGTAATCTACGCAGAAACGCCACGATCCGTCCTTCTTTTTAACCAGAATGATCGGTGCTGAGAAGGAGCTAGTACTAGGCCGTATAATGCCGGCCTCAAGCATTTCCTTCACACTACGCTCGATCTCTGCCTTCTGCATGTGGGGGTACATGTAAGGACGAGTGTTGGGCGGCTCCGCCCCCGTCTGTAGCACAATCTGGTGATCACGAAACCGTGACGGTGGAAGCGTCCCCGGCTCCTGAAAAACGTCATCATACTCCTCCACTAACGCTCGCAGCTGGTCAGGAACCTCCGTCGGTCTATCCTCGCCAGACCTCACCCCCAACAGGACCGTCATCAAACTAGCGGACTCCTGAAGCTGCTGTAAGCTGCGAATGGATATCTCTTTGACTGGAGAAGATCGGAGCCCTTTCAAACAGAACTGGCGCCTCCCTTGCGAGAACTCCATCGTCATCTGGTCCCAATCAAAAGTCACCCTTCTCAACTGCTGTAGCCACTGCACTCCAAGCACCATATCTGAACCCCGGATCGGTAAGAGATAGACATCCGTGCACCCCACATAACCCTGCATCTGAAGCTCCATCGCCTTCAACACCCCTTGGCACTGTAGTTTGCTACCGTCTGCAACCATAACCTGGAACGCCGCTCCAGCGTCAATCTCGTGCCCCACCCTTTGTGCTACATCGGGATGAATAAAATTATGAGTACTCCCACTGTCCACCAGGATGGTCACCCTCTCCTGTCGAATCCTCCCCGCCAGCCGCATAGTGAGCGGAGGTGGATTGCACCCTTCCATGGCATGAAGGGACACACCCAACTCCGTCAAATCGAAGTCCCCCCCAGGCTCTAAATCCTCCTCCAATAACTCGTCCCCCTCAAGCTGCTCCTCCTGATGTAACATAAAGACTTGGACCTTCTGACACTTGTGTCCTGGCGTAAATTTCTCATCACAGTTAAAGCAAAGGCCCTTCTCCTTCCGTGCCTGTAACTCGTTCCAAGACAGCCGTGTCACCGTAGGTCGGCCGGTCACTGGAGTCTCCCTCCTGGCCGCGGCCGGTGTAGTAGTATGTGCCTTGCCAGACTGCGGGCTCGCGCTGCCTATTCAACTTTTCCTCTTGGATGCGCGCCAAGCTGATCGCGTGGTTCAGACTACGGGGCATGTAGGCATGAACCTCATCGCGTAAGTGATCCTTCAGTCCCGATACAAAACAGCTGAGGAGTGTCTTTTCTTCCCACTGAACCCTGTTGGCCAACTTCTCAAACTCCGTCCTGTACTCCATCACGGTACCCTTTTGCCGGAGCTTCTGTAAGAGCGCCTCAAAGTCTTCAAACTCCAAAGGCCCAAATCGAGCCGTGAAGCCTTCCACAAATTCCTCCCACGGAACATACTCCCGTCCCCGCAGAAACCACTGTACCCACTGGAACGCGTCATCCTCCATATGGAAGGACGCTAACTGCACCCACTGAGCCTCTGGCACCTCCTGATAATTGAAAAATAACTCAGCTTTCTGTACCCACTCTAACGCGTCGCCCCCACTGTACCGAGGGAAATTCATCCGAGTCAACTTGGGAGCCATGTACGGCCTTTGGCCACGTTCCCCCGCCACTGGGGCCCCATGACGGAAGGGCCCCCCTTCTCCCCACTGCAGCCCTCTTCCAAAGCCTGGTGGTTGCCCTCCCTGCCGGTGGGGGTAACAACCATCCCCACCTTGCCTCCAAGGAGCGTGCTCGGTAAAAGTCCCGGCCCGTCCGTCAGCACCAGTTGCGTACCCGCCACCCCTGGCTGCCATGTCCAGGCCTGCCGGCCCAAATCCGGCCCTCCCCGTGCGTGCCCCGGGGGGTCCAGCCACCCCGAAGCCCCCTCCAGCCATGTCGAAGCCACCCGGCCCAAATCCGGCGCCCTGATGACTCGCCAGCCCCGATCTGAGCCCCACAGGGGCCGCTGATGCCCACCCGACCCCTCCGGAGCCTCCTGCTGCATTCCCCGCTCCACCGTAACCCGTCGGGACAAACCCGACCCCCGACATGCTCGCCGTTCCCGATCCAGCCCAGCCAGCGGCCACTCCCGCCGATCCGGGCCCCTGGGCGTGCGCTGAAGCCGATCCGTCCAACCCGACGCCGCCCCAGGCCGATCCGGCCCCTCCGTGATACGCCGCGCCCGATCCGACCCCCGTCGGGTTCGCAGCAGCGGGTCCGACGCCAGCGGCTCCCGATCCCGCACTTCCCGCACCCGATCCGCCAAATCCAAGCATTTCCGGCCTATTCCCTGTAGATCCGCCCGGTTCCTCCTCTACCACCGCCTTGCCCTTCAAATTTTGCGCTAATAGCGTCATGATATCGTTCAAGCGGTCGTCGATCCGCTCCTCCAACCTTTGAGTGGACGTTTTGACATTTTCTTCGATGGCGGCTACCGAATCGGTAAGCCCCATCAAGTTTTCCTCTAGGGTTTCCAAGCGGCCATTCTCCTCTTGCGAGCGTGTATTCACCATGACGGAGGAAGGAATCCTCTGATACCAAATGTTAGGAGCAAACTAGGGAGAAGAAGATCTAGGGGAGGAAGAGAGACGCTAGGGTAGAAATGAGAGGGAAAGGAGAGAAAAATACCTTGTTAGTTCTTGCATGCCTTCAAAAGAGAGGGGTCCGGGTATATATATAACCCCGGACCCGAGGCCGGCCAACCAAGGGGGCCGGCCGGCCCCCATGGGGCTGTCCCCTTGAGCCGATTTTTAAGAAGAGGGGGCTGAACCCATTGGTCCAGCCCCGTTGTTGCCTTGCACGCGCCGTTGTCGCCGCCGGTAATGTTGCCCGAAAAGCTTAGCCTCGTCGGGAGGCTTAACAATGCGGATATCCGAACCTTCCCCGACGTAACCAAAATCGTTGTCGCCACAAACCGCCTTAGCCGCCCCGCGCCAACAGCCATCATCGCCGCAGCCGCGCCAACCGCCATCGTCGTTCCCGCAAACCGTCATAGCCGTCGCCGCAAACTGTCATCGCCGACGCTACACCGAAACCGCCGCCACCGCAAACAGCCATCGTCGTCGCACAAACCGCCATCGTCGTCGCCGCAAACCGCCATCGTCGCCTCTGCACCGAAACCGCCGCAGCCGCAAACCGTCATCGCCGCAAACCGCCATCACCGTCACCGCAAACCGCCAGCGCCGACGCCGCACCGCCATCGCTGTCGCCGCAAACCTCCATCGTCGTCGCCGCAAACCGTCAACGTCGTTGCCGCAAACCGCCATCGCCGACGCTACACCGAAACCGCCGCTGCCGCAAACCGTCATCGCCGACGCTGCACCGAAACCGTCGCCGCCGCACCGAAACCGCCTCCGCCGCAAAACGCCATCGCTGACGCCGCACCGAAACCGCCGCCGCCGCAAACCGTCATCGTCGTCGTCGTCGCCACAAACCGTCATCGCCGTCGCCGCAAACCGTCATCGCCGACGCCGCACCAAAATCGCCATCATCGCCGCCGCGTCAACCGTCATCATCACCGCCGCCGCGCCAACCGGTATCATGTGCCTTCGGCTTCTAACTCATGGACTTGGGAGTGGGTTATTATTGGACTTACCTTACTCTGTTGTTATGCTAGAACAAACACATACGACCTAAAACGAACTATTTATAAGTTGACCGACGGCGAGGAGATGAGCGGAAGGCGTGACGAAATAGAGGGTGCCACGGGCGGCGAGATATTATCGGACCGCCAGCGAGAGACTGCGAGCGGAGAGATGAAGGTTCGACTACGGGAGTTTAAGGCTCGAGAGAGAAACAGAAATGAAGTTTTTGTTGGGTACAAATATTGGATAAGTTTAAGAGAAAAATATGCTAAAATTTGTATTATTCTGAGTATGAATATCCAATTGTGCGGGGTGTGAATAACAATTCTCTATTTAATAATGAAGTAAAGTTTGATCACCTGTTAATTTATTTCGAAATTCATATTAAAAATATTTATTTCTATAAATTTCATTAATGGAGAATATTTTCTATATTTTTAAATTGAGAAGCTCTCCCTTTAACCATATGTGTCCTTAATTAAACTAAGCTTGATGACGGAGCATGCATCATATATGTATGCGCATCTTGGCCAACTCTGGCGGCAGTATACTTGATGTTCATAACTCAAATGCAAACGAAGTTCCAACTTCCAAGGCCTCCACCAAAATATATATCATATTTCAAATATTTGCTTCTGAACCACTCTTATAAAACAAGAATTACAAAGGAAGGTTTTCATGTTTATTAAAGAGATACATATCTATTGTAAATTGTCTACATCAAAACTTCAAGTATGTTTGTTGTTATTGATGGTTTTTTAGGAAAATGTAGCGTCGACCTAAAGTGGGAATAACAATATGACAAAAAATACATATGAACCGCAAATCCTCAACTGACTAAGGTCAAAGAAGGGACACCATGAGCGGTCACGGGTAATGGGATCTCAACCATCTAGATTGATCATGTGAGGGAGGTGATGCACAAGATTGATCTCATCATGGAATTCTCAGCAAATTGACCTCGTCGATGAGGTATCGTTGATTGAACTCGTCAGAGAGTTATCGCCGATTGATCTCGCCAGGGAGGTCTCGCCAAAGAGGTCTCGCCAAATTGATTGAGCCGTTTCGGATTGCATTTTGCAATAGGATAGATCTTGAAAGGATAACTTCATTTGCATAACCAACTCTTTTTGATTCAACAAAATTAAATCTAATTACAACATTAACAAATCATTACATTACAAATCTACAAGTCTGTCCACAAAAAAGAAGAAAATATACAAACAATGAAGCAAGATGACAAAGTTGCAGATGTTCCTCGAAATTTGTATGATCTTAAGAATTTTGCCCTTCGACTTTCTAATTATCCAGGTCACCACATTGCAAATGAAAGACGTGGCAAATGATAAGTGTTTTAGAGGGGCACTAGACAGTTCTTGAAATGGGCGGGATGAAACAGTTAAGTGTTTTACATTTTTATGCGATAAACCAACAAGAGATCCAACAAAATAGTTTCCAACCTGACAACTACTGAACCCACCAAATATCCTTGAACTAGTCAAACATTCATCAGACCCAAACAAAATGAGTATTACCCATGGTAATATTTAAATCAACCGAGCTAAGTCAATCCAAATACATCTGAGCCAAAGTCAAAGTCCAAACAGCTTGGAAGTTTCATGTTGTAACTAATTAAGCAGTTGGGAGCGAGATATTGTATTTGCTATTATAAATAGGACCCTTGGGATGAAATATGTGCATGGAAATTGACATGAATATACTTACTCTACCAGTTGGGAGCAAGATATTGTATTTGCTATTATAAATAGGACCCTTGGGATGAAATATGTGCATGGAATCGATCAAAAGGGAAAACACAATAAACAATCTCGGAATCGATATCCAATAAAGGGAAAACAAGTGCAACTCTTATCTAAGACAGAATTCAATTCTAATCAAGCAATTCAACCATTAAAGATCAAATCTCATAATAATGAATGATAACGAAAGACAAACACAAGCAATCTTAAGGGAAGACTCCCTAAACAGATCGCATGGAGTTCGTAACACAACATGAGCTTGAAATTTCACAAAAAAAGGAAATAAAACAACTCAAATCAATTTTTGCATACCCGCTCTCTCCCGCCGGTTATTTAAACTACTTAAAACCGCGTAATTTTACAAAATACCCCCTCCCATTCAGCCTTAACTACTTTAACTACCCTTACACTCAAAATACAAATTTAAAACTTATAAACGCATCAGCCGATGAAGGAGCGCGTGAATAGGGTCCTCCTGATTTACAGAGGAAAACAAAATCAAATTTGTTTCCTCTGTCTTGTTCCGGTTTGCCTCCCCTTTCAGAGGAGGGTATTTAATAATGAAGTAAAGTTTGATCACCTGTTAATTTATTTCGAAATTCATATTAAAATATTTATTTCTATAAATTTCATTGATGGAGAATATTTTCTATATTTTTAAATTGAGAAGCTCTCCCTTTAACCATATGCGTCCTTAATTAAATTAAGCTTGATGACGGAGCGTGCATCATATATGTATGCGCATCTTGGCCAACTCTGGCGGCAGTATACTTGATGTTCATAACTCAAATGCAAACGAAGTTCCAACTTCCAAGGCCTCCACCAAAAAATATATATCATATTTCAAATAATTTGCTTCTGAACCACGCTCTTATAAAACAAGAATAACAAATGTAGGTTTTCATGTTTATTAAAGAGATGCATATCTATTGTAAATTGTCTACATCAAAACTTCAAGTATGTTTGTTTGTTGTTATTGATGGTTTTTAGGAAAATGTAGCGTCGACCTAAAGAAGTGAGAATAACAATATGACAAAAAATACACATGCACGGCAGATCCTCAACTGACTAAAGTCAAAGAAGGAAAACCATGAGGTCACGGGTAATGGGATCTCAACCATCTAGATTTGATCTTTTAGGGGAGGTGATGCAAGATTGATCTCATCATGGAATTCTCAGCAAACTGACCTCGTCAATGAGGTATCGTCGATTGAACTCGTCAGAGAGTTATCGCCGATTGATCTCGCCGGGGAGGTCTGTTACGCTTCAACCTCCTGTAGTTCCGGGAACTTCCAACCAGCACAAGAACACAAGAACAAAGGTAGCAGAAGCTTTCACAAATACTCAATAAAACAACCCAGAACAAGCTTCAATCACAGATACAAGATGAAGAACAGGTAAGGCCGATCCTAAGGGAGACTCTCCCTGAACAGATCGGTGGAGGGGCAGGGGATCTCCCGTTGCTTTCCTTCCAATAGAACCGAACAAAACATCCAAAACAAGCATAACTTATTACCGCAGCCATCTGTCTATTTAACACAAAACCCTAACCCAAAGAAAAAGACATAAATACCCCCATACTAAGCCAAAATAGCAATCAAGCCGGTTGTGAATCGTAACAATATCCCCTCCTTCAAGAACGTCCTTGTCCTCAAGGACAAAACTGGGGCCATTTTTGTCCCAGCGAGTGTAAGTCTTCCCAAGTGGCTTCCTCTGGCGAACCATCCACCCATTGCACTAGTAATTGTGTCACAACCCGGCCGTTCCTGTTCGTGATGCGACGATCCAGAATAGCCATTGGTTCCACCAAAAGATTCCCTTCACTATTAACCGCCGTCGGAAGTGGGATGATTCTCCCGGGCGGTTCACCCTTGTGCTCCTTTAACTAAGAGATCAGAGATGTGAAAAATATGATGAATTCGTGCCTCCGTCGGTAGAAGTAATTTGTAGGCCACGGACCCCACCCGTTCTAGCACCTGAAACGGACCAAAAAACCTGGGTGATAGCTTGTGATTGTGATGGGAACGAAGGCTGACCTGGCGGTACGGCTGAATCCGCACGTAGACCCATGCCCCGACCTCGAACACGTGCTTCCGACGCTTCCGATCAGCTAAGGTCTTCATCCGGTTTTGGGCCTTAGCCAAGTTTGATTTGAGCAGCTGCATGACCCTATCCCTGGCCAGCAAGGTGTGATCCACGGCTTCCACTGTAGCCGAGCCCTCCACATATGGGGGTACCACCGTTTGTTCCTGCCCGTACACTGCTTCATAAGGTGTCATACGGATAGCACTGTGATACGAAGTGTTGTACCACCATTCGGCAAGCGGTAACCAGTTGGCCCATCCGCGCGGTCTGTCAAAGCACATACAACGAAGGTAACTCTCCATGCAAGGTTGACGACCTCTGTTTGCCCATCGGACTGTGGGTGGTAAGACGTCGAGAGGTGCAACTGCACTTGCAATAACCGGAATAATTCTTGCCAAAAACTGCTAAGGAAAACTGTGTCGCGGTCGCTAACAATCGTCGTGGGAAGCCCATGAAGCCGGAAGATAGAGTCAAGAAAAATCTACGCAATTTGTTCGTCGGTATATACGATGATGGAGGGCAACAAAGTGCGCCTGCTTACTGAGGCGATCAACAACCACCAAGATAGCGGACTTGCCATTGCTTTTCGGTAACCCTTCCACGAAGTCCATCGAAATATCTTGCCAAATACGATCCGGAATAGGTAAAAGCTGCAACAGCCCCATTGGTCTTTGGTGGTCCGCCTTGCATTGTTGGCAAACGGGGCATTGCTGAATGTAATTATAAATGTCCGGTTTCATGCCCTTCCAAAACAAAACCCGCTTCATTCTTTGATACGTGGCCGTGACACCGGAATGGCCGCCCATGGTGCCCGCGTGATACAGTTGTAGTAGGCGTTCCTTGACCACGGGGATATCGCCCACCACTAACTTCCCTTTGCACGTAAGAGTGTCATGTTCCCATTTGTATTTGGGGTAGTTGTTAGCATACACTGTTTTGGCCAATATAACGTCCTGAAGGTGCTTGTCTTCCTGCCAAGAACGCTTGAGGAGTGGTAGGAATTCAGACTGTATCCGGACCGTAACCCGGAGCTCGGCATCCGGTGCGTCGTGCCGCCGCGATAGAGCATCCACACATACATTATCCCGACCGCGTTTGTATTGGACCACAAAGTCATAGCCCATAAGTTTGGACAAGTGTTTTTGTTGCGCCGGCGTCGCCAACTTTTGTCCCGAGAGGAATTTAAGGCTCTCATGGTCAGTCCGGATGATGAAGGGGCTGCTCACCAGGTAGTGCCGCCAATGTTGGACTGCCAAGACAATCGCCAAGAGCTCCTTCTCATAGGTAGACAACCCGGCATTCTTCGACGCAAGAGCCTTGCTGAGAAAGGCGACCGGGCGCTCCTCTTGCAACAATACCGCACCAATCCCCACGTCGGCGGCATCAGTTTCTACCACAAAAGTTTTGCCGAAGTCCGGAAGCCGCAGTACCGGTGGCCAAGAGACAGCGCTCTTCAAACGCTGAAAGGCTTGGCCGGCCTCTACCGTCCATTTAAAGACGGGCTGTTTTAATAAATCAGTGAGGGGTCGCGCCAGAATACCGTAGCCCTGCATAAATCGCCGGTAATAACCGGTCAGCCCAAGAATCCCCGTACTTTCTTCAAGGAAGTAGGCGCCGGCCAATCCACCATGGCTTGGATCTTTGATGGGTCAGTTTCCACACCCTCACCGGAAATGAGATGCCCCAAATACTGAACTTGTTGTTGTCCAAAACTGCACTTACTGTATTTTAAGACTAGGTGATTAGCTCGAAGGGTGCTGAAGGTGAAGGAGAGATGACGCAAGTGCTCCTCCCATGTAGGGCTAAAAACCAAAATGTCATCAAAAAACAAGAATAAACTTGCGGAGTTGGGGTTGAAAGAGCCGGTTCATAAGACTTTGAAAAGTGGACGGAGCGTTCGTCAGGCCGAAGGGCATGACTAGAAACTCGTAATGCCCTTGGTGTGTGCGGAACGCCGTTTTATGAATATCTTCCGTCGCCATGCGCACTTGATGATACCACGTGTGCAAATCCAATTTTGAAAAATATTGCGCGCCGTGAAGCTCATCAATTAACTCTTCAATTAACGGAATGGGAAATTTATCTTTTACCGTGTGGTAGTTCAACTGTCGATAGTCGACACAAAGGCGCCAGGAATTGTTCGCCTTTTTAACAAGGACCACGGGAGAAGCGAACGAGCTACTGCTATGGCGAATTACCCCCGTGCTCAGCATTTCATCGATCAAGCCCTCAATCACATTCTTTTGGAGGGGCGGATAGCGGTATGGGGAATGTTAATGTCCACCGCGGAGTCTTTAAGGGAATGTGGTGGTCGTGCCCTCGTTGCGGTGGCAGTCCACGCGGTTCCGCAAAGAGGTCGCTGAAATCTCCGAGGAGGGCTTGCATTTGAGCTTGCTGTCCGGAATTGGAGCAGGCCGCGCTGTAGCTGCCAAGAACGGAAACCCGGTGGTGACGGCACGGCATTATCCGCGGTGGCCTCGTGGATGTGGCAAAGTGCTAACATACATAATTTCCCTTCGGTTTCCATCAACTGCTGAAATTTAGCCTCCCGCGTCCAGGGGTGTTGCGATGGTGGAGAGCCCCGCAAGGAAACCCGTTTGCCACAACTAGTGAACTCCATCCGCAGGTTGCTGAAGTCCCATTTCACCATGCCTAAGGTGACCAACCATTGTACGCCCAAGACGACTTCACAACCGCCCAATGGTAAAATCAACATATCGGAGGCAAAGACGACACCTTGCATCCGCCAACGGAAGTCAACCACTTTATGCGAGCTTGTGATTTGTTTCCCATTTGCTACAGCCACCGTAAATGGGGGAGTGTCAACCAAGGTGCAGCGAAGACGTTGCGCCGTGCGCGCATCAAGGAAGTTATGTGTGCTGCCCGAATCGATCAACACGTTGATAGCTTGGCCTTGGAAAGATGCAGTGACCCGCATAGTGTGGAACTGGGTGAGGCCGGTCAGGGCATGGACCGACACTTGAGGCGATGGTTGGTCGTCCCCGGATCATCAACAGCCAGCCGTCTCCCTCGTCCTCCATAGGGCACATGTCATCTACAGCATCGTCGACGACCTCCAGAGCATATGATTGACGCCGATTGGGGCATTTGTGGTCGGGGACATAGGCTTGATCGCACCAAAACACAAGCCGTTCTTTCGCTTCGCATCCATCTCAGAAGAAGTAAGGCGCCGTGTGTGGGGAATAGGCGCTCGGGCAGGAGGGTTGGTGGGCGGTGGGAGAGCAGTGGGGGTGACCGAAGTCTCCCCGGATTTGAAAGCCTTGTCGGGAAAGGACCAAGACCGTTCCTCACGGACGCGCCGGTCCAGAGAGGTGACAGTGGAGCGCTGATGGCGGACATTCAACTGATGTTCCTGTAAGCGGGCAAGGGAGAAAACCTCCTGCAGCGACTTGGGCTGGAACATGCGAACGGCGTATTCAATTTCATCCACGAGGCCGGCCAAACAGAAGTTGATAGCATGTTCTTCAGTGATATGGACCCGGTGGAGGAGAAGATCAAACTCATCAAGGTAGCTTTGGACAGAGGAGAGCTGGTGGAGATTCTTGAGTTCGCTCATGGGGTCATCAAACAGACGGAGCCGAACCGTGCGTGGAGAGCCTGACTATATTCTTCCCAACTTGGCCATTGTCGGGTTAAAGGAGCCTTCATGAAGGATTGGTGCCAATAAAGCGTTTTCCCTTCCAAATGGACAGCCGCGATCTTAACCTTCATGTCGTTGGGGTGCTGTCAATGTCGAAAAATTGGTCGCATTTGTAGATCCATTCCAAAAGACCATCGCCCCCAAAGTGCGGGAAGTCGATACGAGAGAGGCGGGTCGGAAGCCGGTGGGTCGGCGTCGGCGGCGGGGGGTCGAGAGAGTGGGCGCGGTGGCTAGAGGCGCCGGAACGCTCGGCCGCGAGCGCGGTGAACATGGAGCGCATCTCCTCACCGAGGGCTTGGACGGAGCGGCCAAGTTCCTCACTCAGGGGCTGCTTGAGAGCATCCATGTCGATGTGCCGATCCCGGGAGCGAGTAGCGTCTGAAACTGGCATATGCCCGGACACTGGTGGCTCTGATACCAATGTTACGCTTCAACCTCCTGTAGCACAGGGAACTTCCAACCAACACAAGAACACAAGAACAAGGTAGCTGAAGCTTCACAAATACTAAATAAAACAACCCAGAACAAGCTTCAATCACAGATACAAGATGAAGAACAGGTAAGGCCGATCCTAAGGGAGACTCTCCTGAACAGATCGGTGGAGGGGGCAGGGGATCTCCCGTTGCTTTCCTTCCAATAGAACCGAACAAAACATCCAAAACAAGCATAACTTATTACAGCAGCCATCCGGTTATTTAACACAAAACCCTAACCCAAAGCAAGAGACATAAATACCCCCCATACTAAGCCAAAATAGCAATCAAGCCGGTTGTGAATCGTAACAAGGTCTCGCCAAAGAGGTCTCACCAAATTGATCGAGCTGTTTCGGATTGCATTTTGCAATAGGATAGACCTTGAAAGGATAACTTCACTTACATAACCAACTCTTTTTGATTCAACAAAATAAATCTAATTACAACATTAACAAATCATTTCATTACAAATCTACAAGTCTGTCCACAAAAGAGAAAATATACAAACAATGAAGCAAGATGACACAGTTGCAGATGTTCCTCGAAATTTGTATGATCTTAAGAATTTTGCCCTTCAACCTTCTAATTATCCAGGTCACCACATTGCAAATGAAAGACGTGGCAAATGATAAGTGTTTTAGAAGGGCACTAGACAGTTCTTGAAATGGCGGGATGAAACAGATAAGTGTTTTGCATTTCTATGCGATAAACCAACAAAAGATCCAACAAAATAGTTTCCAACCTGACAACTGCTGAACCCACCAAATACCCTTGAACTAGTCAAACATCCATCAGACCCAAACAAAATGAGTATTACCCATGGTAATATTTAAATCAACCGAGCTAAGTCAATCCAAATACATCTGAGCCAAAGTCAAAGTCCAAACAGCTTGGAAGTTTCATGTTGTAACTTATTAAGCAGTTGGGAGCAGATATTGTATTTGCTATTATAAATAGGACCCTTGGGATGAAATATGTGCATGGCAATTGACATGATATACTTACTCTACCATTTTTCCATTCTTTTCTTCATTTCTCTTTTTTAGTCTTAAATGCCTCTATTCTTCTTGACTCAATCATTCCCCCCACCCCACCAACACACACACACACATCAATTTCATAAGGATCTGCTCGGTGAACAAATTGAACCTCGGGAGTCAGAATTTAGAGGTCCAACTTCAATTCAGTTGTTCTTTTGGGTAAATTAATAGAGACGCCTGTGATATTTTGTTATTAACAATTGATATCTGTATTTTTTATCATTGATTTTTTTGTTCCAACTGTAAAATTGGTGAAAAATATTTCTACATGCTCAAATGAACATCCGAATTGAAAATTAGATCAATTTCATCCAATTGGACGCGCCCTAGCAGAAAGGGGAAGAACACCCTTCTCACTTTCCTTGAACATATTGCTTCTTTTCGTATTACTCACAGAAAGGGTGCTTCTCCGCAGCTCAAAATTCAACGTACAAGACCTAAATAAAGACTTCCACGTGACTCGATTCTTCGGGAACAGAATATAGTGCTGCCTCTGACGATCGGAGAGATAGTTCAAAACCCGGACAAAAGCAGCATTAAATAAGTCCCAAAAATATGTAAGAAAATAATGAACGAGCGGCGCAGCGATGATAAGAGGAAGGAAGAGAAATCCGCTGAAATATGTAAGAAAAAAGAAGAAGAAGAAGAAAAAGAGAGCCTACTCACCATCCGTAACTCTATAACGACGTGAGAACAAATTGTATCGAGCGATTCTGCCGGTGCTCCGGCGAGACTTCCATTTCTCCGATCTTGTTTCAGCTCTGCCTGCCCTAATATTATGGAGGCCACGAATGAACGTTTCTTTACTTGTCACTTCGACAATTAAGTCCGGTTCATGCGCTCCCAATTTGACCGGTAAAAATAAATCTCCTCAAAGAAAACTTTAGGCTCGATTTGGCAAAGTAGTGATCTTAAGGATCCCCTGACAAATATCATCCGTTTGAACGTAAAAGTGAATGAAATTCCATAAGTGGGCCTTAAGAAATAACAATTTAAGCCCGTGTTTATAACCGCCGCCACTCTGTCAAACTGAGCCTTAATAGTTAGGCTTTATTTGATTCGGCAGTGGCAGCGGCGGGCGGTGGCTGTGGCGGGCCGTGGCGGGCGGAGAGGGCGGTTAGAGACGTATTGGGACCGGAGGGGCAGGCGGGGATCGAAACGCCCCGTTTCGCAGGCTTTTTCAGTGTCCGGTGGAGGAAACGGAGTCGGTGATCCGTTCATTTTGCCGCCTTGCGGCAACATTTCCTCCAAATGCCGCCCAA